>CM039674.1:83349633-83991341 GCA_022496015.1 Hordeum marinum
CCTGCTGGAATAGCTCCACCACCATCGCCGCAACACCGTCACACTGCCGGAGAACTCTTCTACCTCTCCGCTCCCTTTTTCTGGATCAAGAAGGCGGAGATCATCATCAAGCCGTACGTGTGTTGAACACAGAGGTGCTGTCTGTTCGGTGCTAGATCGGGACGGATCGTGATTAGATCGCGGGACGCTCAGCGATTTGGATCGCGAAGACGTTCGACTACATCAACCGCGTTTCTTAATGCTTCCCGCTTAGCGATCTACAAGGGTATGTAGATCCACTCTCCCCTCTCGTAGATGCTCATCTCCTAGATTGATCTTGGTGAAGCGTAGGAAAATTTTTATTTCCCATGCAACGTTCCCCAACACACTATACTTTACTTTCTGTATTCGTAAGTTAGCCACTCAAATAAATGCCTAGTCGCTTGTTGCAGCCTCACCACTTAGCCATACCTCACCCATTAAGCTTTTCTAGTCTTGATACCCTTGGAAATTAGATTGTTGAGTCCCTATGGCTCACAAATTACTACAACAACAGTTGCAGGTACAGGTAATGTGATGCTTTGACGTGAGAGCGATGCTTGATTTGATTTGGAGTTCTCCTTCTTCTTCTTCATCGATCTAGGATGGGTTCCAGGCGACAGTCTAGGATAGCAAGGATGGATGTCATTTTACCATTTGATTTTGTCCGTAGTCAGACCTTGCTCTTATGTATAATGTTTGAATATGTTGTTGTATTGATGTGATATTGATGTAGCTTGTGGTGAGTGTAAGTCAATTCCATATACTCATCTCTTCTGCACATGTACTTGTAATGATATCCATTCTTGCAACATGACGACTGTTGGGGAACGTTCCCTGGGAAACAAAAAAATTCCTACGCACACGCAAGATCTATCCATGGTGATGAGCATCTACGAGAGTGAGAGTGGATCTACATACCCTTGTAAATCGCTAAGCGGGAAGCGTTAAGAAACGCAGTTGGTGTAGTGGAACGTCTTCGCGATCCAAATCGCCGAGTGTCCCGCCATCCAATCACGATCCATCCCGCGAACTCATCATGATCCATCCCGCGATCTCATCATGATCCGTCTCGCGAACTCATCACGATCCGTCCCGCGAACTCATCATGGTCCTTCCGATCTAGCGCCGAACAGACGGCACCTCCGCATTCAGCACACGTATAGCTTGATGACGATCTCCGCCTTCTTGATCCAACAAGAGGGAGCGGAGAGGTAGAAGAGTTCTCCGGCAGCATGACGGCGCTGCGGCGATGGTGGTGGAGCTATTTCGGCAGGGCTTCGCCTAAGCACTGCAGAAAACCGATCTAGAGGAGAAGCTATGCACTAGAGGAACGGGTGGCACGTGGCTGAAAATCTTGTTCCAAAACCCTAAAATCCTCTAGTATATATAGGAGGAGAGGAGGAGGAGGCTTGGCTTCCCAAAAGGCAGCCCTTGGGTCGGCCAAACCAAGGAGGGAGGAGTCCTCCTCCTCCACTCCTAGTAGGATTAGGACTCCTTCCTTATTTGGCCCTTTTTTTGCCTTTTTCCACCTTTTTCCTTTTGGGCTTTTCTTCCCAGCCGCATGGGCATTGTGTGGGACTTCCACCAGCCCACAAAGGGTTGGTATTCACCTTCCCACAGCCCATGTAGCCTCTTGGGTCGAAATACCCCTCCCGACGGTCCCCTGGTACACTACCGGCACTCTCGGTACACTACCGATGAGCCCGAAACTTTTCCGGCGACCAAAATAGGACTTCCTATATATCAATCTTTACCTCCGCACCATTAAGGAGCTCCTCGTGATGTCCAGGATCTCATCCGGGACTCCGAACAAACTTTAGTCACCACCATGCATAACTCTATACTACCGAAACGTCACCAAACCTTAAGTGTGCAGACCCTGCGGGTTCGAGAACTATGTAGACATGACCGAGACACCTCTACGGTCAATAACCAATAGCGGGACCTGGATGCCCATATTGGTTCCTACATATTCTACGAAGATCTTTATCGATCGAACCTCTATGTCAAGGATTCAGTTAATCCCGTATGATGTTCCCTTTGTTCTTCGGTATGTTACTTGCCCGAGATTCGATCGTTGGTATCTGTATACCTAGTTCAACCTCGTTATCAGCAAGTCTCCTTACTCATTCCGTAATACAAGATCCCGTGGCTAACACTTAGCCACATTGCTTGCAAGGCTTTATTGTGATGTTGTATTACCGAGTGGGCCCTGAGATACCTCTCCGTCACACGGAGTAACAAATCCCAGTCTTGATCCATGCCAACTCAACAGACACCCTCGGAGATACCTGCAATGCACCTTTATAGTCACCCAGTTACGTTGCGACGTTTGATACACACAAGGCACTCCTCCGGTGTCCGTGAGTTGCATGATCTCATGGTCATAGGAACATATACTTGACATGCAGAAAACAGTAGCAATAAACTGACACGATCATATGCTACGTTTGTAGTTTGGGTCTTGTCCATCACACCATTCTCCTAATGATGTGATCCCATTATCAAATGACATCTCATGTCCATGGCTAGGAAACCTTAACCATCTTTGATCAACGAGCTAGTCTATTAGAGGTATACTAGGGACATGGTTTTGTCTATGTATCCACACATGCATCTAAGTCTCTGATCAATACAATTATAGCATGGATAATAAACGATTATCATGAATAAGGAAATATGATAATAACTAATTTATTATTGCCTCTAGGGCATATTTCCAACAACGACATGTGCTTCTATCCCTGTCGAGGCCCTTGTGCCGAAATAAGGATAGGATCGCATCTTGGACGTGACAAAGATGTTCTTTTCAACCTCCATGGATACAGGGTCCAAGCATAAACGCCGCAAGCTGGCATCTCGCATTTGGGAGGAGGCCGAGCCAATCTATGATGGTAAAATGCTTGTGGAAGGTCGGTGTATTCATTGTCAACAAATTTGTCCGGCCACACGAGACACTAGGACTAGCCACATACGTCGGCACTTGGAGGTATGCCCAATGAAAGCTGGAATTAATGAAATGGTTGAGAAGTCGGGTCTTCCTGGGGGGATAGATCCTAATTGGAAATTTGATCCTAAAGTCTCACGGTTTGAATTAGTTAAGTTGATTGTTGTGAATGAACTGTCATTCTCTCTCGCGGAGTACAAACCGTTTCGAGACTTTGTTGCTTCCTTAAATCCGTGCTTCAAAATGCCCTCGAGAACAACCGTCAAAGACGATTGCATGGGAAATTTTAAGACACACCGTCTATACATGCAGCAATATTTTAAGAAGTCTACTAGTAGAGTATCTTTGACTGCAGATATGTGGACCTCAAACCAAAAACTAGGTTATCTTTGTGTCACTTGCCACTTGATTGATTCAGATTGGAAAATTCAAAAAAAATTCATAAGATTCTTCATGATGAAGACTCCTCACAATGCAATCAACATTTATACTGTGATACTAAAGACTATTCAAGATTTTAATTTAGAGGATAAGCTCTTTGGTTTCACGTTAGACAATGCACCGGTGAATACCGCGATGATAAACCGCTTAAGAGGGAATTTGGTTCAAAAAGGTTGTCTTCCCTTGGAAGGAAAATTGCTTCATTGTCGATGTGCTCCTCACATCTTCAACTTAATGGTTCAAGATGCTCTTCTCACAATGAAATTTGTGGTCAAAAACATTTGAGAATCTGTCCAATACGTAAAGAGTTCACAATCAAGAGGCCAACTGTTTCAAGAGATAATCAATCAAGTGGGTTGTTGTTTTACTAAGAAGCCTTCAATAGATGTGCAAACTCGTTGGAATTCCACATATTTGATGCTTGAATCGGCTATGCCGTTTAGAACTGCATTTGATGCCTTAGATCAGCAAGAGAAGGACTATGAGTTTTGTCCAACACCCATTGAATGGAAGATGGTTGAATCTGCATGCAAATTGCTAAAAGGATTGTACACAGCAACAAAGCTTCTCTCTGGATCTAACTTTCCGACTAGTCATCTTTACTTTCCTCAGCTATGTAAAATTAAGAAGATCTTTACTTTCAAGTAAGAACAACACCATTGTGCATATGGTGGAGCAGATGGAACTAAAGTTAGAGAAGTACCGGATGGAGTCATACATTTCAATTTGTATTCCGGTCGTATTTGATCCGATGTTTAAGTTTGATCTCCTTGAATATATGTTAAAAGACTTTGGAAGTGAAATTGAAGCCAATCAATGGATGCTTATATTAAAGAAAGAAATCCAAAAGCTGTTTGATGAGCACTCTCAAGAGATTCCTGTTCATCAGCAACAACAAGATTGTGGTAGTCCTCGTGCCGAGGAGGATGAAGAAGACGATAATCCACTTGCAGAGTGGGATCATTATATAAGTTGCAAAAAAAGGCAATCAAATAATGACCTGGATCAGTATTTGAAAGAGGAGTTGTATCCACAGAAGAAAGGGTTGGACATATTAGAATGGTGGAAAATCAACTCTCCCAAGTATCCGGTTCTCTCTATGATTGCTCAGGACATATTAGCTATTTCGACATCCACGGTGCCTTCTGAGTCTGCTTTTAGTTTCGGAGGACGCATTGTCAGTGACTATAGGAGCAGTCTTTCTTGCTCCACCGTCGAAGCTTTGATTTGCCTACAAGACTGGCTCAGAACAGCTGGTTAGTAAGTTTTTCTTTTATTCTTCACAAAAATTGATAACCACAGCTAATCTAATAATTTATGTGTTTTGTGTTTTGTGTTTTGTAGATCCATAAAAATACAAGGGCGTATCATTAGAGACAGATGAAGAAGATCAAGGTATATGCAGTGCTTGCCTTGAATCATTTAAGCTGTTGTGCCCACACCCTTCCACTGTTGGCTGCGTTCGCTGACCTACAATCTTAATTTGTACCTACTTTCATCCTTTGACTGTTAGACAACACCACTTGTTTAATTACTGATTCTTGCATGTATGTCCAGATGTCAACACTTGATGAGTTCATGTTTTATTATTTGACTTACTTTTCTTTTGTGGGATGATGATCTCTTTGTTTGTCTTTCAATAGTGTGTGTTTTTGTAAGGCCTGACTTGGATTATGTTGTAAGGCTTGTGAAGTCCTAAGTTATCCTGTAAAATGCACTCTTATAATGCAAATGGACTGACAGACATATTTTTTGACATGAAATGTGGGTTGCAAGTTGTGACATGAAGAAAGGATGGCAGGTTGATGGTGCTGGAAGATCTTGAAGAGCTGAAAAAAATTCATCTTGTTGTAGCCTCTAGTCTTACTGCAATTGATCATGTCTTTATTCTTACTGCAAATAAAGGATGGCAGGTTGTAGCCTCTAGTCTTAATACAACGGAGAATATGTTTGTAGCCTGACATGTACTTGTTGTATCCAATGTGAGGCTAGCTTCAACAGTATGAACTCTTTGTATTTTCAGTTCTTGCGTTCAGATTATGTGGGTATGCTTGTATTTTCAGTTCTTGCGTTCAGATTATGTGGGTATGTGGCAACCCACATAGTCCCAATTATTTTATGTGGACATCCCACTTAATCCCACATAAATATGTGGGTTGATGCGGCATGATGTGAGACTCCCGCATCTCATCCTGATTGCAGCCTGATATCTGGGTAACGATAAAATACTTGATCACTGCATTTGCAGTTGTATAAAAGTACTTGAGGGTTGTGATATCATGAAATGGTTTGACTGTTAAAAAACTTAGATGACATGGTTTCAGAATATTCAGCAAACTACACTGTTGACCATACCCCCAAAATGCATACTAACACACGGCATCCACGAAAGAACAACTTCTCTCGTGCAAACACTACTTTATATGTGCTGAAAGAACAATGCTATCGGCTTCTAAGCTGCCAATTATAAAGAGAAGGCTGTAACTGCTACTTGTTCAAAATGGTCAAGATACCACGACTGCATAATAATCTTTTCAGTGTCAGTTAGTACCATGGCCGGATCACCGCTGTCCTTTGGCGGAGTCACCTAGAGGAGGCTCTAGTGCTGGCACGGAGATGTTGCCAGGTGGATCTGCCACCTTCTTCACCACTTCATATTTGAGTCCCTTCTTATCATCGGTGGCATCAATGGAGATCGTTGAACCGTCGCCAGCTTCTCCTTTGACTAGCATCTCAGAGATCGCAGTCATCACATTCTTTTGCATCCACCTCCTAATAGGCCTTGCACCATACATCTGTGACAAAAGAAGTACATATAATTACTAAAGCACACAAGTCCCTTGTTGTCTGAAAACAGGATCATGTTTCTGTATGATTTTGAAAAGAAGCTGTTGTACTTACTGGTTCGTATGATTCCGACAAGATGACATCCAAAGCAGCATCACTCGCATGTAGAGAGATGCCTTTATTAGCTACTCTGGCAACGACGCCCTTCATCTGGATGTTCACGATTACCTTCAGTTTGTCTTGTGAAAGCGGCTCAAATATCACAATCTCACTCAGCCTGTTAAGAAGCTCAGGCTTGAAGCGTTTCCGAACCTGCATGAACATGTGACAATCAACACGAGGCTATTGCAGCATTCACAGGGACAGTAAAACGGTTCACAAACCTGCTTCATGACAAGGGCCCGTGCCTCTTGCATTGTGTTTTCTCCAGCCATTCCTGCTGCGAGGTGCTTTGATCCTAGATTTGAGGTCATAATGATGATGGTGTTCTTGAAATCTACTGTGTGGCCTTTGCCATCAGTCAACAAACCATCATCAAGGAGTTGAAGAAAAACATTGAACACAGAGGGATGTGCCTTCTCCACTTCATCAAAGAGGATAATGCTGTATGGGCGCCTCTTGACTTTCTCAGTCAGTTGTCCACCATCTTCGTAACCATGATAGCTGTAAGAATTTATAAGAGAAGCATTAAGGTCACTCAATCCAAAGACAAGGTATGTGTGATAATGTAATGTTTAAAAATAAAGGGAGCACACAATGTACACACCTTGGAGGTGCTCCAATGAGGCGCAACACAGATCCAATCGTACCATATTCGGACATGTCAAAGCGAACCAACATCTTTTCGCTGTCGAATAGCTGCTCAGCAAGAGCTTTTGCAAGCTCCGTCTTTCCAACACCAGTTGAGCCCAAAAAGAGAAAAGAACCTATTGGTTGGCCAGGCTGATCAAGGCCAACCCTGGAACGTAACACCGCTTGCGCAACCAAATTAACCGCCTCATCCTGGCCAACAACTCGCTGATGCAATTTGTCAGCTAGGTGGAGCAATTTCTCCTTCTCCTCTTGATCAATAGCAGCGAGGGGAATTCCAGTCCACCGGCTCACAACCTTCAAACAACAAATAACATTGCAACATGACAGGCACACAACACACTGAAATAATGGAAGTAATTCAGGCCATGAATGAATACCTGTGCGACATGACCCGGGCCAACAATTCCTTCCTTCAGCGCATCCATAGATCTACTTTGCCCAGTCACTTCGTTTTTATCATAAATCTGCGTCCTTGTGGAGGTTGCTTCTCTTTCAATGTCAAGCATGATCCTTGTGGCAGCGCATGCCTCATCAATCAGATCAATTGCCTTGTCAGGGAACTGACGATCTATACAGACCGCAATGAAATTCATCAATTTTACATGCTTGTCACTCGTGGATGAACCTCCAAACAAACATTGCAGGTTGTTTAAACAAGAGCAAAGTTCTACACTTACCAGTGATATAGCGTCCAGCCAACTGTGCGGCAGCAACAAGAGCAGCATCTTGAATTTCCAAGCCATGATGGTCTTGGTACCGCTGTTTAAGCCCCTGCAGAATAGTGATGGTCACCTCCACACTTGGCTCCTCAACATGAACCTTTTGGAACCGCCGCTCGAGTGCGGCATCAGCCTGAATGTACTTGTGGTACTCTTTGAGAGTTGTGGCGCCTATACAGCGGATGCGACCACGGGCCAGCGCCGGCTTCAGAAGGTTGGCAGCATCCGTGCCGCCTACATTATCACCAGCACCAAGAAGCATGTGCATCTCATCGATGAACAGGATCACCTTGCCATCCCCATCCTCGGCGCTCCTTATCACATCCTTGATGCGCTGCTCAAACATGCCGCAGAGGTTAGTCCCGGCAACTATGGCCCCGAGGTCAACCTCCATAACGCGAGCTCTAGCAAGCTTGGTCGGGACTTTGCCGCTGGCGATGCGCTGGGTGAGGCCCTCAACAATGGCTGTCTTGCCAACCCCTGCCTCACCGACGAGCACGGCACAGTTCTTGGTTCGGCGACAGAGGATGCAGATGATGCGATCGATCTCGCTGTCACGCCCAATCACTGGATCATTACCTTCGTCGGCCGAGGGCTCCGGCTCGGTAATGTTCCTGCTGTAGCTGCGTAGACAGGTGCGGTATCGGTAGTACCTCCACGCTGCCCAACACAAACCAGCAGTTGCTCCAAGCCAGAGCACAGGTTCGACGTGCCGCCATACCCTAGTCATAGGTCCGGCGGATCGCGATGCCAAGACCCCCAACTTAACCCCTCCCATACTGCCAAGCGATAACCTTGTGCCGCACAAGAAAAAACACTGGATTACTTTCATGTATATATATAGAGAGAGAGAGAGAGAAATAAGTACCCGACATGCCTTATTCTATTAAGACTCTTTTTCTTTTGATTGAGAAATCAACTGTAACTTTATTCAAACTCAGACGACCATTAGGGGTATAATGCTTTGGATTGTAGTACACCTTATGTCCACTTGGTACTTGATCGCCGCCGCCATGGAGGCCTCTTCGCCTCGACCAGGTCAGATGCGCGCCGGCGCAGAGCCCGCCGATCTATCCTAGCCGACTCCCTGGATCCTCGACCTCCGCCGGCGCCGCTCCAATCACAGTCCGCCGCTCGCTGCTCGCCGCTCCAATCACAGTCCGCCGCCCGCCGCCGCCCTAGAGCCCCGGCCTCGGCCTTGGTTCTTTTTTCCTGAGAGAGACAGAGAGCCCTGGCAGGCTCGGCTGCTCTAGTCCCCCTCCGGTTTGGTCACACCCGCAATAGTCAAAGAGTCAAGCATGATTTTTTTCATTTCCATAGTTCTAATAGCCTGTTTGGTTCGTGGGAAGTTGGACTAGGGAATGGGAATTGAGATGGTGGAAGATTAAAAATCACTTGTATGGTTGGGGATATGGGAATTGACAAAGAAAAGGGAAGAGTAGTTGATGGGGCGAACTTCCCCTAATCTCTTCCTAGGGGAGGGCTGGTAAGTGGTAATTCAACCAGGAAATGGAAATTATCAAAGAAAAAGCAGTTTGTTCGTTGCTTCAAACAAGGCCTGGTTCAGTTTTGTAACTAAACAAATGTGTCGTCAGCATTTTATGTTACTTTGACTCACGGACCAAACGAAGGAAATTATTTTCCTGTTAAATTCCCATAAGCAATTCCTAACGGACACCAAACGTGAGATTAGGACTAATAGTCCACTTTCCAAGCCTAATCCCCCAACAAACTTCCTCTTATAAACTTCCATTCCCTTTCCTTCTAACTACCAAACAGGCTGTAAAGGCTTGTATTCACGGTTATTTTTCTTCCCATTTTCGTTTGGTTTTTTTTTTTTGCCTTTCCTTTTATCTTCGTCTAATTTTTTCTTCTCTTCTTTCACCACCCTTCTCATCCTGCTCTATTGGTTTATAGTATTACAAACCAACATTTTTCTAACGTATAACAAATGACGAATTTAACTTTTTTAAATTATCCAAATCAATTGATCCTTCTCATTAATGTAATTTTTTTTAAAAACACTAGCAAATATGTCCATGCGTTGCAATGGGGTAAAAAACAACACCCATTGTAACAGCATTGTGCATGTTGGCGTCCGCCACCTCATACCACACGTTATAACGTGATTTGTACTAAGCGTCGGACATTGCAAGGTAGCGTGGACTTTTTCACCGTACTGTTCTCACTTGCATTGTTGTAGTTCACCATACTTGCATGGTCGTAGTTCACCATACTTGCATCGTCGTACTCTTTTCATTTAATAAGCGATGACACATAAATGTCCGTGTTTTGGCACCGACGATTTTGGTATGCACTCGTATGAAGCGAGATCAACAACGCATGAAGATAATTTATTTTGTATGTATTTTTATTAGACGTGCAAGTATATATATTTTCACCATGTATGTTCTAACCTGCATATATATGTTAATCGAACACTGCCTATCCATCTACGTATAGTGTTTGTTACCTTTTCAATTCTCGTGTCGTAGCAGCCCGTCAGTATGAGTTCACGAGAAACATAAACATAATCAAAAAAAAAGTAGATGAGTTAAACTCAACCTTAAAACAAAAAGACAACATGTGCATAGTTTGGAAAGCAAGCACATTTTTCGGAAAAAAAGAGAGCAAACATATGTGTGGAGGCTAACATTCACGCTAACAACATGTGTGAAGGATCCAGAATGCACCTTTAATTAAAAACAGAAAAACCACCAATTGTTGCCATGCTAGCTAGCGGCCTAGAAGAAACCATCCGTCTGGCTGGTGCTGGCTCGCAGCCTTATCTCTTTTCTCTTGTGTGAGGCTCTCGCCAAGCGAAACCTTTGACCGGACCTCCTCCCATCCATGACCTCTCACTGGGATGCGCCGCCGCTGTGCCGCCTAAGCCACACCGTCACTGGGACCCCGCCCTGCCCCCTCCTCCCCTTCCCCCACCAAGCTCCAGCATCGCCAGGTTCACCCCCTCCCTTTCCCTCCGCGCGAGAGGTTCTGTGCGCATCGGCTGGGGCGGCGGCGCTCTGCTCTCTTGGGTCATGCCGTGGTGGTGGATCCCCTCCTCCCGATGGGTGTGTAGTGGCGACGGAGGCTGCGTTGTGCAGGGCCTCCAACACATGGGGGGCTGGCTGGGCACGTTCCCTGCGAGCACAAGTTGTTGTGTCGTCCACCGCTTCCTCCTCTCCTGCTGCCCCATGCACCTCCTCGCGCGCCCTCTTCACCTCCCCTGCTTGCCATGGAGGCGCCATAGTCGCCGCCCCCTTGCCTTGCGCGTCGGCGTTGCTAGATTCCGCTCGCCCCCACCCACCTATGCATCGTCGCCGCCTTGTTCCGGCACCTCCAAGCCACCTGCCAACGAGGGCCACAATGCCGCCCCACCACGAGCTCCTGGCCGAGCGAGGCCAGTGCTGCTTTCCCTATCCGTACCATCCCAATGTGTTCCTCTCGAGGCCCAGGTTTGTCTGCTTCCCCTATCTGAATCATCCAATTTCTTCACCTCGACGGGTGCCGACATGGCCACTTGCCGTCCGTCGGCGAAAGCCCTGCTCAGCCTGCCCACACACCGCGGCGGCTCACCCTGGGCGTCCTGTCCGTGCGTGCCCCGGCCTCGACGCTACCGGCAACGCCCCGACGCCATGTTTCCACGCCTGAGCCCCGACGAGACGACCTCCATCCTCGGTCGGGTCATAGTCGCGTCGTCGTCGCCGTCGCCGCCCCCACCACGGACCGGCGCCATCATCCCTCGTCTAGCTCAAGCCAATGCCCATCGTGTCTGAAACGTTTTCCAACTTAAGCGAGGACTGCGGATTCAAATGCCATAAAACACAGGGGCCTTTTTGCAAAAACGGTGAGGACGTACGAAGACATCTTTGATGGATGAAATAATTATGGAGGAATGCTCCGTCCTTTAATATTATATAATATATATAGGTAAAGAATAACAAATTTTCAGAAAACAAATAATAGATTTTAATGTAACTTTCTCAACTTATTCAAATCAACCGATCTCTTTTATTAGTACAATTATTTTAAGAACCAAATAATAGATTTACAGGAAAAATAACGGATTTAAAGGAAATTAACATCTAAATCCTGACAAACAAATCTCATTATGAAAGCACTATGTATAGCAGGACGCGACCATTGCGACCGCTGCCTCCTCTCCTAGACGAGACACAACTGCCGCCAAACCAGTGAGATGTCGACGACAAGACGCGGACGTTGCGCATCATCAGAACACCGCCGACTCCACTGCCACCACCAGCGCCGCAGATACATCGCGGATCACCAAGGCACGACTGTCACGGATCAACGAGACGCGGTGGTCGCGGGTCTGGAACACCAGGACACCGTCCTCGGCGGTGCCTCAGATACCCACACGCCACAAATGCCACGACTGCACGAACGACACATACAATGACGAAAAGTGCAGGGCGTCCTCACTCAACAACTATGTTGAAGGTACGTACTCCAGATCGTCTTCTACCTCCGTTGTCGCCCCTTTGCCCCACCTGTCGCCTATGTCGACCTCATAGAGCGGGGCCTGGTCGATGCCCCGGCTCGTGAGACAACGACGCCTCCTCCATCACGGAAACCTAGGGCAGGGTGTGGCCGTGTTGCGCTCATCAAGGAGCGCCGTAAGTGTGTGCCCTGCATCGAGGAGGAGCACAAGTTTTTTCAAATCGAGGAGGAACACCACCGTCATTTCCAAAATCGAGGAGGAACACAGGTATTTTTTGTCCGCCATCTTCCCTCTCATCCTCGGGTGACGAGTATCACCTCCGGCTAGGGTATGCGGGCAACGGTCGTTACTCAACGTCTGTCGGTGGTCGTTGCCCCATCCTTCAATCGATGGAGGCAGGATCCCTCTCATTTGAGTTTTTATTGATTTTATTTTAACGGGCCACTATTGTTTCCTACAGAAAGACTAATGGTGTCAAGATCATCAGGGCGAACGGCTCCCGTGCTAACCTTTGCAATGCCCTGCTCTTTTTTCATCTCAGTTGAACTCTACATTTAGGATGCACCTGGTGTCATATTTATGCCTTGGCGCATGGTGTCATGGGCAGAGTTTGGATTGCCATGGTGTGGGATCACTAAAAGGGATGTCTAGAGGGGGGTGAATAGACTACTTACAAAAATTAAAACCTAACCTTTTTTCAAGTTAATTGGTTGGCAAATTTTAGCAATGATAACAAGTCCAATGCACCCTACACATGATATTCAACAAGTATGGCAACAGGAAGTAAAGACGAGCACATGTAAGAAGGAGTAGAGATAGGAAGATCAAACGCAATTGTAGGCACGAAGATTTTCCCGTGGTTCCGATAGGTGGCTCTATCGTACATCTACGTTTATGGAGACTTCAACCCACGGAGGGTAACGATCGCAAGAGTCCACGGAGGGCTCCACCCATGAAGGGTCCACGAAGTAGCAACCTTGTCTATTCCATGATGGCCTACGTCTATGGAGGACTAGCCTTACTCGGGGTAGATCTTCACGAAGTAGGCGATCTCCTTGCCCTTACAAACTTCTTGGTCCAACTCCACAATCACGAAGAAGGAGGCTCCCAAGCAACACCTAACCAATCTAGGAGGTACCACCCTCCAAAAGGTAATAGATGTGGTAATATGATGAACTCCTTGCTCTTGTACTTCAAAAGTTAGCCTCCTCAACACTCAATCACTCTCTCACAGATTTGGCATGGGTAGAAGAGATTGATTGGATGGAAAGCAACTAGGGAGGCTATAAATCAAGATCCATATGGTTGGAGTGGATGATCTTGACCTCAACACAAGGGGAGGTGGTTCTCTCTCAGAAAATTGGATATAGCAAGTGGGTGGGTGTTCTGAGTGCTTCTCTTGCGAGTGGGAAGTGGTGGAGGGTTATATATAGGCATCTCCAAAAATCCAACTGTTACAACATTATTGCCCAACTCGGTGAAACCAAAGTGAAAACTCGGTTGCACCGACTAGTGCAGAATGTGGCAACTTTGGCCTTTCGGTGAGACCGGTATAAATCTCGGTGGTACCGATATGGGTGACCAAGGCAGCAAATCTCGGTGTCACTGATTCCTCAAACTTGGTGGGACCAACTTTAAGAAATTGGTTAACAGAAAGTTGGTCACTGATTCTCGCTTGCACCGAATGGAAACTTGGTAGTACCGAGATGCTAGGGTTTGGTTGGGTGTCTATCTAGGGTAAAACTTGGTGGATTTGAATGGGAATTGTTGGTGTCACCGGATTTTGACTTTTGGATTTGGACAAAAGGTTTTTGTGGGAAAGTGGGTGAGTATTTTTGGTGGCTAATCTCTAAACACTTGAGCAACCAAATCATCATAAATACCTCATCCCCTTTTAATAGTATTGGCTTTCCTATGACTCAAAAGTGATTTCTCCGAAAATGTAAAATGTAGAGTCCTCAATCTTGAAGCATGGCCAATCCTATTCCTTCTTTTCCTCTTATTCTTCATGGGAATACTCCTCACAATCCTTAGCCAACCCAATCCGTGGACTAGATCTGAAATAGACTAAGTAGAGATATTAGTCCAAGAGACAATATATGTTGTCATGAATTATCAAAACCATCAAGGGAGCATATGTGCTTTCACATGGGCATAGTGTTGAACGAAGCAAAAGTCGGTTGTGCATACTGTGTGACTACTACCGATGTCGGTCTTTTGTGTAGGCTTGCCTTGAAATATCATGACAAGGCATGTGATTGCCTATAGCACATTGTACAAGTCCACTCTCATACACAAGGACCGTGTAACTGGATTGTGGCAGGATTTCAACTATTTCATGAAGTCCACTAATTTTTGGATGAACAACTAATATGTATGTATGGATAGTGCAACTTGCATTCACAACTCTAGAGCAATATAATTACGATTAGCTCACAATCCCCGTCGAGTAGTACACCGGTTGTTCCATTCAGAGGTACTCATCTTTTTGATTCAGGTGATTTCTATTACCTATACATTAGTTCCTCTAAACTGAACGAGCGCCGATGGGAAGGGCATTTTAAACTCTGTTGTTGTCTATTTGGCTGCTTGTATCTTTCTAGCCAATGTATTACTTGCTCACAAGAGCAAATCATATGAAAATAAGAACCTTATACGGTCTTTTCTAATAGAAGTACAACACTCAACCTTTGCTATGTCAAGTTGATGGCAACTACATATTCAGATGGGCAAATGAACCAAATAACTCTTTAGTGGACCAGTGATAATATTATTTGTTAAATTGATTAGGTAAGTAAACTATATGCAACAATAAAGTGAAGTTGAATAGCTTAGAGAAGTAAACTATACAACGGTAATCTGAAGTACACTTGAATCTCAAAGATGCTGGTGGAAATACTTCAACAAGTTACCTGGTAGAATCATCACTAGAGAAATAGTAACCACAAGAACTGTCATTCAAAGCTATCCGCTACATTGTCCTTGAATCTCCTGTCAGTTCTCATCAACGATGACCTGCCGTAAACCGTACACATAGCAATGAGTATTGTGTTTACCTGGACACAAAAGAACGGAATTGTTGTCGAACCTGGTTTCTGAGGCTAGGCATGAGTATTGTTTAATTTAGGAATTTGAGAAGAGGTTAAACTATTAAGAGGGACATACCATGAAGCCACAAGTTTCATTCTGCCATCAAGTTTATTGTGTTCATCCCACAAAAAACATGAGCTCTCAATCAATGGTTGCACGGCGTGAAAACGCAAGAGGATTTTTAACCCATCAAAATATATTCATTCAAAAAAATTCATTGCTGGACCGACTGTTATTCTTCAGTTGCATTCCGTGTACTTATCTCTGACGAAACTACCATTCTTTAGTTGCATCCCCCTTTACTAATATCAGCTAATATGGGTGACAATGGTCCAACTCTTGGAATTTTTAATGCTCATCCAATCCTTCCCGTCTATAACTATTTATAACTTCAAGAGCTCTACCCAAATCATCATTCAAAAGTTCTTCATCTACTTGTGCTATGTTACGTAGATGTTTTTCTAGCTTTCAAAGGAAGCATATTCGGTTGTTCCTAACTTGCTCGAGGTTTGTAGGGCATGTAGAATATGTATATCAATCGACACCTTCATTATGTGAAATTCCTGACTTATTGTGTCACTTATATCAGGTAAATATCAAGACTAATGAACTGCATCATGTCAATGTAATCACTTGTTAGTTTATGTCAAGATTATTTTTATATAAAGTATTCGATAGTTATAGTAAATTAATGCACAACCTATACAAGAAGAAATTGATTCTTAATCGCAAAATGCTTTCACGAGTAGATGTATCTAGACTGCACATGCACCCCACACCCTTGGTTAGATCTACAATCAAATGTAATGGTGAAATTTAATTTAAAAACAATTAATTTGTTTGCATGGCTACACAAACTTAGAAAATTATTGCATTCATCAAATAAACAGTTAAGGGCATGTCAGACTTTGCAATCTTCAGAACAGATTGTTAGCCTAAAATCAGGAAGATGGTATATTTACATACTTCCAGGACTGGTACTTTGTTGCAATTACCGGATACTGCAAATTGTGGTTCTAGTTCATTCTTTCGCATTACCGTTTTGGAATTCAATTTGTGGTTGATTGTTACTTGATGTTTCTCTTGTTTTGATGATCTCCTAAGACTAGAATGTAAAAGCTTTTTGTTTGTTTGTGGTGCAAGAGGTTAGGAATGTCACATGATATTTTAGCATGTTCATCTAGCAGGCACTCCATCACTTCTTTAGAGCGTCGTGTGGTTCATTCTCCTTTGGTGATGGAATTCATGGTCCTATATGTGCCTTTGGCAACCACCGAAAGAACATGCAATGATTGGGCTCTCAAAGTTTAGTTATCATAATTAACTTCGATGCTTCTGGGTGTTGTCTCTAGCTAGTGTAAATTTGGCAATGACCTATGTTGGAGACCTCAAGTTTTCCCTACAGATTTCAGGATTTGATAACTGCAGCTTGTGGTGTCTTCTCAGATAAGATCCGTCCATGTTGTTTGGTTCAAAAACGAAACCGGGCATGTAATGTAGCGGATAGATCTTTTTTTCAAACAGAAATAGATCTATATTTCTATTGTTCAATGTTTTTAATATAGCTATTTCTGATTTCATAGATTTGAAGTCATTCCACCTCAGAAGAAAGCACGAGGATATTGTTTATTGTGGATGCTCCTTCCTCCCACAGTACATGCCGCACGCACTTTCCAAAAATGAAGTTCGACCAATTAAACATGGGTTATATTGCACAAAAAATATATCACCACATTGGTATTTGCATCAAGTTTCCCATGGTATATATATTTTACAACTTTGAACGCATATAATACAAAAAAAAATGAGGAAGTTAAATCACGCAAAAATGAGGGTGGCATTTAAAAGGGAATAATAGAGTGATTATATCTGTATGAAATCGATTCATGAAGTGTCCTTGATATTTTTGATCTGCGTTCGGTTTTCCGCAAAGAGGAACGGGTGATGCAGCACACTATAGATAAGTATTCCCCTGAGTGGAGAACCAAGATTTATCAAAACAATAGGAGTAGCACACAACCCCCGCCTTCAGCGATTGTACACAAAGAAGCAAACACTTGCACCCAACGCGGAATGCACCTGAAGGATGACATAAAACCGTTGATCCCACTAGCCCTGAGACTCAGGTCGATTCACAAAATCGGCCTGAGGATCAACTCCTAGCTCGGCAACATACTTCGGAACACAAAAGCGGTGTGCACAGACCTCGAGACTCAGGTTGGGTGCGGCCGACCAACCCAAGGATCATAATCTCCTCGAAAACTGTATTGCACTGAAATTTCTGCATTGAATTGTCCATGCAGTAGGCCTCGAGACTTGGGTTGGACAATATGGCCAACCCTAGGATCGTATCTCCTCGGGAACTAGTTCAACCACCATGTATGTTTTGACAACGCCGAGGTGGAGTTCGGCAGGAAAGATGTCGAACCGTAGTACGGAGAAGAGTTTCCGGGCAAGACCATCACGCCGAACACCTCAACCAAGAGGATGTCCCGCTTCCTGAAAGGAAAACATAAAATAGGTTTAAATAAGTTATAAGCACAAAAAAACAAAAAAATTATGTGAAAACTATACGTCTCAACTGAATCAAGTTTTTTGGTGGCAATACGAAATTGGTCTTAAAATTGTGCTTCCGTCGTGCTTTAACATGACATGTCCGATCTCTGAACTTCAGGTGGGTCAGCTTTCGGCTTCAACCTCCCTATCCTGAAGGCGGTGTGTTTCTCATGCCAGTTTCTCAGGCGAGCGGCTTTAAAGAGAAACCAGGCTACCCGGCTATTGACCAAGCACTCGAGTCGAGAAAGGAGTGATAGAAAAAAACTTAGCAACGACTAAGAAGAAGACATTTATTATAAAACGGCTCAGACAAATTTAAGAGCCCCCAAGTGACTTGGGTAAAAGAATTTTATGTATAATGATTGTATGTAGCGAAGTACTTATATCATATATGTGTTCGCCCGAACTTTAAATGCGTCATAACCGACCATCGACTTCTCCCTCTTCGGTCAAGGGCTGAAAAGTGTTATCTACTACGCCATCCGAGGATATCGGAGGTGTTTCGAATAACTAGGCAATCATGCCATTAGGCTATAATAGACAAAGCACACGTAGGGAACTTATGCTATATTACTACTTAACGTAAGAAGCATCTTCAAAGAAAATAGTTCCACCAACGGTTCCTTTCTTTGGGTTCTCATGATTACCATGAGGGGTGTGCAATAGATTTATGTATGCTTGTCTTCCGTCGTGGCCGACCATAGTTGAAAACAGCAAGAGCGCTAGCTTTCGGCTTCAGATGTCTGAGATACGAGTTCGGATGACCCGATCGTAACAATCGCAGAGGTGCTCCCTTTACTCCCTAGCCGAACAATCGGAAACGTAGGGGTAAGCACATGAGCAAGGCAACCCAGCTTTGCAGAACACTTAAGTCAATATGATGTATATCTTGGCGTAAACACGACCAAGGAAGGGTGTGACACATTAATAATCATATGCAAGAGGAAAAGCTTCATAAAGGAAGTCCCCAAGTAAACGGGGTATTTGAATTTGTTTGTAAAAAACAAAGTTTTGGCAAAGGAAGTTTTTCACAAACAACTTTTTTGTCAAAAAAGTATAATGCTTGGTCGAACTAAACAAAAATTAAAAAAAGTTGAGCATGAAAGCAACTTAGCTGATTAATGTGCTCGGTGTTGATGACGTGGCCCAAGCTTGCGGCGGGTCAAGGTCCCAGCCCCCAAGCCGGTCACGAGGTAGCCGAAGAAGAGCTCGGCTTGATTAAGTGACAACACAACACTTCCGAAGGCTGAGGAGAAACCCCCGGGCGAGTCGGGCAGACGTAGTAGTTCGGCAGCGTGACGGCGAAGCCCCTAGTCTGTCGGTGCACTAGAGTTTTGGGTTGTCTAGTGCCCCTTACTCGTGCACGGGCCGTAACAGCCACCCAGACGGCAAGGCCCAGAAGAAGACTGTTCGGCACCAGTACAGGAGATTCAAGGCTGCCGGCAAGCCCTTGCCGGGAGGGGCGTGGAGCCTCCAGGCAAGGCTCCCTCCCCGGCAAGCGGAAGCCCCGGCAAGGCAAAGCCCCTGGCAAGCACCGCCAGCGCACGAGCCAGGTGTCGATTCGCCTGGACGTGTGTCGCGGCGACGATGCTGGAGGGGGGTTGAGCGGCGCCGATGGGACGGACCCCCGTCCCGACCCACTGACGGATTGAGGCATATGACGGAGCAATAAATGCTCTTGTCCTACTCCGTCAGAGTTAGGTACGATAGCACTATTTCTCTGTGCATCTCGTGTGCACACTATGCGCCACTGTTGGGATCCCCTTGAGTATAAAAGGAGGCCCAGGGCGTTACAGAGGGAACTTCTTGGACTTTTGCACTTTTGGACTCCTGAACCTTTGAGGACTTTGGGAGCCTAGGAGACACCCACCTTTAGACAGTAGAGAACTAGAGGTCATCGAGCTCCTGTAGCAGCCGTCCATGGCGCTCCCGTAGCAAGAACCCTAGAACTCGATCAATACATCCAAGCAGGAGTAGGGTATTACGCATCCGTGCGGCCCGAACCTGGGTAAAAGATCCTCTGTGTGCTGCCCACCAGGCCGGCTCTTTGCCCGTGTCCGCCCCCTGCCGAACCGAAAGGGGTCCCCCGAATCCCATAGGTGCTCGTTCCCCACGACACAGTCCGTCGGCCATGTCGACGACACCACTTGGTTGATGGAGGCGGGACAACAATGTAGGCACGCCAAGGTGACAGCATGACATAGCGGAAGTCGATTACTTGTGCACACAATATAGTGCAAGCCAAGAGTAATAACAAATAAAGGTAATAATATATTTTTTAATAATTCTTCTACTTAGTTAATTTAAATGAAGCAAATAAGTAAAGGACTATGGCCTGGGCACCGAGGTGCCTAAACGAAGAGTTCGGCTTGACGAAGTGGCGACGATGCACGGTCGATGTGGCGAGATGAAGTCCTCGGTTCAGTTAACATGGCGAAGCTGTGACCGGCGGACGCCAAAGTCTCATGCAAGTCGTCTGGTGATGCCGAAGTCTCATGCCGGCCGAGGTGTTGAAGCTGGCCGACTGGTGACGCCGAAGTCTCATGCCAGCCAAGGTGTCGAAGATGGTCGACTGGTGACGCCGAATTCTCATGCTAGCCGAGGTGTCGAAGCTGGTCGGCTGGTGACGCCGAAGTCTCCGGAGCAGGTTAATGAGGAGATGATGAAGCCCCCAGTCTAGCTGAGGTGACATAGCAGATCGGTAAGGTGACGCTAGAGCCCCATGCCAGCCGATGTGTCAAAACAGGTCGGCATGGTGGACGTCAGCTTGAAAAAGTAACGACGTGGCGATGCCGACGCAGGTCGAAATTTGTGACGAGGTCGATGCTGGCTTGATGAAGCAACGGAGCGCCCGACCCATACAACCCGTGGATGATGAGGTTCGCTAGATGATTATTCGGCCCTGCGATGCCGAACTCTTGGTTGGATGACTCATATGATGAGAAAATTTCCTTCAAAAAGGACGTGCGACAACCCGTTCATGAAAAAGATGAACTCAGGTCGAATTTGTTTTCGCCCAGAAAATAGATCCAAAATTCGTTGTACTAATCGGATGTTTCCCGAAGTTTGAACGGTCGGATCGAACTAAAATTTTGAGGGATGATCGGTAAAGGAATTCAATAGCCGATGAACGGTGAAATTTTCCAAGAGAGAATTCCTTATTTAATACCATGCTTAAATTTTATGCCCTATTTGACATCGAAAAATTATTTCTTCCCTATATAACAACAAGTTTAAATTTTATGCCTTTATAACACTTTTGTCCATTTTAAACCTAAATGATAGCTGAAAAGACCCTTTTACCTTTCATGTGGTATGTTTGTGTGCGTTCTGTTACGTGTGTGCACGCACACACACACATGTATACTATTGATATTGCGTGTGTGATGCTGTGTGTTTGCGTGTGTGCTCGTGTACTGCTGCATGCGTTGTTATGTGTGTGTGTGCGCACACGCTGTTCGTGTAACCTCCAGTGTAAACAAAAAATTCAGATCAATAGAAAACAATCGGGAGCCTTCATATTCTCGTATTCTCACGTGCGTGTATGCTAATCCCATTTGATAAGCTAGCTAGCTAGCTTCTGCAAAATTCATCCAGCAGCTAGTTAGGCTGCTCCGTTTGGTACGTGATTGTTCCAGCAGCTAGCTAGCGTGTGTGTGCATGTGCCGCTGCTGGTGTGTGTGTGTTGTGTGCGTGTGTGTGTGCGCACTGCTTGTGTGTTGTGCGCGTGTGTGCTGATGTGCGGTTATGTGCGCGCGCATGTGTGTGGTGTTATGTGTGTTCTGTGCGTGTGTGATGCTATGTGTTGTCTGTATTGTTGCGTGTGTGCTATTGTCGCTATGTGTGTAGTACTGTTCCGTATTGATATTGTGTGTTACTGTCCTGCACACACACACACATATCACATGAGGGCAAAATAGTCTTTTCAGGTGTCATTTAGGCCTAAAATAGACAAAAGTATCTTAACGGGCATAAAATTTAGACTCGATGCTATATAGGGAAGAAAAAGTTGTTCAATGTTAAATATGGAAACGAAATTTAAGATAGTGTTAAATGATGAATTGTTTCGGTTTCCAACGGACGTCCGAGCTAGACGCTGGACTCCACGCCCTAAACTCGTCCAGATTCTCGTCCAGATTCGACAGGGTTTTGGTAGATCGGAGATTGCCGGAGATTCCTCCATCGAAACACGACGAAATTTTACAGGGTTGTTCTAGACTCAATTCCGCACAATTCCACTGAAGCAATCGTCAAAATGACACTCGAGGAGGCGGTGACGACGAACACAAATCAGTTGTCCAGAAAAACTGCATGATCGCGCGAGGGCAATGTTGACGTTGAGCCCCCGAGCACCATGGAGGATCTTTCCATGATCTTGGTTGAGATTGGAGTTGATGTTGATCAAGACACCCGTCTGATCCATATGATCCGACATGGAGCGCAGTCCTCGGCATAGCAGAGGTGACCAGTTGGGCCGGCGACGAAGATGCTGACATTGACAATGTAGCTCGGTTCCGACGCGTCGCGATGGAGCCGATCTGAATTCCCGTCGCATCGCGGCGACTACCCATCAGGCTCTCAATGAAAGCACCAATGTCGGTGTCAAATCTGGCATATCTCGTAGTAGGGGTCCTAACCTAAGCGTCTTGGAGCGATGGTAATGTGGACACAGGATTTTGCCCAGGTTCGGGCTCTCTCGAGGAGATAATACCCTACGTCCTGCTTTTGATTGTATTGATATGAGGATAGTACATAGTACACGTATCTACCATGAGATTGTAGTAATGAATATGAGATTGATATTGTCTATTGACTAGCCTGGCCTCGGTTTATATAATGCATCGTAGGCCTAGGGTTTAGAGGAGTCCTTGTCTTGTGTGCCAAGTCTTGTGGAATCTCCCTTGTATGCATCATGGGCTCTCCGAACTAGCCCATTAGTTAATCGCCCTGGGGGTCCTCGGCCCGACCCACTAGCCGGGAGACGACATGGTGAGTACCCCCTAGTCCAAGACACCGTTAGTAGCGTCGCGGTGTTCGGGCAATAATATGTTTGAATAAGTTGTAATGCGTCCAAAGACTTTTCGAAGTTATAATGTTATAAGTTATCACGCGTTTAATGTTTTTACATTCCTTTATAACTCCTCTGTGGCTGTTTGAAACTGAAAGATGCGAGTCGTCGGCTTCAGCCCCCACGTAGATACTACATGGGGTGTGTCTACCAATGCACCATGTCCCTTAGCCGAGTTATCGGAACCCGAAGGCGGTAGAGTGCGGCGGACTAGGCAATCTGACCATAGTTCTTTATTTCTTTCACTTAGCCGTAGGGACGCGAAAAGGACTGCGGGGGGTTGATGACTAGCCTCGGAGTGTTGTGATGTTCGGACGAACCGCGACGAACGCTAGCATCACATGGTTTGCATGAAGAACAAACCCTTCGTATAACACAGAATATCCTCTAACGAGGGTTTAAGTATAACACTTTGAGCTCGGATTCACAGACAGCCTCTCACATACTATGACAGCCAATTTTCGTCCTTCTCTCCTGAGGTGTTTGACCAAACTATCTGGAAACACAATCGCATGGGTGCTCCCTTTGCCCTTTTAGCCGAACGAGCGGAACGTAAATGGCAAGCACAGGAGTCGAGCAACCCAACTATTGACCCAAGACATAGTTCGGAGCCAATGCATATAAAGTGAATTCCAAGACGCCGAATGTGCAATAAGTTGAACATAAGGCGTTTTTTCTAAACTCGAGCCCCTGGTCTGTTAGCTAGTGCATCGCATCATAATGAATAGTATCATGAGAAGAGGGAGAAGAAGGAAAATACATGTCAAAAAGGACAGACGAGACAAACATGTGCAACGATGTTATACTTTTCTCAACAACTCTTATAACTTTGGATTGCCGAGGCAACTGCTTATAGATTTGAAAGAAAGAAATTACACAGGAGTGGTTGTACCAGGGGTCTTCGATTGGTGGCCTTATGTCCTCGATGTGCCCTGTTGCTAGTTTACTCCTACTTTTGGGTGCACCTCGATGGGTGGTACTGTTCGGCGAACGGATCTTACAAACAAGGTCTTGAGAAGTTGTCGAATTGTGGATGAGCTTTACGCCATTGGCGGGCCTTTTAATGGTCCCTGCGTTGTGTCTGAAGACATGTTGATGGTAGTAGTTGGGTCCAGCCGAACTCCCACCTTTGTTTCCCGCCGCTACCAATGGAACTTTAAGTGCAAAGTTGTGCCTCCTTGGCACGTACTTTGCTGGTCCTAGGGGTGTGCGATGGGGGGCGAGTCCCTTTTTAAGGGGAGGGGGAGGTTCTGAGAATTCGGACCGAAGTCGAGCTCGTTTCCCAACCTTGTGTGCCTTGACGGCAGATATTGGGGCTTGCGGATCATCTTTGTAATTAAATTCGGCTGCTAGGGCCAGTGAATATTCCTCAGTTCGTAGAGAGCGCTCCATGTTGCCGTTAATAGTTATGACCCCCTTGGGGCCGGGCATCTTGAGCTTGAGGTATGCGTAATGTGGGACGATGTTAAAGCGGGCGAACGTTGTCCAGCCGAGCAAGGCATGATAGCCACCGCGGAAGGGCACAATGTCGAAGATCAAGTCTTCGCTGTGAAAGTTATCGGGCAAGCCAAACACAACTTCTAGGGTTACAGAGCCCGTGCATCGAGCCTCGACACCTGGAATCACTCCTTTAAAGGTAGTGTTACTGGGTTTGATCCTTGACGGATCTATGCCCATCCTTTTAACCGTGTCTGAGTAAATCAGGTTAAGGCTACTTCCTCCGTCCATTATGACTTTTGTGAGGTAATATCCATCTATAATGGGGTCTAGAACGAGGGCCGCCAAACCCCCATGACGGATACTAGTCGGGTGATCGCGCTGATCAAAAGTGATCGGATATGCCGACCATGGGTTATACTTTGGGGCTACGGTCTCTACAGCGTAAACCTCTCAAAGGGCACGCTTCCTCTCCTTCTTAGGTATATGGGTGGCATATATCATGTTTACCGTTTTGACTTCCGGAGGAAATTTCTTTTGACCACCACCAATCGAGCCCCGAGGCTCATCCTCATACTCGTTGCAGGGGCTCTTGCCTTGATCCTCGGGTGGGAGCTTGCCGACCTGTTTAAACACCCAACAATTGTGGTGTGTGTGGTTGGCGGGCTTTTCTTGTGTCCCGTGGATTTGGCAAGGTCTTTCGATGATCATTTCCAGCAGAGTGGGTCTGGTGCGATTGCCTTTAGGAGGCTTTTTCCGCTGCCCAGGTCAGGAGTTGCGGAAACCGGCGTTAACAGCCGTATAATCGGCATCACTATTATTTTGCTGACGCTTGTTCTTCTTGCGCTTTGGTTTCCCATTGCCATCCCGAACTTCGAAGGTTCTAGGATCTTTGGAGTTGTGGTTGCGTCTTGCTAGCCAATTGTCTTTGCCTGTGCAAAAGTGGGTCATCAGGGATGTAAGGGCAGACATGGTCCGAGGTTTATCCTGGCCGAGATGGCGAGCGAGCCATTCATCTTGAATATTGTGCCAGAAGGAGGCTATTGCCTCAGCGTCCGGGCAGTCGACAATCTGGTTCTTCTTGGTCAAAAACCTATTAGAGAATTGTCGAGCAGACTCTCCGGGCTTCTGAACAACGTTGCTTAGGTCGCAAGAATTCGGTGGCCGAACATAGGTTCCTTGGAAGTTAGAGCGGAATGCATCCTCCAGGTCTTCCCAACATCTGATGGAGTTTTGGGGGAGGCTGCTTAGCCAGTGCCGAGTTGGCCCCTTAAGTTTGAGGGGGAGATATTTGATGGCATGGAGATCATCTCCATGGGCCATGTGGATGTGGAGGAGGAAGTCCTCGATCCATACGGTTGGATCAGTTGTCCCATCATACTGTTTGATCTTCACAGGTTTACACCCCTCCGGGAACTGATGCCGCATCACCTCGTCCGTGAAACACAGCGGGTGAGCTGCGCCTCGAACCCGAGCTATGTCGCGCGTGTATTCAGCGTCTGTTCTAGCTCGGTTACGTTCTCTGTCTCTATTATTGCTTTCGTCGAGATATGGACTGTACCCATCCCGTCTATCGGGTGAGTAGCCTCTGGATCCATAGATTGATCTTCTGCAACCTGCTCTGTGGTCTAGGTCGTCTCGCAGGTCAAACCTGTCATTGGGCTCTAGCGGCTCCTTTCCCCGTCTTTGGGGCATAGCCGGTCTGTAACCGCTATCACCAGTCGTCCTATCACGCCCACGAGGAGGGCAGTCCGGCTTGTCGTACGAGGTATAGGTGAGCTCATCATCAAATTGCGGCAGCAGCCTTTTGCGTGGATAACTCTTAGGTTTGTCCGATAGACCGGTACTGTATCCCTCCTGAGCTGAGAGGACTCTAGTCCATCGATCGTTGAGGTCGTCTTGTTCGGCTTTAAGTTGCCGTTCTTTCGCTTTCAGGTTGCGGGCCATTGCTATGAGGTATTGTATGAACAATTCCTGATCTTCAGAGTTATCGGGAATGTCTAGGTGATCGGCTTCAGGGATGTCCTCCTCCTCGACAAGAGGAAGGTAGTTGTCATCCTCAGAATCGTTGAAGTCATCGGGGTTGCTCTGGTCCTTAGGCCTTTCCTGACCCTCTAACAGGTGTTTAGGGATATCGGGATCGCCATGGTCCTCAGGGATATCTCCGTCCCTGGGGCCGATAATAGCTTTCCTTCCCTTTTTGCCTTTTGACCGCTTATGAGGTTTTCGGTGCCTTGACGGTACATCGCCCGACTAGTCGCATCTTTATTAGGCGCTTTGTCGCCATTAGCGACAAGAGTGTCCACCATGTAGACGTCATATGTAGAAGTGGCGTCCCATCGCCCGGTGTTAACAAGGGTGGGAGCACAGTGCTCTTCATCCATGTATTTCGCCTCCTCAGAGGCATAGTCCAGCATGTCAGTTAGATCTTCAACTGTGGCTATCAAATGGGGGGTGGGTGGGTCGAAAAAATCGTCTCGACCTGCTCTATAGTCGATCCGAGCATAGATCGGGTTGAATCGTCGGAAATTTTCATTGACGAGATCCGATCTAGGGCTTCGTCGAACGCCGAGAGCTCGATCGGATCACATTGTTCGAAACTTTCGGAATTGACCTCCGATGTGTCCGAACGAGAGGAATGTTCGGCAAGAACGAATGTCCGGCCTTCTGACACTATGGCCGGATCCGGACTAGGAATTGGAACACCACCGTGGTTAACCCCGTTGGCATGATCGAAGAAGGAACTTGAGGTTAAAGCCTCAGAGTCTTTGGGCATGGAAAGTGAAGCCGCAAGCTCGGTTAGTGACAAGTCGCCCCGAGAATCCACGGAGAAATCTAGGTTCCCGAATCTGACCTCTCGATCAGGGGCGAAGCTATTGACACGACCTAGATGGTCGGCCGGGTCAGCATGCAGCACAATGCCGCCGGAGGCGAAGATCTGTCCGGGGACGAAAGTGTCCATGTTGCGGACCTCTTCATTGATGACAAGGCGAGACATCGATTCCTTGGGCGCTTACAGTGGAACTCTCAATGAAAGCACCAATGTCGGTGTCAAACCGGCGGATCTCAGGTAGGGAGTCCCGAATCCTGAGACTAGAACCGATGGTAATAGGAGACGAAGGGGATACATATTTACCCAGGTTCGGGCCCTCCTATGGAGGTAATACCCTACATCCTGCTTGGTTGTATTGATGATATGGGGATTACTCTAGGATCGAAAGTAGGTCTAGAGGGGGGGTGATTAGACTACTTGACCAAATAAAACTATGCTTTTTCCCAATTTTAATTCTTAGCAAGTTTTAGCATTCATAACATATCAAGTACACCCTACACATGCAAGTCTAAGAGTATAGCAGCGGAAAGTAACAACAAGCATGAGTAAAAGGACAAGGTAGGAAGATCAAACGCAATTGTAGACACGATGATTTTTCCCATGGTTCCGATAGGTTGTGCTATTGTACATCCACATTCATGGAGTCTTCAACCCACGGAGGGTAACGGTCGTGAGAGTCCACGGAGGGTTCCACGAAGAAGCAACCTTGACCATACCATGACGGCCTACGTCCATGGAGGACTAGCCTTACTCGGGGTAGATCTTCACGAAGTAGGCGATCTCCTTTGCCTTACAAAATTCTTGGTTCACTCCACAACACGAAGTAGGAGGCTCTCAAGCGAAACCTAACCAATCTAGGAGGCACCACCAAAAGGTAATAGGCTCGGTAATGACGATGAACTCCTTGCTCTTGTGCTTCAAGATGATAGACTCCTCAACACACAATAACTCTCACACAGATTTGGCTTGGTAGAAGAGATGGGATTGGTGGAAAGCAACTTGGGGAGGCTAGAAATCAAGATCCATACGGCTTGAGTGGAAGATCTTGACCTCAACACAAGGGTAGGTGGCTCTCTCTCAGAAAACTGAGTAGGATAGGTATGGAATAGTTTTGAGTGCTTCACTTTCGAGTAGGTGGTGGTGAAGGGGTATATATAGGCATACCCAAAAATCCAACCGTTACACACAAAATGACCAACTCGGTGACACTGATGTGTTAATCTCGGTGGTACCGAAGTGACCAAAAGGTGGCAACTTTTGAATCTCGGTGAGACCGATATAGGATTCTCGGTTGCACTGATAAGGTGACCAACTGTCAGATTTCCAATCTCGGTGACACCAGACCAACATTCTCGGATGGACTGAAAGTGTGAACTTGCGTAACAGAAAGTTGGCAACCCAACTCGGTGGCACCGAAAGTAGTGTCGGCTGCACCGAAGTGGCTAGGGTTTGGCTGAGTCTGTCTAGGATTTGGAATCGGTGGCATCGGGATAGGAATGTTGGTTGCACCGATTTTGTATGTTTGGCTAGAGACAAACTTTGGTAGGAGAGCTTGTGGATGTTTTTGGTGACTATCACTTGTGCATGTATGAGCATTTTGTTCACCAACAAAACCTTACCCCCTTTTAATAGTATTGGCTTTCCTATGGACTCAAAGTGATTTATCACAAATGTAAAATGTAGAGTCCTCTTGCTTGAAGCTTGGCCAACCTATTTCCTTGCATCTTGGGGTAGTTCCACAATCTCCATAATGCTTTTGCCATCCCTATCATTGAACTTGTTCTGAAATATACTTGGTGGAAACATTAGTTCAATGACTCATATGTTGTTATTAATTACCAAAACCACCAAGGAAGCAAATGTGCTTTCAATCTCCCCCTTTTTGGTAATTGATGACAACATATAGATCAAAGCTTCGACAGAGATATAATCATTAAATTTAATCGTCGCTTTGAGAAGTATGTGATAAGCAAGAGCTCCCCCTAAATTTGTGCATTATTTTAAATTTCCGTTTGAATGCAAATGCACAATCGATTAGGTACATGGGTCACTTCTTACATGTCACATACCACTTGGTGGTGTGCGAGAGTAATTTAGAATGAACATCATAGCACAACACAATCAACCAAAGATGAATGATCATCACATAAGCATTAAGATGATAGGAAATAGTAGAATCACACATTAAAGCGTATGATCAAACATCATCAAACGTGTATCACAAGCAACCAAAAGCAATTATTTTGTAAAACAAGCAACAAAACACCAAACGCTCTCTCACTCGAAGCCTAAAGATCTATATACACTTCTTCCCCTTTGGCAACAAGTTACCAAAAATTTCAAAGGCATACATCTAAGCGTTCTTGGGCTGTTCTCCTCTGGTTGTTGATGAAGGAGTCGAGAGAATGGCATCGGCGAAGATCTCTGCAGATGTTGTGGATGGAGCTGGAGTGGTCACTGGAGGAACTGGAGCTGATGGAGCAGGAGCTGTGCTGACAGTAGCAGAAGCTAATGAAGAGGGCCTCAAGTCTGGTGCATGCACTGTGACTGATCTAGCCTGAGTAGTGAACTGTGTGCTCGGCCTGAGAGGTGATCCATCCTCCTCATCATCATCATCATCATCTGAAGAAGTAGAAGAGACCCAATGGATGTGCACGGAGTCAACTTCCTTCTGAAGCTCTATGACTGTCTTAGTCACCTTGTCCACCTTATCGCCAAGAGTCTTGATCCTTGTCTCAAAGATCCTCACAAGACTGTTCTGGTTGTCCAGAATCCCCTTGATATCCTTTTGCATGCCCTAAACTGTTGAGATCAAAAGATCCATTTGCTCGTTTCTGGATCTGGGGGCTTGAGCACTAGTGTCTCGAACTGCTTCTGCCTCTGCCTGGGTTGTAGCAGATGTGGGATGATATGGGTCCATCACCACAACATTATCCTCGAGTTCTGGCTGTAGGGGCATATGTGGACGGTCTAGAGCAAATATGTGCTTCTCCAACTAAGAGTTGATAAGCATCTGGATGTAGGGTGCATAGAAGCAAGAGCACTTCTGATCAATAGCAACCCTCTTGATTCTCTCAACAATCAAATCCATGACTCTAATCATGGTATGTCCGTCAAGGTGGATCGACATGTTGATGGAGTAGCCTCGGATCATCTTGTCATCTCCTGACTTGGGCATCAAGGTATGCCTCATAATAGTGTTCATGGTATGGAGGCCTGCTTGCAGATAGTATATGGATCCTATCTTGTGAGATTGCACTTTGTCTGCCGGGATAGGAGTATACATATCCTTCATGGCATTGTGGCTCGCCTTGGATTCTGAGTATACATCCAGGTCACCATCCTGAACCTCTGGAGCTCCTAGAAGTGTAGCCCACTCATCAACAGTGGATTCATACCTTGCTCCTTCAGTCATCCATACAATTTTGCCATCTCCATAGAAATGTGCAGTGGAGTAGAATTGCATGATCATCTCATCGTTCCATGCAGTAAGCTCTCTGCCAATGAACTCATCCAGACCAATGCAGTGGAAATTATCTTGGACACTTGGAAAGTAGTCCTCATTCTCCTTCATGAATTTCCAATCAACATATCTCATATCGCTAACAGCTAGGCTCTTGTCTAGCGGCACTGTCTCATAAAAGTCATGTTGCTCTCTAGTGTAGAACCTATAGTCAACAGCAGTTTTCTTCCTCTGGGCATAAGGATCTATAGCTCTCCAAGCTCTCAATCTTGAGTCTTTCCTCTTCTTCATATCTTCAGCAACTAAGTGGCTGACATCGTGCAATGGAATATGTGGTATGAGCTTCATCAATGTAGTCAAGTCATCATCATCTTCAAATCTGGAGGCAGTTCCTTTGTTCTTCTTAGAAGCTGGAATATCTCTGGTAGTGCTCTTGGACTTCTGTGCAGTAGCCTTCTTGGATGTAGGCTTGGTGCTCTTGGATGTGCCAATCTTTGGCATTGCATCAGCCATAAGCTTCTTGGCCTTCTTCTTGGGAGGAGCCTTTGCAGCTGGCTCATCCTCATCTTCCTCAGTAGCAGCACCAGCAGCCTCCTCTGGATCTTCATACATGGAGGTAGGCCTGCCAATCACATGAATAATCCTCTTCCTGGCTTTCTTCTCCCCTGCCTTCTTAGGCATAGACTTTCTTGGGGGATCAACAAACATTGTGGCCCTAACACTCTCATGTGCTTTGATAGTTTCAGAGCTGGCATAGACCTTGCTGACAACTCTTCTGGAAGAAGTAGCTTCAGTAGCAGACTTCTTAGCAGCCTTTTCTTGCTTCTTGGCAAGAATCTCCTCAGGAACAAAATCTGAATCTTCTTCATCAGAATTTAGCTTCTTCCTGGTCCTGGTGTCAACCTTGGGCAACCTATGGGAGCTGGGGGTGCCTCGATCTGAAAATGAACTGGACTCTGGGCTAGTGCTTGAACTCATGTCAGCACCCTGCTCTGGCATATTCTAACTGTCCTCAGCATCTGACATACTGACCCTGTGAATAGAGTATAGAAGAGAAGAAGTAGATGAGTCATCACAAAATGAGGCTGGTTTTTGAAAGTTTGAACAATAGATTTTCAAAGTTTTTGCATTCTATCAAATGAAAATCGGTACAACCGAAGCAAGATTTTCGGTGCCACTAAGACTGACTGTCCCTCTTAACAGAACCTTGGTGCTCTTTTTGGTGAGACCGAAAAGAAGTACTCGGTTCCACCGAGACCGTTCTCAATAACACGGAAAGACAAATCGGTGAGACCGATTTGTTCGCTTCGGTTTCACCGAGTTACATTGGGCGGACGGCAAAACCATATAAAATCTTATATTCGCCAGGCTATCGGAATTTTGAGTGGATAGGAGTGCGTGCAAAGAGAGGCTTATAGATAAACTTCAATCCATTACGCAAGAATCGGACGAGGAGTGCAAAAGAGGTCGAATCCGTACCCTAGCTTGGCGTGGATCCGCTATGGCGGCAACGATGGAGGATTTTGTCGGCGATGGCGATTCCCAGTGGCGAAGGAGCGCAGGGAGACAAGGGCGATGACCAGGGGTCTTGTAGGCGACAACTTAGGGTTCTGAGGCGCGACGATTGAGATTGGATTTCAAAGCGTCGGGGTCCACAACTTATATACCCACCACTGTCGGTGTCACGGATTCAAACTTTTAGGTGTCACCGAGTTCCTCAAGTGTCTGTTGACAGGGAAACTCGGTGTAACCGAGAAGATGGAATCGGTGGTACTGAGATTGAAAACTAGATCAACCCTAGGCATTCGGTGAGACCGAGATTTTGTGGTTGGTTCCACTGAGATGCACTTGGGAGGTTTTAATGATCATTCCTTGTTGATACGGAACTCCGAGTGCTCCACACATAGAGGGATCGAAAAGCACTTGTTCAAATTTTGTGATGCAGCATGAATAGAGTATGAGGTGAGAAAGCATATGAAAGTGCGTTATATCGACTAGAGGGGGGGTGAATAGGCGATTTTTACAAATTCATCACTTGAGGAATTTCAACTTTGAGGAATTTGAAATGTGATGAATAACTAGCAGTGGAATAAGTACTCAAGTGCATGAGAAACATAGTGACAGCATAGTCTTCATGATGAAATGAAACATGCACAAATAGAGAGTAGCGTGATACAGGATAATAGTGATGAACAAGGCAACTTGAAGAATTTGAACTGAGGAATTTGCGAAAGTCTTCAGGCAAATTCTTCAAATAGTAACAATCAATTTCATCAACAGGTTTATGAGGAATAAGGAGGTTGAGGAAGTAGAACCAGGTAGCTCGATGAAGACAATGGTTTGATGACCCAGTTCCAACTGCTGTGACAGTCGTACGTCTGGTTTGGAGCGGCCTGGTATTTAAACCAGAGGACACATAGTCCCAGGACACACAGTCCTTACCGTATTCTCCTTGAGCTAAGGTCACATAGTCCTCGCCCAACACTCATGGTAAGTCTTCAGGGCAGACTTCCAAAACCCTCACAAACTGGTCACCCGGCGATCCACAATTTACTGCTGGATGCTCTAGACCAAGGTCACTTCGTGGTCCCCAATTGACTGCAGGAGCACTAGACCATGACGCCTAACCGTCTGGAGGATGCACAGTCCTCAAAGGTAACCAGCGTCGGTTCCACATAGGAATTTCTTCAGTGATGCTCAATCACTATGGGTTTTGTGGTTTGGTTGTGGGTTTTTTCTCACTGATGATTTTCTCTCAAAGTCCTCAGAGGATGGGTTGCTCTCAAATGACAAGTGTCAGTTCTCTCTCAGAGCAGCCAACCAGCTAGTGGTTGTGGGGGTCGGCTATTTATAGCCAGGGTGCAACCTGACATGATAAGACATAAATGCCCCCAATGATATGACTGTTATGTGGATAAGAACGATTGGGGACAGCTGGCGCTAAGCACAGCAACGGTCGGAATTTCGAACTATGAAAGTCCTCAGCTTATCATGATCCTCACTTGTAGGCAATTCGCACTGGCGAAATCCTAACTCCTCAGTCAGATCAATTTCCTCACAAACCAGAAGAACTTCGTCTCTGTCACTAAAAAACTTGTATGAACTGTAAGAGATTTGTAAAGGCTTCACTCGAAGGATTGTATGGGTTGAGGATTTTGGAGTTGAGCATCAGTTGGAAATTTTCCTTAGTATTACCTCGGCCCCCTTTAACAGTACGGTGTTTCCTATGACTCAAATAAAGGAAATGAAACTATGAGAACAAAAGTCTTCACGCTTCATATTCCTCGTTCATATCTTCAAGGTCACACCAACTTCTTCATTTTCAAAGTCTTCACAAAGTCTTCAGCAAAGTCTTCACTTGAAGACATACATTTTTAGGGGTCGATAATCTCCGAATATATCAAACTGCTCATCGACTTATAGAGCATGTGTACACTCACAAACACATTAGTGCCTTAACCTATAAGTCTTCAATACACCAAAATCACTAAGGGGCACTAGATGCACTAACAATCTCCCCCTTTTTGGTGATTGATGACAAATAGGTTAAGTTTTCAACGGGGATAAACATATGAAGTGAAAGTACAGATTTTGAGGAATTTGATTGCAAGATATAGAAGAACTCCCCCTGAAGATGTGCATATTTGAGGAATTTTCTTTGGACTGCAGATGCACATGGCAGGTTCAAAACATGGAGAACTCCCCCTATATCTTGTAATTCATACACGCATTTGAACATATGAAATGAAGAATTTGAAATGCGTGAGGAAAATAGTGTCTGACGAAGTTCAGCATGCATGCATTAAGGTATTTGAGTAAATAAACATGCGAGGAAATAGTTCAAAAGTGTCAGACCACCATCGGACTTAAGTTTACAACTCAATAACCAAAAACTTCAGAAGAGCGAGAGATGTAACTTAAACAAAAATAGCCCATATATATGTAGACCTGCTTGAAGACTAACTCAAATTTTCTCCCCCTTTGTCATCAAAGACCAAAAGGGAAGAAAAAGTGATGACTAACGCCCCATGAGGAATTTCATCTTGTTGGTGAAGAAGGAGTGCCAGCGTTGTCGGGGTCAATTGTTGATGCAGGGCCAGCAGCAGTATTGTCAATGTCTTCATCTTCATCACGCTCGTGAGATGAAGAATATGAACTGGTGACCATCAGAGGAACTTGGACTTTCTTGAACTTCTTTTGAGGACAGCGAGCGAAGTCAAGATATTCTTCAAAGTTCAGCTCATCCAATTCTTCAGAAGACATGGTGTGATTTAGCACAGCCCAAGAGCGCTTGAGGTTTTCATGAGCATAATAGTGGTTCCTCTTGACAGTGTTCTGCGTCACAGTCATATTCTACACAATATACCCAAGTTGACGCTTTACCCACTTATGATTGCGATCGACCTTCTGATGAAGACTTATAAGAAGTTCGTGGTCAGTCATCAATCGAGGGGCACACTCTTTGGGAGCTGAGGCCTTTGCATCAGAGTCTTGTGTGGCAGTGTCATCATTTGTGGAGAAAGAAGCGGCCTTGCGAAACTGTCCATCCAGGGGACGTGTTCCTTCATCAATAACAGACTTGCCTTTCCCTTCAACTGATGAAATTGTACTCTTGATGACTTCAATGGGTGGCAGGAAACTGAAGTGATTCTGGAAATCAGCTTTGTAGTGCACTGAGGACTTATCCCGGATGAATTTCATAATCCGGTGTGCATATGGCTTCTGCTCAAATGGAGCGACAACAGCACTGGCCAAAGTCCTCATGAAGAAATCATGCAAGTTAATGGGAATACCATGGATGATGTTGAAGAGCATATTCTTCATGATTCCTTCAACTTCTTCTTCTTCAGAGTTGTGACCCTTCTGAGGACATAGTGTGTTTGTCAATATGTGATAGACTGTGCGAGGCACATAGAGCAGATCCTTCACTAATAAGACTTGGCGTTGAGGCTTTCCAGATGGCAATGTCTTCATCAGCACATTCATCAGTTGATTGGGTAGAGGAGGTTCATCAAACAACTTGCGAGCTTCTTCTGAGGGAATTTGGACTGGGACACACTGAAGCAATTCAGAGGCTTGAGCAGTGAAGTGTGTTGTGCCGTCATCCAGTCCAATATCCAAGAGTTGATGTCTAAGGAATCTCCGCTGATATGCAACATGACATAGAATTGAAGGATGATTTCCTCATTCCAATCGCAGATGTCAACACAAAATGGAAGAAGTCTAGCATCATATAGAACTTGAAGCACATGAGTAAATGATGGAAGACTTTCCATGTCCGCGTGAGGAATCTGATGGTGCTCGAAGACTTTCTTCTTCTCATAGAGGATTGAAGCATAGTAATTCAGTTGAGTGGCAGTCCAGAACCTGTTGCGACCAGCCCGTGCAGAGTCATAGGGGTTTGGTCCAGAGAAGAACATGTGTTCATCGAAGAAATTGGTCTTGAGGAATTTGGGATGAACAGAGCCTTTGAGGGGCAGTCTTGGCTTGGGTTGAAGATTTGTCCGTGTACGCCCCTTGATCTCCGTTGGCATGGAAGGAACAACAGTCTGAGTGACTTGAAGAGCTGGTTCCTCAGTAGTGGCCGGAGCATCAATTTCCTCAGCTGTTGCAGCTGGAATTTCTTCAGGGTCTGGAAGGTACAGGTGTTCAGAATCTTCAGGTATTTCCTCAATTTGTGCAGGTGACTGAGGAATCAACATCAAGGGAGTTGCCATAGGTGAATTGGGATGTGCAGATTCCCAATATTCATCATTGATGACAGGAGTAGTGTCACCAATGTCAACTTCTTCATCAATTTCTTCAGCGCCAGCAGTTAGCAGAAGCTGAGGCGATGATACCTTGGGAGTTGATGCAGTGTCATCAATGACAATTTCCTCATCAAGAGGCTCTGTGGAAGCAGCCAAATTATTCTCTTCTTCTTGAGGAATGTCATATGCTTCCCCAATTGGCACAATAGCATAGGCTGGTGTAGAGGAAATTGGAGTTGCATCAAGTGGTGTTGCTGAGGAACTTGTCAAAGTTTTCAACTTCTTCAACACAGGGGCTTCAGAAGTTGATGCTTTTATTTTGAGGGGATTTTCCTCAGCAGTAGCAGTTTCTTTAGGAACGACTGATGCAGCCGCCCTGGGTGGTTCAGTTTCTTCAGGCACAGCGGATTCTTCAGCTGGCCTATCAGATTCTTCAGGCACAATATTGGAGGTTGTCCTGACATGTTCTTGAGTGGTCTGAGTTTCCTCAGCAGCACTGGCAATTGCTTCTGGTGCAGAAGCATTTTCTTCAGCAGTTTCTTCAGGCTAAGCATTTTCATCAGCAGCCTGAGGAATTTCATCTTCAGTCTGAGCAATTTCTTCAAACCGAGTCTTTTGTGGTTGCGATCGAGCTGCAACCCTGGTGTTGTGATCCTTTACAGCTGCATGAGCAGACCTGACAAGTCTAACCTTGGTACCCTTCCATTCAGCATCATATTTCTGTTGATCCAGAGATAGAGTGCGAATCTTGGACTGAACTATGACGAGTTGATTTGGGGTCAGATTCATCACATTTTCGCGCAGAAACTTTTCTTTGCGAGTCTTGTTCCTCTTAGCTCTCTGAGCTTGCTCTCTCTTCCATTGTTCTTCAGAGATGAAGTGGGTGAGGATATGATCCACTTCAGGAGGCACATTTAGTGAGGAAAGTGGAGTGCTTGGATCCTCATGCCATATATCAATGAAGTTGAGGATCATCTTGGGATCCAGCATGAGAGGAACAGAGCTACCCTTTGCTTTAGCAACCCTGTGCTAACTTTGTCTGATGATTTCTACCAATTCCTCATCATCAGCTTCATCATCATCACTATCATTGTCCTCAAAATGTGAGGGGACTATAACCAGAGCCTTGCCGGTGTGATGACTTGGTCTTTGACCACGTCCGGCTGTCTTCTTCAGTTTAAGCGCAGAGGGACTGGTTGAAGACTTTGCAGTTGTGGAGGGGCTTGCAGTGAGCTTCGGAACTATGGTGAAACCCTCAGTACTTTTGCATGTTGCCAGATGCACTGGGGTTGAGGACTTTTTGGCTGTTGCAGATGACTGAGCAGCAACAGTTCCAGGTGCGGAAGGTTTTCTGGGCTGGGGCCTTTGACCTTGAGGAATTTGCACTGAGGATTTTGATGTTGAAGAACCAATCTTCAGAGCAGATTTCTTTACCATTTTCTTTGGAGCACTAGCAGAAGCTCCGGCAGAGGCAGCAGTAGCAGAATCCTCGTTGAATTTCTTCACTGCCTCTTTGGCTTTCCTCGCCAACTTGGCTTGTTGCTTTTCCCACATGTCAGGAAAGTCCTCAGCAGTTTTGAGGCTAGTAGGATCAGCAGTTTGGTTTGGAGCAAGAGGAGGTCTGCTGCAGGGTGGTTTCACAGCGAATTTCATCATGTATTTTGGAGTTACATAACGATATTCTCTCCATTCTTTGGCCCATCTCCTCTCAACCTTTTGTAGACGGATCTTCCTCTGCTTGGTCGTCTCCTTTCCATGAGTTTCTTCGTCAGATGTGCAATATTCATCATACAGATCCTTAGGGATCTCAAATGCAGTGTGCACATCTGGCTTTTTCCCTCCTTTCTGAGGTTTCTTTCCATCAGACATTTTCTTCACTTGAGGAATATGAACTCTTGAAGATTCTGAAGAGGTACACAGTTTTTCTTCAAGTAGCGCTGCAAATGAGTTAAGTTGATGAGAACCTAGTGATTCATTAGCGGACATGTTGTACGTGTGAACAGAGTATAGGTGCGAGGAATTTGAAGAGGTCATATGCGTTCTCAAATTTTTTGAAGAAAAATAGGTGTGAGGAATTTGACCATGGTTGTCTTGAGGAATTTCACTAAGTGTTCTTAGCCTTAGGTTCCAGAGTTGTGCAAATTTGAGAATTCGCACAATTGCGGAATCTTGAAAAAAGTCATTACTTAGGGAAAATCATCAAGTATCAAGTATGAGAAGATGTAAGGGCTTGTGTATTTGATTTATAACATATAAACACCTATTGAGGAATAGTAGATGTAGTTGAGGATCAAACAGGGGCAGTAAAAATATATTTTAATTACCCTGATGAAGAACACAACGAACACAGAGATGAAATGAGGAAGTTCGTTAGTTCAGATCTCCCACGCCCTAGCTTGGTAGAAGGAGACAGCTACAGCGGCGGCGGGATGAAGATTTCCATGGCTGATGCGAGTATGGCGACGACGAGGTTGAGGCACTGAAGCTCTTCCTCAACGGCGATGATGACTTTAGCGGCGGCGCTAGTTTGGATCTCGGAAGAGAGATGAGATGCGGAGTAACCGAGCACAGTTGATGGGAAGGGGGCATTTATAGAGGAAGTGAAAATTGATCCTCCCGAAGATTTTGGACAGGATTGCCCCTGACCCTTGCTCTCCATGCGATAGGTGTCACCCACGATCTGGGTAGTGAAGATTGTGGAGGATCGTGGGTTATCCAGGCGCAGCAATCGGAACAGTTTGAGCGGGAACCGCCGAAAATTTTGGTAGTGAAGATTTCAAAGTTTTCGTTCGCAAATTCTTCAGCTGTCAAGGACACAGTGAAGACTTTGAACAAGTTTCAAAGTAGAACGCATATGAGGAATTAGTGAACAGACTGGGTTGAGTTTAGCATAGATGGGGAAAGGGTCCGATCACATTCACTTAGATGAAAATCAACTTGAAGAATTAGCAATAAGTGAATGTTGTTGAGGACATTAAAAAAACTCAAATATATATATATAGAGTCAATGAAGAATATGAATCTCAAAAGTTTTGAAGAATTTGAAAAGTTGATGAATTTGAAAACTTGAGGAATTTGCAAATCTGAGGAATTTGAGGAATTTGAAGAATTTGCAAAAGTGCTCAATTTTGAAGAATTTCAACTTTTGGTTGGTGGCATAACCCACCGTATAAGAATGATGATTTCAGACACCGCTTACAATTGTCGTAGAGTTCTGAGAATCAAATTCTTCGTTAATTTCTTCACACTTAGAGAGTTATTCTTCATTGATTGAAGAAAAACGTTTCTTCGTGTGTTGCACATCTAAGTCATCAATTTTGCATACGTGTTAGGATTTGTGTTCTTCATCAAAGAACATTCGAAGATTCTAAGATATTTAGCTCACACCGCAACTTGCAAAATCTCTTTTCATCCAAGGGCTTTGTGAAGATATCGGCCAGTTGTTCTTCGGTGGGAATGTGATTGATGGAGATGTCGCCCTTGAGTACATGATCTCGAAGAAAGTGATGACGAATTTGGATGCGCTTGGTCTTGGAGTGCTGAGCTGGGTTGTACGCAATCTTGATGGCACTCTCGTTGTCGTAGTAAAGAGGCACATTCTTCAGCTTGATGTCGTAGTCCTTGAGGGTTTGCTTCATCCATAGTAACTGAGCACAACACGAGCCAGCAGCAATGTACTCAGCTTCTGCAGTGGAGAGTGAAACGCGGTTCTGCTTCTTCGAGGACCAACAGACTAAGGATCGTCCGAGGAAATGATATGTGCCTGAGGTTGACTTGCGATCCACACGATCTCTAGCATAGTCAGCATCAAAGTATCCAATGAGGTGAAGATTTGAGCCCTTGGCATACCACAATCCAAGTGTTGGTGTGTGAGCTAAGTATCGAAGAATATGTTTCACAGCCTTATGGTGTGATTCCTTCGGTGTTGCTTGAAATCGAGCACACATGCAAACACATAGCATTATATCAGGCCTAGATGCACATAGGTACAATAAGGAGCCAATCATGGAGCGGTATACCTTCTGATCGAAATCTTTACCATTTTCATCAGTGCAGAGGTGGCCTTTTGAAGGCATTGGAGTTTTGACGCCTTTGCAATCTTGCATGTCGAATTTCCTCACAACATCTTTGATGTATTTCTCTTGTGAGATGAAGATGTCATTGTCTTGCTGACGAATTTGAAGACCTAAGAAGAATCTCAACTCTCCCATCATAGACATTAGATATTCTTCACTCATCATATAGGCAAATTCATCACTGTAACGTTTGTCAGTACATCCAAAGATAATATCATCAACATATATTTGGCATATGAACAGTTCATTGTCATAGGATTTCGTGAAAAGAGTAGGGTCGAGTGACCCGGGTTTGAAGCCTTTCTTCATGAGGAATTCCTTCAGAGTGTCGTACCATGCCTAAGGGGCCTGCTTGAGGCCATAGAGGGCCTTGTTTAGTTTGAAGACTTTGTTAGGATGCTTAGGATCTTCAAAACCTGGGGGTTGAGCAACATATACTTCTTCCTCAAGCTTACCATTGAGGAATGCACTTTTCACATCCATTTGATATAAGATGATATTATGATGGTTAGCGTAAGCCAGTAATATGCAAATAGCTTCAAGTCTAGCAACAGGTGCAAAAGTTTCATCAAAGTCAATTCCCTCAACCTGTGTATAGCCTTGAGCTACAAGTCGAGCCTTATTCCTCACCACAAGACCATTTTCATCTTGCTTGTTGCGGTAGATCCACTTGGTACCTATGATGTTATGCTTGTGAGGATTTGGCCGCTTGACAAGTTCCCACACGTTGTTGAGCTTGAACTGATGCAATTCCTCTTGCATAGCTTGAATCCATTCGGGCTCCTTGAATGCTTCATCAACTTTGGTGGGCTCTAAGATAGAGACAAAGGCAAAGTGCCCACAAAAGTTAGTTAGATGTGAAGCTTTTGAGCATGTGAGAGGACCTGGTGCATTGATGTCATCGATGATTTTGTCAATTTGCACTTCATTTGCTACTCTTGGATGAGCAGGTTGACGAGGCTGAGGAGTTTCATCAGCACCATTTTCTTCAGGTATATCAACATGAGAGTCTTCATTTGTTGGAATGATTTCCTCAGTGGGTATGACATCTTCAGTTGCCTTCAGCTTGATGGATTCCTCAGGAGATTGTTCATCTAACATAGAAGGCAGGTGCTCTCTTTGCGAGCCATTAGTTTCATCGAAACGCACATCTACAGTTTCAACCACCTTGTGATGGTAGGTGTTCAAGACTTTGTAGGTGTGTGAGTCCTTTCCATAACCAAGCATAAAACCTTCATGTGCTTTCGGTGCAAACTTAGAACTGTGGTGAGGATCTCTGATCCAGCATTTTGCACCGAAGACTTTGAGATAACTTACATTGGGTTTCTTGCCGGTCATGAGCTCATATGAAGTCTTCTTGAGGAATTTGTGAAGGTATACCCTGTTGATGATGTGGCATGCAGTGTCAATAGCTTCAGGCCAGAAGTGACGAGGGGTTTTGTATTCGTCAAGCATTGTGCGAGCCATCTCAACAAGATTCCTGTTTTTGCGCTCCACGATGCCATTCTGCTGAGGAGTATAAGGGGCAGATAACTCATGAGTAATACCAAGTTCATCAAGATATTCATCAAGATTGGTGTTCTTGAACTCAGTCCCATTATCACTCCTGATATGCTTGATCTTGAGGCCGAAGTTGGTGGAAGCCCTTGAAGCAAATCGTCTGAAGACGTCCCGCACTTCATTTTTGTACAGAATAACATGCACCCATGTGTAACGAGAGTAATCATCAACAATGACAAAGCCATACAAACTTGATGCATTTGTTAGTACGGAGTAATGAGTGGGGCCAAATAGATCCATGTGAAGCAATTCAAAGGGTCGAGTTGTGGTCATGATTGTCTTCGAGGGATGCTTGGATCTGGTCATCTTCCCAGATTCACATGCACTGCAGAGGTGGTCCTTGAGGAATTTGACACCCTCGATGCCAATGACGTGCTTTTTCTTCACGAGTGTGTGCATGTTCCTCATACCAACATGTCCAAGTCGTCGATGCCACAACCAGCCTTCTGAAGACTTTGCAAGTAAGCAAGTGGTAGGCTGAGGACCTATAGAGAAATCAACAATATACAAGTCTCCTCTCCTAAAGCCTTCGAAGACTTTGGAATTATCAGATTCCATGATGACAACACAACGATATTTTCCAAATACGACAACCATATCAAGATCACAAAGCATTGAGACAGACATAAGGTTGAACCTGAGGGATTCAACAAGCATCACCTTGTCCATGGTTCGGTCCTTTGAGATAGCAACCTTACCAAGTCCCAATACCTTGCTTTTTCCTTTGTCTGCGTAGGTGATATGCTTCAGAGGAGATGGAGTGAGTGGCAAATTCATCAGTAGATTCTTGTCACTTGTCATGTGGTTTGTGCATCCACTATCGAGAACCCACTCAGTAGCTTTTAGAGTATCATCCTGCAGATGAATTAGTACAACTTACGAACTCATATGCTTCAGAGTGAAGAATATGATATCAATTTCATCAGACAGAATTTCATCACATAAGATAGTAAGCAAGTAGAGTGAGGACGTGAGAAATGAAGAATTCATTTCATCATGGTTAGCTTGCGTCCTTTCAAGCATTTCCTCAGGTCTCCAACAAATTCATGAGATGTTCAAATTCATCTGAAGACCTGACCCTGCATAAGATGTCAGTTTGTTTTCTTCACCACCCACATCTGTGTTGGAAATATGCCCTAGAGGCAATAATAAAATGGTTATTATTGTATTTCCTAGTTCATGATAATTGTCTATTATTCATGCTACAATTGTGTTAAACAGAAACCGTAATACATGTGTGAATACATAGACCATCGCATGTCCCTAGTGAGCCTCTAGTTGGCTAGCTCGTTGATCAATAGATGGTCACGGTTTCATGACCATGGACATTGGATGTCGTTGATAACGGGATCACATCATTAGGAGAATGATGTGATGGACAAGACCCAATCCTAAGCATAGCACAAGATCGTGTAGTTCGTATGCTAAAGCTTTTCAATGTCAAGTATCATTTCCTTAGACCATGAGATTGTGTAACTCCCGGATACCGTAGGAATGCTTTGGGTGTGCCAAACGTCACAACGTAACTGGGTGGCTATAAAGGTACGCTACGGGTATCTCCGAAAGTGTCTGTTGGGTTGACACGAATCAAGACTGGGATTTGTCACTCCGTGTGACGGAGAGGTATCTCTGGGCCCACTCGGTAAGACATCATCATAATGAGCTCAATGTGACTAAGGAGTTAGCCACGGGATGATGTGTTACGGAACGAGTAAAGAGACTTGCCGGTAACGAGATTGAACAAGGTATGGCGATACCGACGATCGAATCTCGGGCAAGTACCATACCGATAGACAAAGGGAATTGTATACGGGATTGATTGAATCCCTGACATCGTGGTTCATCCGATGAGATCATCGTGGAGTACGTGGGAGCCAACATGGGTATCCAGATCCCGCTGTTGGTTATTGGCCGGAGAGGTGTCTCGGTCATGTCTACGTGTCTCCCGAACCCGTAGGGTCTACACACTTAAGGTTCGATGACGCTAGGGTTATAGGGAAAAGGTATACGTGATTACCGAAGGTTGTTCGGATTCCCGGATGAGATCCCGGACGTCACGAGGAGCTCCGGAATGGTCCGGAGGTAAAGATTGATATATAGGAAGTCCAGTTTTGGTCACCGGAAAGTTTTCGGGCTCATCGGTAATGTACCGGGAGTGCCGGGAGGGTGCCGGAGGACCCCCGGGAGGGGTGTGACGACCAAAGGACCACATGGGCTGTTAGATAAAGTGTGCCAGCCCTTATTGGGCTGGGCAAGACTTTTGCTAAAGGCCCATGCGGCTGGAGATAAGGAGATAAGGCAAAAAGGATTTAAAAGGAGGAGATCCACCTCCCTTGTGGGAGGTGGACTCTCCCTTTAATTCAGCCGGCCATCTCCTCTTTGGAGTAGAGGCCAAGCCAGCCCTCCACGTCCCTCCTCCTATATATACTTGAGGTTTTGGATGTTTTGAGACAGGATTTGATCTCTCTCTCTCACGGCGAAGCCCTACCTCTCTTCTTCCTCCTCCGCAGCGCTTAGGCGAAGCCCTGTCGGAATACCTTGCTACTCCACCACCACCACGCCGTCGTGCTGCTGTTGGAGCCCTTCCCCAACCTCTCCTTCCTCCTTGCTGGATCAAGGTGTTGGAGACGTCACCGGGCTGCACGTGTGTTGAACGCGGAGGTGCCGTCCGTTCGGCACTTGAGCGGATCTACCGCGATCTGAATCGCTGCGAGTACGACTCCATCAACCGCGTTCTTGTAACGCTTCCGCTTAGCGATCTTCAAAGGTATGAAGATGCAATCTCTCCCCTCTCGTTGCTGGTTTCTCCATAGATAGATCTTGGTGAACGTAGGAAAATTTTGATTTACTACTACGTCTCCCAACAGTGGCATCATGAGCTAGGTCTATGCGTAGAATCTATGCACGAGTAGAACACAAAGCAGTTGTGGGCGTCGAGTTTGTTAATTTGCTTGCCGCTACTAGTCTTATCTTGATTCGGCGGTATTGTGGGATGAAGCGGCCCGGACCAACTTTACACGTACGCTTACGTGAGACCGGTTCCACCGCCTGACATGCACTAGATGCATAAGGTGGCTAGCGGGTGTCTGTCTCTCCTACCTTAGTCGGATCGGATTCGATGAAAAGGGTCCTTATGAAGGGTAAATAGCAATTGGCAAATCACGTTGTGGTGTTGACGTAGGTAAGAAACGTTCTTGCTAGTAACCTATAGCAGCCACGTAAAAACTTGCAACTACAAATTAGAGGACGTCTAACTTGTTTTTGCAGCATGTGCCTTGTGATGTGATATGGCCAAAGGATGTGATGTGATGCATTGTGATGTATGAATTGATCATGTTCTTGTAATAGGATTCACGACTTGCATGTCGATGATTATGACAACCGGCAGGAGCCATAGGAGTTGTCTTATTTATTGTATGACCTGCGTGTCAATCATAAACGCCATGTAATTACTTTACTTTATTGCTAAGCGTTAGCCATAGTAGTAGAAGTAATAGTTGGCGAGACAACTTCATGAAGACACAATGATGGAGATCATGATGATGGAGATCATGGTGTCGTGCCGGTGACAGTGATGATCATGGTGCCCCGAAGATGGAGATCATAGGAGCAAAATGATATTGGCCATATCATGTCACTATATTGATTGCATGTGATGTTTATCATGTTTACATCTTATTTGCTTAGAACGACGGTAGTAAATAAGATGATCTCTCAATTAAATTTCAAGAGAAGTGTTCACCCTAACTGTGCACCGTTGCTAAGGATCGTTGTTCCGAAGCACCATGTGATGATCGGGTGTGATAGGTTCTAACGTTCGCATACAACGGGTGTAAGCCAGATTTACACACGCGAAACACTTAGGTTGACTTGACGAGCCTAGCATGTACAGACATGGCCTCGGAACACGGAAGACCGAAAGGTCGAACATGAGTCGTATAGAAGATACGATCAACATGAAGATGTTCACCATGGATGACTAGTCCGTCTCACGTGATGATCGGACACGGGCTAGTTGACATGGATCATGTATCACTTGGAAGACTAGAGAGATGTCTGTCTAAGTGGGAGTTCATTAATTTGATTAAATGAACTTAATTATCATGAACTTAGTCTAAAATTGTCTTTACAATCTATGATGTAGATCCAATGGCCAACGCGAATGTCACCCTCAATTTCAACGCGTTCCTAGAGAAAACCAAGCTGAAAGATGATGGAAGCAACTATGCGGACTGGGTCCGTAGCTTGAGGATCATCCTCATAGCTTCCAAGAAATTGTATGTCCTAGATGCACCGCTAGGTGACGCACCCGTTCTCCCAGCGGAACAACATGTTATGAACACTTGGCAATCACGCTGCGATGATTACTCCCTTGTTCAATGCGGCATGCTTTACAGTCTAGAACCGGGGCTCCAAAAGCGTTTTGAGCAACACGGAGCATATGAGATGTTCCAGGAGCTGAAACTGGTTTTTCAAGCTCATGCCCGGGTCGAGAGATATGATGTCTCCGACAAGTTCTTCAGCTGTAAGATGGAGGAGCATAGTTCTATCAGTGAGCACATCCTCAAGATGTCTGGGCTACACAGCCGCTTGACTCAGCTGGGGGTTAATATCCCGGATGACTCGGTCATTGACAGAATCCTCCAGTCGCTTCCACCTAGCTTCAAGAGCTTTGTGATGAACTACAACATGCAAGGTATGGAGAAGTCCATTCCTGAGTTGTACTCGATGCTGAAATCAGCGGAGGTCGAGATCAAAAAGGAGCATCAAGTGTTGATGGTGAATAAGACCACTAGTTTCAAGAAAGGCAAGGGTAAGAAGAACTTCAAGAAGGACGGCAAAGCTGTTGCCGCGCCCGGTAAGCAAGTTGCCGGGAAGAAGAAGAAAAATGGACCCAAGCCTGAGACTGAGTGCTTTTATTGCAAGGGTACCGGTCACTGGAAGCGGAACTGCCCCAAGTATTTAGCGGATAAGAAGGACGACAACATTAAAGGTATATGTGATATACTTGTTATTGATGTGTACTTGACCAGCGCTCGTAGTAGCTCCTGGGTATTTGATACCGGTGCAGTTGCTCACATTTGTAACTCCAAGCAGGAGCTGCGGAATAAGCGGAGGCTGGCCAAGGATGAGGTGACGATGCGTGTCGGGAATGGTTCCAAGGTCGATGTGATCGCCGTCGGCACGTTACCTCTACATCTACCTTCGGGATTAGTTTTAAACCTTAATAATTGTTATTTAGTACCAGCTTTGAGCATGAACATTGTATCTGGATCTCGCTTGATGCGAGATGGCTACTCATTTAAATCCGAGAATAATGGTTGTTCTATTTATATGAGAGAAATGTTTTATGCTCATGCCCCGCTGGTCAATGGTTTATTTTTGATGAATCTCGAACGTGATGTTACACATGTCCATAGTGTGAGTACCAAAAAGTGTAAAGTTGATAACGATAGTCCCACTTACATGTGGCACTGCCGTCTTGGCCATATTGGTGTCAAACGCATGAAGAAGCTCCATGCTGATGGACTTTTGGAGTCACTTGATTTCGAATCATTTGACACATGCGAACCATGCCTCATGGGCAAGATGACCAAGACTCCGTTCTCCGGAACAATGGAGCGAGCAACTGACTTGTTGGAAATAATACATACCGATGTATGTGGTCCAATGAGCGTCGAGGCTCGCGGTGGCTACCGTTATGTTCTCACCCTCACTGATGACTTGAGTAGATATGGTTATGTCTACTTAATGAAACACAAGTCTGAAACTTTTGAAAGGTTCAAGGAATTTCAGAGTGAGGTCGAGAATCAACGTGACAGGAAAATAAAATGCCTACGATCTGATCGTGGCGGAGAATATTTAAGTCACGAGTTTGGCACGCACCTTAGGAAATGTGGAATTGTTTCACAACTCACGCCGCCCGGCACACCCCAGCGAAATGGTGTGTCTGAACGTCGTAATCGCACTCTATTGGATATGGTGCGATCTATGATGTCTCTTACCGACTTACCGCTATCATTTTGGGGATATGCATTAGAGACTGCCGCATTCACTTTAAATAGGGCACCGTCTAAATCCGTTGAGACGACACCGTATGAATTGTGGTTTGGAAAGAAACCTAAGCTGTCGTTTCTAAAAGTTTGGGGATGCGATGCTTATGTGAAGAAACTTCAACCTGAGAAGCTCGAACCCAAAGCGGAAAAGTGCGTCTTCATAGGATATCCCAAGGAGACTATTGGGTATACCTTCTACCTACGATCCGAAGGCAAAGTCTTTGTTGCCAAGAATGGATCCTTTCTCGAGAAAGAGTTTCTCTCGAAAGAAGTAAGTGGGAGGAAAATAGAACTTGATGAGGAAATTGTACCTCCACTCGAACCGGAGAGTAGCGCAGCACAGGAAGTTGTTTCTGTGGAGCCTACACCGGCTAGAGAGGAAGTTAATGATGATGATCATGAAACTTCAGATCAAGTTGCTATTCGAAGGTCCACCAGGACACGTTCCGCACCAGAGTGGTACGGCAATCCTGTCCTAGAGATCATGTTGTTGGACAACGGTGAACCTTCGAACTATGAAGAAGCGATGGCGGGCCCGGATTCCAACAAATGGCTTGAGGCCATGAAATCCGAGATAGGATCCATGTATGAGAACAAAGTATGGACTTTGGTGGACTTGCCTAATGATAAGCGAGCCATTGAAAACAAATGGATCTTTAAGAAGAAGACTGACGCGGACGGTAATGTCACCGCCTATAAAGCTCGGCTTGTCGCTAAGGGTTATCGACAAGTTCAAGGAGTTGACTACGATGAGACTTTCTCACCCGTAGCGATGCTAAAGTCAGTCCGAATCATGTTAGCAGTTGCCGCATTTTATGATTATGAGATCTGGCAAATGGACGTCAAAACGGCATTCCTTAATGGCTTCCTCAAGGAAGAACTGTATATGATGCAGCCGGAAGGTTTTGTCGATCCTAAAGATGCTAACAAGGTATGCAAGCTCCAGCGCTCCATCTATGGGCTGGTGCAAGCATCTCGGAGTTGGAACATTCGCTTTAATGAGGTGATTAAAGCGTTTGGGTTTGTACAGGTTTATGGAGAACCTTGTATTTACAAGAAAGTGAGTGGGAGCTCTATAGCATTTCTTATACTGTATGTGGATGACATGCTGATAATGGGAAATAATATAGAACTCTTGGAAAGTATCAAGGCCTACTTGAATAAGTGTTTTTCAATGAAGGACCTTGGAGAAGCTGCTTACATATTAGGTATTAAGATCTATAGAGATAGATCGAAACGCCTCATTGGTCTTTCACAAAGCACATACCTTGAAAAGATATTGAAGAAGTTCAATATGCATCAGTCCAAGAAGGGGTTCTTGCCTGTGTTGCAAGGTGTGAGATTGAGTACGACTCAATGCCCGACCACGGCAAAGGATAGAGAAGAGATGAGTGTCATCCCCTATGCTTCAGCCATAGGCTCTATCATGTATGCCATGCTGTGTACCAGACCTGATGTGAACCTTGCCATAAGTTTGGTAGGGAGGTACCAAAGTGATCCCGGAGCGGAACACTGGACAGCGGTCAAGAATATCCTGAAGTACCTGAAAAGGACAAAGGACATGTTTCTCATATATGGAGGTGCCGAAGAGCTCGTCGTAAAGGGTTACGTCGACGCTAGCTTCGACACAGATCCGGACGACTCTAAGTCGCAAACCGGATACGTGTATATTTTGAATGGAGGGGCAGTCAGCTGGAGTAGCAGCAAGCAAAGCGTCGTGGCGGCATCTACATGTGAAGCGGAGTACATAGCTGCTTCGGAAGCAGCAAAGGAGGGAGTCTGGGTGAAGGAGTTCATCACCGACCTAGGAGTGATTCCAAATGCGTCGGGCCCGATGACTCTACTCTGTGACAACACTGGAGCTATTGCCCTTGCGAAGGAGCCCAGGTTTCACAAGAAGACAAGACACATCAAGCGCCGCTTCAACTCCATCTGTGATTACATTCAGGAGGGAGACATAGATATTTGTAAAGTGCATACGGATCTGAATGTCGCAGATCCGTTGACTAAACCTCTCTCACGAGCAAAACATGATCAACACCAGAACGCTATGGGTGTTCGATTCATCACAATGTAACTAGATTATTGACTCTAGTGCAAGTGGGAGACTGTTGGAAATATGCCCTAGAGGCAATAATAAAATGGTTATTATTGTATTTCCTAGTTCATGATAATTGTCTATTATTCATGCTACAATTGTGTTAAACAGAAACCGTAATACATGTGTGAATACATAGACCATCGCATGTCCCTAGTGAGCCTCTAGTTGGCTAGCTCGTTGATCAATAGATGGTCACGGTTTCATGACCATGGACATTGGATGTCGTTGATAACGGGATCACATCATTAGGAGAATGATGTGATGGACAAGACCCAATCCTAAGCATAGCACAAGATCGTGTAGTTCGTATGCTAAAGCTTTTCAATGTCAAGTATCATTTCCTTAGACCATGAGATTGTGTAACTCCCGGATACCGTAGGAATGCTTTGGGTGTGCCAAACGTCACAACGTAACTGGGTGGCTATAAAGGTACGCTACGGGTATCTCCGAAAGTGTCTGTTGGGTTGACACGAATCAAGACTGGGATTTGTCACTCCGTGTGACGGAGAGGTATCTCTGGGCCCACTCGGTAAGACATCATCATAATGAGCTCAATGTGACTAAGGAGTTAGCCACGGGATGATGTGTTACGGAACGAGTAAAGAGACTTGCCGGTAACGAGATTGAACAAGGTATGGCGATACCGACGATCGAATCTCGGGCAAGTACCATATCGATAGACAAAGGGAATTGTATACGGGATTGATTGAATCCCTGACATCGTGGTTCATCCGATGAGATCATCGTGGAGTACGTGGGAGCCAACATGGGTATCCAGATCCCGCTGTTGGTTATTGGCCGGAGAGGTGTCTCGGTCATGTCTACGTGTCTCCCGAACCCGTAGGGTCTACACACTTAAGGTTCGATGACGCTAGGGTTATAGGGAAAAGGTATACGTGATTACCAAAGGTTGTTCGGAGTCCCGGATGAGATCCTGGACGTCACGAGGAGCTCCGGAATGGTCCGGAGGTAAAGATTGATATATAGGAAGTCCAGTTTTGGTCACCGGAAAGTTTTCGGGCTCATCGGTAATGTACCGGGAGTGCCGGGAGGGTGCCGGAGGACCCCCGGGAGGGGTGTGACGACCAAAGGACCACATGGGCTGTTAGATAAAGTGTGCCAGCCCTTATTGGGCTGGGCAAGACTTTTGCTAAAGGCCCATGCGGCTGGAGATAAGGAGATAAGGCAAAAAGGATTTAAAAGGAGGAGATCCACCTCCCTTGTGGGAGGTGGACTCTCCCTTTAATTCAGCCGGCCATCTCCTCTTTGGAGTAGAGGCCAAGCCAGCCCTCCATGTCCCTCCTCCTATATATACTTGAGGTTTTGGATGTTTTGAGACAGGATTTGATCTCTCTCTCTCACGGCGAAGCCCTACCTCTCTTCTTCCTCCTCCGCAGCGCTTAGGCGAAGCCCTGTCGGAATACCTTGCTACTCCACCACCACCACGCCGTCGTGCTGCTGTTGGAGACCTTCCCCAACCTCTCCTTCCTCCTTGCTGGATCAAGGTGTTGGAGACGTCACCGGGCTGCATGTGTGTTGAACGCGGAGGTGCCGTCCGTTCGGCACTTGATCGGATCTACCGCGATCTGAATCGCTGCGAGTACGACTCCATCAACCGCGTTCTTGTAACGCTTCCGCTTAGCAATCTTCAAAGGTATGAAGATGCAATCTCTCCCCTCTCGTTGCTGGTTTCTCCATAGATAGATCTTGGTGAACGTAGGAAAATTTTGATTTACTACTACGTCTCCCAACAATCTGGAGGGGTGGCAAAGACTTCGTCATTCTGCGAGCACCATGTGAGAAGGGAGGCATTGAAGCAAGTGCGCTTCGTTTCACAGGGCGAGGGTTAGAGTATTCAAATGAATAAGCAGAGAAATTCTTTGAGGACTTATGAACATAATGGTTTGAAGAATAATGCACATATTCATAACTCTTAGGTTTTCCCTGCGAAACAGAGGCATTAGCACAAGAATGATGATTTTGACCATTTGAGGAATTTGGTCCAAGTGAGGACTTTGGTCCATATGAGGAATTTGATCTAGGATTCCGATTCTTCATGAGTGGTGTCGTGAGGACATTCACTCGAAGATTTTGTAGGTAGCTCATGGGAACCCAGATTTTCTTCATAGAAGAACCGTTCCTGCAGTCAGTTCCAACATATCTAGCAAATACTTCACCTCTCTGATTTTTGAAGAATCTGTAATTGGAGTCAAGTGACTCATCAGAGGAATATGAAGTTTCACAAGTAAAGCCAGATAAAGTGGATGGATCTACAGGAGATCCTTTTGCAGCAACCCATGAGGTTTTGGGGTACTGCTCAGGTGTCTAGTAGGATCCATCAGCGTTGAGTTTCCTCACAGAGGCAATACCCTCTTTCCTAGGGTTCCTGTTCAGAATTTGCTTCTTGAGGACATCACAAAGGGTTTGATGCCCTTTGAGACTTTTGTATATGCCTGTCACATACAATTCCTTCAACCCTGCATTGTCATCAGCGATACTAGTGGTATCCTCAGATGAGGAATTTAAGACCACGGGAATAGTTGAAGAAATTGCAGCAATAGAAGCATTTGAACATTCAGGTGAAGAATTAACAGTTTCACGTTCGATGCATTTCAAACAAGGTGGAACAAATTCTTCCTGAGCGGTACTGATCTGTTGAGCCAGTAAGGAACCGTTTCCCTTTGGAGATCCTCATGTGACACCCTCAACTTTTCAAGATCTTGCTTTCTTTGAAGAAATTCATATGAAAGCTTCTCATGATCGGCTAAGAGGTCGTTATGATGACTCTGAAGGTTATCATACTTTGTGTGAAGACTTTTAAGATCAACAGACAAAGTTTGAGTCCGATCCACTTCACGGTTTAACAGACCATCGCTTTTGTCTAGCATTTTCTAAAGCTTTTCAAGTGCACTTTGTTGCTTAGTGGCAATTTTAACAAGTTTAGCATAGCTAGGTTTCACATATTCATCAGATTCACCTTCACTTGAGTCAGATGAGGCATGATGTTTGTGTACCTTTGAGCCTTTTGCCATGAAGCAATAAGTGGGAGCATAATCATCATTGCTGACGTCGGAGTCATTGGAGTAGTCGTATTCTTCATCGTTGAAGATAGACTTGCTGACGAAGGCGGTAGCGAGAGCAAGGCTAGCAACACCAGATTCTGATTCCTCCTCAGATTCTTCATCTTCTTCATATTCTTCAGATTCTTCCTCAGAATCCATTTCCTTGCCGATGAATGCTCGAGCCTTTCTAGAACCATTCTTCTTGTGCTTTGAGGACTTTGAAGATTTCTTGTTTTTCTTCGAGTCATCAGAACTATCATCCTTGTATTTCTTCTTCTTCTTTGAGTCTTTTTCCCAGAGAGGACAATCAGAGATAAAGTGGCCATGCTTCTTGCAACGATGACATGTTCTCTTTTTGTAATCTTCTGAGGAATCTGATTTCCTCAAGCCACTTTTTGATGACTTTCCAAATCCACCTCTTCTTGAGAACTTCTGGAATTTCCTCACAAGCATAGCTAGTTCCTGGCTTAGTTCTTCAGGATCACCAAGGCTGCTGTCAGAATCTTCTTCTTCAGATGAGGAAATTGCTTTTGCTTTCAGAGCACGAGATCTTCCATAGCTTGGCCCGTAAAGGTATCTTTTCTCAGCTTGTTGGAAGTCATGAGTATTGAGTCTCTCAAGAATATCAGTAGGATCAAGAGCTTTATAATCTCCACGTTCTTGAATCATCAGAACGAGAGTATCAAATGAGGAATCGAGAGATCGTAGTAGTTTCTTCACCACTTCATGGTCAGTGATATCAGTGGCACCCAGTGCTTGAAGTTCATTGGAATTATTAGTGAGGCGATCGAATGTTTGCTGAACATTTTCATTGTAAAGTATCTTGAAGCGGTTGAAGAGATTGCGAAGAACATCAACACGAGAGTCACGTTGAGTGGAAACACCTTCGTTGACTTTGGACAGCCTATCCCAGTTGAGCTTAGCAGATTCCAAAGCACTTACTCTGCCATACTGACCTTTGCTCAGATGGCCACAGATGATATTCTTCCCTTGAGAATCGAGTTGCTTGAATCTCTTCACATCAGCAGCCGTGACAGTGGGAGCGACAAAGGACACATCATTTTCCACAATATACCAGAGATCGTTGTCAATAGCTTCAAGGTGCATACGCATCTTGTTCGTAGGGGTAGTCCGTCCTATCAAAGGTAGGACAGCCTGCAGAAACCTTGATCATACCTGCAGTCGACATAACTAAAACTCCAGGTGGTTAAACCAAAATCACACAGAGCAAGGGAGTACCCGCTCTGATACCAATTGAAAGTGCGTTATATCAACTAGAGGCGGGTGAATAGGCAATTTTTACAAATTCATCACTTGAGGAATTTCAACTTTGAGGAATTTGAAATGTGATGAATAACTAGTAGCGGAATAAGTACTCAAGTGCATGAGAAACATAGTGACAATATAGTCTTCATGATGAAATGAAACATGCACAAATAGAGAGTATTGTGATACAGGATAAGCAGTGATGAACAAGGCAACTTGAAGAATTTGAGGTGAGGAATTCGCGAAAGTCTTCAGGCAAATTCTTCAAACAGTAACAATCAATTTCATCAACAGGTTTATGAGGAATAAGGAGGTTGAGGAAGTAGAACCAGGTAGCTCGATGAAGATAATGGTTTGATGACCCAGTTCCAACTGCTGTGACAGTCGTACGTCTGTTTGGAGCGGCCTGGTATTTAAACCAGAGGACACACAGTCCGAGGACACACAGTCCTTACCGTATTCTCCTTGAGCTAAGGTCACATAGTCCTCGCCCAACACTCATGGTAAGTCTTCAGGGTAGACTTCCAAAACCCTCACAAACTGGTCACCCGGCGATCCACAATTTACTGCTGGATGCTCTAGACCAAGGTCACTTCGTGGTCCCCAATTGACTGCAGGAGCACTAGACCATGACGCCTAACCGTCTGGAGGATGCGCAGTCCTTAAAGGTAACAAGCGTCGGTTCTACACAGGAATTTCTTCAGTGATGCTCAATCACCATGGGTTTTGTGGTTTGGTTGTGGGTTTTTCCTCACTGATGATTTTCTCTCAAAGTCCTCAGAGGATGGGTTGCTCTCAAATGACAAGTGCCAGTTCTCTCTCGGAGCAGCCAACCAGCTAGTGGTTGTGGGGGTCGGCTATTTATAGCCAGGGTGCAACCTGACATGATAAGACATAAATGCCCCCAATGATATGATCGTTATGTGGATAAGAACGATTGGGGACAACTGGCGCTAAGCACAGCAACGGTCGGAATTTCAAACCATGAAAGTCCCCAGCTTATCATGATCCTCACTTGTAGGCAATTCGCACTGGCGAAATCCTAATTCCTCAGTCGGATCAATTTCCTCAGAGACCACAAGAACTTCGTCTGTGTCACTGAAAAACTTATCTGAACTGTAAGAGATTTCCAAAGGCTTCACTCGAAGGATTGTATGGGTTGAGGATTTTGGAGTTGAGCATCAGTTGGAAATTTTCCTTAGTATTACCTCGGCCCCCTTTAACAGTACAGTGTTTCCTATGACTCAAATAAAGGAAATGAAACTATGAGAACAAAAGTCTTCACGCTTCATATTCCTCGTTCATATCTTCAAGGTCACACCAACTTCTTCATTTTCAAAGTCTTCACAAAGTCTTCACCAAAGTCTCTAGAAAGTCTTCGGCAAAGTCTTCACTTGAAGACATACATTTTTAGGGGTCGATAATCTCCGAATATATCAAACTCCTCATCGACTTATAGAGCCTGTGTACACTCACAAACACATTAGTGCCTTAACCTATAAGTCTTCAATACACCAAAATCACTAAGGGGCACTATATGCACTAACAACATAGATAGCTAAAGAAGTGGTCCTAGGCATTCTTGTATATCCATTTGGCATAAGATAAATCAAAAGCCAAATAGCAACAATTGGATATCCTCGAATGAGTAAATAAATGCAAACCAACATGCTCACACAATAAGATGTCAAATGAAATCATGGCAAACATGCACAAACACTCTAGCATCTAACAAGCACTTGGGCGATGATGAAGTCATGTATATATGAGTATTTTGACTTAGGATCCAAGTAAGAGTACTTGATCATAGGTCATACTCATCGTTTAAGCACAAGTGGGGTTACCACTTTAACATAAAGCATTTAATGTTGTCACATACTAAGAGATGCTTTGACTCAAGTCTTAGAGTAAAGCTCCCCCTTGATGTGACATTGCCCCATAAGAGGGATAAGCTAACCTTGGGTTTTGTTGATAAAGACTTCATGTTGGTGAGGTAGTGGTGGCTCAAGGTTGATGAGGATCACCAAGAGTTGGGATCATCCTTCTTGTTTCCTTACTCTTCTCACCTACATGGGTTAGTCCCAACACACACGAGACAAGTACGAGATATTTATGGACATGGAGTGCAAAGCATATGTGATGATGTGCATTGATTTGTTGATTACCTTGTCCCTTGCTTACCTTTGAGGGAATGTGTGACTCCTTGATCTATTGCATAGGGTTGGTGTTGATTGCAAATAGATCTTGCCAATAATGAATATGAGTGAAATTCATTGGTGGAGTCACCCCTCAAGAACTTTATAGTTCTTCTTCTTGGGAACCAACATCAAGTTGATGGGGATCCTTGGTGTTGAAGTAGCACCTGTAGAAGTTGAGCTTGTAGTAGCCTTGGGAACCCACTTCATCAAGGCTTGGGGTTCATCTTCATAAGAGTCAAAGTCCTCTTGGAGCTCGTTCTTGCCCTTGATCCTGGTGTCTTGTGGTGGAAGGTCATCTTGCAACTTTGTTCCCTTGGGAAGAGTATTTTCATACTTTTCCTTTTTGAGGAACAAACTTGCGATTAGGGTATTGACATTCTTCCCATTCAACTCCATTAGCGTCGAAGTAGCCAACACCACGATTCTTTCGGTATCCTCCATGCTTGCGTACAATTTTATCAAATTGTTTGTACCCTTCAAGACTCTTGTAGATACCTTTCTCTATAATTCCTTTCAATAAAGCATTTTCTTTCTCAAGTGTAACTTGGCTAAGAGAATCATCATTAGTGGAATCAATAGAACTACTAGGAGCAACATCATTGGATTTAGCATTTTTATTGTTGCTGCTAGATGAAGAACCTTTCTTTCCTTTGTTACTAGTTTGCTTAGATTTGACTTGTGGCATGAACGTAGACAAGAGTAGTCGTTTGGCAAGATAAGATGAAGTCTTCTTTCGGAGATCGTCATTGATAGCTTTAAGAAATTCATTTTCTTGCTCCAAATTGAGCTTCTTGAAGCGTAGCTTCTCATGAGTTCTTACAAGCTCTCTATGATATTCAAGAGTAGATTCATGGGTTAACTTAAGAGTGTTGAGTTCTTTAGTCAGTTCTTCTATTTTCATCTTATCATTGTCAATTGACTTATCTTGACTAGCATGAGAAATATCAAGTTTATTATGATCAACATCACTAGTTTTATCACATAGCAAGTCATCATCGTAAAGAAAATCATCTTCATCACTATCGAAATCAAGATATTCAGAGTGTGATACCTTGGGGCCTTTAGCCATGAAGCAACTTCTACTCCCTCATTTGGTGAATCAAAAAGATCATAGGAGTTGGTTGTCACTAGGGCAATTCCGGCAACACCATCATCTTGACTATAGCCGGAGTTGGAGTGATAGCTTCTCTCGGAGTGGTTGTCAGAGTCGGAGCCGAAAACCCATTCACCAACATGAGCTTGATGTTTCCTTCTTGATTAGCTCTTGGTGTGCTTGTCCTTCTTCTCCGAGTCCCTACTTCTCCTTGAGGGTCTTCGTTCATAACGATCATCTCTACTCCTTCTCTCTCTTCGAGGTGATTCGTCTCTTGAGCTTCGTCTTCTCGGTGACTATTCTCTTCATTTGTAGGGAGCCATGCACTCATTGGAGTAGTGTGCGGGCTTCCCACAATTCTAGAAGTTTCGGTCACGACTTGATGAACGCTTCTCTTCATGTCTTGAGTTGGAGCTGTGATCTTTGCTTCTATTCTTGTAGAACTTGTTGAATTTCTTGACCATGAGGCTTATCTCTTCATTTGTGACAAGGTTGTCGCTTGAGGTAGCGGGAGCATCACTTGTGGCTTTGTAAGCACCGCTAGACTTGTGGTGAAGCTCTTCCTTGTCTTTGAGTGTCATCTCATGAGCAACAATTCTACCAATCACTTTCGTTGGTTTGAGATCTTTGTAGTCGGGCATCATTTGGATCAATGTGCACACGGTGTCATATCTCTCATCCAAAGCTCGAAGTATCTTCTTGATGATGAACTTCTCAGTCATTTCTTCGCTTCCTAAGCCGGCACTCTCATTGGTGATGAGAGCTAGCCTAGAGTACATTTCAGCGACTCCTTCACCATCCTTCGTCTTGAACTTATCAAGTTGACCTTGAAGAACATCTAACTTGGATTATCTCATGGACCCAGTTCCTTCGTGCATATCAACCAAAGTATCCCAAATCTCTTTTGCCTGTTCAAGACGACTAATTGTGTTCAATTCTTTGGGGCATAGGCAGTTGAAGATAATATCACATGCTTGAGCATTGAGTTGCAACATCTTGAATTCTTTCGTGTTTGCTTCACGATCCGGTTCTCTTCCATCACCAAAGAATTCACCTTGCAAGCCAACACAAACAACAGCCCAAACGGCAAGATTATGACCAAGCAAATGCATTTTCATTTTATGCTTCCAACTAGCAAAATTAGTGCCATCAAAGTACAGACCTGTGCGGTGATAATTTCCCTCACTAGATGCCATACTTATCCTAGGTTGTGAAACCAATGCAATGGAGACCAAAGCTCTGATACCACTTGTAGGATCGAAAGTAGGTCTAGAGGGGGGGGGGTGATTAGACTACTTGACCAAATGAAACTATGCTTTTTCCCAATTTTAATTCTTAGCAAGTTTTAGCATTCATAACATATCAAGTACACCCTACACATGCAAGTCTAAGATTATAGTAGCGTAAAGTAACAACAAGCATGAGTAAAAGGATAGGGTAGGAAGATCAAACGCAATTGTAGACACGATGATTTTTCCTGTGGTTCCGATAGGTGGTGCTATCGTACATCCACGTTCACGGAGTCTTCAACCCACGGAGGGCTCCACCCATGGAGGGTTCCACGAAGAAGCAACCTTGACTATACCATGACGGTGTACGTCCATGGAGGACTAGCCTTACTCGGGGTAGATCTCACGAAGTAGGCGATCTCCTTGCCCTTACAAACTTCTTGGTTCACTCCACAACAAGAAGTAGGAGGCTCCCAAGCGACACCTAACCAATCTAGGAGGCACCACCCTCCAAAAAGGTAATAGGCTCGGTAATGACGATGAATTCCTTGCTCTTGTGCTTTAAGATGATAGACTCTTCAACACACAATCACTCTCTCACAGATTTGGCTTGGTAGAAGAGATGTGAGTGGTGGAAAGCAACTTGGGTAGGCTAGAAATCAAGATCCATATGGTTGGAGTGGAAGATCTTGACCAACACAAGGGTAGGTGGCTCTCTCTCAGAAAACTGAGTAGGATAGGTATGGAATAGTTCTGAGTGCTTCACTTTCGAGTAGGTGGTGGTGAAGGGGTATATATAGGCATCCCCAAAAATCAAACCATTACACACAAAATGACCAACTCGGTGACACCGATGTGTTAATCTCGGTGGTACCGAAGTGACCAAAAGGTGGCAACTTTTGAATCTCGATGAGACCGATATAGGATTCTCAGTTGCACCGATAAGGTGACCAACGGTCAGATTTCCAATCTCGGTGACACCGACCGAACATTTTCGGATGGACCGAAAGTGTGAACTTTCATAACAGAAAGTTGGCAACCCAACTCGGTGGCACCGAAAGCAGTGTCGGCTACACTAAAGTGGCTAGGGTTTGGCTGAGTTTGTCTAGGGTTTGGAATCGGTGGCACCGGGACAAGAATATTGGTTGCACCGATTTTGTATGTTTGGCTAGAGACAGATGTTGGTGGGAGAGCTTGTGGATGTTTTTGGTGACTATCACTTGTGCACGTATGAGCATTTTGTTCACCAACAAAACCTTACCCCCTTTTAATAATATTGGCTTTCCTATGGACTCAAAGTGATTTATCACAAATATAAAATGTAGAGTCCTCTTGCCTGAAGCTTATCCAACCTATTTCATTGCATCTTGGGGTAGTTCCACAATGTCCACAATCCTTTTGCCATCCCTATCATTGAACTTGTCCTGAAATATACTTGGTGTAAACATAAGTTCAATGACTCATATGTTGTTATTAATTACCAAAACCACCAAGGGGGCAAATGTGCTTTCAATTACAGAGTTGATCTACCTCGAGATCGAATAGCTAACCCTAGATGAGTTGTTCTCTGTCTACAACCTAAAACCCTCTGACTTATATAGATGCCGAGGGTACCTAGGGTTTACACATGGTCGGTTACACGTCGAAGAGTTAAACATGCCTATTCTCTACATCAAACGTGGAGTACAAGCCGTGCTTCATGGAGCTTCCATCTTGGAGATAAGGCCTTCAATTGATCATGTGTTCGGTAAGTGGCCCATATAGTCCGGCCCATAGAAATAGGTCGCCCCCCTAGAGGACCCCTTAATCCAGGACTCCCTCAAAGAGGTAGTAGCACTGTCCCTTCTCTCCCTTCTCTCATTTTTTCCTTTTCCCTTTTCCTTTTTCTTTTTTCCTTTTCCTTTTTTTTCTTTTTCTTTCTTTTTCTTTTCTCTTTTTCTTTTATTTTTTGTCCGGAGTCTCATCCCAACTTGTGGGGGAGTCATTGTATCCATCATCCTTTCCTCACTGAGACAATCCCCTAATAATGGTGATCATCACAGTTTTATTTACTTACAACTCGATATTAAAAACTAATAAGATGATAAGACTCTATATGAATGCCTTTGGCTGTGTACGAGGATGTGCAATAATCAAACATACGATGTATCAAAAAATGATGAACGGTGGCTTTGCCACAAATACTATGTGAGCTTATATGATCATGCAAAGCAATATGTCAATGGAAGCACAAGTCATATGATGTAACGGTGGAAGTTGCATGGCAATATATCTCGGAATAGCTATGGAAATGCCATGATAGGTAGGTACGGTGGTTGTTTTGAGGAAGATATAAGGCGGCTTATGTGCAACAGAGCGTATCATGTCACGGGGTTCGGATGCACCGGCGAAGGTTGCACCGATCCTCGAGGTGAGAATGGGCAATGCACAGTACCGAAAAGGCTAGCAAATATGAAGTGGTGGGAGTGCGTGCATCCATCGATGCACATTAGTCATAAGAACGCACATACTTATTGCAAGATTTTAGTAACTCTCTCGAAGCAAAGTACTACTTGCATGACCCTAGGGAGGAGGTTTGGAGGAGTTAACCATCACGCGCCTCCGACTCAAACAACACTAGGATTTCAACGAGGAATAAGAATGCTCACACATCATCTCCACGCTATAAAATATTTAGGTGAACATAGGGTTAACAACCTCTAGTTCACAATATTATTACTAATTAATAATCATGCACTCATGCCCATTCACATTACCACATTAATATCATTAACTCAACATTTCTCTTTTATGTGCTGCATGAAGGTTTTCATTATGCACTCTTTGAAAACCTGCTATTTTTGGACTAGTCTTATAACCCATGCAAATTACCATAACTTTGTATTAACTCCCAAGCAAATATAAGTGAAGAACAAGAGTGCAATTATTTCTTTAAAATCTAGATGCCACTGTGCTCTAAAAGATATAAGTGAAGTACTAGAGCAACTGCTTAGCTCAAAAGATATAAGTGAAGCACATAAAGTATTATTATAAATCATGATGATTTTGTATCTATATAAAGTAGGTGTGTCCAGAAAACAATGACTATGGAAAACTAAAACTAAAACAAACTAAAAGAAATGACGCTCCAAGCAAAACTCATAGCATGTGATGAATAAAAATATAATTCCAAGTGACTTATCGTTGGATTGAGACGAAAGAGGGATGCCTTCCGGGGCATCAACAAGCTTAGACGCTTGAGTCTTCCTAGAATTTTTCTTGGGGTGCCTCGAGAATCCACAAGCTTATTCCTTATTCCTTCATCCATAGTGATATCACTCGAAACTTAAAAATTTCAGCACACAAAACTCAACATAAACCTTCGTGACATCTGTTAATATAATAAACATATCAAATACTATAGGTACTTTTATAAATTGATTCTTATTTTACTTTTCCATAAAGTACTGTATTCTAACTTCTCCATGGCTTATAACCTCGGATACAATCCATAACATCATCAAAACAAGCAAACTATGTAAGCAAAAACAAAATATGTCTAAAACAGAATGGTCTGTAATGATCTGTAAAGAGACCATACTTCTGTAACTCCAAAAATTCTGAACAATAAGGAATTCCTAGGTAATTTGTATATCAATACCGCGTAAAAGTTTCAGATCAAAAATACATTCCAGTAAAATCAGAGAAATTCTGCACTGGACGCTAAAGTTTCTGTTTTTGAACCGTATCAATTCTACTCATCATGCAAGTCATCCCAAAGGCTTTACTTAGCACAAACACTAATTTAAATATAAAAACACATTCACTACAGTATCATAATCATTTTATAAAGAACAAAAAAAATAAAAAAGCAAAAAGATAAGATAACTATTGGGTTGTCTCCCAACTAGCGCTATTGTTTTACGCCCCTAGCTAGACATAATGCATAAGTTAAATAGTTGTCAGTACACCATAACACTTAATTAGAGGCAGTTAACTTCCGGCAGAAGTAGCTGAATAAAGGCAAGCTATCTGCCGAGACATTTGTTATTGCCGCTACATGGACATGAATGCACATAAACTGCCGGTAAAACTTGAGCCACAGGGGCATGCACACTGCCGGTACCCTTTCCAGGCACGTATTCTGCCGGGACAGCACAACCACGACCTGTTTTCTGCCGGGGCACCTTATTTGGCGCCAAACTGAAATAGTATCGGGCCTAGCGCGGGAGACACCCAAAACTTTTGCGGTCGAAGAGCCGTGGAGCCCAAATCCTCTTCCCCAAATCCCTCCGAATCGACCCGGACACTCCCGTCCATTCCAAACTTTACTCCCCCAAATCCCAGACCGTCGCCGCCGCCGCCGCCGCCGCCCACTCCACGGCCGTCCCTTCCGAACCCTACTTCTGGCCGGCCTGTTCCCCCCTTCCCTGTGCGCTGCCACCCTACCTCTCTTCCTCCGTTGAGCTGCCATTTCCATGGAAGCGGCCCAACCTGTTCATTGTCGGATCTGGTGGTCTGGCCGCACTGGTGGTCGATGCTGCCCGATCTGGCCGCTCCGGGCCTCATCAACGTCGCACCGGTTGTTCACCTCCCCATCGCCACTTTCCCCATCGTCATCCCGTCCGCCTCACCCAGATCTGCTGAGAGGGTAAGACCAGGAGAGTAGCCGCCTGTTTCTTGAGGAGTTCGTCCCCGACGGCCTCTCCAAGGACTCCCTCCTCCTCACTCCCAACGCCACTGCCTTCGGAAAAGGGTCCTCTTCTTCATGGCATCAAGTTCAAGCAGGCCAACTGCGAGCTGCATCGACATTGAGCGTTCCTCTTCTTCATGGGGCCTGCACACTCTCGGGGTACAGCCGTGCATCACCTGCTGCTCTGGAGGTCGGCGCGGTGCTGGTAGAGCTGCTCCACGCCGGCCCTGTCGACGTCAACACTAATGGTTCAACCACACGCTGCACCACCACTCCCTCTACACTCGCTACCAGTGAGCACTACCACCAAACTCATCACATGTATCTGTATGTATGGATTAAGGTGCCATCACATGTTTGTTTCCTTGTATGTCTTGTTCAGAGTACAACAAGGACACTCACAGTCACAACGCACCAACTAAATATTTTGTAGCAAATAACCATCATTGTAAAAGATTTCTCAAGTGATTTTCTTTTATAATCTTCTCTAGTATTCTGATAGCCTGATGGAACTTTTACCTTCAATTAACCAATATACACTGCAGCACTTATGGTTTAAACCTTGAGCATTAGTTTAGTTATGTGTACATTTTGTGAAGGTTTGTTGCTCCAACTTGTCATATGCTTGAGATGCCATATAGTTGAGTTTGTCCTTATCAGCTATAATAGCAAAAGTATATGGTCCTATTTCAGGTGTAAGAGCCAGTTCCTATTTCAGGTCTAAGAGTCAGTTTAGAAAACTAAACAAGAAAAGGCTCATGTATATGAGGTCATATGGAAGATTATGAGAATGTAGGCCAGGTTTCTTTAAAAAAAAAGAAGGGCACGATACTGACGTTCGCTAATGGTTAATGAATTATGCTACAGATTTCTGACCATTTTCTTGTTTTCATGGTTGATCTGAATATCATTACCCATGCTATTACATTGTGTTTGGCCTGAGGACTTCTGTCTCCGTTTGCAAGGATTCCGCGTTGCCAAGGAAGTTGCTCCTTGAGTCGCCACCTCACAGTGAGAAGGAATTGCATGGGAAGGGTGAAGTTCCTGTTGGCGATGTCCTCGTTGATCTCAAGCGCAAATTTTTGGGGTTCAGTGCCAACAAGAGCCCTGATTATGGTAAGCGGTTCATTTCACTTCATCCGTTCTTGTATTTAAAATGGGTTACAGGTTTTTGCTTGCTTTGTGAGCTATCAATGCTGAGTTTAGTTAATATTTCTATAGACCATGTTTATTTCAGTAGGGGCTTTTAATTATTTTTTATCAAGGATTTGATGGCGAAGGATTTTTTTTGCCGATTTGATATTCACTTCTATTCTATAGGCCATGTTTGTTTCAGTAGGCATTGCCACATAGAAGCATTATCTCTGCAGTGTGCAGACTACAGTTGCTTCATCACGTTGCACTGATTTGATTTTTCTTCTTTTGTTTTTTGTCCCAAGATTTGTTGTTTATTCTGAATAATTTGAATAAGAACAATTCTAGATTATGGATTTTTTTAGAGAATAAGAAATGCACTCGTTATATTGTGCATGATAATAGATAGCGGGACTATAGGTTAATTTGCTAGTGCTGCATATTGATGAATTTAATTTGGTGTACTCATGCATGACTGTGTGTTTGTTTTTTCTTTCATAGGTCTGTGTTTGTGCCACTGTTTTATAGATAACCATTTTCACACCTATGTAATGAGATCATGGAGAAATACCAGCTAGTACTACTCTGCCAGGACTACTTTCTGCTAGATTTCACTGTTACGTCATCAAAACATATGGATTAAAAAATCACTCATCAAAGAATCCGAAAAATACATTTCCCTAGTAGTTAAATACTTCTTCAGACTTATGCAAATATTGTTTCTATCCGAAAAATGTAATGACTTGAAACCACAAATGCCCACTGCAGTAATGAGTTAGATTCTCGAATCCTAATTCAATCTCGTATGCTCTTCTACCAATTAAAAGAATCCAGTCATGCTTATTTTAAATCTTTTGTCATTGTAGTTCATATAGCTCTCTGTGGATCACTTGACTCTGGTAATTTTTGAGTGAATGACTCAACTGTAGTTTGACAGTATCTAGTTTCAAAATGCTACCCGCATGCTGGAAGAGAAAATTGCGTGCTAAGAAGGACTTCAGATGCCCCTGTTTTTTCTACCTGGGCCCCTAATACAATTTTAGCATTAGTTGGTTCTTAGAAATGGCTATATATGGAGATAAGGAACTATGTCTTGTCATTCTATCCTTCTGCTAATTAGTTATTTTGCAGTTTCTTTGTTTTCGTCAGCAATATGCCGATATATTTCAGTTTAAGCTCAGCACATGGAGTATTTATATGGTCCTTGTGCCTGTGGTTTACTAGATTGTCAGCAACTGTTCAGAGGTTTGTTCCTCTTAATCAGGTCTTGATGTGACATAGATGTGGAAGAATACATCAACCTGATAAATAATGTATATATCTACCAACCAACAAGTAGTGATTTTCTAAAAAAATAACACTTCTCTGCTTTTGGCACTGTTTATAAACCATGGAAAATTGCAATGTTTTGCCCTCCCGTCTAGCAGTTCGTATCCCCCAATACCTTCCGTTCATGATTGTCACTGTTCTCCTCGGAAATCTGAAGCTCTTGCAAGGTCCACTATTTGGTACTTCAGTAACTGAATAACTCAAAATCTTGCAACTCCATGTAATTGGTAGTTGTAAGACACATTAGCATGCTCCATTTTGGAAGCCTGAAACTTAATATATAACTACCACTCTGTTTCTGCACTTTTGAAAGCTTAGATTTGTTAATATGATTTAGTTTCTTGAATTAAAGCTCATTGTAGACATCTTTAGTCTTTCTGCCTTATTAGAAGTGTCATTTGATGATAACGTGTTCGCATTCAAGTTTTTTGGGTGGTAACACCTTTGTCACATTGTGGAGTTTTATATTATTGTTTTCATAAGCTATTTGCAAGCCCGTCAAACTGTCTTCTCCAAATTCCTGCCATCTTGCAGTGACAATCCTCAAGATGATAAGGATTCAAATCAATTTTCCTTTTTTGCTGGCTAGCACAGTAACTTTATGCATGATAAAAAATGGACATGTTCTCTACTATAATAGAGATTACTCTAGAGATGTTACTGGTTGCTATATATTTCAGAACATATGCAGCTGTTGTATGTGATTGTTGTTACATCTTAAGTTCTGAATGCAACCGTTGTAAGCAACATCTTCTGATCTATTGCAGATTTCCCAAAGGTACACAAGTTCACTAAGGTTTGGAAGATCTTCAAGCTGTTGGAGATTTTTTTTTGAATCTAGCTGTTGGAGATTTGGAACCTACAATTTAGTTGGAGTGATAATGTCATATGTCTTGTTGAACCTACAGACTTGCTCTGTTCATTTTAGTGGTTGTTAAGCCCATTTTAGTCGTGTGGCACAGATCTAGAAACATATGTACATCTCTTGTGACACTACTTTATTTTGGTTGTGGCAAACACATATGTACTCCTTTTGTGGCACGACCTCCTTATATATGGTCTTTTTGTTTTGTTTATTCGAATGAAGTTTAAGGTTTTTCGATGAAGCTTGTATGTTACTTTGATTGAATTGCATGTATAAATTGTGTGCCTGATTGCCTAGACATATATAATGGATGGATATTACATAATATGGATGCCTAGAACATTTTGCTAGTGAAATCAACTTGCTGGCGTAATATCTGCCGGATGAATGTGCTTGTGCAGGTAGTTTAATTGCCGGTAATTGTAGTTTCACTTTCCCTGACCAATCTGCCGGGAGAAAATAGACTGTCGACAAATACATGGGACGGGGCAGAAAAACTGTCGAGAGAAATTTATTTGCCGGGACAAGTAATCCTTGACAGCCGTTCTCGTGGCGGTTCTATTTGCCGGGAGAACGACTGTCCCGGCAGTTTATCTGCCCTTTAAAGAGCCTTCTCCCGACAGTTTTTCTGTCCTTTCATCAGTGTTGTGGTGTAGTGTGTCGTCCTTCTTATCAAGCTCCTTAATAACACAACCATTCTTAGGAAAAGTAGGAGGCTTGAAAATAGGTTTTCTTAGCAAGTTTATAAAATTGGGATGCACACTAACCATCTTAAGATCTTCGTTACTCTTCATAGGAGAGGTACTAATGCTCTTGGGAACATATATGAACTTAGGATTTTTCTTTTGAGAGGTACTAGCATTAGTTTTGGAGGGAGTGAAAGCAGAACCCACTTTATTAATAACATCCTCCATTTTATCAATTGTAATAAATCCTTGATATACCCGCTCATTAATAGTTGCATATTTATCCTTTAATGTTTTCAATGTAATTCATACCTTTGATCAAAATTGGGTGATATGATTATGAATCTTTTTATCGAACTCCTCAATTTGTTCTCTAGTGGCCATTTTATTTTAAATAACATCAAGCCTTTGCATAACATCTTCCGAGGTCACAATAGTTTCATTAAAGATAATAGGTGGTGACCCAACTAAATTTTCCATGGCGTTGAAAGCATCCAAAGTATGATTCATTACGAAATTACCACCGGTAATAGTATAAAGTCCAAATGTATAACAAGTAGTAATACCAACATAGAAATTATGAATCTAGATGGTTGGGGTTTTCTTACAAGTAGATTTATTTTGAGCAATGCAAATCCTATGCTAAGCACCTTTTAAACATTCTCCTCCCCTTTGTTTAAAATTACGCACCTCATTATTGGGAGTAAACGGGACAAAAGAAGAACTAGCCATGGTAAAAGGCAAACTAGTAAAGATATTTTGTATTTTTACTTTTTATATAGAAAGAAAAAATGTAACAACATATCAAAATTAGAACAAGTAAATGATAATTTGTGTGAAGGTAGTTGACAGTAGGTTGATGATAATCCCCAAGTGCAAAGAATCACCATAGCAATTTCCAAAGGTGAAAGTGATTAGTATGGAGTGTCGAACTCACAAGGAGCTAAAAGGTAAGATCAATATTCTCTCAAGTCCTATCTGCCATTGATACGACTCTATGTACACCAAACATTTGCTTCCATCTAGAAACGAGAAATAAAACTATGTTGTGGGTATGAAGAGGATAGCTTTGCATGATATCGAAGAACTAAAATATAAAAATAGGTGATGTTAACGTAAAGTTAGAATATATTACTATATATTATAAATAGCGAGTGTGGAATAATGATGGATCGGTGTGCAGAATTATCCTAGGCAATTGTTAACAAGATCAATAATCATTATTGCAATTTTATATGAGGGAGAGGCATAAGCTAACATACTTTCTCTACTTGGACCATATGCACTTATGATTGGAACTCTAGCAAGCATCCGTAACTACTAAAGATCATTAAGGTAAAACCCAACCATAGCATTAAAGCATCAAGTCCTCTTTATCCCATACGCAACAATCCCCTTACCAGGGTTTAAGCTTTTTTCACTCTAGCAACCCACTATAAGCGAATCATGAACGTATTGCAACACCCTACAGCGGGAATCCTTCACGTGTGCGCGGCACAGAAGGCACCATAGGATAGCACCAAAATAAACATAAAACTCAAACCAATCTAGATCATTAGTCAACCCATAAGACAAAAGAAATATACTCAAAAAATCATAGGATGGCAACACATCATTGGATTATAATATGTGGCATAAAGCACCATGTTCAAGTAGGAGATTAAAGCGGGATGTGGGAGAGTGGACCGCTGAAAAGATATGAGGACGGTGATGAAGAAGGTGATGCTGATGAAGACGATCACCGCGGCGATGGTTCCCCCGATGGCACTTCGGCGTCACCGAGAGAGAGGGAGAGGGTCTCCCCCTTATGCTTCCTCCTTCATGGCCTCCCCCTAGGTGGGGAGAGTTTCTCCCTCTTGTCCTCGGCCTCCATGGTGATGATGGACCCTCCGTCTTCCTCTTCCATGGTCTCCGCTGATGGTGACCCCCTCCGTCAAGGCACCGGAGAGGGCCAAGATTGATTTTTTGTGACTACAGAGACTTGCGCCAACGAAACTTCTGACCTAGGTTTCTTTCTGGGGGGTTACTCAATTTATAGGAGTACTTGGCCTTGGAATCACGTCAAGGGGACTCCCGAGGGGCCCAGAAGCCAGGGGCAAGCCCTAGGGGGGGTTCCCTGGTGGCTTGTGGCTGCCTCGGGACTCCTCTCCGATATCCTTTTGCTACCGTATTTTTTATATTTTCCACAAATATTCTCCGTAAATTTTCAGCCCATTCTGAGAACGTTTTTTTCTGCACAAAAAACGACACCCTGGTAGTTCTGCTGAAAACAACGTCAGTCCGGGTTAGTTCTAATAAAATCATACCAAAATCATATAGAATTATTGTAAACATGGCATGAATACTTCATAAATTATAGATACGTTGGAGACGTATCAGCATCCCCAAGCGTAATTCCTGCTCGTCCTCGAGTAGGTAAATGATAAAAGAAATAATTTATGAAGTGTGAATGCTAGCATAGTGCATAAATTTGATCAATGATAGTTCCAAACATTTTTTCTAGCATCATTATATATCATAAACAGTAGCTCATCTCATAAAACTTCTCATGATGAAGTAACAAGCTATTCACATGTTAAAGTATAGACCATAAAGTTTCTTGAAAACTAACAAACTATGCTTTCAGTCACCAAACAATTGCAACTCATCTTATTTTCAGGAAGGGTCTATGTAAGAGCTTTGATTTAACAAATTCCACACACTCAACTATCATATAGTCTTCCATGATTGCTAACTGTGAAAGCATATTAATAGAGCAAATGGCATCCGTCGAACAGAGAGAAAGATAGGGGCTTAATTTTTTGCCTCCCAACTTATTTATCATATAGATAATTGTCAACAATAATATTTCATGATCAAATATATTTGAATGGCCATATATCCTTGGATCTTTACCCACCACACGATGCTTACCAACTAAAGAATAATTGAGTTTGAACTAAGAAGGAATACTATTGACTCTTGCATAAAAGTAAATATAAGAAAGTAAAAGATAGGCCCTTCGCAGAGGGAAGCATTCCTCGGCATAGCCGAGGTGACCAGTCGAGCCGGCGACAAAGATGCCGACGTTGACGATGTAGCTCAGTTCCGACGCGTAGATCGCGATGGAGCTGGTCTGAATTCCCATTGCCCCGCGGCGATAACCCAGCAGGCTCTCAATGAAAGCACCAATGTCGGTGTCAAATCGGCATATCTCATAGTAGAGGTCCTAAGCTAGGCGTCTTGGAGCGATGGTAACATGGACACAGGATTTTACCCAGGTTTGGCCTCTCTCAAGGAGATAATACCCTACGTCCTCCTTTTGATTGTATTGATATGGGGATAGTACATAGTGCAGGTATCTACCACGAGATTGTAGTAATGAATATGAGATTGAGATTGTCTATTAACTAGCCTGGCCTCGGTTTATATAATGCACCGTAGGCCTAGGGTTTAGAGGAGTCATTCTATTGCGCGCTAAGTCTTGTGGAATCTCCCTTGTATGCATCATGGGCTCTCTGAACTAGCCCATTAGTGAATCGCCCTGGGGGTCCTCGGCCCAACCCACTGGTCGGGAGACAACGTGGTGAGTACTCCCTAGTCCAGGACACAGTTAGTAGCGTCGCAGTGTTCGGGCGATAATATGTTTGAATAAGTTGTAATGCGCCGAAGACATTTTGAAGTTTTAATGTTATAAGTTATCATGCGTTTAATGTTTTTGCATTCCTTTATAACTCCCGTGTGGCCGTTTGAAACTGAAAGATGCGAGTCATCGGCTTCAGGCCCCACGTAGATTCTACATGGGGTGTCTCTACCAATGCACTATGTCCCTTAGCTGAGTTATCGAAACCCGAAGGCGGTAAAGTGTGGAGGACTAGGTAATCAGACCATAGTGCTTTATTTCTTTCACTTAGCAAGTTATCAACAGACGCACGGTGAGTGAGGCGCTGCTGGCCCATTGTTGGGCTAACGATGTTTCTGGCGAGCTATCGGTGGATGGCATGTTGCAGATCATCAATCTTTTGGAGATCATGATTAACATGGTCCTGGACCCGGTGCAGAGGGACACCCCAATCTTGAGATGGAACAATGGGGGCTGCTATACCTCCAAGTCTACCTATGAGATGCTATGGCACGACAGCATCAGTTTTTCACCAGCGCGCGCGATCTGGAAATGTTGGGCGCCACTATCATGCAAGCTATTCATGTGGCATGCTACACAGTACCGACTCTGGACATCGGATCGAAGACTAGGACATGGCCTGCAAGATCAAATCTCTGCTTGCTACATATGTGCAAAGGAGGAGGACACAGTGGACCACATCTTGATCCATTGTGTCTTCGCTCGACAAGTTTGGCATGACTGTTTCTTAAGGGCCGGACTTAGTGCCGCTCTGGTTCCTTCGACCGAGGATAACCTTGTTGACTCGTGGATGGAGACTGGTAAACGGATAACTAAAGAAAACAGAAAAGGATTTGGCTCCATGGTCATGCTCATTTGTCGGCAGCTATGGAAGCACCGCAATGGAATGGTGTTTGGCTCGACGAGGGAAATTTCTATAGTCGCACACTTTACCGGCCGAATCTTCGACGAGTCGCGCTCGTGGGTTAGGGAAGGAGGACGTGGAGTATACGCTTTTTGTGAGTAGTCGAGGTTAGAGCTAGAAGTGGAGTGTTTGGGCCGGCTGGCATTCCTTTGTGTTGTGCTAGGGCCCTAATGTAACAAACTTCTCGTAAATATTTCCGCCTTCTATAAAGCTAAGGTATGCGATTGCGTACTCTCAAGTTTTTTTCCACTTAGTCGTAGGGGCGCGAAAAGGACTACGGGGGGCTGATGACTAGCCCCGGAGTGTTGTGATGTTCGGACGAACCGCGACGAAGGCTAGCATCACATGGTTTGCATGAAGAACAAACCCTTCGTATAACACGGAATATCCTCTAACAAGGGTTTAAGTATAACACTTTGAGCTCGGATTCATAGACCGGGTCTCGCATACTATGACAGTCAGTTTTCGGCTTTCTCCCCTGAGGTGTTTGACCAGACTATCCGGAAACACAATCGCAGGGGTGCTCCCTTTGCCCTTTTAGCCGAATGAGTGGAACGTAAAGGGGCAAGCATAGGAGCCGGGCAACCTAACTATTGACCCAAGACATAGTTAGGAGCCAATGCATATAAAGTGAATTCCAGGACGCTGAACGTACAATAAGTTGAACATAAGGCGATTTTTTCTAAACTCGAGCCCCCGGTCTGTTAGCCGGTGCATCGCATCATACTGAACAGTATCACGAGAAGAGGGAGAAGAAGGAAAATACATGTCAAAAAGGACAGACAAGACAAACATGTGCAACACTGTTATACTTTTCTCAATAACTCTTATAACTTCGGATTGCCGAGGCAACTGCTTATAGGTATTTGAAAGAAAGAAATTACATAGGAGTGGTTGTACCAGGGGTCTTCGATTGGTGGCCTTACGTCCTCGATGTGCCCTGTTGCTAGTTTACTCCTGCTTTTGTTGGAAATATTCCCTAGAGGCAATAATAAATTAGTTATTATCATATTTCCTTGTTCATGATAATCGTTTATTATCCATGCTAGAATTGTATTGATCGGAAACTCAGATACATGTGTGGATACATAGACAACACCATGTCCCTAGTATGCCTCTAATGGACATCTTGTTGATCAAAGATGGTTAAGGTTTCCTAGCCATAGGCATGATATGTCATTTGATAACGGGATCACATCATTAGAGAATGATGTGATGGACAAGACCCAAACTATAAACGTAGCATATGATCGTGTCAGTTTATTGCTACTGTTTTCTGCATGTCAAGTATCTGTTCCTATGACCACGAGATCATACAACTCACTGACACCGGAGGAGTGCCTTGTGTGTATCAAACTTCGCAACGTAACTGGGTGACTATAAAGGTGCTCTATAGGTATCTCCGAGGGTGTCTGTTGGGTTGCCATGGATCAATACTGGGATTTGTTACTCCGTGTGACGGAGAGGTATCCCAGGGCCCATTCGGTAATACAACATCACAATAAAGCCTTGCAAGCAATGTGACTAAGTGTTAGCCAAGAGATCTTATATTACGGAACGAGTAAAGAGACCTGCCGGTAACAAGGTTGAACTAGGTATGCAGATACCAACGATCGAATCTCGGGCAAGTAACATACCGAAGAACAAAGGGAACATCATACGGGATTAACTGAATCCTTGACATAGAGGTTCGACCGATAAAGATCTTCGTAGAATATGTAGGAACCAATATGGGCATCCAGTTCCCGCTATTGGTTATTGACCGTAGAGGTGTCTCGGTCATGTCTACATAGTTGTCGAACCCGCAGGGTCTGCACACTTAAGGTTCGGTGACGTTTCGGTAGTATAGAATTATGTATGGTGGTGACCGAAGGTTGTTCCGAGTCCTGGATGAGATCTCGGACATCACGAGGAGATCCAGAATGGTCTAGAGGTAAAGATTCATATATAGGAAGTCCTGTTTTGGTCGCCGGAAAAGTTTCGGGCTCATCGATAGTGTACCGGGAGTGCCGGTAGTGTACCGGGGGACCATCGGGAGGGGTATTTCGACCCAAGAGGCTACATGGGCTGTGGGAGGATGAATACCAGCCCTTAGTGGGATGGTGGAAGTCCCACAAAGGCCCATGCGGCTGGGAAAGAAAAGCCCAAAGAGAAAAAGGTGGAAAAAGGCAAAAAGAATAAATAAGGAAGGAGTCCTAGTCCTAATAGGATTGGAGGAGGATTCCTCCTCTCCTCTCCTTGCGCCCAGGGCAAAATTGCTGGCCCTTAGTGCGCCAGCCTCCTCCTCTCCTCCTCTTATATATACTAGAGGTTTTAGGTTTTTTTTGCATGCATAGAAAACAGCCACGTGCTACCCTCTCCTCTAGATCGCAGTTTCTCCTCTAGATCGGTTTTAGCGGTGCTTAGGCGAAGCCCTGCTAGAATAGCTCCACCACCATCGCCGCAACACCATCGCGCTGCTGAAGAACTCTTCTACCTCTCTGCTCCCTCTTGCTAGATCAAGAAGGCGGAGATCATCAACAAACTGTACGTGTGCTGAACGCGGAGGTGCCGTCCGTTCGGTACTAGATCGGAAGAACCATGATCAAGATCGCGAGAAGATTTGTGATTGGATCGCGGGACGGATCGTGATGAGATGGCGAGACGGATTGTGATGAGATCGCGGGATGGATCATGATGGGATCACGGGACGCTCGGCGATTTGGATCGCGAAGACGTTCGACTACATCAACCGCGTTTCTTAACGCTTCTCGCTTAGCGATCTACAAGGGTATGTTGATCCACCCTCCCTCTCGTAGATGCTCATCACCATGGATAGATCTTGCGTCTGCATAGGAATTTTTTTGTTTCCCATGCAACGTTCCCCAACAGTGGCATCATGAGCTAGGTCTATGTGTAGATGAGATCTCAAGTAGAACACAAAGGAGTTTGTGGGCGTTGATGCTTAGATTACTTCCTTCCTTGGTCGTGTTTTGGTTCAGCGGTATTGTTGGATGAAGCGGTCCGGACCAACCTTACTCGTACACTTACGAGAGACCGGTTCCATCGACCGACGTGTAACTTCGTTACACAAAGATGGCTGGCGGGTGTCTGTCTCTCCTACTTTAGTTGGATCGGATTCTACAAAGGCGGTCCTTGAGAAGGTTGAAAAGCAACTTATGTATCACCGTTGTGGTTTTGCGTAGGTGAGAATTATTCTTGCTAGATACCCATAGCATCCACGTAAAACTTGCAACAACAATTAGAGGACGTCTAACTTGTTTTTGCAGGGTATGTTGTGATGTGATATGGCCAATTACATGATGAGATATATGTGATGCATGAGATGATCATGTGTTGTATAGAATACCACGACTTGCATATCGATGAGTACGGCAACCGGTAGGAGCCATAGGGTTGTATTTAATTATTGTATGACCTGCATGTCAATCATTAAGTGCTATGTAATGCTTTACTTTATCACTAAATGGTAGCAATAGTAGTATGAGCATGGTGGGCGCGACAACCTTGATGGTGACACGTTGATGGAGATCAAGATGATGGAGATCATGGTGTCATGTCGGTGACGATGGAGATCATGCCAGTGCTTTCAAGATGGATATCAAAAGCACAAGTTCATGGCCATATCATGTCACTTATGATTTGCATGTGATGTTAATCCTTTTATGCACCTTGTTTTGCTTAGGACGATGGTAGAATTATAAGGTGATCCCTTACTTAAATTTCAAGATAAATTGTGTTCTCCCCGAGTGTGCACCGTTGCGAAAGTTCGTCGTGTCAAGACACCACGTGATGATCGGATGTGATAGACTCTACCTTCACATACAACGGGTGCAAGCCAGTGTTGCACATGTAGAACACTCGGGTTAAACTTTTCGAGCCTAGCATGTACAGACATGGCCTCGGAACACGAGAGACCGAAAGTTTGAACATGAGTCATATAGTAGATGTGATCAACATGATGATGTTCATCATTGCAAGCACCTCAACTCACGGGATGATCGGACTTGAGTTGATGAATTTGGATCATGTATCTCTCGAATGACCGGAGGGATGTTAATTTGAGTGGGAGTTCTTAGGTAATATGATTAATTGAATCATTATCATGAACCTAGTCAAAGTGTCTTTGCAAATTATGTTGTAGATTACTAGCTCACGCTGTATCTCCCTTGAATTTGTATATGTTCCTAGAGAAATAGAGTTGAAATATGATGGTAGAAATATTGCAGACCGGGTCCGTGATCTGAGGATTGTCCTCATGCTGCACAAAAGGCTTATGTCCTTAATGCACCGCTCGGTGCGCCACCCCCTCTAGCGTCGTCTGTAGATGTTGTGAACATGTGACAGGCACGTTCCGATGACTACATGATAGTTCAGTGCGTCATGCATTATGGCTTAGAAATGAGGCTTCAAAATGTTTTGAACGTCACGGAACATATGAGATGTTCTAAGAGCTGAAATTGTGATCTCAGGCTCATGCCCGTATTGTGAGATATGAGATCTCCAACAAGATTCTTTGCCTGCAAGATGAAGGAGAATAGATCAATCATTGAGCATGTGCTCAGATTGTCTGAGTACTACAATCGTTTGAATTGAGTGGGAGTAGATCTTCGAGATAAGATAGTGATTGATATAGTTCTCCAAGTCACTGTCACTAGGCTACTAGAGCTTCGTGATGAACTATGAAATGCCAGGGATAGAAATGATGATCCCTGAGCTATTCGCGATGTTTGACACTGCAAAAGTAGAAATCAAGAAGGAGCATCAAGTGTTGATGGTTAGTAAAACCACTAGTTTCAAGAAGGGCAAGGGCAAAGAGGGAAAGTTCATGGATGGCAAGACAGTTGCTGCTCCAGTGAAGCAACCCAAGGTTGAACCCAAACCCGAGACTAAGTGCTTCTATTATGAGGAGAAAGGTCGCTGAAGCGGAACAACCTTAGATACTTGGTAGATAAGGCTGGCAACATCGACGGAACTATATTTGATATATGTGTTATTGATGTGTACCTTGCTGGTACTCCTAGTAGCACCTGGGTATTGGATACCGGTTCCGTTGCTAAATGTTAGTAACTCGAAATAAAAGATATGGAATAAACGGAGACTAACTAAGGGTGAGGTGATGATGTGTGTTGTAAATGTTTCCAAGGTTGATGTGATCAACATCGCACGCTCTCTCTAGTTTCAGGATTAGTGACAAACCTAAATAAATGTTATTTGGTGTTTGCGTTGAGCATGAACGTGATTAGATCGTGTTTATTGCAATATAGTTATTCATTTAAGTTAGAGAATAATGGTTATTCTATTTACATGAATAATACCTTCAATGGTCGTGCACCCAATGAATGGTTTGTTGTATCTTGATCATAGTAGTACACATGTTCATAACATAGATGCCAAAAGATACAAAGTTAATAATGATAGTACCACATACTTGTGGCACTGCGGCTAAATGTCATATTGGTGTAAAGCGCATGAAGAAACTCCATGCTGATGGATCTTTGGACTCATTCGATTTCGAATTAGTTGAGACATGCGGACCATGCCTCGTGGGCAAGATGACTAAAACCCCGTTTTCAATATGATAGAGCGGGGCAAATAACTTATTGGAAATGATACATGTTGATGTATACGGTTCAATGAGTGTTGTAGCATGCGGTGGATATCATTATTTTCTTACCTTCATTGATGATTTGAGTAGATATAGTGTATATTTACTTAACGAAACACAAGTATGAATCATTTGAAAGAGTTCAAACAAATTTAGAGTGAAGTTTAAGATCATCATGAAAAGAAGATAAAAATGCCTACGATATGATCGTGGAGGTGAATATCTGAGTTACGAGTTTGGTATACAAATTTAGACAATATGGAAGTTGTTTCACAACTCACGCCACCTAGAACACCATAGTGTGATGGTGAGTCCGAATGTCGTAGTCGTACTCTATTGGATATGGTGCGAGTTATGATGTCTCTTATCAGTTTGCCACTATCGTTTTGGGTTATGCATTAGAGACAACAACATTCACTTTAAATAGGGCACCATCTAAATCCGTTGAGATGACACCATATGGTTTGACAGAACCTAAGTTGTCATTTCTTAATGTTTGGGGCTGCGACACTTATGTGAAAAAGGTTTTCACCTAAAAAGCTCGAACCCAAAGCGAACAAATGCATCTTCATAGAATACCCTAAGAATAGTTGGGTATACCTTCTATCTCAGATCCGAGCACAAAATATTTGTTGCTAAAATGGGTCCTTTCTCAAGAAAGAGTTTCTCTCGAAAGAATTGAGTGGGAGGAAGATAAAACTTGATGAGGTTGTTGAACCTTTGTTTCAACTAGAGAGTAGCGCAACGCAGAAAGATGTTTCTGTGGAGCCTACGTCAGTTGAAGAGGAAGTTCATGATGATGATCATGAAGCTTCGGATCAAGTTCCTATCAAACCTCGTAGGTCGACAAAGGACGCGTACTACTCCTGAGTGGTGCGGCAACCCTGTCTTGGAGGTCATGTTGTTAGACAACGATGAACCTACGAGCTATGGAGAAGCGATGATGGGCCCGGATTCCGACAATGGTTAGAGGCCATGAAAGCCGAGAAAGGATCCATGTATGAAAGCCAAGTATAGACTTTGGTAGACTTGCTCGTTGGACGGCAGGTCATTGAGTACAAATGGATCTTTAAGATGAAGACAGACGTTGATGGTGAATGTCACCATTTATAAAGCTTGACTTGTCGCAAAGATGTTTTCGCCAAGTTCAAGGAGTTGACTACGATGAGACTTTCTCACTCGTAGCAATGCTAAAGTCTGTTGGAATTATGTTAGCAGTTGCTGTGATTTTCATATTATGAAGTCTGGCAGATGGATGTCAAAACATAGATTCCTTCCTTGAGGAAAGGTTGTATGAGATACGACCAGAAGGTTTTGTCAGTCCTAAGGATGCTAAAAGGTGTGCAAGCTTCAGTGATCCTTCTATGGACTGAAGCAAACATCTTGGAGTTGGAATATACGTTTGATGAGGTGATCAAAGTTTTTGGGTTTATACAAAGTTTACGAGAAACTTGTATTTACAAGAAAGTGAATGGGAGCACTATAGAATTTCTGATAAGTATATGTAGTTGACATATTGTTGATCGGAAATGATGTAGAATTTTTGGAAAGCATAAATGGTTGTTTTAAAAGTGTTTTTCAAAGGAATACCTGGATAAAGCTACTTAATTGTTGGGCACGAGATCTATAGAGATAGATCAAGACGTCTAAAAAGACTTTCAATGAGTACATATCTTTACAAGATTTTGAAAGAGTTCAAAATGGATCAGTCAAAGAAAGAGTTCTTGCCTGATTTGTGAGGTGTGAAGTTGAGTAAGACTCAAAGCTCGACCACGACAGAAGAAAGAGAAAGGACGAAAGTCGTTCCCTATGCCTTAGCCATAGGCTCTATATTATGCCATGTTGTGTACCGCACTTGGTTTGTGCCTTGCCATGAGTCTGTCAAGGGGTACAAAAGTGATCCAGGAGTGGATCACTTGACAGCGGTCAAAGTTATCCTTAGTAACCAGAGTACTAAGGAGTGTTTTCTCGATTATGGAGGTGATAAAGAGTTTGTCGTAAAGAGTTACGTTGATTCAAACTTTAACAACAATCCGGATGACTCTTAGTAGCAATCCGGATGCGTATAGTGGAGCAGCCATTTGGAATAGCTCCAAGTAGAGTGTGGTAACAGTGTTTACAGTAAGACATAGAGATTTGCAAAGTACACACAAATCTGTGTGTCACAAACCCGTTGACTAAAAGACCTCTCTCACATGCAAAGCATGATCGAGCCCCAGAACTCATTAGGTGTTAGATTCATAACAATGCGAATCGCATGATGATGTGAACTAGATTATTGACTCTAGTGCAAGTGGGAGACTGTTGGAAATATGCCCTAGAGGCAATAATAAATTAGTTATTATCATATTTCCTTGTTCATGATAATCGTTTATTATCCATGCTAGAATTGTATTAATCGGAAACTCAGATACATGTGTGGATACATAGACAACACCATGTCCCTAGTATGCCTCTAATGGACTAGCTCGTTGATCAAAGATGGTTAAGGTTTCCTAGCCATAGGCATGAGATGTCATTTGATAATGGGATCACATCATTACGAGAATGATGTGATGGACAAGACCCAAACTATAAATGTAGCATATGATCGTGTCAGTTTATTGCTACTGTTTTCTGCATGCCAAGTATCTGTTCCTATGACCATGAGATCATGCAACTCACTGACACCAGAGGAGTGCCTTGTGTGTATCAAACGTTGCAATGTAACTGGGTGACTATAAAGGTGCTCTACAGGTATCTCCGAGGGTGTCTGTTGGGTTGGCATGGATCAAGACTGGGATTTGTTACTCCGTGTGACGGAGAGGTATCTCAGGGCCCACTCGGTAATACAACATCACAATAAGCCATGCAAGCAATGTAACTAAGTGTTAGCCACGAGATCTTGTATTACAGAAAGAGTAAAGAGACTTGCCAGTAACGAGGTTGAACTAGGTATGCAGATACCGACGATCGAATCTCGGGCAAGTAACATACCGATAAACAAAGGAAACATTATACGGGATTAACTAAAGCCTTAACATAGAGGTTCGACCGATAAAGATCTTCGTAGAATATGTAGGAACCAATATGGGCATCCAGGTCCCGCTATTGGTTATTGACCGTAGAGGTGTCTCGGTCATGTCTACATAGTTCTCGAACCCGCAGGGTCTGCACACTTAAGGTTCGGTGACGTTTCGGTAGTATAGAGTTATGTATGGTGGTGACCGAAGGTTATTTGGAGTCCCTGATGAGATCTTGGACGTCACGAGGAGCTCCGGAATGGTCCGGAGGTAAAGATTCATATATAGGAAGTCCTGTTTTGGTTGCCGGAAAAGTTTCGGGCTCATCGATAGTGTACCGGGAGTGCCGGTAGTGTACCGGGGGACCATTGGGAGGGGTATTTCGACCCAAGAGGCTACATGGTCTGTGGGAGGATGAATACTAGCCCTTAGTGGGCTGGTCAAAGTCCCACAAAGGCCCATGCGGCTGGGAAAGAAAATCCCAAAGAGAAAAAAGTGGAAAAAGGCAAAAAGGCTAAATAAGGAAGGAGTCCTAGTCCTAATAGGATTGGAGGAGGATTCCTCCTCTCCTCTCCTTGCGCCAAGGGCAAAATTGCTGGCCCTTAGTGCGCCAGCCTCCTCCTCTCCTCCTCTTATATATACTAGAGGTTTTAGTTTTTTCTTGCATGCATAGAAAACATCCACGTGCTACCCTCTCCTCTAGATCGCAGTTTCTCCTCTAGATCGGTTTTAGCGGTGCTTAGGCGAAGCCTTGCTGGAATAGCTCCACCACCATCACCAAAATGATGTCACGCTGCCGGAGAACTCTTCTACCTCTCTGCTCCCTCTTGATGGATCAAGAAGGCGGAGATCGTCATCGAGCTGTACATGTGCTGAATGCGGAGGTGCCGTCCGTTCGGTACTAGATCGGAAGGACCGTGATCAAGATCGCGAGACGATTCGTGATTGGATCGCGGGACAGATCGTGATGAGATCGCGGGATAGATCGTGATGAGATTTTCTCGCTTAAGGATCGTGATTCGGGGCATAACCAGTCTGTAACCGGTATCGTCAGCCGTCCTGTCACGCCCGCGAGGAGGGTGGTCCGGCTTGTCGTACGGGGTATGTTTGGGAGACGGGGTATAGGTGAGCTCGTCATCAAATTGTGGCAGCAGCCTTCTGCGTGGATAACTCTTAGGTTGGTCTGACAGACCAGTACCGTATCCCTCTTCAGCTGAGAGGACTCTAGTCCATCGATCGTTGAGGTCGTATTGTTCAGCTTTAAGTTGCCGTTCTTTCGCTTTCAGGCTGCGGGCCGTTGCTATGAGGTGTTGTGTGAACAATTCCTGATCTTCAGAGTTATCGGGAATGTCTAGGTGATCGGCTTCTGGGATGTCCTCCTCCTCGACAGGAGGGAGGTAGTTATCATCCTCGAAATCGTTGAAGTCGTCGGGGTTGCTCTGGTCCTCAGGCCTTTCCTGACCTTCCAACGGGTGTTCGGGGATATCGGGATCGCCATGGTCCTTAGGGATATCTCCGTCCCCGATGCCGATAATAACTTTCCTTCCCTTTTTGACTTTTGACCGCTTATGAGGTTTCCGGCGCCTTGACAGTGCATCGCCCTACTTGTCGCCATCATTATTAGCCATTTTGTCTCCATTAGTGGCAAGAATGTCCACCATGTAGACGTCGTATGTAGAAGTGGTAGTCCATCGCCCGGTGTTAATAGGGGTGGGAACACAGTCCTCTTAATCCATGTATTCTGCCTCCTCGGAGGCATAGTCCAGCATGTTGGTTAGATCTTCGATTGTGGTTATCAAGTGGGTGGTGGGTGGGTCGAAAAATTCGTCCCGACCCGCTCTGTAACTGATCCGAGCATAGATTGGGTTGAATCGTCGGAACTCTTCATTGACGAGATCCAATCTAGGGCTTCGTCGAACGCCGAGAGCTCGATCGGATCACATTCTTCGGAACTTTTGGAATTGACCTCCGATGTGTTCGAACGAGAGGGATGTTCGGCAAGAACAAATATCCAGCCTTCTGACACTATGCCGGATCCAGACTAGGAATTGGAACACCACCGTGGTTAACCTCGTTAGCGTGATCGAAGAAGGAACTCGAGGTTAAAGCCTCAGAGTCTTCGGGCATGGCAAGTGAAGCCGCAAGCCCGGTTAGTTACAAGTCGCCCCGAGAATCCACGGAGAACTCTAGGTTCCCGAATCTGACCTCTCGATCAGGGGCGAAGCTCTCGACATGGCCTAGATGGCCGGCCGGGTCGGTGTGCAGCACAACGCTGCCGAAGGCAAAGGTCTGTCCGAGGACGAAAGTGTCCATGTTGCGGACCTCTTCGTTGATGACAAGGCGAGACATCGATTCCTTGGGCGCTCACAGCGGAGCTCTCAATGAAAGCACCAATGTCGGTTTTAAAACCGGCAGATCTCGAGTAGGGGGCTCCAAACTATGAGACTAGAACCGATGGTAATAGGAGACGAAGGGGACACAAATTTACCTAGGTTCGGCCCTCCTATGGAGGTAATACCCTACGTCCTGCTTGGTTGTATTGATGATATAGGGATTACATAGTTGATCTACCTCAAGATCAAATAGCTAACCCTAGATGAGTCGTTCTCTGTCTACAACCTAAAACCCTCTAGCTTATATAGACACCGAGGGTACCTAGGGTTTACACATGGTTGGTTACATGCCGAAGAGTTAAACATGCCTATTCGCTACATCAAACATGGAGTACAAGCCGTGCTTCCCGAAGCTTCCATCTTGGAGATAGGGCCTTCAATTGATCTTGTGTTTGGTAAGTGGCCCATATAGTCCGGCCCATAGAAATAGGTCGCCCCAGAGGACTCCTTAATCTAGGACTCCCTCAAAGAGGTAGTAGAACTGTCTCTTCTCTCGCTTCTCTCATTTTTTCCTTTTTCCCTTTCCCTTTTCCTTTTTTCTTTTTCTTTCTTTTCCTTTTCTATTTTCTTTTATTTTTCGTCCGGAGTCTCATTCCAACTTGTGGGGGAGTCATTGTATCCATCATCCTTTACTTACTGAGATAGTGCCCTAATAATGGTGATCATCACATTTTTATTTACTTACAACTCGATATTAAAAACTAATAAGATGATAAGACTCTATATGAATGCCTCTGGCTGTGTACTAGGATGTGCAATGATCAAACATATGATGTATAAAAAAATGATGAATGGTGGCTTTTCCGCAAATACTATGTCAACTTATATGATCATGCAAAGCAATATGACAATGGAAGTACAAGTCATATGATGTAATGATGGAAGTTGCATGGCAATATATCTCGGAATGACTATGGAAATGCCATGATAGGTAGGTATGGTGGCTGTTTTGAGTAAGATATAAGGTGGCTTATGTGCAACAGAGCTTATCATGTCAAGGGATTTGGATGCACCGGCGAAGGTTGCACCGATCCTCGAGGTGAGAATGGGCAATGCACGGTACCGAAAAGGCTAGCGAATATGAAGTGGTGGGAGTGCGTGCATCCATGGATGCACATTAGTCATAAGAACGCACATACTTATTGCAAGATTTTAGTAACTCTCTCGAAGCAAAGTACTACTCGCATGCCCCTAGGGAGGAGGTTGGGAGGAGTTAACCATCGCGCGCCTCCGACTCAAACAACACTAGGATTTCAACGAGGAATAAGAATGCCCACACATCATGTCCATGCCATAAAATATTTAGGTGAAAATAGCGTTAACAACCTCTAGTTCACAATATTATTACTAATTAATAATCATGCAGTCATGCCTATTCACATTACCACATTAATATCATTAACTCAAGATTTCTCTTTTATGTGCTACATGAAGGTTTTCATTATGCACTCTTTGAATACCTGTTATTTTTGGACTAGTCTTATAACCCATGCAAATTACCATCACTTTGTATTACCTCTCAAGCAAATATAAGTGAAGAACAAGAGTGCAATTATTTCTTGAAAATCTAGATGCCACCTTGCTCTAAAAGATACAAGTGAAGTACTAGAGCAACTACTTAGCTCAAAATATATAAGTGAAGCGCATAGTGTATTCTTATAAATCATGATGATTTTGTATCTATATAAAGTAGATGTGTCTAGAAAACAATTACTATGGAAAACTAAAACTAAAACAAACTAAAAGAAATGACGCTCCAAGCAAAACTCATAGCATGTGATGAATAAAAATATAGCTCCAAGTGACTTACGGATTGATTGAGACGAAAGAGGGGATGCCTTCAGGGGCATCAACAAGCTTAGACGCTTGAGTCTTCATAGAATTTTTCTTGGGATGCCTTGGGAATACCCAAGCTTATTCCTTATTCCTTCAGCCGTAGTGATATCACTCGAAACTTGAAAAGTAGAGCACACAAAAATCAACAGAAACCTTCATGAGATCCGTTAATATAATAAACATATCAAATGCTATATGTAATTTTATAAATTGATTCTTATTTTATTTTTCATAAGGTACTGTATTCTAACTTCTCCATGGCTTATAACCCCGGATACAATCCATAGCATCATCAAAACAAGCAAACTATGCAAGCAAAAACAAAATATGTCTAAAACAGAACAATCTGTAATGATCTGTAAAGAGACCATACTTCTATAACTCCAAGAATTCTGAATAGTAAGGAATTCCAAGGTAATTTGTATATAAATACACTGTAAAAGTTTCAGATCAAAAAGACATTCTAGTAAAATCAGAGAAATTCTTCACTGGATGCTAAAGTTTCTGTTTTTGAACCGTATCAATTCTACTCATCATGCAAGTCATCCCAAAGGCTTTACTTGGCACAAACACTAATTTAAAGACAATAACACATTCACTACAGTATCATAATCATTTTATAAAGAACAAAAAGAAAGTAAAAAAACCAAAAAGATAAGATAACTATTGGGTTGCCTCCCAACTAGCGCTATAGTTTTACGCCCCTAGCTAGGCATAATGCATAAGTTCAATAGTTGTCACCCTTCTTATCAAGCTCCTTAATAACACAACCATTCTTGGGAAAAATAGGAGGCTTGAAAAATAGGTTTTCTTAGCAAGTTTATAAAATTGGGATGCACACTAATCATCTTAAGATCTCCGCTACTCTTCATAGGAGAGGTACTAATGCTCTTGGGAACATATATGAACTTAGGATTTTTCTTTTGAGAGGTACTAGCATTAGTTTTGGAGGGAGTGAAAGCGGAACCCACTTTATTAATAACCTCCTCCATTTTATCAATTGTAATAAATCCTTTCTATACCCGCTCATTAGTAGTTTCATATTTATCCTTTAATGTTTTCAAAGTAATTCATACCTTTGATCAAAATTGGGTGATATGATTATGAATCTTTTTATCGAACTCCTCAATTTGTTCTCTAGTGTCCATATTATTTTCAATAACATCAAGCCTTTGCATAACATCTTCCAAGGTCACACTAGTTTCATTAAAGATAATAGGTGGTGACCCAACTAAATTTTCCATGGCGTTGAAAGCATCCAAAGTATGAATCATTACGAAATGACGATAGGTAATAGTATAAATTAAAAATCTATAACAAGTAGTGATACCAACATAGAAATTATGAAGCAAGATGGTTGGGGTTTTCTTACAAGTAGATTTATTTTGAGCAATGCAAATCCTATGCTAAGCATCTTTTAAACGTTCTCCTCTCCTTTGTTTAAAATTAAGCACCTCATTATCGGGAGTAAACGGGACAAAATAAGAACTAGCCGTGGTAACAGGCAAAGTAGTAAAGATAAATATTTTGTAATTTTACTTTTTATATAGAAAGAAAAATGTAACAACATATAAAAATTAGAACAAGTGAATGATAATTTGTGTGAAGGTAGCTGACAGTAGGTTGATGATAATCCCAAGTGCAAGGAATCACCATAGAAATTTCCAAAGGTGGAAGTGATTAGTATGGAGTGTCGAACCCACAAGGAGCTAAAGGTAAGATCAATATTCTCTCAAGTCCTATCTGCCACTGATACGACTCTACGTACACCAAACGTTTGCTTCCATCTAGAAACAAGAAATAAAACTACGTTGTGGGTATGAATAGGATAGCTTTGCATGATATCGAAGAACTAAAATATAAAATAGGTGATGTTAACATAAAGTTATAAATAGCAAGTGTGGAATAATGATGGATCGGTGTGCGGAATTATCCTAGGCAATTGTTAACAAGATCGATAATCATTATTGCAATTTTATATGAGGGAGAGGCATAAGCTAACATACTTCCTCTACTTGGACCACATGCACTTATGATTGGAACTCTAGCAAGCATCCGCAACTACTGAAGATCATTAAGGTAAAACCCAACAATAGCACTAAAGCATGAAGCCCATACGCAACAACCCCCTCACTAGGGTTTAAGCTTCTGTCACTCTAGCAACCCACTATTAGCGAATCATGAACGTATTGCAACACCCTATAGCAGGAATCCTTCACGTGTGCGTGGCATGGAAGGCACCATAGGACAACACCAAAATAAACATACAACTCAAACACATCTAGATCATCAAGGAACCCATAAGACAAAAGCAATATACTCAAAACATCATAGGATGGCAACACATCATTGGATCATAATATGTGGCATAAAGCACCATGTTCAAGTAGGGGATTAGAATGGGATGTGGGAAAGTGGACCGCTGAAAAGATATGAGGATGGTCATGAAGAAGGTGATGTTGATGAAGGCGATCACCGCGGCGATGGTTCCCTCGATGGCACTCCGGCGCCATTGGGGGAGAGAGGGAGAGGGTCTCCCCCTTGTGCTTCCTCCTCCATGCCCCCTAGGTGGGGAGAGGTTCTCCCTCTGGTCCTTGGCCTCCATGGTGATGATGGACCCTTCGTCTTCCTCTTCCATGGTCTCTGGTGATGGTGTCCCCCTCCGGTAGGGTGCCAGAGAGGGCCAAGATTGATTTTTCGTGGCTACAGAGACTTGTGGTAGTGGAACTTCTGATCTAGGTTTTTTCTGGGGGTTACTGGATTTATTGAAGTAGTTGGCGTTGGAATCACGTCAAGGGGACACCCGAGGGGCCCACAAGCCAGGGGGCGCGCCCTAGGGGGGTGCCCTGGTGGCTTGTGGCTGCCTTGGGACTCCTCTTTGATATCTTTTTGCTACCGTATTTTTTATATTTTCCAAAAATATTCTCTGTAAATTTTCAGCCGACTCTGAGAACTTTTATTTCTGCACAAAAAACGACACCCTGGTAGTTCTACTGAATACAGCGTCAGTCCGGGTTAGTTCTAATAAAATCATACCAAAATCATATAGAATTATTGTAAAAATGGCATGAATACTTCATAAATTATAGATACGTTGGAGACGTATCAGCATCCCCAAGCTTAATTCCTGATCGTCCTCGAGTAGGTAAATGATAACACAAATAATTTATGAAGTGTGAATGCTAGCATAGTGCATAAATTTGATCAATCATAGTTCCAAACACTTTTTCTAGCATCATTATATATCATAAATAGTAGCTCATGTCATAAAACTTCTCATGATGAAGTTACAAGCTATTCACATGTTAAAATATAGACCATAAAGTTTCTTGAAAACTAACAAACTATGCCTTCAGTCACCAAACAATTGCAATTCATCTTATTTTCAGGAAGGGTCTATGTAAGATCTTGGATTTAGCAAATTCCACACACTCAACTATCATATAGTCTTCCATGATTGCTAACACTCAAAGCATATTTATAGAGAAAATGGCATCCGTAGAACACATAGAAAGATAGGAGCTTAAGTTTTGCCTCCCAACTTATTTATCATATAGATAATTGTCAACAATTAGAATTCATGATCAAATATATTTGAATGGCCATATATGCTTGGATCTTTACCCACCACATGATGCTTGCCAACTAAAGAATAATTGAGGTTGAACTAAGAAGGAATACTATTGACTCTTGCATAAAAGTAAGTACAAGAAAGCAAAATATAGGCCCTTCGTAGAGGGAAGCATAGGTTGTCATGCGCTTTTTTAATTTTGGATGTGCAAACCCTTAATGTAAAGCAACGTCACGTTGTATTGCCCTTTGTGATAGAAACCTTTATTATGAAGTCCATCGCTTTTATTTCTTTACCATCACAAGTTCATACAACACTTATTTTCCCTTACAATAAAAGATCATACATATTTAGGAGCAATTTTTATCGCTTTTTGCACCGATGACAACTAACTTGAAGGATCTTATTAAATCCATAGGTAGATATGGTGGACACTCATGGCAAGAAACTGGGTTTAAGGGTTTTGTATGCACAAGTAGTATGTCTAATTAGTACAAATTTTTGGCTAGCAAAAGATGCTAAGCAAGCACCACATGTTGGAGGATCCATAACAATATAACTTCTATACAAATATACCCAAGCATAACTCATTATGTTGTCTTCCTTGTCCAACTTCAACTATTTTTCTCAAGTTTGAAAATAATTAATGGGTACTCACAATCGTAGAAGATTTCCAAGATAGTATATTTATATGTGAAGTCTCTCTTCCTTCAATATTCTTTCATGAATTGTTCAAGTGACCAATGCGGTGTTTGCTAACTTTCAATAAACTTTACCACCTATACTTCTTATATGTAAAGTCATTACTCCCCATGGGATAAGCATATAAAACATATATAATTTCATATTTATGATATTGAATTCATTCAACTATTTACTCGTAGGATATAAGTGAAGCACGAGAGTAAATGACAAAACTACTCCAAAACATATAAGTGAATATCAATGAGTAGTCAAACAATTAAGTAGCTATGTGAGGACTTTATCTCTCTCTCTCTCTCAATAAATATTTTCATATCTTAGTATTTTATTTAAACAAAATCAAAAGAAAAATATCACTCCAAGAATAGGACGCATCATGTGAACGAATAAAAATTTATGCTCAACGTAGGCTAACCGATAGTTGACGAAGAGAGGTGGGATGCATAGCATCCCAAAGCTTATATGCTTGAGAGTTATTGAAATATTTACATGGGGTGCCTTGGGCATCCCAAATATTGAGCTTTTGTATCTTGTTCAATCCTCTCATATCCCGGTTTCACCTATGCTAAAAAACTTCGTCCACACAAAACTCAAAAAGGACTCGTGAGATAGGTTAGTACACATAAGAACAAATCAACACTTCATGTACTGCCAAGACAAGTTTAACAATAGTTTTAAAACATTAGGTACTGTATACTATCATTTCCACAATTTATATCTAACAATATAGGCTATGGAAACTATAGGATAAGTAGATAACAAAACTATGACAACAATCTGTCTAAACAGAACAATCTGTAGCAATTTATTAAACCAGTGTACTTATGTAACTCTAAAAATTATGAAAATTTAGAAATTCTAAATAATTTATATGGAAATACCATGTAAAAATTTCAGAAACTTTCCACGTTCCAGTAAAATATGAAAATTCAAACACTACAGCAAAAGTTTCTGTTTTTTACACAACACACATCAAACATGCAATGCAAGCATCCTAAGGCAATCCTTGGAACTTTTTATTGAAAAACAAGATTATAAATAACACCTAACATAGAAAAAAAATAAAATGATGCTCCAAGCAAAATTGATATTATGTGACGAATAAAAATATAGCTCCAAGTAATATATACCGATAGTGTTGAAGACAAAAGAGGGGATGCCTTCCGGGGCATCCCTAATCTTAGACGCTTGAGTATTCCTTGAATATTAGCTTGGGGTGCCTTGGGAATCCCCAAGCTTAGGTTATTGTCACTCCTTATTCTCCTCATATCGGCGTCTCACCCAAAACTTGAAACTTCAGTCACACAAAACATAACGGGACTTCGTGAGAAGGGTTAGTGTAATAAAGATAAATCATTCACTTAGCTATTGTCAAGACAAGATTCATAATTGTTATCACATAATACCTACTGTATTCTACCATTCACACAATTTATATCATTGAATATAAGCTATGGGAACACTAAAACAAGCAAACTGTGCATGCAAAACAGAATCTGTCAAAAACAGAACACTCTGTGAAGATCTATAGTATAGCCATACTTCCCTGTCTCTAAGCATTCTTAAAAATTAGGACAACCTGAAGAATTTGTATATCAAGACTGTGTAAAATTTTAGATCATTATCATGCTCCAGTAAAAAATGAATATTCCTGTACTGGAGGCAAAAATTTCTGTTTTGGTTCAACATCAATTCTACTCATCTTGTGAGTCATCCCAAAGGTTTTACTTGGCACTTTATTGAAATAAAAGGCACAAAAAATGATTACTAGAGTAGATTAATCATGTGAAAACACAAAAACAGAAAGTAAAAATGTTGGGTTGTCTCCCAACAAGCGCTTTTCTTTAATGCCTTTTTATCTACGCATGACATTTTAATGATACTCTTCCAAGCCTAATTCCGATGATAATTTTATTCATACTCTAAAATATATAAGTGAAGTTCATAGATAATTCTACAATTAATATAGGTTAACCAATATTCAATCTCGAAATATATAAGTGACGCACATGAAGCATTCTATAAAGCCATACTCAAAAGATTTAAGTGAAGCACAAAGTGCATTCTACAAAGCCATACTCAAAATATTTAAGTGAAGCGCATGAAGAATTATACAAATCAATTAAGGAGTATATCATACTATAAATATGCATAAAGTAAAATAAAAACACTATAGACGCATATCTTGTGAACAAAACAAAAACCAAGATATACCGATAATTGTTGAAGAATAAAGATGGGATGCCTTCCAGGGCATCCCCAAGCTTAGATGCTTGAATATTCTTGAAATATTTACTTGGGGTGCCTTATGAATCCCCAATATTGAAATCTTGTCTCTCCGTATTCTTCTTATATCGATACCTTCTTGATCTTCGAACACTTCATCCACACAAAACTTAACAAAACCCTCATAAGATCCGTTAGTATAATAAAGCAAATTACTACCTTTACATAATGTTTTAAACTCATTCCAATTTCATATTAGCATTATATATACTGTATTACAACTTCACCATGGTTCAACCCCCCGATACAACCCATAGATTCATCAAAATAAGTGAACAACACATAGAAAACAGAATCTGTCAAAAAGAGGACAGTCTGTAGCAATCTGGAAACTTCGTATACTTCCGTAACTCAAAAAATTCTGAAAATTAGGGAAATTTTAATTTTTTATATAGAAGTACTGTGTGGAAAATTGTAGAAACTTGTGATATTTCAGTAAGAAATGTAAATTCATGCACTACAGTCAAAGTTTCTGCTTTTGCACCGCACATAGCAAACAAGCAATCTATTCATCCTAAAAGCAAATCTTGGCACATTATTTTTATAATAAAATGGATATATACAAGGGGATAATTATTTTTGAGAAGATTCCATGAAAAATTCTACATTGTTTCCATGATCATGAACACAAGTGTTCAAGGTCGACCCTCACTTCTCCAATGCACAACCTTCCAATCACTTCTCTTTCGGAAAAACTTCTTAGGCATAAGAGGCAAGTAATTATTTTTGTATTTTTCATTTTTTCACCCACAACTAAAGAAAGCAAAAAGTTAAAACAAAATCTACTTAGTGAAGAAAGTAAACAAGCACACACGGGAATATCAACCCCACACTATTGCTCCCCGGCAACGGCGCCAGGAAAGAGCTTGATAATCCCCAAGTGCAAGGAATCACCGTAGCAATTTACAAAGGTGGAAGTGATAAGTATGGAGTGTAGAACCCACAAGGAGCTAAAGGTAAGATCAATAATATCTCAAGTTCTATCTACCACTGATACAACTCTACGTACACCGAATGTTTGCTTGCATCTAGAAACGACAAATAAAACTATGTTGTGGGTATGAAGAGGATAGTTTTGCAAGATATCACAGAAATAAAATATAAAAATAGGTGCTGTTAACATAAATTTATAATATATACTATATATTATAAATATAGAGTGTGGAATAATGATGGATCGGTGTGCGGAATTATCCTAGGCAATTGTTAACAAGATCGGTAATCATTATTGCAATTTTATATGAGGGAGAGGCATAAGCTAACTACTTTCTGTACATGGATAATATGCACTTATGATTGGTACTCTAGCAAGCATCCGCAACTACTAAAGATCATTAAGGTAAAATCAAACCATAGCATTAAAGCATCAAGTCCCCTTTATCCCATACAGAACAACCCCCTTACTCGGGTTTAAGCTTCTGTCACTCTAGCAATCCACTATAAGCGAATCATGAACGTATTGCAACACCCTACAGCTGGAATCCTTCACGTGTGCGCGGCACGGAAGGCACCATAGGAAAATACCAAAGTAAACATACAACTCAAACCAATCTAGATCATCAATCAACCCATAAGACAAAAGAAATCTACTCAAAACATCATAGGATGGCAACACATCATTTGAACATAATATGTGGCATAAAGCACCATGTTCAAGTAGGGGATTACTATGGGATGCGTGAGAGGGGACCACTAAAAAGGTATGAGGATGGTGATGAATAAGGTGATGTTGATGAAGACGATCACCATGACGATGGTTCCCTTGATGGCACTCCGGTGCCACCAAGAGAGAGAGAGAGAGGGAGAGGGTTCTCCCCCTTGTGCTTCCTCCGCCATGGCCTACCCCCTAGGTGGGGAGAGGTTCTCCCTTTGGTCCTTGGCCTCCATGGTGATTATGGCCCCTCCGTCTTCCTCCTCCGTGGTCTCCGGTAATGGTGACCCCCTCCGGTAGGGTGTCGGAGAGGGGCAAGATTGATTTTTTGTGACAAAGACTTGCTCTGGCGGAACTTCTGATCTAGGTTTCTTTCTGGGGTTACTGGATTTATAGGAGTACTTGGCATTGGAATCACGTCAAGGGGACTCCCGAGGGGCCCACAAGCCAGGTGGCACGCCCTAGGGGGGCGCCCTGGTGGCTTGTGGCCGCCTTGGGACTCCTCTCCGGTATCTTTTTGCTCCCGTATTTTTTATATTTTCCACAAATATTCTCCGTAAATTTTCATCCCATTCCGAGAACTATTATTTCTGCACAAAGAACAACACCATGGTAGTTCTGTTGAAAACAGCGTCAGTCCGGGTTAGTTCTAATAAAATCATACCAAAATCATATAGAATTATTGTAAACATGGCATGAATACTCCATAAATTATCGATATGTTGGAGATGTATCAGTTGATGATACTCCCTGGGAACGACGCCATAAATCCTTCCTGATACTTGTGAACTTGTGATATTTGTTGAGTTTTTCGCATAGAGGAGCGGGCGATGCAACACAGTATAGATAAGTATTTCTCACAATAGAGAACCAAGGTTTGTCAAAACAATAGGAGTGATCGTTTGTAGCCTTTTTAGATAAGTAAGAGTGTCGAACCCAACGAGGAGCTAAAGGTAGAATTAATATTCTCTCATGTTCTATCGACTACCAATACAACTCTACGCACGCTAATGCTTGCTTTACCTAGAACAAGTATGAAACTACTTTGCGGGAATAAAACTAGAAGTAATTTTCAAGGTAATAAAGAACGTGGAAATAAAAGTTAGGTGCTATTTTAATAAAAGAATAATAAAAGTAAATAGTTTCGTAGAAAGCTTTTTGTGTAACGCAAGAGAAAGATTGTCCATATGCAATTGAATATGATACGATAGATACTTGTTATATGCAATGAGGGAGAGGCACACGCTAACACACTCTCCGTACTTGGATCATATGCACTTATGATTGGAACTCTAGCAAGATACACAACTACTAATGATCATTAAGGTAAAACCCAACCATAGCCTTAAGTATCAAGTCCTCTTGACTCCCATACGCAACAACCCACCTACTTGGGTTTATGCTTCTGTCACTCAAGAAAACCACCATAGGCAAACCATGAACATATTGCAACACCCTACAACAGGGATCCCTCATGCTTGCGCGGCATGAAGGGCACCATAGGACAGCAACATATCAACATAAAACTCACATCCATAACATCATACCACAATTAACCCATAGGACAAAAGAGATCTACTCAAACATCGTAGGATAGCCAAATATCATTGGGAAATAATATAAGGAGTTGAGGACCATGTTTAAGTAGAGATTACAACAGGGAAAAGAGGTGTTACACCGCTTCATAGAGGAGGAGAGAGTTGGTGTTGACGGCGGAAAGATTGTTGGTGTAGATCGCCGTCACGATGATTGCCCTAGCGGCGTTCCGGCGCCGCATGGAGAGAGGGGAGAGAGCCCCCATCCTTCTTCTTCCTTGGCCTCCCCTAGGATGGGAGGAGAGTTCGCCCTCAGGTCCATGGACTCCGTGGTGTCAGAGGGGTGGGAGCCCCTCCGAGATTGGATCTCCCTCTCCGTTCTCTTCTGTTTTGCATTCCTATTTTCTGGTCAAAAATCGTTTCTTATATTCCGAGAGATCCGTAACTACGATCATGCTGAAATTTTGAGGGGATTTTTATCCAAAAATTATCTTTCTTGCGGTCAAAGGAGAGCTCCAACTGACATACGGGGTGAGCACGTCCCATCAGACCGTGTTTGGGCCCTCGCCCGCGCCCTGGTGTCTCGTGCTCGTTGTGGGCCTCCGTTTGCGTTGATTCCACTTATAGAAATTCATAAATATTCCAAAAAAATCTTCATAAATTTTTGTCGCGTTTGGACTTCGTTTGATATGGAATTTTTGCGAAAGAAAAAACACACAAAAAACAGGAACTAGCATTGGGCACTGGATCAATAGGTTAGTCCAATAAATCATATAAATTGTTGCCAAAAGTATGTGAACGTTGTATAATATTGGCACGAAACAATCAAAAATTGTAGATATGATGAAAATGTATCAGCATCCCTAAGCTTAATTCCCGCTCGTCCTCAGGTAGGTAAATGATAAAAAAGATATTTTTTGATGTGGAATGCTACCTAGCATAATCTTGATCGTATATCTAATCATGGCATGAATATTAAGATAGAAGTGATTCAAAGCAATAGTCTAGTTTTGACATGAAGACATTAATACTCAGGTATCCCAACAAACAATCATGTCTTCCAAAATTTCAAGGCTAAAGAACGTTATCCCTACAAAATCATATAGCCTTGTCATGCTCTGTCTTCTTAACACAAACTATAAATCATGTACTACCCCGGTGTTAGCCAAGCAATTGGTTCATACTTTTTAACACACTTCATCATTTTCAACTCTCACGCAATACATGGGTGCAAGCCATGTATATAGCACCGTGGGTGGAATAAAATGCGGTGGTAGGTTTCAAAGGGGTAAAAGTGGAGAAGAAAGTCTCGCATCAACTCATTGTATCAATGGGCTATGGAGATGCCAATCAATAGATATCAATGCGAGGAGTAGGGATTGCCATGCAACAGATGCACTAAGTGCTATAAGTGTATGAGATCTCAATATGAAAACTAAATGGGTATGCATCTAACTCTAAAATGAAAAATTCCCACTAGTATATGAAAGTGACAACATAGGAGACTCACTATATGAAAAACATGGTGCTACTTTGAAGCACAAGTGTGGAATTAGCATACCCCTTATCTCTTTGTCTCTCATCATTTATTTTCTTTCCTTCCTTTTTTTCTTTTCTATTTTTTTCATTTTCGCCCCTTTTTTTCTTTGTCCGGAGTCTCATACCGACTTGTGGGGAATCATAGTTTCCATCATCCTTTCCTCAACGGGGCATGCTCTAATAATGAATAATGATGATCATCACACTTCAATTTACTTATAACTCAAGATTACAACTCGATATCTAGAACTAAATATGACTCTATATGAATGTTGTGCAATGATCTAGCATAGCAAAGATTTCAAAAAACGGAGAAGCCATGGAAACATCATTCTAGCTATCTTATGATCATGTAAATCAATATGGCAATGAATGCTCAAGTCATCAAAACGGAAGCGATGGAAGTTGCATGGCAATTTATCTTTGAATGGCTATGTCAATGCCATAATAGGTAGGTATGGTGGCTGTTTTGAGGAAGATATAATAAGGCTTATGTGTGATAGACGTATCATAGCATGGGGTTTGGATGCACCGACGAAGTTTGTACTGACTCTCGAGCTGAGAAAGGGCGATGCACGGTACCGTAGAGGCTAGCAAATTGCAGAAAGGTAAGAATGCGTTTAATCCATGGACTCACATTAGTCATAAAGAACTCACATACTTATTGCAAAATTTTATTAGCCCTCGAAGCAAACTATTACTATGCATGCCCCTAGGGGGGGGGTAGGTTGGTAGGAGTTAACCATCGCGCGCCCCCGACCTTGACACAAAGATAGACAATCAAGGATAAATTGTGCTCCAACTTCCTAGCATAACGGGAGACTATACTTGCGTGCTTCGGGAATGAAAAATCTTAACACAAATATCTTACTAAATACGACCATCCACTTGTAATCCCACATATTATCATCTCTATATTGCAAAACTATTGCATGGAATCAAACGTATCAAATTCAGTGATCCCTAAGTTTTACGTAGGATTTTATGCCTAACCTTGTGAATCACCAATTCCTGTTGACTCTCTAAATAGATATAAGTGAAGCAAGAGAGTTTAATTCTTTCTACAAAAGACCATGATCCAATAAATATAAGTAAAGCAAAAGAGCATTCAATAAAAAATGGTTTTCTACATGAAGAGAAACAGGCAATCAAAACATCAAATGATATAAGTGAAGCACATGAAGCATTCTATAAGGCCATACTCAAAAGATATAAGTGAAGTGCAATGAGCATTCTATAAATCAACCATGGACTATCTCATACCAGAATGGTGCATAAAATAAAAGTGAAAACTAAACGCGAAAGACGCTCCAAGATTTGCACATATCACATGAATGAAACGAATTCGAAAATATACGGATACTTGTTGAAGAAAGATGGGATGCCTTCCAGGGCATCCCCAAGCTTGGACTCTTGATTCTCCTTGGATATTTACTTGGGGTTCCTTGGGCATCCCCAAACTTGAACTCTTGCCTCTCATCCTTCTCCTCATATTGAGACCTCCTCGATCTTCGAAAACTTCATTCACACAGAACTTAACATAAGACTGGTAAGATTCGTTAGTATAGTAAAGCAAAATACTACTTTAAGTACTGTTGCAAACCCATTCATAGCTTATATTTGCATTATCCCTGCTGTATTATAACTTTTCCATGGCTTATACCATCGATAAAATCGATAGTTTCATCAAAACAAGCAAAACAATACATCAAAAATAGAATTTGTCTTAAACAGGGCAGTCTATAGTAATCTGAACTTTGACCATACTTCTGTAACTCCAAAAATTCTGAAAAGTGGGACAACGTAAAGAATTTTTATAAAAATACCATGTTAAAATTTAAGCTCATTATCACGCTCCAGTAAAAAATTGCAAATTCACGCACTGGAGTCAAAGGTTCTGTTACAGATTCAGCGTTGTTTCTACTCATCTTATGAATCATCCTAAAGGAAAATCTTGGCAAAATATAAAACAAAAGCACACAACAGAAATAAACGACTCTCTAAAACTTCCGGGTTGTTTCCCTGACAACACTTTCTTTAAAGCCATTAAGCTAGGCATAAAGTGCTCAAGTAATGGATCCACCTAGATCCCAAGGTATATCAAAGCCAATTTTAATTAACAATGATTTTTCATTTAGTAGTGAACACAATGTGATATATATCATGTGCCAACGAAGTCTAAGTTTCTGTTCGGTTTCTCTTCGCTTTGTCGACTCCGCTTCCGGAGCCGAGAGGTTATAGCTCATTTTGGTGGAGTGGCTGATACCTAGCTCCACGGCTCCACAGAGTGGAAAGACTCAGAACAGGGCCTAACTCTCTTCCTATGCATTGGCATGTCATAAAAGAACAGTTTATTCACACAGAGTAAGGGCCAATACATAGCATAAGTAGTTTCTTGCAATTTTATAGTATTGAAAACATAGAGAGGTGAAGATTTGGTTCCTCTCTCATAATAATTGCAAGTGGGAGCAGCAAGCACATGCATATTATATTCATAAAAATCATCATGTGTAGTTGTAAAACACAACCCATCAATATAATCCTTAATAAGAGCAAACTTCTCCGATATAGTGTAATTGGGAGAATTCAAAAAGATAATAGGACTATCATGTGTGGGTGCAATAGCAACTATTTCATTTTTAACATAAGGAACTATAGCAACTTCATCTCCATAAGCATAATTCATATTGGCATCATGGCCACAAGAATAGAAAGCATCAATTTCATCAAAATGGGTCATTTCAAACGAATCCAAGGGATCATAGCAATCATCATAGCATTCATCATTTCAAACGAATCCAATGGATCATAGCAATCATCATAGTATTCATCCTTCGGCATATGCGAAGGGTAATTAAACAGTGTATGAGTTGAAGAGTTACTCTCATTAGAAGGTGGGCACGGGTAGCTAATCAGCTCTTCCTCCTTTTGTTCTTCACTCTCCTCCTCATCTTTTTCATCTAATGAGCTCACAATTTCAGCAACTTTCTCTTTCATAGATTCCTACAAAATATTAGTCTCCTCCAAGGCAGCAGTCATTCTTTCAAAAAGTTCATTGATATAAGCATTAGAAGCATAGTTTTCATAGCAATATTTAAGTATGGCAAAATTTTCAAATTCGTAAAGAGTATCACATACTTTTCAATCAAAGATTCAATTTCATAGGCACCCTTAAAAGCAACAAATTGTTTAATTTGCTCAACATCAAAATAACAATAGGCCTCCTTGGCATAAGAAGATAGTATTTCATTATCATTAAACACACATTGGTAGGGAAGGTGTTTTTTAGTTTCTTCAGAACAACAAGTAAAATCATAAATTTCACATGGATTCCAAGCATAGCAACACAAAGTATTAATTTGATGCACAAGAGTTTCCCTTTTTGAGATATGCAGTGTCGCACATAATGAGCGTGCTCATGATTTCCCCTCAACAAATATTTGGGTTTTCAGCAGGAGCACAAAGGGATCGAAGATGATCCAAGCAATATTCTTCGGTAGTATGGAACACTAGTGGTTCCTCGACTTTTGGAGCAGCAAGTACATCTAACTTTTTTTGGTATTTTGCGTTTCCTACCCATATTTAAAGATAAAAAATAACTAATAACGAAAAATAAAAATTACTTAGTTATAAAGAAAACACGCACACACGAGAATATTCACCCCATGCTATTGCCCCCTGACAATGGCGTTGAAAAAGGTCTTGATAACCCACAAGTGTAGGGGATCGTTTGTAGCCTTTTTCGATAAGTAAGAGTGTCGAACCCAATGAGGAGCTAAAGGTAGAATTAATATTCTCTCAAGTTCTATCGACCACCGATACAACTCTACGCATGCTAATGCTTGCTTTACCTAGAACAAGTCCGGAACTACTTTGCAGGAATAAAACTAAACTAAAAGTACTTTCCAAGATAATAAAGAATGTGGAAATAAAAGTTAGGTGCTGTTTTAGTAAAAGAATAATAAAAGTAAATAGTTTTGCAAATTTTTTTTGTGCAACGCAAGAGAAAGATTGTCCATATGCAATTGAATATGATATGATAGATACTTGTTATATGCAATGAGGAAGAGGCATACACTAACACAGTTTCCATACTTGGATCATATGCACTTATGATTGGAACTCTAGCAAGCATTCACAACTACTAAAGATCATTAAGGAAAAACCCAACCATAGCCTTAAGTATCAAGTCCTCTTTACTCCCATACGCAACAACCCACCTACCCGGGTTTATGCTTCTATCACTCAAGCAACCCACCATAGGCAAATCATGAACATATTGCAACACCCTACAACACGGATCCCTCACGCTTGCACGACACGGAGGACACCATAGGACAGCAACATATCAACATAAAACCTACATCCATAACATCATACCAAAATTAACCCATAGGACAAAAGAGATCTACTCAAACATCATAGGATATCCAAATATCATTGGGAAATAATATATGGAGTTGAGCACCATGTTTAAGTGTAGATTACAGCAGGGAAAAGAGGTGTTACACCGCTGCATAGAGGGGGAGAGAGTTGGTGTTGACGGCGACAAGATTGTTGGTGTAGATCACCGTCACGATGATTGCCCCGACGGCGTTCCGGCACCGCTGGGAGAGAGGGGGAGAGAGCCCCCTCCTTCTTATTATTTCTTGGCCTCCCCCAAGAAGGGAGGAGAGTTACCCCTCTGGTTCATGGACACCATGGCATAGGAGGGGTGGTATCCCCTCCGAGATTGGATCTTCCTCTCTGTTCTCTTATGTTTTGTGTTCCTATTTTCTGGCTGAAAACCATTTCTTATATTCCCGGAGACCTGTAACTCCGATCGGGCTGAAATTTTGAGGGGATTTTTATCCAAAAATAGCTTTGTTGCGGTAGTAGGAGAGGTCCAAACGATATACGAGGTGAGAATGTCCCACTAGGCCGCGTTTGGGCCCTGGCCTGCGCCCTGGTGTCTCGTGCTCGCTTTGGGCCTTTGTTTGCATTGATTCTACTTATCAAAATTTATAAATATTCCAAAAAACATATCCGTAAATTTTTATCGCGTTTGGACTTTGTTTGAATTGTAATTCTACGAAACAAAAAACACACAAAAAACATGAACTGACACTGGGCACTGGATCAATAGGTTAGTCCAATAAATCATATAAATTGTTGGCAAAAGTATGTGAATGTTGTATACTATTAGCATGAAACAATTAAAAATTATAGATGCGACGGAGACATATCACTCCCTGGCAACGGCACTAGAAATCCTTCCTAATACTTGTGATATGCGTTTTGTTTTCCGCAAAGAGGAGCGGGTGATGCAACAAAATATAGATAAGTATTTTTCTCTATAGAGAACCAAGGTTTGTCAAAACAATAGGAGTAACACGCAACCCCCGTATTCAGCGACTGCACACAAAGAAGCAAACACTTGCACCCAACGCGGGCAAAGGGTTGTCAATCCCCTTGGACTCGTCACTTGCAAGCTTATAAGTAGTTTGGTTGGTAGTAGATAATTATAAATTTCAAATAAAATACAAAATAAATAATGGAAGCAAGGTATATGATATGTTTGTAAATATATATTTATATAGGCCCGGGGGCCATAGTTTTCCCTAGTGGCATCTCTCATGAAGTAGGCATACAATGGTTAAACAAATTACTGTTGGGCAATTGATAGAAAAACGCATAGTTATGTGATATTCACGACAATGATCATGTGTATATAGGCATCACATCCATAAGAAAATAGTCCGACTCCTGCCTGCACCTATTACTATTACTCCACCCATTGGCCGATATCCAGCATGCATCTAGAGTATTAATTAAACACAAAGTAATGCTTGGAGAACAATGACATGATGTAGACAAAGAGAACTCAATCAATATGAATTAACCCCATTGGTTTATCCTTAGTGGATACAATACAAAGATGTGTCTTGTCCCTTTTTGTCACTGGGACATAGAGCACTGCCAGATTGAACCCACTACCACGCACCCCTCTCACTGAAGAAATATTATTCTAGCTGGCCAAACTATTTCAATAGATCGGAGAGATTTATAAAGCTACAATAATCATGCAAATAAGAATCATAATAGATTTCAGAGAAGACTCAAATCTTTTTTCATGAATAATCTCAACATAAACCCACAATTCATCGGATCCCAACAAAAGCATCGCACAAAAGAATTACATCGGATAGATCAAAGCGAACATGCGATGATCATTGTATTGAAGATCAAGAGAGAGAGATAGCCATCTAGGTACTAACTATGAAGTCATAGGTCTATGGTAGACTACTCACACATCACCATGGGAGCAACAAGGTTGATGAAGAGGCCCTCCGTGATCGACCCCCCTCCGGCGGGGCACCAGAACAGGGCTCCAAAAGGGCACATGGTAGAACAGAGACTTGCGGCCGTGGAAAAAGTGTTTCGGGAGGCTATCTAGGGTTTGTAGGATTTATTGGAATTTATAGGATGGAGAGGGGCGTCGGGAGGCAGCCGAGGGTCCCACCACACATCAGGGCACGACCACCCCCCTCGGCGTGCTCTGATATGTGCTGGCTCCCTCGTGTGGCCTTCGGTCTTCTCCTGAAGCTTCCGGTTCTTATTTTGGTCTAGAAAAATCATAAAAATGTTTCGTGGCAATTGGACTTTGTTTGGTACTATACACCTGAGAAGATAAAAACACATAGAAAACAACAACTGGCACTTGGCATTGGGTGAATTGGTTAGTGCTCAAAAGTAATATTAATTGACATATAATTGCCCCAAAAGTATCCTGGAATGATAATATTATAGCATGGATCAATAAAAAATATAGATACATTGGATACATATCAACATCCCCAAGCTTTATTCCTACCCGTCCTCGAGTAGGTAAATGATAAAAAAGAATTTCTGATTTGACATGCTACCCAACATGTAATCAATTGCAGGTTTGATCATTGAGAAATGATGAATTAATAAACATTAACATAGTAATATTCATAAACATAAGTAACATAATCATCAAGTTTCAAAATATATGGTCCTTAAAGAATGTTACCCCCTATTCATTTATCATATAAGCATAGCATGACTCCGTCTTCACCACATAAATACAAATGTTAACCACCACGGTATCAAGTCAAGCAACTGTATCATACTTTTTAACGCGTTTCATCTTTTTTTACTTACACAATATATGAGCGTGAACCATGGATAAAGCGTGAAGGTGGAATAGAATATGGTTTTAGGTTTCAAAGGGGTAAAGGTGGAGAAGAAAGTCTCGCATCAACTAGGATTAAATGTGGAGAAGAAAAATCAATCTAAGCGCCAACACCAATGCAAAAATAACTACATAAATAATGGCAGTGATGGTTGGTTTCTTATTTGGGGTAGGAGAATGTTCCTTTTTTACTTCCTCATACTTCAAACTATTATTTTATCTATAAACATACACTGTATGTAGGGAATTGAAAAGATTGAAATAGTAGCTGCACAAAGTAGAAAAGGGGACATAGGGGTTAGGGTCCTAAAGAATGTGTCGCATACTATAGATGTTGGACCATTGAAATAAATTAATTGTAGAAATCCGACATTAGATTTTTAAGCATGGAAAATCAACTATTTTTATGACAATTAGTTGGCATGAGGATGACACATTTATCTTACGAGCAATTTTTTCCTGAATAAAATGAACTAAAGCGGATGTGCCAGGCTTGCCATCCTCGGCAAACACAAATTTCCATAAAAATTGTTTGATTTACCATGGTCAAAAAATTGACATCAGAATTGTGTCCGAGTCCTTGAACTATCATGTCTCTGTTGCAACATATATACAATTGTACATTGCTTTTACCGGGGGGGGGGAGGTATATTACTCAAGGTGGATAATTGTTTTACAAAGTCTGACAATATCATCCATACATTCTTTATCGAAAAAGGATTGCACGTGAACTGGATTTCAATTATTATTTTTTGTTAACAATGGAACCTGACATAATCATGATATAATATGATGATATGGTATCTCGCTAGCCCTTTCTAAGACCATGAAACATAAATGCAGAGCACCTCTAAGGTTCAAGAAATGACTAAATATTGTAATTCAAGTAGAAAATATCGACTCATGCTCACATCCAACATTTACTAGACTCAATGCATAAGAATGACAATAGTGCTCTCAGGTCTGGTGCTTTGATAAGAGGATGATGACTCAAATAATAAAATACAATAACTCAAATAATAAAATAAAATGACATGAAAGTAAATAACATAAAAATAAATATAAAGGTGCTTCCTAGAGGGAATCATTGACTTGTAGAGGTGCCAGAAGTCAAGGTTTCAAACTGAGATGAAATTGTAATTTTGGGTCACTAGTGGAGAAATTGCTAGCTACAACTCTTGTTCGTGGCACACCATTTCTCACCAACGCTAGCAATAATACTTTAAATTAGTGCTTACGTTATCTAAATTCAAATGCCATATTTATCTGCTTAGTGTTGGCGTTGCACATTAGGCCCGATGTTGCACATTAGGCCCATTAGACCCACGTGAGCACTAGTCGGTTTTAACAGCTCCCGACACAGTAAAAAACTTAATCAAATGTTACTATCTTAAGGAACTTTGTTATTCTTGAGATGCCCGAGGACGATAAAATGTCGATTATCCTTGGTAGACCCTTTTTGAATACTGCAGGGGCTGTTATTGGTTGAAATAAAAACAAAGTCACTTTTCATATCAATGGTAATGAGCATACAGTGCACTTTCCGAAGAAGCAATTCCAAGTGAATGATGTTAATGTGATTGAAAATTCTCCGACACTCACTATGGGAAGATTTCAATTACCTCTACCTAATGTAAAAAAATGATATTATTATGTTTGGTGATATGCCTCTCCCCATTGAGGTAACCTAGTGTTTTACGAAAGTTCTTCGGTTTCATGCTAATCGGAAGTGGTCGTTAATAAGACTTGATCAACCTTATTAATGAATCGTTTTCGAGAGGTATGAAGTTGATGAATTTTGTAGACACAACTCTTTGTATCCACTTTTAGTTTTCTGTTTTAGTTAGTGGAATAGAATAAAATGCCATGTTTATCCTGTTTTATGTTTTCTCCGTGCAATAAACAATGACCCAAAAAAAAATTCTCAGAATTCCCTGAAAATTTAACACGATTTTTTCTGATTATTTATGAATTTTTGCTGCAAATAACACCTGAGGGGAGTGCACAGGGTGCTCAGTACCAACAGGGCACGCCAACACCCCCATGCGCGCCCTGGTGTCGGTGTCAAAACCGACGGATCTTGGGTAGGGTGTCCCGAGCTATGAGATTAGGATTGATGGTAACAGGGGATGAAGGAGACGATGTTTACCCATGTTCGGGCCCTCCTATGGAGGTAAAACCTTACGTCCCACTCGATTATATTGATGGTATGAAGGTTACAGAGTAGATCTACCTCGAGATCAGATAGCTAAAATCGTAGATGAGTTTCTCTGCCCTATGATCTAAAACCCTCCCGGTTTATATAGATACTGGGGTACCTAGGGTTTACACTTGGAGTGCATGACGCGCCTTCATACTTCCTTCTAGAACATAGGGTCTCGATGTATCCGCACCCTCCTACGACAGTCAGAATGCGGGCCACCAGGCCGGCCTATTGGGATACAGGCTAGTGCCCCGAGGACCCCTTAGTCCAGGACTCCCTCAGTAGCCCCTGAACTAGCCCCCAATGCCAAGGGTCTCAACTCCGGCAACTTCATGTGATCAGAGTCTTCGAATTTTGGGGTGAGTTCTTCCTCCCATTAATGATCGGCTGAGACTTGTTCGGTTTTTGATGACACATAATTTGTTCCGATCATACGATCGTGCAGCCACTGTGAGAGGCTTAGTCCGGAAGGCCAAACATCAAAGTGTAAATAGTGTTCTCTAACGACCATTTTGACGAAGGGTCGTGGCCTACCACGACCGCCAAACCAGTTATGAAAACTCGATTCATGGTTCGAGGCCGTTTTTACATTGACACGACTAATCAATGCTTAAATCGTGCTCCGTTTCACATGGGATATGATCAATATCTCATCTTACTTTACTCGTGCATAACGACACACACGTCTTGGGAAGCGAAGGGATTTGCTGCACAGTAAAGGGAGGCTAATCGGTGACACACATCATAAAAAGGGAAAAAACCCCGAGGTCTATTCAGGCTTCCCATTCGCATCCTCTACTTCCTCAATCTCCCCAAGCTTCAAGAGCCCAGATCCAGTTCTTCCTCAACTTCTCCTCCTTGCTTAGACATTGAGGGTTCGGGCTCCAATGGCAAGTGGGAGGCCTCCACGGTTATCGACCAGGACATCCGGGACCTAAAGCTCGTTGGCTACTTTCGGTGTCAAAACTAGTGGATCTCGGGTAGGGCGTCCCGAACTATGAGACTAGAATCGATGGGAATAGGAGACGAAGGGGACATGGTTTTACCCAGGTTCGGACCCTCCTATGGAGGGAATACCCTACGTCTCGCTTGATTGTATTGATGATGTGGGGGTTACAGATTTGATCTACCTCGAGATCAAATAGCTAACCCTAGATGAGTTATCCTCTGCCTACAACCTAAAATCCTCTGGTTTATATAGAGGCTGAGGGTACCTAGGGTTTACACATGGTTAGTTACATGCCGAAGAGATAAACATGCCTACCTACGGCTGACAACTTGGAGGATACGCCACGACTCCTTGAAGCTTTCCCCCTCGCGATGGCGACCTTGATCATCCAATTCTCACCTCGTGACCCATACAGTCCAGCCCACAGGAAATAGGTCGGCTATCCAAGGACCCCTTAATCCAGCACTCAGGCACCTCGGGGCCCCACTTGACCTATTTCTGCCACTATAAATTCCTAAATTTGGAGAAAAAAATAGGAGAGAACGAATTATCGCATTTCACGAGACGGAGCTGCCGCCACCTGATAACCCACATGTATAGGGTATCAAGTTTAGTCTTTCTCAATAAGTAAGAGTGTCAAACCCAACGAGAAGATAAAGGTATAACAAATATTCTCTCAAGTTCTATCGACCACCGATACAACTCTATGCACGCTTAACGTTTGCTTTACCTAGAACAAGTATGAAACTAGAAGTACTTTGTAGGTGTAACGATATAGGTTTGCAAGATAATAAAGAGCACGTAAATAAAAACTAGGGGCTGCTTAGATAAAGAAACAACTAAGTTAGTCTTAGTAGATATCTTTTTGTCACAAGAAAGTTATATGTCCCTAGGCAATCGATAACTAGACCGATTATCACTATTGCAATTTTATATGAGGGAGAGGCATAAGCTAACATACTTTCTCTACTTGGATCATATGCACTTACAGTTGGAAATCTAGCAAGCATCCGCAACTACTAAAGGTGATTAAGGTAAAACCCAACCATAGCATTATAAGGTACCAAGTTCTCTTTATTCCCATACGCAAACAACCTACTTACTCGGGTTTGTTCTTCCGTCACTCATGCCACCCACCATAAGCGAATCATAAACATATTGCAAACCCTACAATGGGTATCCCTCACACTTGCGTGACACGAAGAGCACCATAGTACAACACCAATAATAAAACATGCAACTCAAACCAATCATGATCATCAATCAACCCATAGGAAAAAACGGATCTACTCAAACGTCATAGGATAGACATACATCATTGGGAAATAATATATAGCGTTGAGCACCATGTTTAACAAGATATTATAGCGGGGATAAGAGGTGTTTAAATGCTGCATAGAGGGGGAGAGAGTTGGTCATGGCGGCGACAAAGTTGTTGGTGTAGATCATCGTCACGATGATGCCTCCGGCAGCGTTCTAGTGCCATGGGGAGAGAGGGGGAGAGAGCCCCCCTCCTTCTTATTCTTCCTTGACCTCCCCCTAGATGGGAGGAGGGTTTCCCCCTCTGGTACTTGGCCTCCATGGCGGCGGAGGGGCGGGAGCCCCTCTGAGATTGGATCTCTCTCTCTGTTTCCATCCATTTCCGCGTTCCCAGATTCTAGCCTTTGACCATTTCTTAAATTCCCAGAGATCCGTAACTCCGATTGGGCTGAAATTTTAACACGATTTTCACCCGGATATTAGCTTTCTTGTGGAGAAAGAAGGGCACCAACCACCTTAAGGGGTGACCACAAGACACCCTGGCGCGACCATGGGGTAGGCCGCGCCCCTGGCTTGTGGGCCCCTCGGGCATCTTCTCACGTTGATTTTTCCCCAAAAATCACATATATTCCAAGAAAAATCTCCGTAAGTTTTTATCGCGTTTGGACTTCATTTGATATGGATTTTCTGCGAAACAAAAAACATGTAACAAACAGGAACTGGCACTGGGCACTGGATTAATATGTTAGTCCCAAAAATAGTATAAAAAGTTGCCAAAAATATATGAAAGTTGTATAATATTGGCATGAAACAATCAAAAATTATAGATACGACAGAGACGTATCAGCATCCCCAAGCTTAATTCATGCTCGTCCTCGAGTAGGTAAATGATAAAAATAATAATTTTGATGTGGAATGCTACCTAGCATAATCTTGATCATATAATCCAATCATGGCATGAATATTAAGACACGAGTGATTCAAAGCAATAGTCTATCATTTGACATTAATACAATAATACTTCAAGCATACTAATAAAGCAATCATGTCTTCTCAAAATATCATGGCTAAAAGAAAGTTATGCCTACAAAATCATATAGTCTTGCTATGCTCCATCTTCATCACACAAAGTATTAATTCATGCATAACCCTGGTTTTAGCCAAGCAATTGTTTCATACTTTAGTATTCTCAAACCTTTTCAACTTTCACACAATACATGAGCGTGAGCCATGTATATAGCACTATAGGTGGAATAGAATATGGTGGTCATGGAGAAGACACAAAATAAGGAGATAGTCTCACCTCAACTAGGCATATCAACGGGCTATGGAGATGCCCATCAATAGATATCAATATGAGTGAGTAGGGATTTCCATGCAATGGATGCACTAGAGCTATAAGTGTATGAAATCTCAAAAAGAAACTAAGTTGGTGTGCATCCAACTCGCTTGCTCACGAAGACCTAGGGCAATTTTGAGGAAGCCCATCATTGGAATAAGCCAAATTCTATAATGAAAATTCCCACTAGTATATGAAAGTGACAATATAGGAGACTCTCTATCATGAAGATCATGGTGCTAATTTGAAGCACAAGTGTGGAAAAAGGATAGTAGCATTGCCCCTTCTCTCTTTTCTCTCATTTTTTTTGTTTTGTTTTTGTTTTTTTGGTGGGCTTCTTTAGCCTCTTTTTTTATTTGGGCTTCTTTGGCCTCTTTTATTTTTTTGTAAATTCCGGAGACTCATCCCAACTTGTGAGGGAATCATAGATTCCATCATCCTTTCCTCACATGGGACAATGCTCTAATAACAATGATCATCACACTTTTATGTACTTACAACTCAAGAATTACAACTCGATACTTGAACAAAATATGACTCTATATGAATGCCTCCGACAATGTACCAGGATGAGCAATGATATAGCATAGCAATGGCATAAAAAAACAGACAAGCCATGAAAATATCATGCTAGCTATCTTATGATCATGCAAAGCAATATGACAAGGATGGTACGTGTCATAATAAACAGAACGGTGGAAGTTGCATGGCAATATATCTCGGAATGGCTATGGAAATGCCATAATAGGTAGGTATGGTGGCTGTTTTGAGGAAGATAATATGGTGTGTTTAATGCACCGGCAAAATTTGCGTGGTACTAGAGAGGCTAGCAATGGTGGAAGGGTGAGAGTGTGTATAATCCGTGGAGTCACATTAGTCATAAAGAACCCACATACTTATTGCAAAAGTCTATTAGTTATCGAAGCAAAGTATTAGACGCATGCTCCTTGGGGAGAGGTTGGTAGGAGTTAACCATCGCGCGCTCCCGACCTGCACAGAAAGGATGACAATCAATAAATAAATCATGCTCCTACTTCTTCACATAACGGTTCACCATACGTGCATGCTACGGGAATCACAAACTTTAACACAAATACTTCTACCAATCCACAATTACTCACTAGCATGACTCTAATATCACCATCTTTATATCGCAAAACTGGTGAAAGGGATCAAACCATCATATTCAGTGATCTACAAGTTTTATGTAGGATCTTATGACTAACCTTGTGAATGACCAACTCCTGTTAACTCTCTAAATAGATATAAGTGGAGCACGAGAGGTTAATTCTTTCTACAAAAGATATGCCCGAGCTCTAACAAATATAAGTGAATCAAAAGAGCATTCTACAAATGGTGGTTTTCTATGTGTGAGAAACAGGAAGTCCAAACTTCAAATGATATAAGTGAAGCACATGAAGCATTCTATAAAGCCATACTCAAAAGATATAAGTGAGGTGCAAAGAGCCTTCTATAAATCAACCAAGGACTTTGTCATACCTGCATGGTGCATTATTAAAATAAAAATAAAAAGCACATGACACTCCAAGATTTACACATATCATGTGACAAATAAAAATATAGCTCCAAGTAAATTACCAATGGTTGTTAGAAGAAAGAGGGGATGCCTTCCGGGGCATCCCCAAGCTTAGTTTCTTGGGAGTCCTTGAACATTACCTTGGGGTTCCTCGGGCATCCCCAATCTTAGTATCTTTCCACTCCTTATTCCTTCATCCATCATGATCACACCCAAAACTTGAAAGCTTCAATCGCACAAAACTTAACAAAACCCTCATGAGATACATTAGTATAATAAAGCAAATTACCACTTTAAGTACTGTTGCCAACAAATTCATATTTTGTTTTTGCATTGTATCTACCGTAATATAACTTTTCCATGGCTTATACCACCGATACAAACAATAATTTCATCAAAACGAGCAAAACAATGCATCAAAAACAAAATGTGTCAAAAACAGGACAGTCTGTAGTAATTTGAACATTCACCATACTTATGTAACTCTAAAAATTGTGAAATATTAGGAAGTGGCCAAGAATTTGTATAACAGTATTTTGCAAAAAATTCAGTTTTTTTTCATTCTCCAGTAAAATATAGAAATTCAAACAATGCAGCAAAAGTTTTTGTTTTTACACAACACAAATCAAACAAGCAATTTGAACATCCAAAAGGTAATTCTTGGCAAATTATTTTTATAATACAATGGATTTGTACAAGGGGGTAATTATTTTTGTTGAAAAGTTTCTCTAATCAAGATTGACAAAGTTTCCATGGGCATGAACAAAGTTCAAGGCTAGCCCCCACTTCAACGTTGCTCGTCTTTCTCACTTTCACTTTTGTTTTTGAAAACATTTTATGTTCCCCACTTTATTTTGTTTTGTTTTTGAACTATATAAAGCACACAATAGAATAAAATGACTCTCTAAAACTTCTGGTTGTCTCCCTGGCAGCACTTTCTTTAAAGCCATTAAGCTAGGCATAAAGTGCTTAAGTAGTGGATCCACCCGGATCCCAAGGTATATCAAAGCCAATTTTAATTAGAAATTATTTTTAATTAAGTAGTGAGAACAAAGTAACATATATCATGCAACAATGAAGTCTAATTCTCTTCCTATGCATCGGCATGTCATAAAAGAACAATTCATGCACACAAAGTAAAGGCCAATGTATAGTATAAACAATTTCTTGCAATTTTATCATATTGGAAACATAGAGAGGTGGAGATGTAGTTCCTCTATCATAATAATTGCAAGCAGGAGCATCAAGCACATGCATATTATATCTATCAAAAATCATCATGTGTGATAGTAAAAGGCAACCCATCCTTATAACCCTTAATAAGTGCAAACTTCTGTGATATAGTGTAGTTGGGAGAATTCAAAAAGATAATAGGACTATCATGTGTGGGTGCAATAGCAACAATTTCATGCTTAACATAAGGAACTACAGCAAGTTCATCTTCATAAGCATAATTCATATTGGCATCATGGCCACAAGAATAGCAAGCATCAAATTCATCAAAAAGGGATATTTCAAAAGAATCCAAGGGATCATAGCATTCATCCTTCGGTAAGAACAAAGGGAAATTAAACAATGTATGAGTTGAAGAGTTACTCTCATTAGAAGGTGGGCATTGGTAGCTAATCTGCTCTTCCTCCTTTTGTTCTTTGTTCTCCTCCTCATCTTTTTCATCTAATCAGCTTACAATTTCAGCAACTTCCTCTTCCATAGATTCCTGCAAAATATTAGTCTCTTCCAAGGCAGCGGTCATTCTTTCAATAAACTCTTTAACATAAGCATTAGAAGCATAGTTTTCATAGCAATATTTAAGTATGGCAAATTTTTCATATTTGTAAAGAGTAGCATCATACTTTTCAATGAAAGAAGCAATTTCATAGGCACCCTTAAAAGCAACAAATTCTTCAATTTGGTCAACATCATTATAGCAATAGACCTCCTTGGCATAAGAGGATAATATTTCATTATCATTAAACACACATTGGTAGGAAAGGTGTTTTTTTAGCTTCTTTTGAACAACAAGTAAAATCATGCAATTCACACAAGTTCCAAGCATAACAACACAAAGTATTAATTTGATGCCACAAGAGTTTGCCTTTTTGAGATATGCGGTGTCACACATAATGAGCATGGTCATTTAATGACTTTCCCTCAACTAAGCTAGTTGGGTTTTCAGCACGAGCACAAGTGGATCGAAGAGGACCCAAGTAATATTCTTCGGTGGTACGAAACACTAGTGGTTCCACAACTTTTGGAGCAGCAAGTACATCTATTTTTTTGGTATTTTGCATTTCCTACCCATATCTAAGGATAGAAATCAAGTTAAAAACAGAAAAATATAATTAGTTAGTGATAAAGCAAACAAGCACACACGAGAATATTCACCCGACGCTATTGTTCCCCGGCGCCAGCGCTAGAAAAAGGTCTTGATAACCCACAAGTATAGGGGATCAGTTGTAGCCTTTCTCGATAAGTAAGAGTGTCGAACGCAACGAGGAGGTAGAGGTAGAACATATATTCTCTCAAGTTCTATTCACCACCGATACAACTCTACGCACGCTTAACATTCGCTTTACCTAGAACAAGTATGAAACTAGAAGTACTTTGTAGGTGTAATGAGATAGGTTTGCAAGATAATAAAGAGCATGCAAATAAAAACTAGGGACTACTTAGATAAAAAATAACTAATTTAGTCTTAGTAGAGAGCTTTTTGTCACAAGAAAGTTATTTGTCCCGAGGCAATCGATAACTAGACCGATAATCACTATTGCAATTTTATATGAGGGAGAGGCATAAGCTAACATACTTCCTCTACTTGGATCATATGCACTTATGATTGGAACTCTAGCAAGTAGCCGCAACCACTAAAGATCATTAAGGTAAAACCAAACCACAACATTATGAGGTATCAAGTTCTCTTTATTCCCATACGCAAAGAACCTACTTACTCGGGTCTGTGGTTCTGTCACTCACGTCACCCACCATAAGCGAAGCATAAACATATTGCAAACCCTATAGCGGGGATCCCTCACACTTGCACAACATGGAGAGCACCATAGGATAGCACCAATAATAAAACATGCAACTCAAACCAATCATGATCATCAATCAACCCATAGGACAAAACGGATCTACTCAAACGTCATAGGATAGCCATACATCATTGCGAAATAATATATAGTGTTGAGCACCATGTTTAAGTAGACATTACAGCAGGGAGAAGAGGTGTTGAACCGCTCCATAGAGGGGGAGAGAGTTGGTGATGACGGCGGCGAAGTTGTTGGTGTAGATTGCCATCACGATGATGGCCCCGGCGGCGTTTCGGTGCCACTGGGAGAGAGGGGGAGAGAGCCCCCCTTCTTCTTCATTGACCTCCCAACTTGATGGTAGGAGGGTTTCCCCTCTAGTCCTTGTCCTCCATGGCGGCGGAGGGGCGGGAGCGCCTCTGATATTGGATCTCTCTCTCTGTTTCCTTATGTTTCTGCGTTCCCAGATTCTAGCCTTTCACCGTTTCTTAATTCTCGGAGATCCATAATTCAGATTGGGCTGAAATTTTAACACACTTTTTATCCGGATATGAGCTTTCTTGCGGCGAAAGAAGGGCACCAACCACCTTAAGGGGTGACCACAAGACACCCTGGCGCGGCTAGGGGGTAGGCCGCGCCCCCTGGCTTGTGGGCCCCTCGGGCATCGTCTCGCATTGATTCTTTTTCCAAAAAATCACATATATTCCAAAAAAAACTTTGTAAATTTTTATCGCGTTTGGACTTCGTTTGATATGGATTTTCTGCAAAACAAAAAACATTCAACAAATAGGAACAAGCACCAGGCACTGGATTAATATGTTAGTCCCAAAAATAGTATAAAAAGTTGCCAAAAGTATATGAAAGTTGTAGAATATTGGCATGAAACAATCAAAAATTGTAGATACGACGGAGACATATCACCACCTCCCGTTCTTCAACGGGAGGCCAAATCTGGATTCCTTTGGGGCTCCGGAGAGGGGAATCTTCGATCTTCGTCACCACCAACCTCTCTCCATCACAAATTCCATGATGCTCTCCACCGGGAGTGAGTAATTCCTTCGTAGTCCTGCTGGTCGGTGAGGAGTTGGATGATATTCATCATGTAATCGAGTTATTTTTGTTCAGGCTTGATCCCTAGTATCCATTATGTTCTAAGGTTGATGTTGCAATTGTAAGGGCTCTCAATTAAGGCTTCCCATATAAAATTTAGTAAATTTTTGAGATGCAAGGGCTAATACTGAGTCGAGATGACCCCTAGAAACTTTGTTCTTTTTTGTACCTAGTCCGATTGATGGGTTCATGTAATGTACATGTGGTTTGTAGTAGACTATATGCAGCCACATATTGCAAGAGTATGTCATGGTATGTTTATATAGTGGACTATATGCAACCATACATTGCATGAGTATAGTATACATTGTGTACCCACATTGTGATCTTTGTGTAGCTACATTGCATGAGTATGTCATGGGATCTAGCTCCATTTAATATACTTACAATTTTTTATTTTTATGCGGGTGAATATGTTCAGCTTGGCATGCAGTTGATAGGTTTCGATAGATATTGTTAATTAAACCAAACTACGTGAAACATTCAAATAAATAGTTGATGATAAACTCTAAAACATTACATAGTTGATGACAGAGCTTGCAAGTGTTTTTGTTCAATTTTTCCACATTTTTTGATAATACACTCTAAAACATTACATCACAAGGTTTTCTGTTTGATGCTACAACACGACCGACTCTAGCATGTGGGAAGGCTCGGCTGATCACTGGTCTGGGTTTCCCGAAGATAAATGTGAAGTGAGCAGCAACCAGGTAATTATGGTTATAAAAAACATGCATGAGCATTGCAAACATCAATATATCTAACCATTAATTAATTTTTGATGTTTTGAAACCCTTGCCAGGCATACATACGAGGTCCGCCTTCTCCGGCAACAGTTGAGCAGCAGACATGTGACATGGACATGCTCAATCACGAGATGATCATGTCACATAATAGTACCATCAAGACCCTAGAGGAGTTGAATGCTTCCTTGATGAAGGAGAGGGATACAATTATCAATGACAATGCTATTGTCTATGATAAGATTTACAATCTCGAAAGTCAAATCGCATTGTTGAACCTCAAGATAAGTCATTATAAGAATGACATACAAGTCCTGAAGTTTGAGAGGACTCAATTGAAGATGGAGAAAGCACATACATCATGAAAGGGCGGATGCATAGTAATATGCTCCTGAGCTTAAGTTAGTCCTTAGAAAATAGGTAGTGAGAGGGGCAGATCGATATACATTGTGATTGAAGTTGGTACTTGATACGTGTCCAACGTATCTACTTTTCCTCACTCTTTTGCCCTTGTTTTGGACTCTAATTTGTATGATTTCAATGGAACTAACCCTGACTGGCGTATTTTTCAACAGAATTGCCATGGTGTTATTTTTGTGCAGAAATAAAAGTTCTCGGAATGGAACAAAACTTTTGGGAGATTTATTTTGGAAAATATAAAAACTACTGGAGCCATAAACCACCGAAGAGGGGGACCAGGGTGCACAACACCCACCAGGGCACTCCAGCCCCCTCCCGGCGCATGCTGGTGGGTGGTGGGCACCTCAGGGCCCCACTTGACCTATTTCCGCCACTATAAATTCCTAAATTTGGAGAAAAATAGGAGAGAAAGAATTATCGCGTTTCACGAGATGAAGCCGCTGCCACCTCCTGTTCTTCAACGGGAGGCCAGATCTGGAGTCCGTTTGGGGCTCCAGAGAGGGGAATCTTCAATCTTTGTCATCACCAACCTTTCTCCATCGCCAATTCCATGATGCTCCCCACCGCGAGTGAGTAATTCCTTCGTAGGCTTGCTGGTCGGTGATGAGTTGGATGATATTCATCATGTAATCGAGTTAATTTTGTTAGGGCTTGATCCCTAGTACCCATTATGTTCTGAGATTGATGTTGCAATTGTAAGGGCTCTCAATTAAGGCTTCCCATATAAAATTTAGTAAAGTTTTGAGATGCAAGGGCTAATACCGAGTCGAGATGACCCTTATAAACTTAGTTCCTTTTTGTACTTTATCCGATTGATGGGTTCATGTAATGTACATGTGGTTTTTAGTAGACTATATGCAGCCACATATTGCCAGAGTATGTCATGGTATGTTTATATAGTGGACTATATGCAACCATACATTGCATGAGTATAGTGGACTATACATTGTGTAGCTACATTGTGATCTTTGTGTTGCTACATTGCATGAGTATGGCATGGGATCTAGCTCCATTTAATATACTTACCATTTTTATATTTTTTGTGGGTGAATATGTTCAGCTTGGCATGTAGTTGATAGGTTTTGATATATATTTTTAATTAAACCAAACTACGTGAAACATTCAAATAAATAGTTGATGATAAACTCTAAAACATTACATAGTTGATGATAGAGCTTGCAAGTGTTTCTGTTTATTTTTTCTACATTTTCTTGATAATACACTCTAAAACATTACATCACAAGGTTTTCTGTTTGATGCTACAACACGACCGATGCTAGCATATGGGAAGGCTCCGCTGATCACTGGTCGGTGTTCGCCGAAGATAAATGCAAAGTGAGCAGCAACCAGGTAATTATGGTTACAAAAAACATGCATGAGCATTGCAAACATCAATATATCTAATCATTAATTACTTGTTGATGTTTTGAAACCCTTGCTAGGCATACATACGAGGTCCGCCTTCTCCGACACCAGTTGAGCAGCAGACATGTGACATGGATGTGCTCAATCATGAGATGATCACGTCACATAATAGTACCGTCAAGACCCTGGAGGAGTTGAATGCTTCCTTGACGAAGGAGAGGGATACATTTATCACTGACAATGCTATTGTCTATGGTAAGATTTACAATCTTGAATGCCAAATCGCATCGTTGAACCTCGAGATAAGTAATTACAAGAATGACATACAAGTCCCGAAGTTCGAGAGGACTCAATTGAAGACAGAGAAAGCACATACATCATGAAGGGGCGGATGCATAGGAATATGCTCCATGAGCTTAAGTTAGTCCTTAGAAAATAGGTAGTTAGAGGGGCAGATCGATATACATTATGATTGAAGGTTGTACTTGATACGTCTCCAACGTCTCTACTTTTCCTCACTCTTTTGCCCTTGTTTTGGACTCATATTTGCATGATTTGAATGGAACTAATCCAGACTGACGTTGTTTTCAGCAGAATTGCCATGGTGTTGTTTTTGTGCGGAAATAAAAGTTCTCGAAATGGAACGAAACTTTTGGGGATTTATTTTCGAAAATATAAAAAATACTAGAGCCATAAACCATCGAAGAGGGGGGCCAAGGTGCGCAACACCAACCAGGGCATGCCAGCCACCTCCCGGTCCACGTTGGTGAGTGGTGGGTACCTCGGGGCCCCACTTGACCTATTTCCGCCACTATAAATTCCTAAATTTGGAGAAAAAATAGGAGAGAAAGAATTATCGTGTTTCACGAGACAAAGCTGCCGTCACCTCTTGTTCTTCATCGGGAGGCCAGATCTGGAGTCCGTTTGGGGCTTTGGAGAGGGGAATCTTCGATCTTCGTCATCACGAACCTTGCTCCATCGCCAATTCCATGATGCTCCCCACCGCGAGTGAGTAATTCTTTCATAGGTTTGTGGTCGGTGAGGAGTTGGATGATATTCATCATGTAATCTAGTTAGTTTTGTTAGGGCTTGATCCCTAGTATCCATTATGTTCTGAGATTGATGTTGCTATGACTTTGCCATGCTTAATGCTTGTCACTAGGGCCCGAGTGCCATGATTTCAGATCTGAACCGTTTATGTTATCATAATTATATCTATGTTCTTGATCCAAGCTTGCCTAGTCAATGCACCTATTACGTGTTATGATCCGTCAACCCCACAGTGACAATATTTTGGATACTTCGCGGTGATGACCATAGTTTGAGGAGTTCATGTATTCACTAAGTGCTAATGCTTTGTTCCGATTCTCTATTAAAAGAAGGCCTTAATATCCCTTAGTGTCCTTATGGACCCTGCTGCCATGGGAGATTAGGACAAAAGATGCATGCAAGTTCTTTTCCATAAGCACGTATGACTATATACGGAATACATGCTTACATTACATTGATGAACCGGAGCTAGTTCTGTATCGTCCTAGGTTATGACTGTCACATGATTAATATCATCCAACGAATACTCCGATCCAGTGCCTATGAGCTTTCCACTTATTGTTCTTGCTAAGTTACTACTACTGCTGTTACTATTGCACTTGCTACAAAACTATCACTGCTACTGTTACTGCTACTGTTACTGTTACTACTGCTACCAACCTATCGTATTACTGTGCTACTGATCACTTTGCTGCACATATTTATCTCCAGGTGTGGTTGAATTGACTACTCAACTGCTAATACTCTCAAATATTCTTTGGCCCCCCCCTTGTGTCGAATCTATAAATTTGGGTTGAATACTCTACCCTCGAAAACTGTTGCGATCCCCTATACTTGTGGGTTATCAGTACTTTCCTTTGTGAATTGGTAACTTTAGTGAATTGCTGAAATGTTTAGTTTGTGAAGTTGGTAAATATTGTGAATTGATGAAACACTTAGTTTGTGAAGTTTCCACTGCAGTGTTTTTTTATTATCTAAATATGACAGTGCCAGTGTGAACCAATGTCCAACGCCATAGGTATTCAAATCTGACGGCGTCGTCTCCAACGCCACCACTAAATTCTAACAATTATGCCATATTGGTGGCGTCGGGTGTCTATGCCAGCAATTCCATTTTTGCCAGGTCATAGCTAGGCTTTTCTGCACTCATGGGTGGTGTGCTATTCCTGTCAAAGACACGATAGAGATTTCGATATCTTCCATGCTAAACACATTATTGTCGGTTCCCAAGCGGAAATGTAAAGTTTACTCCCACCCGCCATACATACACAAGCCATGGCTGACCGAATCCTCGGGTTACCTCCAACAATGAACTTTCCAAGGGAGTTTGTTTAATGTATTTTTGATTATGCGGGACTTGGAATCGTTTTTACCATCCTCTCTCATGCAATGACACGCGACTAAACACCCATGTTGAGAATAACTAGCTTAGCATGGAAGATACTGACCGCCCAATCGCTCCATGAGCGGTACGAGCACACAAAATATATGTTTATTAGAATGTTTATAGGTGACACGTGCAAATTTACTTGGAATGACAGGATAATACCGCATATATGTAGGTATGATGGACTCACTTGGAACAACTTGGGTCTAAGGATTTGGATGCACAAGCAGTATTCCCGCTTGTACAGGTGAAGGCTAGCAACAGACTGAGAAGCGATCAACTAGAGAGCAGAAATGGTCAAAATCATGCATTGAGAATAATTAACATTGCACACTAGCATGAGTAGGATATGAACACTCCGAATTTAAACATCATGAAAGATGCATTGGTTTTGAATCAACTACATGTTTGCACATGGGCCAAGTCAAGCCGCTCGAATTACTCAGAGGAGGATACCGTACTAACATACTACATCACAACCATTTTAATGCATGTTGATACACAAGATAAATCATTATAAACTCCTAGCTATTTAAGCATGGAAACTATACTCTCTAATTATCATCACAAACATGTTTACTCATAATATGCTAACTCAAGATCGAACGAGCTAGACATATGTACAAAAACGAAAAACAAGAAGAGTTCATACTTGCTTCCTTTACCACAATCACTTCATCAAATCATCGTTGTTATTTCCTTTAACTTTCATGACTGAATGCTGTGAAAATAATAATAGTGCAAGTGTGTCGTGGACTAAGATAGAATCAGTGAAACAATTTATACAAAGGAGAAGACAAGGTAATATTGGTTCTTTATTAGATCAACAATAATGCATATGAGAACCACTCAACATTTGCATCATGGTCTTCTCCTTCCAATGACTCAAGATAAAGAAAAGATATTCAGAGAAACACACTCAAATATTTTTGGAGTTTTTAGCTTTTTTGAAGAAAGCAAGAAGGGCAAGGAGAAACAAAAGTGGGAAAAACTATTTACACGGGAAAACTCCCAGCAAGCAAGAGAAATCTTCTTGGGTTTTATTTTTAATACCACAAACTAGAAAACTAGGAAAGAAAAAAGAAGAAGAGAGAAGTATTTTTGGGTTTTATGGAAGTTTTTCAAACACACAAGACAAAAGCAAAAAACCAAACTAAACATGGATTTACAATGAAAGAGGATGAACACCGACAGTTGGAATGAAATGTGTGAACGTGGATGTAATGTCAGTGAGAAATACGTACTCTCTAGCTTAGGATTTTAGCCTAGCTTGGTAATAACCATCTGTAGTAGCCATCGGGTCCAGTAGGGAAGTGGTTCGGAGGAGGCACTTGAGCGTCTCAATCCTGGGCCTCGTTCTCCACCGCAGCCAACTCATTCCGGTAATTGATTATGTCTGATGGAATGATGACGCATGATAGTCAAACACAAGCAACAAAATAACATCGTGAGTCTTCTCGCTATATACCCCGTTATAGTGAATATGGTGAGGTGGCTCAGGTTCATCAATAAAGTGGTGATCTATCATAGCTTGGTGATCCATATAAACCTTAGGCAGCAAATAATCATGATGGAGTATATTAACTTCAAACGGGTGGCATAAATACCACCATGAACCTTTCCCCTAGTCCGATTAGTCTGAAGACGACATGCAATAATACCTCCTAAGATTTATGTGTTGTCATTGAAAACTGCACGACGTAAGATAGTTAGGACAAGGGCACTGAGGTTGCCAACTTCTGCCATAGCAGTCAAATATTTCCCTATAACACAAAGTAGTGCACAACAGGAAGATGCAAACTAGTAGCTTTGCCTTTCGACACGCCTCTACGTTCTCTCATAGTTAAAGTAAGGAGAAAATCCTAGAACTCCTCCGACCTAAGATCATTTATTCCCCCATCATAAGGAACCAAACACATTTTAGAGAACTCAGTGAATGGTATCTCATAATGTTCAACTTGTAAATCAAAGCGTACCATGGGAATAGCGAGCCTATGCATGAAATGAAAAATTTAGCACAAAGGAATTCGTAAGGAGATGGTATTGAGCACACTCATCTTTGAGGAAGTTGGTCAGACCAACATTTGCAATGAATTGCATGAACTCTTGATAAAATCCAGTTTCGGTCATGAAGAGATTATGTGGCCACTCGCATGGCTGAACCTCTATCATACACAAGAAGTTAATGTCATGATCCCGAGCACCCCCAACGATTCCCTTGGAACTCCGGCTAGAAGAACCTTTCCGAAAGAATTTCATTTTTCTAAGAACAAAATTTTGAAATTTTTGGACCACAAAATTATGTCAACAAAACTTTATAAGATTGATAGAAACTACTCATCTGGATGTCTAGAGGCTATATGAGGCATTCAAACTACTTGGAACTCAAAGAATTAACCATGCAAGCTCATTTTCAGTAGCACCAATAGTAGAAAAATATAATCCACTAAAGCAAAAACTAATTGGAGCAATGTAGGAGTCATATACCAAGGACCAATCCCCCAAATAGTTTCGGAAATGGATCATCGAGAAAAGAGATCGAACATATCAGGTTTGGGAGCAAGAACACAGGTGAGAGAGCAACCAGGTTTTTTTAGAGGTAAGAGATGAAGTGGGATGAAGGGATAAGTGAGTAGGTAATTGTGGGATCCACAATGCATCTTGGCGCGCCCTAGGGGGTGGGAAACAGGCGATCTTATTGGGGTGTTTTCAGCTCCAAAAATTCTTAAATATTTCAAAAACTTCATGTAAAAGGTTCATGAAATTCTAAGCACTTTTGTTTTTAGGCTATTTTTATTGCACGGATAATTCAGAAAACATGATAATCATCGCATTTTATTTTATTAAACTACAAATAACAGAGAGTAAACTAAGATTACAAACAGTTGTGCTTACTAAATTCATCAACCACATGCCTCTTGATACATCTCCAACGTATCGATAATTTATGAACTATTCATGCTATTTCCTAATGTTTACAATACTTTTATATGATTTATTTAGAAATAACCTGGACTGGTGTTGTTTTCGGCAGAATTACCATGGTGTTGTTTTGTGGAGAAAATTAAAGTTCTCGGAATTGCCCGAAACTTTTTTGTGTTTTTTCTAGAGAAAATAAGAAATACCAAAGCGAAGAACTACCGGAGAGGACCCACCCGTGGTCCACAAACCAACTGGGCACACCCACCCCCTAGGCATGACCTGTTAGCTTGTAAAGCCCACATGGCTTCGGTTGACGTGATTCCAACGCTGAAAATCCCTATAAATCTAAAAAACCCCAAAAGTTAACCTAGAACTTCTGCTCCACCGCCACAAGCCTCTGTATCGAGGAAACTCATCCAGAGACCTGTTTCCCTGACCCCGCCGAAGAGGGCAATCATCACCTGAGGCCATCTTCATCATCCCTATGGTGCCCATGATGAGGAGGGAGTAGTTCACCCTCAGGGCTGAGGGTATGTACCAGTAGCTATGTGCTCTCCCTCTCTCATATTCTTGAGCTGTCACGATCTTGATGTATCATGGACTTTGTTAATATAGTTGGATCATATGATGTTATATCCTTGCTACATTTTTGTAATGAATTGAATCCTTCCTTTGAGATCTTGTTATGTCAGATTGAATATTGGATTGGAGATCACTTGATGTATGTCTTGAATGTGGATACCCGTGGTGACAATGGGGTGCTCTATTGATTCAATTAATATATGTTTTGGTGCTCAACTTGCGGATTCTCGTGTTGACAATTGGGTAATCTGAACAAAGGGGTTGATACATGTTCTTGTCCTACTTTCTTCGGTAGAAATCTTGGGGTACTCCATGAAGTTTTTGTGTTGGATTGAATATGATAAATCTGAAAATGTTTGATGCATGTTGAATAATTTACCCAAGGGTACTTAAGGTGGCATTGGAGTATCTAGGTGACATTAGGGTTGATTGATATGTATCATATGTGTTATTCTAGTACGAACTCTAGGGCTATTTGTGGCACTTATAGGAATAGCTCAATAGATTTATCAGAGAGAATAACTTTGAGGTGGTTGTACTACCTACAAAAATTTCATCCTATGTTCTCCACTAGATATGAACTTTGGAGTGATTCTTTGTCGCACATTGAGGGTTGACCATATGATTCTATTATGTTAGCATTGTTGAGAGATTGCACTAGTGAAAGTATGAACCCTAGGCCTTATTTTCAAGCATTAATATACCGTTTTGCTTGTTGTTTGCCACTTGCTACATTTTTGTTTTTATATTTTGATATTACAAAAACCTATTTCTACCATCCATATTGCAATTGTATCACCATCTCTTTGCTGAACTAGTGCACCTATACAATTTTCCATTGTATTGGGTGTGTTGCGGACACAAGAGTTCTTGTATTTGATTGGAGGGTTGTTCGATAGAGACCATCTTCATCCTACACCTCCCATGAATTGATAAACCTTAGGTCATCCACTTGAGAGAAAATTGCTACTTTCCTACAAAACTCCGCGCTTGGAGGCCAAACAACATCTACAAGAATAAAGTTGCGTAGTATACATCAGCTTTTTTCTGGCACCGTTGCCTGAGAGGTGAGTGCTTGAAGGTATATATTAAATCTTGCAATTAAATCTTTTAGTTTCTTGTCTTTCACTAGTTTGGTTTTATCAAAGAAAACTACAAAAAAATGGAATATAGGTTGCCTCGATTGCTTTGCCTTTTTAATGTCTTATGTGAAAATGATGGTTCAAAAAATTGTGCTCAATTGTTAGAGGAAGAATTTTTAAAAATGATTAATATGAAATCCTTGGATGATGAGCATGCTAAAAATGTTGTTAGTATGAAATCCATGAATATCCATGATGCTAATGATATGTAACATCCAAAAATTCCATTTTGGAATGTTATGAAATATAGCTATGCATCATCATCACATTGTTTGAATGAAATGAATTGTTGAAGTTCTTCTTTTAAAATTCTGAAAGGCCACTTCCATTTTCTCCATATACTTGTTTCTCCTATTTGAAAACCCCTGGAAATATTCATAAAAAGAGAGGAGTAACATGACACTCCACACCAAGGGCATCTTTGTTAAATATTTGAACAATAAAACCAGGGGGTTATTTGAAAATTTATTGCAAAAGAATTTAAAATCAATTTAGGCATTTTCTAAAAATATGTTTTTTAAAGTATTCATTTTGGCCGTGGAAAAATGTTCATTAAATAGCATTTATTCCCCTAATCAATTTGATATATATATCTTCAATGGTTGGAAATGTTTTGAATGCCTTAATGAGATTTTAGTTCTCTGGAAATTAGAAAAAGGAAACGAATTTAAAGTTTTAAGTAATAAACCGGCCGGCCCACCGGCCTTAACTCCCCGAGATCCCTCCGGATCGGTCACCGACGCTTCTGACGCTGCCCCCTTCCTTACTGAGAAGCGGACCCCACCGCCCGACCGCGCCATCCCCATGCTCGTTTCTCTCCCCGCGCTCCCGACCTCGCCGGAGATCCCTCCTGCCCCGAATCTCGCTCCCCTTTCCATTTCTCGACCCCGCGCCGCGCCTATAAGAAGCCCTGCCCTCGCCGCGCTCCATTCCACCCCCGAATGCCCCTGCCCTCGCCAGAATACCACCACACCACCTCGCCGGAGTTCGGTTCTCAATCGAAGCCACCGGAGCTCGTGGCCGTCGCCCCTGTCGCCCCTAGCCCCAACCGATGCCACCAATCATCGCCGAAGCTTCACCGCCGTCGCCTGGACTCTTCGGACCCCGCCCTCGACCACCACACCACCCTTCCCGAGCACCTCTGACGTTCGGCTGCCGTCGACATTGCCGGAGCTCCGATCTCCTCCTCTGTAAGCCACCCCCTCCCGTAGCCATCAGATCTAGGGTCAACGGACCAGATTAGAAGTTTTAAACGCCAAAACATTTTCTTCTAGCGTATGGTCGTCCACCCACAAACACCCACACGCATACGCTTGCGACCAATAGGAAATCGCCACGTCACCCCTGTCCGTTAGATAAACTTTTTCTTTTTCTGTTTCTGTTTTAGAATACAGAATGATTTCTGCTTTTATTTTTGTTATATCTTTTAAAATATTTAGAGTTTTTGATTGATTCTTTTTGCAACATGTCACAAATTACATGTAGTTTCTGTCTGTAGGCTTACATTTCAAATTTGAACTTGTAAATTTGAATTTTGTTAAAATTGAGCAAATCACTAAAACTTGAATAACTTTAGTTTAGAAATTTATTTTTGAGTGAGTCTTTTTGCCACTGCTTTGTAATAGTTAGGCCTATCATCCAGCACTGTTTGAGAATTTTTAGGATATTTTAAGATCAGGGTTTTTAGTAAAAACAGGTTCTGTTTAGTTTCTTCTTAGTGTTTATTTGAATTGTTTTATTTTAGTTTACTTTGATTTTGTTTTAGTTTAACTTTTTATTGTAGTTCTTTAGTTCTGTTGTTCAACATTAGGTGAATTATTTTCTGATAATAAAAATATTTTAATTTGTTTTGTGCTCTAGTTTAAATAGGTAAACCTTGTTTTCACCAGTAGTATTGTTTAGAAGAATGTTTTGTAGTAATCCTTTTTGCACACATTTTTTTATAGTGAAATACTTCCTGTTTTCTAATAAAATTTTGTATTTTCCTATCTGTTATATATTGGTAAATTGCTGAAAACCAATTTGTCTTATTAGGTCTTAGTAGATATTTTGCCACCAAAACTTTTAGAGTCTTGTACTTTGTTTTGGTTTCTTTCTTTTAATTTTGCTATTGATTGTTGTTGTATTATTTGTTTACCTTGCTGTTAAGTGAATTGTATTGTGGTTATGCTCATTGTGTGCTTTGTTTGATTCGTTAGATCATCCGGAGTGCGAAGCTTGTTATCTGGAGTCACTTGAGTACGAGGATCGTCAGCAAGGCAAGTCACATTGATCATAATTACCCATATTTTTATTGCATTAGTTCTACCATCTCCCCAATTGCATACAAAGTAGGTAACTGGAAACTTGGTTACTTGATGTAGTATCATGTGGTAGGTTTCACCCTCACCCTTTGACACTTTGGCCCCGAGAAACGTTTATCTAAATTTTGCTATGCTATTATTAGATGGGGTTGGTTGAGTGTCTCATGAGAGTTGTGAGATAATAATTACAAGACCTACTTGATGAACAAGACTTTCAAGACTCCGAGTTTTTAACATACCTCTGGGTGGATGATGGTTGAACGGCTCCCTGGAGAAGCTAGTGGTTAGCCTAGGTGTTGCTGGTGAAGTGCCAGTATTCACGCGGAAAGGTCCACCCAGGCACAAAGAGATGGATGGATGCTTCAAGACCCAAGGCTTACCTGCACAGCCACAAGACATTATGGGCTTTGGCTTGGTTGGATATCGTGGTGACCCTGGATAGGCGGTGCTACGAGATGTAGAAGAACGGTAGGAAAGGATGGGCACCAACAGAGTCTTAGGGAAACCCTTTAGAACACCATGTTTTAGTCATCCGTTTCTCAAACACCCTGAAGTGCGAGAAATTCAATGGAGGCGATCAAATCTTGTGGGGAACGTGTGCAAAACTCTGTAGAGTACCCAAACCTAATCGATTAGCCGTGTCCATGGTCATGGACAACTTGAGCCAAACGAACCAAAACTATCTAGAATTCTCAACACAAAGTATTATATTGATGTGGGTATTAATGACAACTTGGGTATGAGAATTGGTTGGTGGAACCATCTCATTAATCAAACAACAATGTAGTAATAACTTTTGCTTTGCTCTCTCTTGTTGTAGGAAAAATTGGCTTTATGCAAAAAAAACTTACTACCCCACCTACCATATATGCATATAGAATAGATGATTACTTTTATCCCCTTTTGCGACATTGCCGGCATATTCAATATGCTGACCTACACGGCTGCAATGTATCATGTTGCAGAGTATTTTTCCGACCAGGAGTGAGGATACGCTCTATGCTCGGTGAGATGCCCTTGGAGTCAGATGGACTCAACTACCTTTGAAGCTTCCGCAAGACTTTGGTTTAGTTTATCTCATGAGTTGGCCTTCAGCCACTTTATTGTAATCTTTATTGTAATAAAGAACTCGATATGAGATTTTCGATTAATAAAGCCGTGTGATTTCCCTTTGATATATACATTGATGTACCGTGTGTGTACCAACATGATCTTGGGATGGTACGGAAACACCGGAGATTTGACCTTTCAGGTCGGGTCGCTACAATATGCATAGCCACAAGCTTGGGGATTCTATGTTTGATGAAGAAGATTTTTTTGTCCCCTAAGTTTTAAGTTATTATGATGATAGCATGCCTCCAATTTATGATGATTATATTGATGAAAGTGGGTTTGGAAGATGTAAACTCTAGGTACTAATGATCCCACTATTTTGGAGGGTGTTGAATCTTATTGGAATAATGATAGAAGTGGATTTGGAGAGATCGTGACTTTATTTTGTGATGAGTCCACTATTTTGGAAGAGGTTTCAAATTATTATGACAACAAAGTTCCTATCTATGATGATTATGGTGATGACATGTATGCTATAAAGAATGATAGTAACCATGTAACTTGTCATCATGATTTTAATATTGAATTTGTTTATTTCAATCAAGTGTCTCATGATAGTTATTTTGTTGAGTTTTCTCCCACTACTATGAATGAGAAGAAAATGGCTAATGTGGAGAGTAACACATTTTCTATGCTTGTGGATAATGCAAATAATGCTTTATGTGATTGTTATATTTTTGAATTCCTTCATGATGCTACTGAAAATTATTATGAGGGAGGAACATATGCTTTTAGGTATTGCAATAATATCAACTTTACTCTCTTTGTATTCAAATTTTTGATGTTAAGCTTGTTTTGCCTTCCTATGAAAATTGATTCTTGCTACAATAAATAGTTTGCTTGCAAAATACGTATGCATAGGAAGTGGGTTAGACTTAAATGTGCTTGTCATGTGCTTCATGATGCTCTCTTGCATGTTTCATTTACTATTCTTACGTGAGCATCATTGAAAACATCATGCCTAGCTAAAAGGCATTAACGAAAAGCGCTAGTTGGGAGACAACCCAACACTTATGCTTTCTGTTTTTGTGTGTTGACATGATTAATATACTATAGTAATCATGTTTTGTGCTTTATATTCCAACAATGTGGCAATTAAGGCCATTGGGATAGTGTGGATACCTGTTAGTTTTATTCTGTGCATAAACAGAAAATTCTTGTCCAATGTAGAATATATCTAATTTTATAGGATAGTCAAACCATTCTAATTTTTTACACATTTTTCTATGAGCGTTTTCTATGTTGTTTTCATATTTCAGAATTTTTAGAGACAACGAAGTATGGTTTAAGTTCAGATCTTCACAAACTGTTCTGTTTTTGACACATTCTGTTTTGCATGCACACGTTGCTTGTTTTAGTGTTTCCATAGCTTATATTTAGTGGTATAAATTAAGGGAATGATATAAGAAAGTAGGTATTATGTGATAGAAATTATGAATCTTGTCTTGATAGTACCTAAGCGAACGATCTATATTTATTATACTAACTCATCTCACGAAGTTCCGTTATGTTTTGTGTGATTGAAGTTTTCAAGTTTTGGGTAAAACACCGATAAGAGGAGAATAAGGAGTGGTAGGACCCTAATATTTGGGATTCCCAAGGCACCCCAAGGTAATATCCAATAAATACTCAAGCGTCTATGCTCGGGGATGCCCCGGAAGGCATTCCCTCTTTCATCTTCAACACTATCAGTATATCTTACTTAGAGCTATATTTTTATTCATCGCATAATATGAGTTTTTCTTGGATCGTCATTTTACTTTGTTAAAATTTGCTTTGTATTATCTATAATTATGTTTTTCAATAAAAAGTCTCAAGAACTTCCTTAAGATGCCTCAATTGCATGTTTTGATGTGTACTGTATAAATAAGAAACTTCTATTGTAGTGTTTGAATTTTCATATTTTAATGGAACATGGAAAGTTTTTAATTTTTTACATAATAATGTAATACAAATTATTTAAATTTCCTAAATTGTCATAATTTTCTGAGTTACATAGGTGCACATTTTTAATTAATTGCTACAGACTGTCCTGTTTAGACAGATTGCTGTAATAGTTTTGTTATCTACTTATCTTATAGTTTCCATAGCCTATATTGGTAGATATAAATTGTGGAAATGATAGTAAACAGTAGATAATGTTTTAAAATTATTATGAAACCTTTATTGGCAGTACATAAAGTGTTGATTTATTCTTATGTACAGTAACTTATTTTACGAGTTCTTTTCAAGTTTATTGTGGATGATGTTTTCCAGACCTAGGTGAAATCGTGATATGAGAGGAATTAACGAGGCACAAGGGATCAAGCTTGGGGAATGGGGATGACAAAGTCTCCTCAACTCAATATTACAAGAAGTCTCATCATCTAAGCTTAGCAATGCTACGCATCCCACCTCTCTTCATCGACAAATATCAGTTAGCCTATGTTGATCCTAGGTTTAGTTCATTCACATGCTATGTTTTATTCTTGGAGTTTATTTTTGTTTTGCTTTCTATTTAAATAAAATTCTCATATCTGAAAATCTTTCTTGAGAGAGAGTCCTTAGATAGTTATTTAATTGTTTTACTACTCTTTGATCTTCACTTATATCTTTTTGAGAGTAGCTTGATGTTGACTCTTGTGCTTCACTTATATCCTAAGAGAAAATATTGAATGAATTGAATGTCATAAGTATGAAATTATGTATGCTGAAAATTCTTGTACCAAGGGGAGTAGTGACTTCACATTCAAGAAGTATAAGCGGTAAAATTTATTGGAAGTTAACAAACATAGCATTAGTCACTTGAAAAATTCATGAAAGAATATTGACGAAAGAGAGATTTGACATACTGATATACTATGTTGGACATCTTCTATGATCGTGAGCCCTCATTAATTATTTACAAACTTTATCAGGTAGTTGATATTGGACAAGGAAGAAAACGTAATGGTCATGTTTGTTTATATTCACATAGAATTTATATTTTCATGGATCCTTTAACATGTGGTGCTTGCTTGGGATCTTTTGCTAGAAAAAAAATCATACTAACTAGAGATACTACTTGTGCAGCCAAAAACCCTTAAACCCAGTTTCTTGCCATGAGAGTCCACCATATCTACCTATGGATTGAATAAGATCCTTCAAGTAAGTTGTTATTGGTGCAAAAAGCAATAAAAATTGCTCCTAAATATGTATGATCTTTTATTGGAAGGGAAAATAAGCTTTGCATGAACTTGTGATGGTGAAGAAATAAAAGCGACAGACTACATAATAACGGTTGCTACCACAAGGGGCAATATAAAGTGACGTTCCTTTCCATTAAGAGTTTGCACATCCAGAACTAAACAGTGCATGGCAACATGTGCTTCACTCTGCGAAGGGCCTATCTTTTACTTTTATGTATTTACTTTTCTATAATTACTTTTCATGTTGAGTCAACTTCTTATTCCAACCACAATCTATTAGTTGGGAACAACCATGTGGCGGGGAAAGATCCAAACACATATATCAAGTCAAATATATTTGATCACGATTCATTATTGTTGACAATTATCTTCATGATAAGTACATTGGAAGGCGAAACATTAAGGCCCTATCTTTCTCTATGTTTGATGGATGACTTTTTTTCTAAAAGTATGCTTTGAGTATTAGCAATCATACAAGACTATATGATAATTGAGTATGTGGAGCTCTTACTTAGACTTGATGATGCACTGAAATTGTTTGATGACTAAGAACAAATGTTGTTAAGTTTCAAGAGAATGCATTGTTTGAACCATGGCATGTGAATTGATTGCTACTCTATCATGATGATTTTTATGAGAAAAAGTTGCTGGTCATGATGCTGTAAAAGTGATTGAAATAATCAATGATAAAAACTATTCACTATGCTAGCATTCACACTTCATAAATTACTTCTTTTATCTTTCACCTACTCGAGGATGAGTAGGAACTAAGCTTGGGGAGCCTGGTACGTCTCCAATGTATCAATAATTTATGTCGTATTCATGCCATATTTGTTGGGGAATGTTGCATGGGAAACAAATTTTTTCCTACGCACACGCAAGATCAATCCATGGTGATGAGCAACTACGAGAGGGAGAGTGGATCTACATACCCTTGTAGATCGCTCAACAGGAAGCATTAAGAAACGTGGTTGACATAGTCGAACATCTTCGCGATCCAAATCGCAAGCCGTCCCGCGATCCCATCACGTCCAATCATGATCCGTCCCACGATCCAGTCGCGGTCCTTCCGATCTAGCACCGGACGGACGACACCTCCACATTCAACACACGTACGACTCGATACAATCTCTGCCTTCTTGATCTAGGAAGCGGGAGCAGAGAGGTAGATGAGTTCTCCGGAACCACAATGGCATGGTGGTGGTGGTGGTGATCTAATCCGGCAGGGCTTTACCTGAGCACCGTAGAACTAATATAGACGAGAAACGATCTAGAAGAAGAATAGGGCAGCACGTGGCAATTAGGGTTGGGGCTGTCCTCAAAATCCTATAGTATATATAGGAGGTAGGGGAGAGAGGCCGGCGCCCCTAGGGCTGCCCCTAGGATTCGTCCGAAGTGGGGAGGTGGAGGAGTGCTACTCCAATCCTAGTAGGAGTAGGATTCCTCTCCCACTTGGAAAACCTTTCCACCTCTTGGGTTTTCGCACCCCTAGTCGCATGGGATTTAGTGGGGTGATCGTCTAGCCCACAAGGGTTTGGTTTGCCTCCTCCCACAGCCCATGAGGCCCTTTGGGGAGAGAGGCCCCTCCCAATGATCCCCCGGTACCCTCCTGACACTCCCGGTACACTACCGAAGTACCCGAAACTTTTGAGGTGACCAAAACGGGACTTCCAATATACCAATCTTTACCTCCTGACCATTCCGGAGCTCCTCGTGACGTCCGGGATCTCATTAGAGACTCCGAATAACCTTCATTAACCACCATATATAACTCAATACTATTGAGACGTCACCTAATGTTAAGTGTGCAGACCCTGCGGGTTCAAGAACTATGTAGACATGACCGAGACACCTCTAGAGTCAATAACCAATAGCAGGACCTGGATGCCCATATTGGTTCCTACATATTATACGAATATCTTTATGGGTTGAACCTCTACGTCAAGGATTCAGTTAATCCCGTATGTTGTTCCCTTTGTTCTTCGGTATGTTACTTGCCCGAGATTTGATCGTTGGTATCTCTATACCTAGTTCAATCTCGTTACTGGCAAGTCTCTTTACTCGTTCCGTAATACAAGATCCCGTGGCTAACACTTTATTCTCATTCCTTGCAAGGCTTTATGTGATGTTGTATTACCGAGTGGGCCCTGAGATACCTCTGTGTCACACGGAGTAACAAATCTCAGTCTTGATCCATGCTAACCCAACAGACACCCTCGAAGATACCTGTAGAGCACCTTTATAGTCACCTAGTTACGTTGCGACATTTTATACACACAAGGTATTTCTCTGGTGTTAGTGAGTTGCACAATCTCATGGTCATAGGAAGAGACACTTGACATGTAGAAAACTATAGCAATAAACTGACACGATCATATGCTATGTTTTATAGTTTGGGTCTTGTCCATCACATCATTCTCCTAATGATGTGATCCCGTAATCAAATGATATCTCATGTCCATGGATAGGAAACCTTGACTATCTTTGATCAACGAGCTAGTCCAATAGAGGCATACTAGGGACATGGTGTTGTCTATGTATCCACACATGTATATGAGTTTCCGATCAATAGAATTCTAGCATGGATAATAAACGATTATCATGAACAAAGAAATATGATAATAACTAATTTATTATTGCCTCTAGGGCATATTTCCAATAGTCTTCACTTGCACTAGAGTCAATAATCTAGCTCACATCACTATGTGATTTACATTGTTTTGAATCTCACACCCAATGAGTTCTGGGGTTCGATCATGTTTTGCATGTGAAAGAGGTCTTAGTCAACATGTGTGCGACATTCAGATCTGTGTATACTTTGCAAATCTCTATGTCATACTGTAGATGCTGCTCGCCCCACTTGGAGCTACTCCAAATGGCTTCTCCACTATACGTATTCGGATTGCTACAAAGAGTCGTCCGAATTGGTGTTAAAGCTTGCATCGACGTAACCCTTTATGATGAACTCTTTATCACCTCCATAATCTAGAAATATTTCCTTAGTCTTCTAGTTACTAAGGATAATTTTGACCGCTGTCCAGTGATCCACTCCTGGATCACTCTTGTACCCCTTGACAGACTCATGGCAAGGCACACACAGGTGCGGTACACATCATGGCATAATATATAGAGCCTATGGCTACGGCATAGGGAACGACCTTTGTCCTTTCTCTTTTTTCTGTCGTGGTAGAGCTTTGAGTCTTACTCAACTTCACACCTTACAAATTAGGTAAGGACTCCTTCTTTGACTGATCCATTTGAACTCTTTCAAAATCTTGTCAAGGTATGTACTCATTGAAAGTCTCATCAAGCGTCTTGATCTGTGTCTATAGATTTCGATGCATAACAATTAATTAGCTTTATCTAGGTCTTCCTTCGAAAAACTCCTTTCAAACAACCATTTATGCTTTTCAGAAATTGTACGTCATTTCCGATCAACAATATGTCATCCATACATACTTATCAGAAATTCTATAGTGCTCCCACTCAGTTTCTTGTAAATACAAGTTTCTCATAAACTTTGTATAAATCCAAAAACTTTGATCACCTCATAAAAGCATATATTCCAACTCCGAGATGCTTGATCCAGCCCATGGAAGAACTACTAGAGCTTGCACACCTTATAGCATCCTTAGGACTGACAAAACCTTCTGGTTGTATCACATCCAACCTTTCCTCAAGCAAACCGTTAGGAAACATGTTTTGACATCCATCTGCTATATTTAATAATTGAAAAATTCAGCAACTACTAACATAATTCCAACAGACTTTAGCATCGCTATGGGTGAGAAAGTCTCATCATAGTCAACTCCTTGAACTTGTCAAAAACTTCTTTGCGACAAGTCGAGCTTTATAAATGCTGACATTTACCAACAGTGTGTGTCTTCTTCTTAAAGGTCCATTTGTACTCAGCGGCCTATCGTTCAACAGAAAAGTCTACCAAAGTCCATACTTGGTTTCCATACATGGATCCTTTCTCGAATTTCATGGCTCCTAGCCATTTGTCGGAATCCCGACCCACCATCGCTTCTTCATAGCTCGAAGTTTCAATGTTTCCTAACAGCATGACCTCCAGACGGGATTGATGCACCACCTAGGGGCGGTATAAGTCCTTGTCGACCTACGAGGTTTGGTAGTAACTTGATCCAAAGCTTCATGATCACCATCATTTGCTTCCTCTTCACTTGGTGTAGGTGTTGGAGAAACATCTTTCTGTGTCATGCTACTATCCAACTGAAGTGACGGTTCAACAAACTCATCAAGTTCTACTTTAGTCCAACTCAATTCTTTCGAGAGAGACTCTTTCTCGAGAAAGGATCCTTTTTTACGAACAAACCCTTTGCCCTTAGGTCTTAGATATATGGTATACCCAAGTGTTTCCTTAGGGTATCCTATGAAGATGCACTCCTCCGCTTTGGGTTCGAGCTTATGAGACATAAGCATCGCATTCCCAAACTTTGAGAAATGATAGCTTAGGTTTCTGACAAACCATAATTCATACAATGTTATCTCAACGGATTTAGATGGTGACCTATTTAAAGTGAATGTAGTTGTATCTAATGCATAACTTCAAAACAATAGTGGCAAAACGATAAGAGACAATATAGTACGCGCTGTATCCAATATTGCACGACTACGACATTCGGAGACACCATCACACTTTGGCGTTCCAGGTGGCGTGAGTTGTGAAACAACTTTCACATTGCCTTAAGTTGTATACCAAACTCGTAACTCAGATATTCACCTCCACGATTATACCATAGACATTTTTATCTTCTTGTCACGATGATCTCAAACTTCACTCTGAATTTGCTAGATTTTTTCAAACATTTCAGACTTGTGTTTCATTAAGTAAATATACCCATATCTACTCAAATCATCAGTGAAGGTAAGAAAATAATGATATCCACCACACGCTACAACACTCACTGGAGCACATACATCATCATGTATCATTTCCAATAAGTTACTTGCCCGCTCCATCATATTGAAAATGGGGTCTTAGTCATCTTTCCCATGAGGCATGGTCCGCATGTCTCAACTGATTCGAAATCCAATGAGTCCAAAGATCCATCAGCATGGAGTTTCTTCATGCGCTTTACACCAATATGACATTCAGTGTCAGTGCCACAAGTATGTGGTACTATCATTATTAACTTTGTATCTTTTGACATCAATGTTATGAACATGTGTATTACTACAATCAAGATTCAATAAACCATTCTCATTGGGTGCATGACCTCTGAAGGTATTATTCATGTAAACAGAATAACCATTATTCTCTAACTTAAATGAATAACTGTATTGAAATAAACATGATATAATCACGTTCATGCTCAACACAAACACCAAATAACATTTGTTTAGGTTCATCACTAATCCCGAAGGTAGAGAGAGCATGCGATGGTGATCACATCAACCTTGGAAAACACTTCCAACACGCATCGCCACCCCACCCTTAGCTAGTCTCCATTTATTCCATAGCTTTTACTTCGAGTTATTAACACTAGCAATCGAATCGGTATCTAATACCCAGGTGCTACTAGGAGTACTAGCAAGGTACACATGAATAACATGCATATCAAATATACTTCGGTCGCCGTTGCCAACCTTCTTATCTACCAGGTATCCAGGGTTGTTCCGCTTCAGCCACCGCTCTCCTCATAATAGAAGCACTTAGTCTCGGGTTTGGGTTCAACTTTGGGTTTCTTCACTGGAGCAGCAACTGGCTTGCCATCCATGAAGTTTCCCTCCTTGCCCTTGCCCTTCTCGGAACCAGTGGTTTTACTAACCATCAACACTTGATGCTCCTTTCTTTATTTCTACCTTTAAGGTGTCGAACATTGCGAATAACTCAGGGATCATCATTTCCATCGCTGGTATGTTCATAGTTCATCACGAAGCTCTAGTAGCTTGGTGACAGTGACTTGGAGAAACATATCAATAATTTTCTTATCTACAAGATCAACTCCCACTCGATTCAAGCGGTTGAAGCACCTAGACAATCCGAGCACATGCTCATCAATTGAGCTATTCGCCTTCATCTTGCAGACAAGGAATCTTGTTGGAAGTCTCATACCTCTAACACAGGCACAAGCCTGAAATCCAATTTCTGCTCTTGGAACATCATATATGCTCCATGACGTTCAAAATGTATTTGAAGCCTGAATTCGAAGCCGTAATGTAAGATGCACCGAACTATCAAGTAGTCATGAAAACGTGCCTGTCAGATGTTCACAACATCCACAGACGATGCTAGAGGGGGTGGCGCACCGAGCGGTGCATCAAGGACATAAGACTTCTATGCAGCAACTGAGGACAATCCTCTAATCACGGACCTAGTCCGCATAATTGCGACCATTATCTTTCAACTCTATTTCTCTAGGAATGTATTAAAAACAGGGGAGCTACATCGCAAGCTATTGTTTTACAACATAACTTTGCAAAGACAACTTTAGACTATGTTCATGACAATGAGTTCAATTAATCATATTACTTAGGAACTCCCACTCAAATTGACATCCCTCCGGTCATTCGAGTGATCCATGATCCAAATTCACTAACTCAAGTGTGATCATCAAGTGTGTTGAGGTGGTTTCAATGGTGAACATCATCATGTTGATCATATCTACTATATGACTCATGTTCGACCTTTCGGTCTCTTGTGTTCCGAGGCCATGTTTGTACATGCTAGGCTCGTCAAGTTTAACCGGAGTGTTCTGCACGTGCAACACTGGCTTGCACCCGTTGTATGTGAACGTAGAGTCTATCACACCCGATCATCACGTGGTGTCTCGACACGACGAACTTTTGCAACGGTGCACACTCGTGGAGAACACAATTTATCTTGAAATTTTAGTGAGGGATCACCTTATAATGCTATCGTCATCCTAAGAAAAACAAGGTTCATAAAAGGACTAACATCACATGCAAATCATAAGTGACATGATATGGCCATGAACTTGTGCTTTCGATCTCCATCTTAAAGCACCGACATGATCTCCATTGTCACCGGAATAACACCATGATCTGTATCATCATGATCTCCATCATTATGTCTCCATCGGGGTTGCTGCGCCCACCATGCTTCTACTACTATTTCTACTGCTTAGCGATAAAGTAAAGCATTACATAGCGCTTAATGATTGACACGCAGGTCATACAAAAATTAAAGACAACCCTATGGCTCCTGCCGGTTTCCGTACTCATCGACATGCAAGTTGTGATATTCTATAAAAACATGATCATCTTATACATCACATATATCTCAATATGTAATTGGCCATATCATATAGAACCATACCCTGCAAAAACAAGTTAGACGTCCTGTAAAATTTGTTGCATGTTTTACATGGCTGCTACGGGTATCTAACAAGAAGAAGTCTCACCTACGCAAAAATGACAACGGTGATACACAGATTGCTATTCAAACTTCTCAGGGACCGCCTTTGGCGAATCCGATCCAACTAGAGTAAGAGAGATAGACACCCGCCAGCCATCTTTATGCAACATATTTCAGTCGATGGAACCGGTCTCTCATAAGCATATGAGTAAGGTTGGTCCGGGCCGCTTCATCCCACAATACCGCTGAATTAACAACCGACCAAGGGAGGAAGCAATCTGAGCATCAACGCTCACAAACTCCTTTGTGTTCTACTCATGATCACATCTACACATAGACCTAGCTCTGATACCACTAATGGGGAACGTTGCATGGGAAACAAAAAAATTCCTACACACACGCAAGATCTATCCATGGTGATGAGCATTTACGAGAGGGAGAGTGGATCTACATACCCTTGTAGATCGCTAAGCGGGAAGCGTTAAGAAATGGGGTTGATGTAGCCGAACATCTTTGCGATCCAAATCGCAAACTGTCCCACGATCCCATCATGATCTATCCCACAATCCAATCACGACCCGTCTCGTGATCCAGTCGCGGTCCTTCTAATATAGCACTGAATGGACGGCACCTCCGCGTTCAGCACACGTACGGCTCAATGACGATCTCCGCCTTCTTGATCCAGCAAGAGGGAGCAGAGAGGTAGATGAGTTCTCCAGCAACACAACGGCATGGTGGGGGTGGGGGTGAAGTAATCTGGCAGGGCTTCGCCTAAGCACCGCATAACAAATATAGAGGAGAAACGATCTAGAGGAAGAATAGGGCAGCACGTGGCAATTATGGTTGGGGCTACTCTCAAAATCGTCTAGTTTATATAGGAAGAAGGGGAGGGAGGCTGGCGTCTCTAGGGCTGTTCCTAGGCTTCGGCCAAATTGGGGAGGTGGAGGAGTCCTACTCCAATCCTACTAGGAGTAGGATTCCCCCCCCTCACTTGGAAAACCTTTCCACCTCTTGGGTTTTCCCACCCCTAGCTACATGGGCTTTAGTGGGTGGATGGCCAGCTCACCAGGGACTAGTTTTCCTCCTCCCACAGCTCATGAGGCCCTTTGGGGTGAGAGGCCCCTCCCGATGGTCCCCCGGTACCCTCCCGACACTCCCGGTACACTACCGAAGTACCCCAAAACTTTTCCAGTGACCAAAACGGGACTTCCTATATATAAATCTTTACCTCCTGACCATTCCGGAGCTCCTCGTGACATATGGGATCTCATCCGGGACTTCGAACAACCTTCGGTCACCACCATACATAACTCAATACTACTGAAACGTCACTGAACATTAAGTGTGCACACCATGCGGGTCGAGAACTATGTAGACACGACCGAGACACCCCTATGGTCAATAACCAATAGCAGGACCTGGATGCCCATATTGGTTCCTACATATTCTATGAAGATCTTTATCGGTTTAACCTCTATGTCAAGGATTCGGTTAATCCCATATGTTGTTCCCTTTGTTCTTCGGTATGTTACTTGCCCGAGATTCGATCGTCGGTATCACTATACCTAGTTCAATCTTGTTACTGGCAAGTCTCTTTACTCGTTCCGTAATACAATATCCCGTGGCTAACACTTTAGTCACATTTCTTGCAAGGCTTGTTTTGATGTTGTATTACCGAGTGGGCCCTAAGATACCTGTAGAGCACCTTTATAGTCACTCAATTATGATGCGACGTTTGATACACACAAGGTATTCCTCCGGTCTTAGTGAGTTGCACGATCTCATGGTCATAGGAACAGACACTTGACATGCAAAAAACTGTAGCAATAAATTGACACGATCGTATGCTATGTTTTATAGTTTGGGTCTTGTCCATCACATCATTCTTCTAACGATGTGATCCCGTTATCAATTGACATCTCATGTACATGGCTAGGAAACCTTAACCATCTTTGATAAATGACCAGTCCAATAGAGGCATACCAGGGACATGGTGTTGTCTATGTATCCACACATTTATCTGAGTTTCCGATCAATACAATTCTAGCATGGATAATAAACGATTATCATGAACAAGGAAATATGATTATAACTAATTTATTGTTGCCTCTAGGGCATATTTCCAACAATATTTGCCTATGTTTACAATAATTATATATGGTTTTGATGCACTTTATATGATTTAGTTAGAACTAACACAGACTGACGCTGTACTTAACACAATTACCGTGGTGTTGTTTTTGTGCAGAAAATAAAAGTTCTCGGAATTGGTCGGAACTTTTTTATGTTTTTTCTGGAGAAAATAAGAAATATCAGATCAGAGAACCACCATAGGGAGCCACCTATGGGCCACAAGCCAATAGGGCGTCCCACCCCTCTATGCGCGCCATGTTAGCTTGTGGGGCCCACTTGGTTCCAGTTGACGTGATTCAAATACTGAAAATTCCTATAAATCTAGAAACCCCTGAAAGTTAACCTAGAACTTCCGCTCCACCGCCGCAAGCCTCTATACTGAAGAAAACTCATCCGAAGCCTTGATCCGGCAACTTGCCGGAGGGGGCAATCATCACTGGAGGCCATCTTCATCATCCTAGTGGTATCCATGACGAGAAGGGAGTAGTTCACCCTCGGGACTGAGGGTTGTACCAGTAGCTATGATCTCTCTCTCTCTCTCTCATTTTCTTGAGATGTCACAATCTTGATGTATCATGGGCTTTGTTAATATAGTTGGATCATATTATGTCATTCCCTTTTTACCTTGTTGTGATGAATTGAACCTTTCCCTTTGAGATCTCGTTATGCCGGATTGAATATTGGATTTGAGATCAATTGATGTGTGTCTTTAATGTGGATACCCGTGGTGATAATGGGGTGCTCTATTGATTCAATTGATATGTGTTTTGGTGCTGAACTTGCGGATTCCCATGGTGAAAATTGGGCAATCTATGCATAGCGGTTGATACATGTTCTTGTCCTACTTTATCTGATAGAAACCCTGGGGGGTTCTCTTTGAAGTTCCTTGTGTTGGATTGAATATGATGAATTTGAAATTGTTTGATGCATGTCAAATAATTAGCCCATGAATACTTGAGGTGAAAGTGGAGTATCTAGGTGACATTAGGGTTGATTCATATGTATCATAGGTGTTATTCTAGTATGAACTCTAGGCTATCTATGACACTTATAGGAATAGCTTAATAGATTGATTGGAAAGAATAACTTTGAGGTGGTTCTACTACCTACAACAATTTCATCTTATGTTCTCCGCTAGATATGAGCTTTGGAGTGATTCTTTGACGCACGTTGAGGGATGATCATATGATTCTATTATGTTAGCATTGCTAAGAGATTGCACTAGTGAAAGTATGAATCCTATGCCTTATTTCTAAGCATTAATATACTGTTTGCTTGCTATTTGAGGCTTTCTACCTTGATGTTTTTGTATTTTTAGATTACAAAAAGCTATTTCTACCACCCATACTACACTTGTATCACTATCTCTTTTCCGAGATAATGCACCTATACAATTGCCATTGTATTGGGTGTGTTGGGGACACAAGAGATTTCTTGTATTTGATTGCAGGGTTGTTCGAGGGAGACCATCTTCATCATACACCTCCCATGGATTGATAAACCTTTGGTCATCCACTTGAAGGAAAATTTCCAATATCCTACAAAACTTTATGCTTGGAGGCCCAACAACCTCTACAAGAATAAAGTTGCAAAGTAGACATCACCTCTCAGAAAGAATCCATTAATAAGGTCGATAAAGTCTTATTAACAAACTATTTCCGATTGATATGAAACCAATGATTCTTCATATGACACTAGGTTACCTCAATGGGGATTTGCATCTCCCCAACAATAAGAATACCATATTCTTCTTCGAAGTAGGAAGAGGAAATTTAAACTCCTCAATAATAATTGTGGCTATTTTCTCAATGGAACTATTATTCATCGAAGCTTGTTCCTTTGGAGAGTGCAATGTATGTTATTTACCATTGACGTGAAAATTAACCTTGCTTTTGTTGCAATCAATAACGGCCCTGCAGTATTTAAAAAGGGTCTACCAAGGATATTTGGCATGTTGTCGTCCTCGGGCATCTCAAGAACAACAAAGTATGTTAAGATAGTAACATTTGCAACCACAACAGGGACATCCTCACAAATTCCAATAGTTATAGTGGTGGATTTATTAGCCATTTGCAAAGATATTTCAGTAGGTGTGAGATCATTCAAATCAAGTTTTTGTATAATGTGAAAGGCATAACACTAACACCGGCTCCTAGAACACAAAGAGCAGTTTAACATAACTTTGTTTAATGGAGCAAGGTATTGTGGGTACCTCTTAGGGACTCCACCATCAAAAATATAATTCGCAAGCATGGTGGAAATCTCAGCTTCAGGTATCTTTCTTTTATTAGCATTGTTGAGGAAATCGATAACTGGCAGCTGCTCGGTTGTCTGGCGAGTAGGGGATTAATCGGCTAATCGGCAAGTTAATCGGCGAACTAATGAATTAATCGATCAATTTATCAGTTTATCGGCTACTCGGTGACCCCACGAGTAGGGATTAATCGGCAAGTTAACTGGTTAATCACACACAAATTCTTGAACAAGGTTTATTAGTGATAATATCTTTCATATATTTAGCATGAGGGGGTATTTTAAAAATATCCATCAAACATGTTCTTAAAAAGACTAGTATAAGCATTTCAACAAAGAGCTCAAAACCCTCCTCGTCTTTTTTCTTAGAAGGCTTACAGGGAAGGGCATGGGTTTCTAAACCCATGGCTCTCTTTGTCCACCATGTTTTCTAGATACAAAATCCCTCTTATCATAATGTTTAATTTTAGGGTCTGCGTTATCAAGATTATTAGCATGTTCTATTTCCACATCATTATCAGTTTCTTTATCATTATATGGTTGAGCATCTATGTGAACATCGTTATTATCAATATCATTGTCATTGTCACTAGATGAATGCTCACTACCAGGTTGTGTCTCAATATCAGAAATAGAAACATCATTATGATTCTCAACATTTTTCTATAACAGGCTCACTAGAAGCATGCAAAGTCCTATCATTTTCCTTTTTTCCTTTTTTTTAGGTGGACTAGATGTATCATCATTAGTTTTCTGAGAATATTGTTCAATTCTTTTAGGGCGACCTTCAGGATAGAGAGGTTCCTGAGTCATTCTACCCCCTCTAGTCATTACGCTAGCAACATGATCATTCAGTTTATCATTAATTTCAACAAGCAAATCATTTTGTGACTTCACAACTTGGTCAAGTTGAGTATGAACCATGGATGCATGTTTACCTAGAACTTTAACATTATTATCAATTCTGAACATCAAGTCACTCAAATGGTCAATCATCATGAAATTTCGTTGTAGTTGGTCCTTAACATACATATTAAAATGTTGTTTCTTAACAATGTAATTATAAATTCATCCATGCATTGACTAGGTGTCTTAGTATACCGTATATAACTTTCATCAAATCTACGGTGAGAATTTACCTCTACTACCTGTGTAGGGGCGTCAAGTCCATGTCTTTCTTTAATAGGCGGTAAATTCTTCACATCTTCAGACTTAATACCTTTTCCTTTCGTCAATCTTTTAGTGTCACAGCCCTAGTTCTATTCTTGGTTGTGGTTGCATTCATGCATGCATGTTTATTTTTTTGCAAATGAAATGGAAATGAGGAGTGATCAAGCCTCAGAAATAATTTTGTCAAAACAAGCAAGATAAAAATTGCTTCAAATTAGTCCAACAAAATGTGTCAAATATTATGTGAAAATATTGGCTAGAGTTTAAATTCAAACCAATATTTTTGGAATCACAGAAATATTTGTTATGGGCATTTGACTCAATCCAAATATTATTTTGCATTGCATTTATATTGTTATATATGAGATATATGTCCAAAACAACAATAAGAATTATTTGTGGCTTTGTAAAAGTCCATCTAGTCACATGTCGTCCTTTTCTCATGACAGATGCCATGGGTAGGCTTATCGAAGGTGGTTGGGGCCGAAGGACGCCGATGGGCTCTGGGTGCGGGATTAGGCACAAGCGGTGGAGACACACGATGTACCCAGGTTCAGGGCCCTCCGTGGGAGATAACACCCCTAGTCCTGTTTATTCCAGTTGATGGATGGGTATGTTTACAAGATTACTCCTAGAGCTATTGTCTAGAGGAGGAAGAAGGAGCATCGGCTCACCTTCCTCTGCTACGAGGGTGAACGTGTGGGAAGTGTCCCGTGGGTGTGTGTGCGTGAGACTCGTCGTCCCCATTGCATGGGGGGCTCGGGGGGTTTTATAGGCCAACCCCCCGGCTTACAATACTCTTAAGGTATAGAATGGGGGGACCCGGATGGCAGCCTCTCCGGCTGGCTAGGGGGTTCCGCCTCTTGAGCCATCTCGTTGCCCGTAGGGTCCACTGGCTGCATGGTCCCATCGCCCGCTAGGCCCTGCCAGCCGGCTCCGCGATTGGCCCACGCCCACCTGCTACGGTACGGGCTGCCCAGGTAGCGTCATCTTGCGCCAGCCAGCCGAAGTCTCCGGTACGGCCGACAACACTATAGCCACGCCGGAGCAGGTAATCGAGTGGGCGGAGGCGTGCTTGCACTGTTGCCCTGCTCGGTTGCGGTCGACCAAGGTCAGCGATACGACCGACCGAACTGTAGCCATGCGCACCCGCGCGTCAGCGGTCACTGTGGCTACATTGGCGCCCATCATGGGGTCCCGTCTTGTCGCCGTAGCCGCGTGCAGAGGGATGGGACAGGAGCTTGTCCGCCCAAAGGGTCAACGGAGGAGGTGGCCCGAAGGCAGCCGGTCGCGCCCAGCCGGCCGGGGGCCGAGCTGGCTCCTTGGACAGCCGTCCTCGATCTAGCCGGCAACGTGCCTACCGGTCACGCGCCAGCCGGCCGGGAAGCAGCCAGCCATGTATTTTTTCTTGAAGCGGGGGAGAGAACCTCGTTGCTTGAGCCTACCCAGGGTTAATAACCCCATCAGTAGTCCCCGAAGCCGGCGGGGGCCCGCGTCCGCCAGACGTAGGGGGGCCGGCAGCTTCCCCCCGTGGTACCCGCCTTCGACACGGAGCCGAACAGCCAGCCGGGTCGGCAGCCGCTCCCGACGCCTCGGGTTCCGACGCGCCACTCCCGCAGCACGCCACGCGATGAGCAATGATGCCGTGGGTCCCGTGCATGCGGGCAGACGGGATGTCGCCCTGGGCCTTGCCCGCTAGGCCTCGGGCGTAGCCTAGTAGGCCTCGGGACGCAGCCCGAGATCTTCTGCGCCCCGACATGGTGGTTACAACCCAGGTTGCCCACGCGCGCGTGGAGATTCCGGGGGAGTGGGTGCAGTTAATCCCCACGTCCCCCGATCGTGGCCTCCCCATTTAAAAGGGGAGGGAGGGCAAAGGGCGGAAGCACCCACACCCAATTTGCCCCCTTGTCTTCCTTTCCTTCGTCTTCTCCGCTCCCATGTGCGCTGCCGTTCTACTCGCTCGCAACCCCGCTCACACGCTCTCCTGTGCAACTCCGCCATTGCGATGGTTGAAGGATGCTCGGGGAGGTGGGCTGGCTCCATGGTCACGGAGGCCACCTCGCGGAGCTCCTCCGCGTGCGCATGCTGCCGTTGGCGGAGTGTGTAACCGCTAGCGCGCCGGGCGACAAGGTAGTGCCCGAGCCGCAGGAGGGGGAGTTCGTCGTCTTTTACTGCCACTTCTCCTGTGGCTTCGGGCTTCCGGTGAGCTACTTCTTCCGTCCCATGATGGACACCTTTGACCTCCAACCGCACCACCTCGGCCCCAATGCCATTCTCTACATTGCGGGCTTTGTGACGCTGTGCGAGGGCTACTTGGGGATGCTCCCCTTCATGGACTTCTTCAAGGCGCTGTTCTACCTCAAGGCGCTGAAAAGCGCAGAGGAGCCGTTCGCCTGCGGGGGCACGGCGATGCGTTGCCACGGTTCGCGCTTCCCGCACTTCAGCCTCATCAACTCCGTCGAGGGCTGGCACCGGACATTCTTCTATGTGAATAACGCCGACCCGCAGCGGGATTACATCCGGCTACCGGAGTATGTCAACGCCCCTTCCTCTGGGGTGAACTGGTCGGGGACCGCCCTGCGTGGAACCGCACTCAAAGAGCTCGGCCGGCTCGTGGAGATGAGGAGTGGGGAAGGGCTGGTCGCCTCCGATCTGGTGGCGGCCTTCATCGCGTGCTGGGTGCTACCTCTCCAAATGAGGCCGCACCGGATCTGCGACATGTCCGGCCGCCGGGACCCCTGCCGGATGACGACCGTCGACCTGACGCCGACTCAGGTGGCGAAGCAGGTGAACACCATCACGACCTTCAAGCTGGTGCCGGCGACATGGACCTTCGGCAAGGAGCTGTACGACTGGCACCACTAAGCACCCCTCGTATGTTCTGTCGAGACGGCCCTTCTTGTTTGAACCCCTCTAGCCGGCGCCCGATCTTACTTTTCCGTGCTGACCGCTGTTGTTCATGCGACAGAACACGCCGGATGGCCCGCACCCCCAGATATTCGAGGCAGAGCGCGACCATTCCGACTCCAAGGACTACAAGAAGGGAGGCTTGCCCGAAGAGGGGGTTGATTCCTTAGGGGAGGCTAAGGAGGCGGCCGACCCAAGAGCTAGCGGGCCCAGCGTAGCCGGTGAGTACCCTCCCGGCCCCACGATCAGGGATTGGACTGATGATGATGATGATGTTCGGATCTTGAATGCGCCTCCCCCTTAGTTCAACAGGGCTGGCGCGGGCGGAGCAAGGAGCGGCTGGCTCGTGCCCTGACGGTCGGGGCCACCAGCCGGGGGAACAGGCCGGCTCAGGAGGAGCCGGCGGCCCTGCCACCTGCCCGCAAGTAGGTGAAAGCGGCCATGCCGAAACCGCTGGCGTGTGCCAGGCGGGCTTTGCCCGTTGTCACCGGGTAAGTGACCTTCTTCTTGCATGGGTTCCTTTCCAAGTTGTGTGTTGGCGGGTGTTTGACCCCTATGTGCTTCAGGGACCCCATCGAACTCCATGACGTGGAGTCGACGGTCGATCCGACGGAGGCTGCCAGCCGGCTGGCCCGCGAGCATGTGGCCACGCAACGCGAGGAGAAGAGGAGGCTCGCAGAGCTACGGGCCTCGAAGTGCGGAGCTCAAGGTGGGGCCTCGCGCTCCGGGACCTCGAGCGGTGGGAGGCGGAGGAGGTCCGCAAGCCCCGCACGAGAGTTTGACTCGGTGGCGGAATCGACTCGCATGTCGAGGCCCCTGTCGAGCGAGTCGCGAGGGGTGGCCACGGATCCGACCGCGCCCCCGTCTGCGGAGGAGGCGGCCCGTCCGGGGGCGGCGGCTACGGAGTTGGCCCTCAAGGAGACCCGGCTGGTGGTGCCGGACGTGACACCGCCTGCGGCCGAGCCGACCCAGGTCGATGTGCCAGCGGTCCCGGTGGCTCCGAAGGCGGTGCCGGAGGCACCGGCGATGGAGACGGGGGCACCGTCCGTCACGAACGTTGAACCGAGCCGGCAGGAGGAGGAGGCGGCACCAGCGCCGAGCGAGGGGCAACTAGGGACCGATTCCCGTGCCCTCGCCGTTATGAACCCTCCCCTGGCAGCCGACACCGTGACGAACGTCGGGACGGGTGGTGAGGATAGTCGAACCCGGAGGTCCATGCTGGACGTGATCCGGGATTGGTTGGCGTTGGCGCGCGTCCCTACCCTCCCGGCTCCCCCGGCAGGCGGCCCGGTCCCCACGCTCGGGGAGCTGGAGAGCACCCTGGAGCGGTGCCACCAGGAGCTGGCCCGGTTCACGGAGGCGGCTGACAACACCCTGTGGCGCGCGGAGGTATGCTTTGCCTGTCTTTGTTAAAACTTTTAGTGGGGGCACGCGAGTGGACCCATTGGGTCTAGCCCCCAAGATGCGGGTCGGCTGACCGACTGTGGGGCAGCCGGGCCGGATCTCCTTGTGCGCATTCTGACTTTGGCTTCTTGTGGCTGGCAGGGAACGACCAGTGGCAGGAGCTGTTTGATGAGGTAGTCGCCATCCACAATCGCGACAAGCATGGCTTCTACCTGTTGGAGGAGGAGCTGGTGAGGGTGCGAGGTATGTTTGGTCTTGTGGGGGTGCGTAGCCCCCAGGAGCCGGGTCGGCTGCTCGGTAGCCGGGCCGGGCCTGGAATGTCTTGCTGACGCCGGTTTTGCTTCGTAGGGGAGCTGATCACTCTCTAGGAGGAGAAAGTCAGGGCCGTCTCTAAGCGCGACCGGATGGCGTAGAGCGTCCAAGCGGTCTCCCAGGAGAGGGACTGGCTGGGCGCCCTGCTGGTGGATGGGCAGGCGGCTCAAGACCGCCTGAGAGCTGACGTGGCGCGGGAGGTGACGGCCAAGGAGAAGGCCGCCCAGGAAGCGGTTGATGCCGCCCAACGGACCACCGCCCTCCAAAACGAGGTGACCCGCCTCGAGAGGCGGCACTAGTGTCGGAGCGGGACTCGTCGCTCCACTTCGCTATCGAGCTGGACGACTCCTTCGAGTGTAAATATTAGTTTTTATTTTTTAGCCGGCTGCTTTCTTCTTGTCCTTGAGTTGCCTTCTTCTTATTCTCCCCTTTCTTCTTTACGACGCTTCTTGGAAACCAAGCGCCGAGCTGAGCATGCCGTTGAGGAGCAATGGGATTATCTCCGGGGGCGTGGGTGCAACATCGAGGGGGATGACGCTTGGGACATGGCGGAGATTGGGCTAGCTATATTAAACTGGCTGATCCACCTCGAGCGGAGCATGGAGCGGCTGAAGACGCCCGACAAGGAGGTCATTGCCACCTTGTCGCCAGGTCGTGGGGCTCCGGAGAGCCGCGTGGCCTTGTGGCTAGAGAACGCCGTGGCCCGTCTTGAGGTCTGGAAGGCGTCAGCGGCTCGAGCCAGCGCGCATATGGCGCTCCGGTTCGTCACGTCATGGTAACGCAACGTTGACCTAGACCGGCTGGCCACCATGCGGGATGAGCTGGCCGAGGTGTGGGTGGTACGTGAGCCCGTCCTCGTCCACTGGGCCAACAAGCTCGCCACATACGTCGACCCGGATGAGCTCCTGCCGGCCCTTGGCGAGTATGGCAAACCGGTAGTGGAGGACTCCTTTGGCAACCCCTAAGGTCCGGAGGACAAGGAGGTCACCGATGAGAGCATCGACTCCAGGACTGATAGTGGCGGCGAGACGACTGGGACCACGGAGGCTGTCTCGAAGGCCACGGAGGCCGACCCGAAGGCCACGACCAGCTCCAGGCCGAACGTCGAGCCGGCTGGCGGCGCGCCGGCTGGTGACGTGCCGGTAGCCTGAGCCCCCAGATGTCTTTACTTGTCTTTTGTTTTTCTGCATGTTAGACTCAAGTCCACCCACTGGGGGTGTATTGTAATGAACGTGTGCCATGGGCCTTTACTATTTTTAACTTGTGTTTTGAATGCTCGATGAGCTTGTTTATTGTGCGTGCCGGCTCATCCTTATCCCTTTTTCCCCCCTTGGTTCCGTCTGCACGACCCCTTTTCCCCTTTGGTTTCGGTCCCGCTAGCCCGACAACCGGGAGCCGGTCTGTAGCTGGGTTGGGGCATCCTCCTCGAGGGAGCCGGTTCCGAACTTGGGAACCGCGAGGGACTTTTGGGTAAGTTCAGTGGCAGAGGCGAGGATGGGGTCTGGCTGGACCTAGTCGTCAAGCCCCTTGCGATCGTTTTTTCGCGTGCGCTAAGTTTCGCCACCCCAAGGCCCCGTCAGCCGGACAGCCGGGAGCCGGTCTGTAGCTAGGAGGGGTGGGAGGGCTCGTTTATCTCACACTAGGTCGGTTTCGAGGGATGCAGCCTAGGACCAGCCGGAGAGCCCCCGGGTCGGGGAGTCGGTTCCAGGAGCCGGTGAGTGATGAAACCTTGAATGGAAACGGTAAGGGCATGCCCCAAGAGCCGGCCTGGGGAACACATGGTATTCATAAGCTCCGAAGAGGGGAAGATACATACATACACTGGTTTTTTCAGCAGTAAAACGGACAGAGGAGCGCCTTGTTCCACGGGCGCTCGGTCTCCTCGCCGGAGGCGTCTCTCTTGTGCTTCTGCGGCTTCTGGGCATCTATCAGGTAGTACGCGTTGTTTTGCAGCGCCTTGCTGACGATGAATGGTCCCTCCCATGGGGAGGAAAGCTTGTGCTGGCCGGCTATGTGCTGGATCCGCCTGAGCACCAGGTCCCCTTCGCGGAAGGAGAGTGGCCGGATCCGCTTGCCATGGTAGTGCTGGAGCTTCTGCTGATAGATGGCTGTCCATCTCAAGGCCAGTTCACGGGCTTCTTCAAGTAGGTCGACGCCATCTTCTCTCGCCTCCTTTGCATCCTTCTCCATGTATAGGGTGACCCGAGGCGAGTCAAACTCGATGTCGATGGGAATGATCGCCTCGGACCCGTACACAAGGAAGAAGGGTGTGTAACCTGTTGATCGGTTGGGAGTGGTCCTGAGACTCCAAAGGACATCTGGCAGCTTGTCGACCCAGCCGCCGGTTGACCTCACCAGCAGCGTTACGAGCCGGGGCTTGATGCCGGATAGGATTAGGCCGTTTGCCCTCTCGACCTGGCCGTTTGACCGTGGATGAGCGACGGACGCCAGGTCGAGCCGGATGCCCTGATTGGAGCAGAAACACACCAGCGCGCCCTTGGCGAAGTTCGTGTCATTGTTGGTGATGATGCTGTGGGGGGCGCCATAGCGAACCATGATGTCATCGATGAACCGGACGGCCGTGGGCTCGTCTAGCTTCTTGATCGGCCTGGCCTTGATCCACTTGGTGAATTTGTTGACGGCGACAAGCAGATGTGACATGTCGCCTCATGCGGTTCTGAATGGTCCCACCATGTCTAGCCCCCAGACGGTGAAGGGCCACGAGAGGGGGATGGTCTGGAGGGCCGAAGCCGGCAGGTGGCTCTGCATGCTGACGCGCTGACAGCCTTCGCACTCGTCGACCAACTTCTTGGCCTCCTCCAAGGCAGCCGGCCAGTAGAAACCATGGTGGAAAGCCTTGGCCACCAGGGTTCTAGAGGAGACGTGATGCCCGCACTCGCCCTGGTGGATGTCGAGAAGGATCTCCTGGCCCTTTTCCGACTCGACACACCGTTGAAAGACGCCGGTGGTGCTGTGATGGATGAGCTCGCGATTGATGATGCTGTAGGCCGAGGCCTGGCGCTGGATTTGTCTTGCTGTGGCCTCGTCCGAAGGGAGCTCGACGCGTAGAAGGAAAGCCAGGATGGGCTGGGCCCATGAGGGAGCCAAGACGGGGGCCGGCTCGGGAGCCCCGGTCCTAGGTGATCAGTCCTCGGGACCGGCTCACCAGCCCCCAGGGCGTCGACTGCCATCATGACTGCTGTGGCATTGGAGCCGGCTGCCTCGGATGCATCCGGCTAGACCGTCTGAGCCGGTGCCGGCAAGGCAGCCGGGGTGGGAGGAGCCGGTGGCGAAGATGCCAAGGGAGTAGCCGAAGCCGTCGATGGGCCGGCAGCGTCGGCCGGTACGAAGATGGACTCCGACTCTGGGGAAGGCTTGATTGCTGGTTTGAGCAGCCGCTCGAGGGAGACGCCGGTTGGGATGGCCTGCCGAGTGGAGCCGATCTTTGCGAGTGTGTCGGCCGCCTCATTGTCCGCCCGCGGGATGTGGTGGAACTCACAACCCTCGAAGGAGATGGTGAGTTGCTGTACGAGGAAGCAGTAGTTGGCCATGTTGGCATCCCTGGCGTCCCATTCGCCAGAGACCTGCTGCACCACGAGGTCGGAGTCGCCGAAGCATAGGATGCACCTGATGCCGATCTCCTTGGTGAGTCGGAGGCTGTGGACGATGGTCTCATACTCGGCCACGTTGTTGGAGGCGGCGAAGTGGATCTGTAGGGCGTACTTGAGATGGCCGCATTTTGGGGAGGAGAGGACTATGCCGGCACCCAGGCAGGTCCTCGTTTTTGATCCATCGAAATGCAAGCGCCAATGCATGGAGTCTGGGGGAGGCGACACGAACTCAGTCTTCACGCAGTCGACGAGGAAGTCAGCCAACAACTGAGACTTGATGGCGATACGCGGCTCGTACCGGAGTTCGTGGTCAGCGAGGGCGATGACCCATTTGGCGATCCGGCCGGTGGAGTCCTGGCCGCTCATGATCTCGCTAAGCGGGCCGTGTTCACCATGGTGATGGTGTGCTCCTGGAAGTATTGCTTGACCTTCTTGGTGGCGAAATAAATGCCGTAGCACATCTTCTAGTAGTGGGGGTAGTTTTGCTTGGAGGCGAAGAGGACCTTGCTGAGGTAGTAGACGGGGCGTTGGACCGGCAGGGACTTGCCCTCCTCCAGCTGCTCGACCACCAAGACAATGCTGATGACACATGTGGTCTCCACGATGTAGGCGAGGAGGGGCTCCTTCTCAGCCGACGCAGCCAGGCTAGGTGCGCGGGTGAGAGCCCGCTTGAGGCCTCGGAAGGCCTCGTCCGCCTCGTCGGGCCAGTCAAACATGCCCGGCCTCTTCGTGTGGCCCGGCTCGACCAGCGACGTCTTGCGAAGGAGCCCGTAGAGGGAGAGGGCCTTCTCCCCTAGCCGGCTGATGAACCAGCTGAGTGAGGCAAGGTAGCCGGTGAACTTCCGGACATCATGGAGCCGGGTCGGTTTGGGCATGAGCTCAATCGCGCTGATCTTCTCTGGGTTGGCTTCGATGCCGCGGGCGGACACGAAGAAACCCAGGAGCTGGCAGGCTCGAACACCGAACACGCACTTCTGCGGGTTGAGCTTGATCTTGTACTCATGCAGGTTCACGAAGGTCTCCCGAAGATCATTGAGGAGGCCAAAGTGCTTTTTGGTCTTGATGACAATGTCCTTGACATAGACGTGGACGTTCCTGCCTATTTGAGGCATGAGACACTTCTACATGCACTGCTGGAAGGTGGCGCCTGCGTTCTTCAGGCCGAAAGACATGGTGGTGTAGCAATAGGGCCCAAAAGGCGTGATGAAGGAGGTCTTGAGCCGGTCCTTTGGGTCCAGCTTGATCTGGTGCTAGCCGGAGTAAGCGTCCAAGAAAGACAGCAAATCCCAGCCAGCCGTGGAGTTGATGACTTGATCGATCCACGGCAGGGCGAACGGGTCCTTGGGAACGCCTTGTTCAGGTTGGTGAATTCGATGCACATGCGCCAAGTGTTGTTCTTCTTGAGCACCAGGACTGGGTTGGCCAGCCAGTCCGGATGGAAAACTTCCATGATGAAGCCGGCCGCGAGTAGTAGGGCGATCTCTTCTCCTATAGTGCACCACTTCTCCTCAGAGAAACGACGTAGGGGCTACTTGACCGGTTTGGTGTCCGGCTGGATGTGTAGTTTGTGCTCGGCAAACTTCCTCAGAACACCCGACATGTCCTTGGGGGACCACGCAAAGATGTCCTGGTTCTCATGGAGGAAGTCGACGAGCTCGCCTTCCTATTTGCTGTCGAGGCGGGAGCCGATGGTGATACACTGTGCGGGGTTGGCCAGGTCGAGCGGGATCTGCTTGGTGTCCTTGGACGGCTAGAAGGAGGCCTCGCCGACCGACTGTGTGGGAGGAGCCGGCATGGCTGGCCGGCTGGCAGCAAGGGCCATTAGCCGGTCGAGCTGCTAGTTTTCCTCGGCTATCTCCAGGGCCTCAACCAGCCGGCTGCCGTCTCGAGCGCACTCGAGCGACATCTTGTAGTCACCCGTCATGGTGATGGTTCCCTTGGGGCCCGGCATCTTGAGCTTGAGGTAGGCGTAGTGAGGGATCGCCATGAACTTGACGAGGGCCGATCGGCCCACCAATGCGTGGTAGGGACACTCGAGGTCCACTACCCCGGACAATACCGGCTCGTGGAGGAAGTGGCCGGGGCCGCCGAAGAGGACGTCAAGCTTGAACTTGCCGATAGGGGAGCAGGACTTTCCTGACACGATGCCGTGGAAAACCCTTTGACTCGCTTGCAGGTGTTCTATTTTCAGCCCTAGCTTGTGCATCGTGTCGAGGTAGAGGATGTTGATGTTGCTGCCACCATCAATCAGCACCCATGTGAAGTGGCAGGTGCGTTTCTCGGTGGCGATGGTGGGGTCGAGGACCAGGCGATAGCTGCCGGGACTTGGCATCACAGCCGGGTGATCTACCCGGCTCCAGGTGACCGGCTTCTTCGACCAGTGCATGCACTAGGGAGTTGCCGGCATGGTGGCGTGCACCTCATGATGGAGCCGGCGTTGAGCATGTTTGCTTGTCTCTTCACTGGTGAAGATGACGTAGCAACCATCCTGGTTGGGGAACTGGTCGTGTAGGCGATCGTCGTTCTGGACCGGAGCCGGAGCCGGCACCGGGGCAGCAGCTGGTGCCGGAGCCCGCGCGCGGGCAGGCAGCACGGGGGGAGCCGAAAGGCCATCCCCCCGGGCCAGTCGCTGTGAGAATCTGCACTGCCGGAGCATGTACGTGGAGGGCTTGGCCCCAGAGTGGTTCTTACAGGGGAGGTCGAGCATCTGCCTAAACGTGAGCAAGGGCTGCCAGGCAGCTTGCCAATGCGCTAACACTGGCTAGAAGACTGGGCAACGGGCTCCTGCTCCTCGATGGTGGCAACCTGCCAGCTCCCGTAGCGGGAGTCGGGCTGATCATTCTTGTGTTTGTTGTTCTGCAGCTGCCGGTTGTCAGCAGCCGGTCGGGACGCCGCCGACCTCGGTGTTGCCTTGACGGGCGGGGTCGTCTTGACCCGAATGGCGGAGTCGGCCGTGGTGTACTTGTCCGCCTTGGTCATGAGCTCGTCTAGCGTAGCCGGCTCGGAGCACAGGAGCTTGTGCTTGAGGGGATTGCCGTCATGACAGCCTTCGATGAAGTACTGTATGGCTTGCACCTCTTGCACCCCTCACAGGAGTTGCGGAGCTTGGTCCATCGGGTGAGGTAGTCATGGAGGGACTCGTCCGGCCCCTGAACGCACATGGCCAGTTCATGAGGGCGACCGGGCCGCTTGTAGGTGCCGGTGAAGTTGCGTACAAAGGCTTCCTCAAAGTCCGTCCAAGTGTTGATGTTGCTAGTCGCTAGGCTGTTGAGCCAGGTCCGGGCCGATCCGATCAGCATGAGGGGAGCGTAGAGAACGGCCATGTGCTTGTTCCCCCTGGCGATGCCGACCACGGTGGTGTAGTCGATAAGCCATTCTTCGGGTTTGGCGGCCCCGTTGTACTTCGGGTGTCCCGGGGGAGCATGAAGCCGGTCGGGAATGGCTCGTTGTCGATCCGGGGGCCGAAGCACGCCGGGCCAATCGAGCCCTCCTCCTCGAGGAGGGCCGACTGCACGAGCCGGTCGATGCGGAGGCGGGCATCATTCGCGATGTGGAGGATCCGCGGCCCGAGCCGGGCCGAGAGCTCGGGGCGGATAACAGGCGGGACCGACCGCCCTAGCTCTCGCCGGGGGGCGGCGTGTGTCCATGGCTGCGCTGGCTGCCGGCAGCCGACACCTCGTGGTGGTAGTCGCTGCGAGGCGGGTTATTGGTGCGCCGGCTGTTCACAGCCAGCTGCTTGTTCCCCATCAGCCAAGAGTGCTGGGGGTTGCTTGCCTCGACCCGACGGCCAGAGACGCGAGGGGAACAGGAGTGCTGAGCCGGCTGACGGCCAGCAGTCCTTGTGCCCTCACGCTCGGTCCGGGGACCTTCTAAGGCGGTGCCGCCTGCCGTGAGCTAGTGCTGCTATGCGTCGACGGTGTTGATGAGGTCTTTTATGTGACACTAGCAGGAAACATGCTCCTCGTCCTCCAAGGTAGCCAAATCCTTGTAGGCTACCTTGGCAGCCCGTAGGTTGGCCGTGGGGGTGACGTAGATGGGCATGTTGCCGCCCAAGATTTCGGTGACCACGCGACCGTTGTCGCGCACAACCCCACACCTACTGGGCTCGGTGCCAGCCGGGGTGAGACTGTAGGCGGAGGCTTACTCCCGCTGAGTAGTCTCCGTGTGACCGTGTGGCCATGAGGGCGCTTGCATCCTCGAACAGGAGGCGGCGAGCCGCTTCCATCTTGGTTGTGGCAACATCAGGGTTCACCGTCGGGGCGATGGGCGTGCTCAAGCCCCAAAGGGCCGTGTCGAGCAGGTTGGAGGTGCCGGTGCGGGCCTTGGTGGCGTCGGCCTCGGCCCGCGCATGACCAGAGGAGGTGGAGGAGATGATGGGCATTGCTCCCACGTGGACGTGAGAGCCGTTGTACTGGATCGCAGCGAGCGCGCCCACAGCCATGGGTGGGTCGGCGTAGTTGAGCACCTGTCTAGGGTACTCGTCGGCGACCGGTGCTTCGCCATTCTTAGCCTGCCGAAGCGCTCGGTGAGCACGTCATGTCGAGTGTGAGGTCGACGATGCTGCCCGTAGGGCCAGCCAGAGCAAGCCCCACGAGCCCGCGTTTTCGCCTGGATGTGTGGCGACGGCGGGGAATGGCGAGGGGTCCCGCCCGGAGCATGAATCCGGCCGGCACCACGCATCGTCCCACGGTGGGCGTCAACTATCGTCGTTTTCTCATGATAGATGCCATGGGTAGGCTTATCGAAGGTGGTTGGTGTCGGAGGATGCCGACGGGCTCCAGGTGCGGGATTAGGCACAAGCGGTGGAGACACACGATGTACCCAGTTTCAGGGCCCTCCGTGGGAGGTAACACCCCTAGTCCTGCTTGGTCTAGTTGATGGATGGGTATGTTTAGAAGGTTGATCCTAGAGTTGTTGTCTAGAGGACGAAGAGGGAGCAGCCGGCTCGCCTTCCTCTGCTACGAGGGTGAATGTGTGGGAAGTGTCCCATGGGTGTGTGTGCGTGAGACTCGTCGTCCCCGTTGCATGGGGGGCTTGAGGGGTTTTATAGGCCAAACCCCTGGCTTACAATACTCTTAAGGTACAGAATGGGGGTACCCGGCTGGCCATGTGGTCCCGCCTCTTGAGCCATCTCGTCGCCCATAGTGTCCACCGGCTGCGCAGTCCCATTGCCCGTTGGGGCCCGCCAGCCGGCTCCGTGATTGGCCCGTGCCCACCTGTTATGGCAGGGGCCGCCCGGGCGACATCGTCTTGCGCCAGTCGGCCGAAATCTTCGGTACGGCCGGCAACACTGTAGCCACGCCGGAGCAAGTAATCGAGTGGGCGGAGGCGTGCTGGCACTGTTGCTCTGATACCAATTTCTGTAGCGACCCGACTCAAAACGAGTCAAGCTTCTGTGTGTTCTGTGCCATCCCTAGATCAGTATGCTGGCACACACAGTACATCAATGTATATATCAAAGTGCAATCACATATAATTAACGTAAAACTGATATATACCTTAAAATGTCAGCGGAAGCAGTCAACGGGAGTGGAGTCCCAATAACACCAACGACAGGTTGAGTGTAGACCGTAACCCTGAATCGTACTCTTACTCGTCGTCGAGCTTATCTGCAACATAAGACGTTGCATCCGTGTAGGTCAACATTTTGAATATGCCAGCAAGTCACAAAAGAGGGGGTGAAAATAATCCTCTATACTATATGCTTATATGGCAGGTGGGGCTATAAGTTTAAGTTTTTGCGCAACGCAAATTTTTCCAACAACAAGAGAGGGGTAATGCAGAAATTATTACTACAAAGTTGGTTAATTAATGAGATGGTTCCACCAACCAATTCTCATGCCGAGGTTAATAATAATACCCACATCAATGTAATTAATTGTGTTGAGAGTTCCAGATAGTTTTAGTTCCTTTGGCTCAAGTTGTCCATGACCGTGGACACGGCTAATCGATTAGGTTTTAGTACTCTGTAGAGTTTTGCACACGTTCCCCACAAGATTTGCTCGCCTCCATTTGATTTCTCGCACTTCAGGGTGTTTGAGAAATGGATGACCAAAACATGGTCTTCTAAAGGGTTTCCCTAAGACTCTGTCGGTGCCCATCCTTTCCTACCGTTCTTCTACATCTTGTAGCACCGCCTGTCCAGGGTCACCACGATATCCAACCAAGCCAGAGCCCATAATGGCTTGTGGCTGTGCAGGTAAGCCTTCTGTCTTGAAGCATCCATCCATCTCTTTGTGCCTGGGTGGACCTTTCCGCGTGAATACATGCACTTCCCCAGCAACACCTAGGCTAACCACTGGTTTCTCCAGGGCGCCGTTCAACCATCATCCACCCAAAGGTATGTTGAAAAACTCGGAGTCTTGAAGTCTTGATCATAATGCAGGTCTTGAAAATTATTAACTCACAACTCTCATGAATCACACAACCCACCCCGTCTACTAATAGCATAGCAAAATTAAATCAACGTTTCCCGAGGCCAATGTGTTAAAGGGTTGAGGGGTGCCTACCACATGATACTACATTAAGTAACCAAGTTTCCAAATTACCTATTTTGCATGCAATTGGGGAGATGGTAGAACTAATGCAATAAAAACATAGGTATACATGGTCAAAGTGACTAGCCTGTACTGTTGATGAAGAAATAATATCGCTCTCAAAGATAACTGATAGACTATTCATCACTCTCCGATGAAAATCTATATAATCAAACATGGCATTCATATAAGCAATCATACTAGCAATCAATTCTGACAATCAAGAGTATCACCCCAAAAGCAACAAATTTGTGATGAAGGAAATACTTAAGACAAAAAATTAAAATCAACAAAACTTCATCAACACAACCAAAGTTGGTTTTCTCTACAAGTACATACTAATTTTCAAAAGTAGCAAACAAAAACAAAGTAAAATATAATCAAAAGTAGTTTAGTAAATATTTTACTTAGCAAAAAGAATTACTTTTAAAGAACAACTAATAATTTAGAAAACTATACTCTAGCAACATAAGTTTTTAGCTACTAGAACATATCAGTAGAAAACACTAAGTTAACAAATGAAAAACAATTTTTTTAAAACAAATAATTAATAGAATGTATTTTCTCATAAATCTTTATTTTGCAAAAAGAACTAAGTGAGAAGTTTTTATAAAGATTCTTCTTTTCATATAAAACAAGGTCATCGTTGGCTACAACCACAAACAATCTCAACTATAATACTAATTGTTTCTGGTCTAGACCTTGACTAACAGCAAATCAAAATTATAAAACAATTTGTGGAAACTATTTCAAATACAAGATCAACATAGCAATGAAAATCCAATTGCAAGTTATAGTTGAACTAGAATTGATTTTCATGCAACCAACTAATAAAATATTATTTGTTTTGAAGGGCTACTATTATCTAACAGAAAACTTTATAAAAGTCTATCACTAATATAAAAGAAAATAATTTAAAATAATTTAAATCAAAAGGGAATATAAATAGACCTAATAGAACTAAACAGAATCTGTTTTGCTTGAAACGACTACTATAAAATATTCTAATTTTTTTCCAAACTCTACCTACTGATAACTTGGGTCACTAGTGACAAGTAGCAAAAAGAATCAACTAAAAATATATTTTAAACTCAAGATATTCAGAAAATAAGTTTTGAATCGAATCTGTTTGAATCCAATTTTAAATAATTCAAATATGGTCAAACATGCTATCAACAGAAACTAGAACAAATTTATGACACAATTCAAAAAGAATCAATCAAAAATAATTAAAAACATAAAAGATATAAAGAAAACAAAATCAGAACCTATTCTGTTTTCTAAAACAAAAACAGAAAAAGAAAAAAAAACTAAACTGACGGAGAGGGGGTGACGTGGCATGCTCTGATAGGCTACGGAGGGGTGTGTGCTAGACTGAAACGAGCAGACGGCCGAGCCTTAGAAGAAAACGGTTCGGGAATTAAAATAAAATATGCGATCTAATCTTGACCGTTGGAATGGGATCGAACAGAGGGCGTCGCCGATGACTTACAGAGGGGTGGGGAGCTCCGGCGATGTCTCCGGCAAGGCAGAGGAGGCGGGGGGGCGACGGGGATGGCACTCCGGTGGTCGGGGACGGCGTCCGGGGGGTCCAGTCGATGGCGGCGGACCTTCGGGGGTGGTTGGTGGCGAGGTAGAGACGAGGGGGTGACGGTGGTGAGCAGCACGAGCTCCGGGAGCTTCGGGTGAAGGCGGAGCTCCGGCGTGGCGGCGGCATGATGCTCTGGAGGGTCTCCGGCGAGGGCGAGTGCACCGGACGATGAGTTTGAGCGCGGCGAGGTCAATTGTGGCCTTAGAGGGGCTCGGGGATGGCGGGGTCGAGTGGCACGGGAGCAAAGGTGCGGCGGCGGCGCTCGGGCTCCGGCGAGCTATTACGGCAAGGGGAGGGGGTCGGACAAGGGGGAAATGGGTGGAGCGAGTCGAGGTGAGGCAGGGGTTCTTATAGGTGGCCTCGGGGCATCGGGGAAGGAAAAGGAGAGGGATCTCTGGCGTGGTGATCTCGCCAACGTGGTTCGGGGCGAGAGGAGGGGGTTGACCGAGGGGTTAGCAGTGTCGGGCGGTGGGGCCAGGGTGTCAGAGAGAGAGAGGGAGAGGGCACGCTGAGCGATGGCCGATGCAGAGAGGTTTCGGGGAGGAATCAAGGGCAGGTGGGCCGGGGCTTTAATACGCGTTACCTATTTTCCTTTATTAATATACATGGCATTAAAAACAACACTAAGACATTCAAAACCAGTCCAAAAAATAATTTTTTATATATCAAAATGACCAGGGGAATAAATGCCATTTAATGAACGTTTTTCCACGGCCAAAATAAATACTTTTAAAAATTTATTTTCAGAAAATGCCTAAATGGCTTTATTTATTTTTGCAAATATTTTTTTCAAATAAAACCTTGGGTTTTATGGTTCAAGCACTTCACAAAAATACTCCTGTTTTGGAGTGTCATATTACTCCTTTCAAAAATTTTGTCAAGGGGTTTGAATGCTTACAAATTCAAATAGGGAATTCAAATATGGAAGGTGAAACTCCATATGAGAAATTTTCAAATGGTTTTCAAATTCCCTTTACAAATCTTTTCATGTTGAAGAAGTCATGTCGTCTTCTCTCACTGATTTGAAAAGTAAGAATTTGAATTCAGAAGAAAATGGGAAAGTCATTTTATCCCCTCTCATTCAAAAGTTTTCAAAAGTTTCAAATTTCACTCAATTTCAATCACTCAAGCAAACAAGCATTCATTCTAATATTAATTATAACATTCCAAATTTTTTGATGTTACATCGTCTTGCGCCAGCCGGCCAAAATCTTCGGTACGGCCGGCAGCACTATAGCCACGCCGGAGCAAGTAATCGAGTGGGCGGAGGCGTGCTGGCACTGTTGCCCCGCCCGGTCACGGTCGGCCAAGGTGAGCGATACGACAAGCCGGACTGTAGCCATGTGCACCCCCGCGTCAGCGGTCACTGTGGCCACATTGGCGCTCGTCGTGGGGGTCCCATCTTGTCACCGTACCCGTGTGCAGAGGGATGGGACAGGAGCTTGTCTGCCCCAAGGGTCAATGGAGGAGGCGGCCAGGGGATGAGCCGGCTCCTTGGACAGCCGTCCTTGATCCAGCCGACAACGTGCCTGCCGGTCGCGAGCCGGCCGGCCGGGAAGCAGCCGGCCACATATTTTTTCTTGAAGCGGGGGAGAGAACCCCGTTGCTTTGGCCTATCCAGGGCAATAACCCCGTGATCACATATATATCTTCTCTTGTTTTTATGAAATGGTTTTATATTATTATAAAGCAAAACAAAATTTCATAAATTAGAAAACTGAAAATAAAATAAAGGGAAAGCAATCTACCTGATTTACGTGGCTGGCCCAACTGGTGGCCTAGCCCATCAGGGCATGCCTGTCTTCTTCCTCCTGCCAGAAGGCACAGGAGAAGCAAGGCACGACGACCGCCGAGGGCAGCCACATATGCAGCTGAGTGCCAGCCTCCCCTGGCCAGGGCAGTGACGAGGATGAGAACCCTATTGCTGTCTGCATCAGACCGACCTTGCCATTCTTCCCCTGCCTTCTCCCTTGCCTCTGCTCACCATGGCCGACGCATCTGCTAGCTCGCTACCGCAGCCACTGCCCCCTTGGTCCCTCTCTGTCTCCCATGCTCTGCACCGAGACACTCATCCTCTCCACCACGTCACGCCTCTATGGACGACCCCGAACGCCGTCACCACCGTCTTCTTCCCCAATGCCGGGACCCCGATCCTAAGCCATAGGAATGTAGCATGTAACACACCACATCACTTTGCGGCCTCACGCACGATTATCTCCTTGGCTGCCACCTTACCAGGGCCAGTACCGTTTGCATCTTTTGGCTCACGTATGTGAATGTATAGCTAGCATTGAAATGCCAAAGAATCCGGGCCGACATGACTAGTCATGGAACCCAAGTGGCACATCCGTATAGGGACAGGCATACGTAACCCAACAATGCAGGTGTCAATCATCAGCGTGTGTATACGAGTCATAGCAAGCTACAAGGACTCCAGTACACCGCGAGACATTTCCCCGAAGGGACAGACACAACAGCAAAGAAGGATACATGCTGGTCAATCAATGTGTCTAGAGCAGTAGCAAGCTACCAAGGCTCGGTGGAAGCACAAAGAGGCAGTTCCCCGTAAAGAAGGCTACTAAAGGCACACCACTAGGTGTCGAATCCCATACATACTGTTGCACGTCACACGTATGCACGACATGCCCGATATGCATAGATACAACTATGGCATCACAACATAACCATACAACATTACAACATTTATTTAGAAGGCTCGGAAGGCCAACACAATAAGATGTTACAAGCAGGGGTCACAGGACCCAACATTCAGAGCATTGAAACAAACAAGCAGAAGTTAAACATGTCTGGGTACAGACATCTACAAAAGTGGCTAGAGGAGCCTGAAAAGCTACAACGACCCTACCAAAGGAACCAGACCTCTGTCTGGGATTCCCAAGCTAATCCGGTCAACATCTCACTTCACGTCATAATAATCACTAATAAGACGGATGTCTCCTCTGCAAAACATAAATTAAGCAAACATAGGTACAAGGGTACTCAACAAGACTTACATCAGATCGAACTACATATGCATCATTATCAAAGAAGGGGGTTGTGGAGTTTAGTGCAGAAAGCCAGCTTTGACTCTTGGTTAACCTATACCATGACTACAAGTGCTTTCTTTAAGGCGGGATAGTGCACACGAGTTCACATATTCACCATATCAATACACCACTATGGATTCACTTCCGTATCCCTACGAGAAGGCCATCCATAGCACTCACGCTTATCTTGCGTATTTTAGAGTATCCACTTCAAGTTTTCTATGAACCACATAAGTTCTCCAAGTAGTCCATATCCGAGGACGCGGCTATTTGGACAGATTCATAACCCTATAGGGGTGTACTTCTTCACACATGCTCTCGCCACATATCGCCATGTGCACGTAAAAATGCAACTCGACAACCTTCAAGCGGAAGCCCAGTGAGGGAGTCGGCCATGACCGTCAATCACATAAGATCCTAGTCCAGGTTTATCGCCTATTTGAGACTGAACCCGCATGGAAGTCCGGCCGAAGTTTCCGCTACGGCCTCAAACGATGTGCGCAGGGTTCCCAAGCCCACCATTCGGGTGCCACTTGGTACACCGTGCCACTATGCCTATACCGCATCACAGTCCACCCCGTCGGGCAGCACTATGCACGCCCACCAACACTTTTCCTACAAACACCAGAAACTAGTTGCAACTCCTAGACAGAGATCTAGGCGATTAATAAGCCGAGAGGGGTCGAGTTACCGGAACCCAATGTGTGGTAGTATCTTGTGTTGGATAACATACATATAGCTCAGTTCTTAAGGACGGTCCCTATGAGACAACCCGCCATGTACTCCTCCATGACCTCTCATCGCTACCTTTACCAAATCATGTTCACACACTTAGCTCTCACACTGGAGGACATGTACACTGCCATTTCGATTCATGACCCAGATGTATCAGATCCAACATGACACGACTCTAAGCATAGCAGGCACAGTAAGTAAGCAAGCATGGACGAGTAAGCACAACAAGGCTCAAGCAGTTGCTACTCATGCTAAGTGGTTTCAACGATTTACTGTGGCAAAGACAAGTCATGCAAAGGAATGGGTTCAACTACCGATGACAGGTAACAGTTGAATCGTGATTGTCCTAATCCAATAAAAGAGAGCAGGAGCGAGAAAGTGGGTTCATATCAGTATGCTCAAGGGGGTTTGCTTGCATGATAGTTCTGAAGATATTACTTCTCTTCATTAGTGTTGACGTTCACATCGTTAGAACCAGCGTCTACTGGGGGGGAACAACCACTGGCAAACTCAAAGGAACAACATTCAATGCAATGCAACAAACATGGTGCATGATATGACACGTTAAGGTACTGAATTGACCTAGAGGAATAATTAGTCAAGTTAATTGAAGTGGAATTCAAACAAGCTTGAATTCCAACTCCAAATGATATTTTATATGTTGCACTAAAACATAAAATGTCCTACTTGGTGATGTTAACTTGTTCAAACATGGATGATAATGGCATAAACAGATTCATTGGATTTTTTTGATCATTTTTCATATATAAATTATTTTCATGTGAGTTATAGATTATTTTCTATGATTTTTAGAAGTTTTAAACTTTTTCTAGAATTTCCTGATTTATTTTTATTATAAAAATTAATTCCCGCGTCAGCCTGACATCATCATGACGCCAGCAGGTCGGCTGACCTGGTCCAGGTCAAACCTGATGTGCGGGGCCCACACGTCAGTGACACAGTGGTTAATCCCCGCGCTGACCAGGGGTTTGACCAGGGCTAGGGCCCACTATCAGCGACTAGAGGGTTAGTTAGTGGCTTGATTAGCCACTAATGACCCTACCATGTCACCCGTCGAAGGTCAGCTAGCGGTGACCATAGAACGCGGCGGTGGCTCGCCGGACTTGCGCTTCCAGCAGCCACCAGAGGGTAGCCCGCGCACGTGTGCGTCCAACGGAGGGGTCAGGAGGGCACGGGGCCACCGGAGGGCTCGCCGGCGATCTCTCCCGCGGCGGTGCCCGTACGACCACGACAGGGAGGACAGCTAGGGAGCGGAAAGGGCTATGGGGAGAGGGGGAGAAGCACCAGCAGCTCACCATGGGCTCGATGTCGGTGATTGCGATCTCGGGGAGAACGGAACGATGACGAATCATCGAGGACGAGCTCCGGCAGCCGAGGTGGGGAAGACGGCGACGGATGGCGGGATGAGGGGCTCCCAATGGCTTCTGGATCCATGGGGAGGTCAAGGGGGTAACAGCGGAGCTCGGGGCCACGACTAGGGTCGAGGGGGAGGCACTGGCTACGCGGGCAGCGACGGCGAGCTAGCGGATGGTCGGCCATGGCGAGCAGAGGCGAGGAAGAGAGCAGGGGGGAGAGAGATGGCGAGGGAGAGGGGATCTAGATGGCCTAGATCTTATCCCCGGCGCCTCGCTGGCCTAGGGAAGCAAGCAGGCCCCTGTCGGTGTGGAGCGAGGCCGCGGGTGCCGTGGCCTCATTCTCCTATGCCTTCTGGCAGGAGGAAGAAGACGGCGATAACCCTGGTGAGCTGGGCCTGTCTGTTGGGTCAGGTAAGCTCGTTTCCTTTTATTCATTTCTGTTTTCTATTTTCTTGCTCTCTGATATAATTGTTTGGGCAAAAACTATAAAGCCAAAATTCCTATAAATATTGGTGGGGGTATATTTCGAATATTTCCAATCTCCACAAAAACTTTCTGGAAATTTTAAGCAACTAAAATATTTATAATGCTTTAATAGTGATTTTCAGAAAATTTCCAAATTAATTTAGTTAACTAAAATAGTTGTTAAAATGTAATTCACCCCTGATATGTTGTTGCCAGCATTTATCAAAGAGGGGGAACATTTTTGAAGAGCATTTTGGATTTACTAAATTATCTTAAGGTTTAATACTACTTGAATTTTATCTATGCTAGGGTTTGATCACCCCCATTTCAAATTAATTTGAATTTAGACATGATGACATGATGCACATGCTGATGTTGATGCAAACAATTTCAAGCAAATTCTAGGGTTGTGACACCCAACGGCCACCAAAGATCATCACCGTCGATTCGCCACTGCCAGGGCCTCCCCGAGCAAGTCAAGCCTTCCATAGAGTTTGTTGTGAGCTTCTCTTCCTCTCCCCTCACCCCTTGCACCCGATTTCGTGCCATAGTTAGTCACCCCACCATGTCCGGGAGTTTCTGCCACCGGCAATGGTGTAGCCATGGCCACAGGCGCCCTGGCTCGTGTCCAAGCGGACCAAGTGTGGCAACATGCTCCGCACGTTCTCAGGAGGCCAAAGCCTCCTCTGGCTCCTCCTTCTGTGCATCCTACCGTCGAGCCCAACCTAGCCATGTTCCGGCCGCCTCTAGGGGCTCAATCCCATCGAGCTCCAGTGTCCCTTCGAACCCCCGGTCGCTCGCCTGGATGCGGGCGAGCTAGAGCTCACCTCTGGTGCGCCCAGCACCGCCAGCGTACGCCGGAAGCAGAAGTCCGGCGTGCCACCGCCGTATTCTGTGGTCGCCATTGGCCAACCCTGGCAAAGTTGACATGGCAACGTCATTAGTGTTAATGACGTCGCTAATTAAACCCTTGAGTCCTTGAAACTGGACCCCATAGGCTAACTAATCCATGGTTTAAAAAGAAACATGTTTAATTAAAGCCATTGACACTGACATGCGGGTCCTCCGCGTTAGGTTTGACCTCGAGCGGCCCGATTGACTGATGACACCATCTTGACATTAGGCTGATGTAGTAAAGATTTTCTGGAATTTATAATAATTACTAAATTATTTATTTATCTTGGAAAATTCTTAAAACTTCTAAAATTCATAGAAATTCAATCGTAACTCAGATGAAAAGAATTTATATATGAAAAATGATCAAAAAAAATCCAATGAATCTGTTTATGACATGATAATGCACGTTTGACCAAGTTAAAATCACCAAGTAGGACATTTTATGATTAGGACAATGTATGAAATATCATTTGGAGTTGGAATTCAAACTTGTTAGAATTCCACTTCATTTTACTTGGTTAATTATTCCTCTAGGTCAATTCAGTACCTTAATTTGACATATCATACATCATCATTTTGCATTGCATGAATTGAATGTTGTTCCTTCTTGTTTGCTGGTGTTTATTCACTCTCGATAGGCAATGGTTCCGACATTGTGATCGTTGTCATCGAGGAAGACTCACTGTTATCTTCGGAAGTGTCAGACAAGCAACCCCCCTTGAGCATTCTGATATAATCCCACTCTCTCGCTCTTGCTCTCATTTCAATGCATTAGGACAGACATTTCAACTGTTACTTGTGTTCCAGTAGTTGAACCCACTCCTTTGCATGACCTGTCATTGTCACAATAAATAGCTAAACCAAGCAACCTAGCATACCTGGTATATATTTGAGCCATGTTGTGCGATAACCCTATTATGCTTGCTATGCTTAGAGTTGTGTTAGGTCTGATTAATCTGGGCGATGACCCAGAGTGAAATGGATGTGTCATGATGATGAGGGTTAAGTGTTGGACCTGTTTTGGTAAAGGTAGCGATGACAGGCCATGTAGGAGTACATGGTGGTTTGTCTCATTGAAGCCGCTCATAGGAATTGATTTCCGTGTTTGTCTTCCAAGACTAGCTACTACCGCACATTGGGGTCTGATAACTCGACCCCTCTCGGCCTATTAAATCCCCTGTTCTCAATACAGGAGTTGTAGTAGTTCGAAACGTTGAGAGGTGTGGTCGGGTGTCGATGTCAAAACCGACGGATCTCGGGTAGGGGGTCCCGAACTGTGAGACTAGAACCGATGGTAACAGGAGACGAAGGGGACACAAATTTACCTAGGTTTGGGCCCTCCTATGGAGGTAATACCCTACGTCCTTCTTGGTTGTATTGATGATATGGGGATTACAGAGTTGATCTACCTCAAGATCGAATAGCTAACCCCAGATGAGTTGTTCTCCGTCTACAACCTAAAACCCTCCGTCTTATATAGACGCAGAGGGTACCTAGGGTTTACACATGGTCGGTTACATGCCGAAGAGATAAACATGCCTATTCGCTACATCAAACGTGGAGGACAAGCCATGATTCCCGAAGCTTCCTTCTTGGAGACAGGGCCTTCGATCTATCCAATGTTCGGTAAGTGGCCCATATAGTTCAGCCCATAGAAATAGGTCGGCCTCCCGAGGACCCCTTAATCCAGGACTCCCTCAGTAGACCCCAAACTTGCCTCCAACACCAAGGGTCTTAGTTTCAGTTGCTTTGTATAATTAGAGTCTTCGGCTTGTGAGGTGAGTTCTTGCCGTCGAGTTTAGTTCGGCCTTCGCTGACATGTAGTTTTCCAAATAGATGCGCGTCCGAATACTGTGAATAGGCTGACCCTAAAGGCCGAACGTCGAGGAGCGAGACAGTTTCCCCTGACGACCTTTCCGATGAAAGGTCACGTCCCACCATGACTGCTAGACCAGTTGCAGAAACTCAATTCGCGGTTCGAGGCCTTTTGCATCAACATGATCTATCAATGCACAGAGCATGCTCCATTTTATAGGGATATGTTTAATCATGCATGTGCAATGGCACGCACATCTCGGGAAGTAGAGGGATTTTTGGCGCAGCGAAGGGAGGCCAAACAGCAATAAGCCTCATAAAAGGGGAAGAAAACCCCAAAGCCTAACCACACTTCCCATTCGCCTCCTCTGCTTCCCCATTCCTCTAAGCCTCCGAAGCGCAGATCTAGGTTTTCCGCCAGCCCCTTCGAGCTCTTCCATGGCCGGCTCCGGCTCAAATGGCAAGTGGGAGGCTTCCATGGTCACCGACTGGGACATCCTGGACATCAAGAAGGCTGGCTACCTCCCCGCAAACATCCCTCAATGCATGCCGGAGAAGAGCCAAGTGATCCCCACTCCCAAGCTAGGCGAAAGGGTGGTCTTCCTGCCCATTTCATCTAGGGACTGAGCTTCCCGCTCCACCCCTTCGTCAGGGGGCTCAAGTTTTTCTATGGAATCGACTTCCACGACCTCCTGCCAAACTCTTTCATGCACATATCGCCCTTCATCCTTGTTTGCGAGGCCTTTCTATGGGTCGAGCCACACTTCGGGCTTTGTCTCAAGGTGTTCAATGTCAAGCCGAAGTGTGTCGGAGGCAAGCACACAGACAACAGCAGGGCTATCATCGACAAGCTCACCCGCGTCGTATGGCCATCGGGCACCTTCATAGACACCATCAAGGTGTGGCAGAAGGAGTGGTTTTATATCATTGAGCCAAGAGAGGAAGGTCAGATTGCCCCTGCCGGATTCAGATCCACCCCCACCAGATTACCCTCATGGCTCCGAAAGGGCCTCAACCAGGGATCGGGCAAAGAAGTGAGCAACCTGCAGAAGGGCATCAACTCTATGATCAAGAACAACATTGTGCTGACCAACGTGGTCCAGGTTATGCTCCGGCGGTGCATCCTCCCCTTCCAGCATCGGGATACTCCTCTGTGGGCTCATCGGCTTGATGACACGCCCATGATTCTGCACCTCTTCCACACTACGTGAGAGAAGCTGTGGAAGGCGCTTGTCAAGTCGCAATAGGATTGGCCAGCCAAGGAGGAAGATCGGGGTCTACACGCCGCCAAGCCTGCTTCCAAGGTATGGTGTAGTTTTTCTTGATCGGCTCTATCCTTCATAGAGAAGATCTATAACATCTTTCCGATCATTCTTTGCAGAAATGGTTGAGCAAATCCGCGAACACTGACAGTCCGGCGCCTCAGCCCGAAGACGCTAGGGCTAGGATGTTAGTGGAAATGCTTGTCGAGAAGCCTTACGAGGCTCCCGTGAAAAAGGAGAAGAAGAAGAAACCCGACCAAGAAGGCTTTTGCATCAGGGACCAGCCAGGGGCTGTGTTCGAGGAAGCTAATGCCTCCTTTAATCAAGAGGAGCATGAGGAGGAGGAGGAGGAGGTCGAGGGGGAGGGTGATTCCCCCTCGCAAGAAAGAGGGTGGCGTCATCATACGCCACGGAGGAGGTGCCTCCTCCTTCCCAGAAGAAAGTGTGTCGAACACAGATATCCCTGTCCGATGATATTCTGGACTCGGATACTGAGTCCAATGACTTCGAGATGGCTCAATGAAGGAGCATAAGGGTCAAGCCCCCTGCTCGAAGGTAAGGATCCGAAGACTCCCTTTATTGTCATTGATAAGTTTAAAGTTTACTAATACGCGAGCGCTTATTGACTTTGCAGCCCCTTGCGGGTCCTCCCCACCGATCAGGTATTGGACGGTGAAACCCTTCCGACTGAGCTAGCTGAGAGCGGGAATGCATCACATACCACTACTCCGAGCCCCATGAACAACATCACGGAGGTGTCTTCCCAGCATGCTCCTATTGAGCCGGACACTAGCGGCGGGGGAGACAACATTATGGTCGAGGATAATGCCTCGGCCGCCAAATACCGGGGGGCGAAACCCCACCCGAATACTAAGAAGGTCGGACGAGCGGCTGCTCAGTCCCCTCTGAGGACATCTTCGGAGCGCACCACGCCTCCGGAGGCAACGGTTCAAACCCCATGGGTCGACAAATGGGTGGCCAGTCATGGAGGAGGCTCTATCGAGCGCCTCTATCTCCGAGGAGCACCATACCCTTATGGGTGCATTATTGTAGAGCATTCAGTCCCACGACAACGGACAGAAGGAGGCCTTTAAGGGTCTCCTGAAGAGCTTTCAGGTAAACCATGCGACACTCTGTTTGCAAAATATTGATTTATTTTTATTATTATATACATGGAAGCCCCCGAGCCCTAGGTGAGTTTGAGAAAACTTACCTACGGGTCAATCATGGTTCCGACTCCGAACTATATACAAACTATATGTTCGTAACGTTAGAATATCCCCTAAGAAGGCCGGACATATGATTGGATTGACGACACTTCAGAAGTATTGAACCCATGTAACCTAGCAAGTGTTTGTGTGCTACACGCTTCGTCATCGGCGGCGGCTGTGAATGGCGCCGAGCTGGACGAGCTGAATCGGAAGCTCAAAAGCTCCGAAGACGAGCTTGATGCTCTCAACAAAAGATTCAACGAGGCGCAAGGTAAGTCTAAATCAACATCCGAACACTTTTGTGGGAATACTGTCAATGCAGTTCTTCATAGTGTTAATGATCACACATCCTTGGTGAAGGAGGTGGAGAAGCTCAAGGACGAGCTACGACACTTGAAGGATGATACGGCGGCTGAGAGGGCGGTGGCCGCACAAGCGGCTACCGCACTTTCCGCCCTAAGAGCCACCAGCGACAAACATGATGTTAGGGTGGAGGAGATCCAATAGGAGCTCAACGACGCCGACCGGAAGTGCGAACACCTTGAGTAGAAAAGCAAGGAGCACACGGCCGAACTATCCACCCTAAAGGCCGATCACCAAAAGGAGCGGGTGGATAGGCGGTTCTTTGAGGAGCAAGTCCGCCAAGCAAAGGATATAACAGATGGTAAGCCATACTTATCGCAGTGTGTCTTCGGGGATAGCAAGTTCAAGTTGCTTACCCAAGTGTGGCGTTCCTCAGGCGCCTCCTCCGACCTCCAGAAGAGTGTAACAGATGCTGATCACTTTATGCATCGCAGGAAGAAGGAGACGAAGCTCATTTATTCTGGCCGCAGTTTAAGGCCCCCGAGCACCCTCCTCTTCTTGCTGAGCAGCTGAAGCAGCTAATGGAGCTACGCCGGATGGCAGAGCCGGCCATCAAGGATCTCTGCCTCCGGCTATGGCCCGACGAGCCACTACGAGGCAACTACTTTGGCCTGGTGCAGAAACTGATCGACACTTCGCCCCATCTCGACGTGTTGAGGCACTCATCCTGCATCTAGGGAGCTTGGATGGCCTTTCCAAAGGTCAAGGTGCACTGGCCGGGGCTTGATCGATGAAGATAGCCACCGCCCCTCCGCCTACCAGAAAGGAACATAGGCGCCCCGAGCTATACTTCGCCGGAGTAATGGAAGGAACTCTGGCATTAGAGTCGTAGTGTTTGAAGGAGATCACATATGAATAAGTTGTAATATGTCCGAAGACATTTTAACATTTTAATGTTATAATTTTTATCATACTTTCAATGTTTTGCATCCTTTATAACTCCTGTGTGGCCATTGAAACTGAAAGCTACGAGTCGTCGGCTTCAGCCCCCATGTAGATACTACATGGGGTGTCTCTGCCAATGCACTATGTCCCTTAGCCTATTTATCGGAACCCGAAGGCGGTAGAGTGTGGCGGACCAGGCAATCGGACCATAGTGCTTTGATGCTTTCACTTAGCCATAGGGGCGCGAAAAGGACTGTGGGGAGGCTAATGATTAGCCCTCGGAGTGTTGTGATGTTTGGATGAACTGCGGCTAAGGCTAGCATCACATGGTTTGCATGAAGAACAAACCCCTAGTATAACACGGAATATCCTCTAACAAGGATTTAAGCATAACACTTCAAGCTTGGATTCACAGACCGGCTCTTGCATACTATGACAGTCAGTTTTCAGGTTTCTCCTCTGAGGTGCTTGACCAAACTATCTGGAAAAACAATTGCAGGGGTTCTCCCTTTGCCCTTTTACCCGAACGAGCAGAACGTAAAGTGGCAAGCACAAGAGCCGGGCAACCCAACTATTGACCCAAGACATAGTTCAGAACCAATGCATATAAAGTGAATTCCAAGACACCGAATGCATAATAAGTTGCTCATAATGCGATTTTTTATTAAACTTGAGCCATCGGTCTATTAGCCGGTTGCGTCGCAACATACCGAATAGTTTCACGAGAAGAGGGAGAAAAAGGAAATATGTGCAAAAAAGGACAAATGAGACAACATGTATAATGTTGTTACATTTTTTCTCAACAACTCTTATTGCTCGGATTTCCAAAGGAACTTCTTATAGGTATTTGAAAAAATAAAATGTACATGAGTGGTTGTACCAAGGGTCTTCGTTTGGTGACCTTACGTCCTCAATGTACCCCGTCACAAGTCTACTCCTGCTCTTTGGTACACCTCAATGGGTGATACTGTTTGGCAAATGGATCTTGCAAACCAGGTCTTGAGAAGTCGCCGAATTGTGGATGAGCTTTACACCTTTGGCAGGCCTTTTGATGGTACCTACATTGTGTCCGAAGACATATTGATGGTAGTAGTTTGATCCAGCCGGACACCCACCTTTGTTTCCCTACCACCACCCATGGAATTTTAAGTGCAAAGTTGTGCCACCTTGGCACGTACTTCGCAGGTCCTAGGGTTGTGAGATGGGGGGTGAGTCCCTATTTAAGGGGAGGGGAAGGTTCTGAGAGTTCAGACTGAAGCCGTGCTTGCTTCCCAACCTTGCGTGCCTTTACGACAGATGTCGAAGCTTGCCGATCGTCTTTGTAATTAAATTCGTCCGCCAAGGCCAGCGCATGTTCCTCAATTCGGAGAGAGCGCCTTGTGTTTCCGTTAATAGTAATGACCCCCTTGGGGCCAGGCATCTTGAGCTTGAGTTATGCATAATGCGGGATGGCGTTGAAGCGAGAGAACGCTGCTTGGCCGAGTAGGGCATGATAGCTGCTGCGGAAGGGCACAATGTCGAAGATCAAGTCTTTGCTGTGAAAGTTGTAGGGCGAGCCGAACACTACTTCCAGGCTGACGGAGCCTGTGCACTGGGCCTCGACACATGGAATCACTCCTTTGAAGGTAGTGTTATTGGGTTTGATCCTTGACGGATCGATGCCCATCTTTTTCACCGTGTCTAAGTAAATCAGGTTAACGTTACTTCCTCCATCCATTAGGACTTTTGTGAGGTGGTACCCATCTATAATCGTGTCTAGTACGAGGGCCTCAAAACCCCCATGACGGATACTGGTCGGGTGATCATGCCGATCAAAGGTGATCGGATATGCCGACCATGGTTTATACTTCGGGGCTAGAGGATCTATGGCATAGACCTCTCGAAGGGCCCACTTCCTCTCCTTCTTAGGTATATGGGTGGCGTATATCATGTTTAGTATTTTGACTTCTGGAATGAATTTCTTTTGTCCGCCACCAATCGGACCCCGAGGCTCATCCTCAATCTTGCTGTGAGGGCTCTTGACTTGGTCCTCGGGTAGGAGCTTGCCAGCGTGTTTGAACACCCAACAATTGTGGTGTGTGTGTTTGGAGGGCTTCTCTTGAGTCCCATGGATTTGGCAAGGCCTTTCCATGATCTTCTCCAGTAGGGTGGGTCCATCGTGATTGCCTTTAGGAGGCTTCTTCTGCTGCCCAGGTCGGGAGTTGTGGAAGCCGACGTTAACAGTTGGAAATATGCCCTAGAGGTAATAATAAATTAGTTATTATCATATTTCCTTGTTCATGATAATCATTTATTATCCATGCTATAATTGTATTGATCGGAGACTTAGATGCATGTGTGGATACATAGACAAAACCATGTCCCTAGTATGCCTCTAATAGACTAGCTCGCTGATCAAAGATGGTTAAGGTTTCCTAGCCATGGACATGAAATTTCATTTGATAATGGGATCCAATCATTAGGAGAATGGTGTGATGGACAAGACCCAAACTATAAACGTAGCATATGATTGTGTCAGTTTATTGCTACTGTTTTCTGCATGTCAAGTATCTATTCCTATGACCATGAGATCATGCAACTCACTGACACCGGAGGAGTTCCTTGTGTGTATCAAACATCGCAACGTATCTGGGTGACTATAAAGGTACTCTATAGGTATCTCTGAGGGTGTTTGTTGGGTTGGTATGGATCAAGACTGGGATTTGTTACTCCGTGTGATGGAGAGGTATCTCAGGGTCCACTCGGTAATACAACATCACAATAAGCCTTGCAAGCAATGTGACTAAGTGTTAGTCATGGGATCTCGTATTACGGAATGAGTAAAGAGACTTGCCGGTAACGAGGTTGAACTACGTATGGAGATACCGACGATCGAATATCGGGCAACTAACATACCGAAGAACAAAGGGAACATCATACGAGATTAAATGAATCCTTGACATAGATGTTTGACTGATAAAGATCTTCATAGAATATGTAGGAACCCAGATGGGCATCCAGGTCCCGCTATTGGTTATTGACCATAGAGGTGTCTCGGTCATGTCTACATAGTTCTCGAACCCACAGGGTCTGCACACTTAAGGTTCGGTGACGTTTTGGTAGTATAGATTTATGTATGGTGGTGACCGAAGGTTGTTTAGAGTCCCGAATGAGATCCCGGACGTCACGACGAGATCCGGAATGGTCTGGATGTAAAGATTGATATATAGGAAGTCCTATTTTGGTCGCCAGAAAAGTTTCGGGGTTATCGGTAGTGTATCGAGAGTGCCGGTAGTGTACCGGAGACCATAGGGAGGGGGTATTTCGACCCAAGAGGCTACATCAGATGTGGGAGGATGAATACCAGCCCTTTGTGGGATGGAGGAAGTCCCACCAAGGGCCCATGCGGCTGGGAAGAAAAAGCCCAAAAGGAAAAAGGTGGAAAAAGGCAAAAGGGCTAAATTAGGAAGGAATCCTAATCCTACTAGGAGTGGAGGAGGAGGACTCCTCCCTCCTGGTTCGGCCCACCCAAGGGCTGGCTCCTTGGGGGCCAAGCCTCCTCCTCCTCTCCTCCTATATATACTAGAGGGTTTTAGGGTTTTGTCACAAAATTTTCAGCCACGTGCTACCCGTTCCTCTAGTGCATAGTTTCTCCTCTAGATCGGTTTTCTGCAGTGCTTAGGCAAAACCCTACCGGAATTGCTCCACCACCATCGCTGCGGCGCTATCATGCTGCTGGAGAACTCGTCTACCTCTCCACTCCCTGTTGCTGGATCAAGAAGGCGGAGATTGTCATCAAGCTGTACGTGTGCTGAACGCGGAGGTGCCATCCATTCAGCGCTAGATCGAAAGGACCGTGATCAAGATCGCGAGACAGATCATAATGAGATCACGATACGGATCGTGATGAGTTTGCGTGACGGATCATGATTGGATCGCGGGACGGATCGTGATGAGATCGCGGGACGCTTAGCGATTTGGATCACGAACACGGTCGACTACACCAACCGCGTTTCTTAACACTTCCTGCTTAGCGATCTACAAGGGTATGTAGATCCACTCTCCCTCTTGTAGATGCTCATCACCATGGATAGATCTTGCGTGTGCATAGGAAATTTTTTGTTTCCCATGCAACGTTCCCCAACAGTGGCATCATGAGCTAGGTCTATGTGTAGATGAGATCTCGAGTAGAACACAAAAAGTTTGTGGGCGTTGATGCTTAGATTGCTTCCTCCCTTGGTCGTGTTTTGGTTCAGTGGTATTGTGGGATGAAGGGGCCCGGTCCAACCTTACTCCTATGCTTACGACAGACCGGTTCCATTGACTGACGTGTAACTTCGTTGCACAAAGATGGCTAGCGGGTGTCTGTTTCTCCTACTTTAGTTGGATCGGATTTGACTAAGGCAATCCTTGAGAAGGTTGAAAATCAACTTATGTATCACCGTTGTGGTTTATGCGTAGGTGAGAATTGTTCTTGCTAGATACCCGTAGTAGCCACGTAAAACATGCAACAACACTTAGAGGACGTCTAACTTGTTTTTGCAGAGTATGTTGTGATGTGATATGGCCAATTACATGATGAGATATATGTGATGTATGAGATGATCATGTGTTGTATAGAATATCATGACTTGCATGTCGATGAGTACGGCAACCGGCAGGAGCCATAGGGTTGCCTTTAATTGTTGTATGACCTGCGTGTCAATCATTAAGCGCTATGTAATGCTTTACTTTATTACTAAACAGTAGCAACAGTAGTAGAAGCATGGTGGGCGCGACAACCCCGATGGCGACACGTTGATGGAGATCAAGATGATGGAGATCATGGTGTCATGACGGTGACGATGGAGATCATGCCGGTGCTTTCAAGATGGAGATCAAAAGCACAAGTTCATGGCCATATCATGTCACTTATGATTTGCATGTGATGTTAATCCTTTTATGCACCTTGTTTTGCTTAGGATGATGCTAGAATTATAAGGTGATCCCTCACTTAATTTCAAGATAAATTGTGTTCTCCCCGAGTGTTCACCATTGCGAAAGTTCTTCATGTAGACACACCACATGATGATCGGGTGTGATAGACTCTACGTTCACATACAAAGGGTGCAAGAGAGTGTTGCGCATGCAGAACACTCGGGTTAAACTTGACGAGCCTAGCATGTACAGACATGGCCTCAGAACACAAGAGACCGAAAGGTCGAACATGAGTCTTATAGTAGATATGATCAACATGATGATGTTCACCATTGAAACCACCTCAACTCACGTGATGATCGGACTTGATTTGGTGAATTTGGATCATGTGTCACTCGAATGACCGGAGGGATGTCAATTTGACTGGGAGTTCTTCAGTAATATGATTAATCGAACTCATTATCATGAACATAGTCAGTAGTGTCTTTGCAAATTATGTTGTAGATTACTTGCTCGCGCTGTAGCTCCCTTGAAATTTTTATATGTTCCTAGAGAAATAGAGTTGAAAGATGATGGTAGCAATATTGCGGACTTGGGTCCGCGAGCTGATGATTGTCCTCATTGTAGCATAGAAGGCTTATATCCTTAATGCACCTCTCGGTGCGCCACCCCCCTCTAGCGTTGTCTATAGATGTTGTGAACATCTGACAGGTGCGTTTTGATGACTACTTGATAGTTTAGTGCGTCATGCATTGCGGCTTAGAATTGAGGCTCGAACGTCAAGGAACATATGAGATGTTCTAAGAGCTGAAATTAGGATCTCGGGCTCGTACCCGTGTTGTGAGATATGAGATCTCCAACAAGATTCTTTGCCTGCAAGATGAAAGAGAATAGCTCAATCATTGAGCATGTGCTCAGATTGTCTGGGTGCTACAATCGCTTGAATCGAGTGGGAGTTGGTCTTCCAGATAAGATAGTGATTGATATAGTTCTCCAAGTCACTGTCACTAAGCTACTAGAACTTGGTGATGAACTATAAAATGCCAGGGATAGAAATAATGAACTCTGAGCTTGTCGCGATGGTTGACACCGTGAAGGTAGAAATCAAGAAGGAGCATCAAGTGTTGATGGTTATTCAAACCACTAGTTTCGAGAAGGGCAACAACAAGGAGGGAAACTTCATGGATAGCAAGTCAGTTGCTGCTCCAGTGAAGCAACCCAAAGTTGAACCCAAACCCGAGACTAAGTGCTTCGATTATGAGGAGAGTGGTCGCTAAAGCGGAACAACCCTAGATACTTGGTAGATAAGAAGGCTGGCAACGTCAACAAAATTATATTTGATATACATGTTAATGATGTGTACCTTGCGAGTACTCCTAGTAGCACCTGGGTATTGGATACCGGTTCGGTTGCTAAATATTAGTAACTCGAAATAAAAGCTACAGAATAAACGGAGAACTAGCTAAGGGTGAGGTAACGATGTGTGTTGGAAATGTTTCCAAGATTGATGTGATCAACATCGCATGCTCTCTCTACCTTCGGGATTAGTTACAAACCTAAATAAATGTTATTTGGTGTTTTGCATTGAACATGAACGTGATTAGATTGTGTTTATTGCAACACGGTTATTCATTTAAGTTAGAGAATAATGGTTATTCTCTTTACATGAATGACACCTTCAATGGTCATGCACCCAGTTAGAATGGTTTGTTGAATCTTGATCGTAGTAATACACATGTTCATAACATTGATGCCAAAAGATAGAAAGTTAATAATGATAGTACCACATACTTGTGGCACTGCCGCTAAATGTCATATTGGTATAAAGCGCATGAAGAAACTCCATGCTTATGGATCTTTGGACTCATTCGATTTCGAATCGGTTGAGACATGCGAACCATGCCTCTTGGGCAAGATGACTAAGGACCCCATTTCCAGATGGATGGAGCGGGCAAGTGATTTATTGGAAATGATACATGTTGATGTATGCAATCCAATGAGTCTTGTAGCGTGTGGTGGATATCGTTATTTTCTTACCTTCACTGATGATTTGAATAGATATAGTGTATATTTACTTAATGAAACACAAGTCTGAATCGTTTGAAAGGTTCAAGCAAATTCAGAGTGAAGTTTAAGATCATCATGACAAGAAGATAAAAAATGTCTGCGATATGATCGTGGAGGTGACTATCTGAGTTACGAGTTTGGTATACAACTTTAGACAATGTGAAAGTTGTTTCACAACTCACGCCACCTGGAACACCATAGTGTGATGGTGTGTACGAATGTCATAGTCGTACTCTATTGGATATGGTGTGTGCTATGATGTCTGTTATCGTTTTGCTACTATAATTTTGGGGTTATGCATTAGAGACAACTACATCACTTTAAATAGGGCACCATATAAATCCGTTGAGATGACACCATGTGGATTAGGGTTTGATAGAAACCCAAGCTGTCATTTCTTAATGTTTGGGGCTGCGACGCTTGTGTGGAAAATGTTTTCACCGAATGAGCTCAAACCCAAAGTAGACAAATGCATCTTCATAGAATACCCTAAGAACAGTTGGGTGAACCTTCTATCTCAGATCCAAGCATAAAGTGTTTGTTGCTAAAACTGGGTCCATTCTCGAGGAAAAGTTTCTCTCGAAAGAATTGAGTGGGAGCAAGATAGAACTTGATGAGGTTGTTGAACCTTTGTTTCAACCAGAGAGTAGCGCAGCGCAGAAAGATGTTTCTGTGGAACCTATGTCAGTTGAAGAGGAAGTAAATGATGATGATCATGAAGCTTCGGATCAAGTTACTATCGAACCTCGTAGGTCGACAAGGATGTGTACTGCTCCTGAGCGGTACGACAACCCTGTCTTGGAGGTCATGTTGTTGGACAATCATGAACCTACGAGCCGTGGAGAAGCGATGATGGTCCCGGATTCCGACAAATGGAGGCCATAAAATCCAAGAAAGGATCCATGTATGAAAACCAAGTATAGATTTTGGTATACTTCCTCGTTGGACGGCAGGTCGTTGAGTACAAATGGACCTTTAAGATGAAGACAAACGCTGATGGTGAATGTCACCATTTATAAATCTCAACTTGTCGCAAAGAAGTTTCCGCCAAGTTCAAGGAGTTGACTATGATGAGACTTTCTCACTCATAGAGATGCTAAAGTCTGTTGGAATTATGTTAGCAGTTGCTGCATTTTTCAATTATGAAATCTGGCAAATGGATACCAAAACATCATTTCCTTGCTTAAGGAAAGGTTGTATGAGATACAACCAGAAGGTTTTGTCAGTCCTAAGGATGCTAAAAGGTGTGGAAGCTTTAGTGATCCTTCTATGAACTGAAGCAAGCATCTCGGAGTTGGAATATACACTTTGATGAGGTGATCAAAGTTTCTGAGTCTATACAAAGTTTATGAGAAACTTGTATTTACAATAAAGTGAGTGGGAGCACTATAGAGTTTCTGGTAAGCATATGTGGTTGACAAATTGTTGATCGGAAATGATGTAGAATTTCTGGAAAGCATAAACGGTTGTTTGAAAAGAGTTTTCAAAGGAAGACCTGGATAAAGCTACCTAATTGTTGAGCATCAAGATCTATAGAGATAGATCAAGATGCTTGATGAGACTTTTCAATGAGTACATACCTTGACAAGATTTTGAAAGAGTTCAAAATGGATCAGTCAAAGAAAGAGTTCTTGCCTGATTTGTAAGGTGTGAAGTTGAATAAGACTCATTGCCTAGTGACTGCAGAAGACAGAGAAAACATGAGTGTCATCCCCTATGCTTCAGCCATAGGCTCTATCATGTATGCAATGCTGTGCACAAGACCCGATGTCAGCCTTGCCATAAATATGTCCGGAAGGTTTCAAAGTGATCCTGGAATGGAGCACTGGACAGCGGTCAAGATTATCCTTAGTAACTAAAAGACTAAGGAGATGTTTCTCGATTATGGAGGTGATAAAGAGTTCGTCGTAAAGAGTTACGTCGATGCAAGCTTTAACACCAATCCGGATGACTCGTAGTAGCAGTCTAGATACGTATAGTGGAGCAACCATTTGGAAGAGTATCAAGTGGAGTGTGGTAGCAGTGTTTACAGTTTGACATAGAGATTTGCAGAGTACACACGGCTGTGAATGTCATAGACCCGTTGACTATAAAACCTCTCTCACATGCAAAGCATGATCGAGCCCCAGAACTCATTGGGTGTTAGATTCATAACAATGTGAATCACATGGTTATGTGAACTAGATTATTGACTCTAGTGCAAGTGGGAGACTATTGGAAATATGCCCTAGAGGCAATAATAAATTAGTTATTATCATATTTCCTTGTTCATGATAATCATTTATTATCCATGCTATAATTGTATTGATCGAAGACTTAGATGCATGTGTGGATACATAGACAAAACCATGTCCCTAGTATGCCTCTAATAGACTAGCTCGTTGATCAAAGATGGTTAAGGTTTCCTAGACATGGACATGAGATGTCATTTGATAACGGGATCACATCATTAGGAGAATGGTGTGATGGACAAGACCCAAACTACAAACGTAGCATATGATCGTGTCAGTTTATTCCTACTGTTTTCTGCATGTCAAGTATCTGTTCCTATGACCATGAGATCATCCAACTCACTGACACCGGAGGAGTGCCTTGTTTGTATCAAACGTTGCAATATAACTAGGTGACTATAAAGGTACTCTACAGGTATCTCCAAGGGTGTTTGTTGGGTTGGCATGGATCAAGACTGGGATTTGTTACTCCGTGTGACGGAGAGGTATGTCAGGGCCCACTCAGTAATACAACATCACAATAAGCCTTGCAAGCAATGTGACTAAGTGTTAGTCATGGGATCTTGTATCAAGGAATGAGTAAAGAGACTTGCCGGTAATGAGGTTGAACTAGGTATGGAGATACTGACGATCGAGTCTCGGGTAAGTAACATACCGAAGAACAAAGGGAACATCATACGGGATTAACTGAATCATTGACATAGAGGTTCGATCGATAAAGATCTTTGTAGAATATGTAGGAACCAATATGGGCATCCAGGTCCCGCTATTGGTTATTGACCGTAGAGGTGTCTCGGTCATGTCTACATAGTTCTCGAACCTGCATTGTCTGCACACTTAATGTTCGGTGATGTTTCGGTAGTATAGTGTTATGTATGGTGGTGACCAAAGGTTGTTCGGAGTCCCAGATGAGATCCCAGACGTCACGAGGAGCTCCGAAATGGTCCGGAGGTAAATATTGATATATAGGAAGTCCTATTTTGGTCGCCGGAAAAGTTTCGGGCTTATCGGTAGTGTACCAGGGTGCAGGTAGTGTACCGGGAGACCATCGGGAGGGGTATTTCGACCCAAGAGGCTACATGGGCTGTGGGAGGATGAATACCAGCCCTTAGTGGGATGGAGGAAGTCCCACAAAGGGCCCATGCAGCTGGGAAGAAAAAGCCCAAAAGGAAAAAGGTGGAAAAAGTCAAAAGATCTAAATTAGGAAGGAGTCCTAATCCTACTAGGAGTGGAGGAGGAGGACTCCTCCCTCCTGGTTCGGCCGACCCAAGGGATGGCTCCTTGCGAGCCAAGCCTCCTCCTCCTCTCCTCCTATATATACTGGAGGGTTTTAGGGTTTTGGCACAAGATTTTCAGCGACGTGCTACCCGTTCCTCTAGTGCATAGTTTCTCCTCTAGATCGGTTTTCTGCAACGCTTAGGCGAAGCCCTGCCGGAATTGTTCCACCACCATCGCCGCGGTGCCGTCATGCTGCCGGAGAAATCGTCTACCTCTCCGCTCCCTCTTGCTAGATCAGGAAGACAGAGATCGTCATCAAGCTGTACGTGGGCTGAACGCGGAGGTGCCGTCTGTTCGGCGCTAGATCGAAAGGACCGTGATAAAGATCGCGAGACGGATCGTGATGAGATCACGGTATGGATCATGATGAGTTCGCGGGACGGATCGTGATTGGATTGCGGGACGGATCGTGATGAGATCGCGGGACGCTCGGCAGTTTGGATCGCCAAGAAGTTCGACTACACTAACCGCGTTTCTTAACGCTTCCCGCTTAGCGATCTACAAGGGTATGTAGATCCACTCTTCCTCTCGTAGATGCTTATCACCATGGATAGATCTTGCGTGTGCGTAGGAAATTTTTTGTTTCCCATGCAACGTTCCCCAACATTGACATCCATGTCATCGACATCACTATTATTGTGCCAGCGCTTGTTCTTGTTGCGCTTTGGTTTCCCGTTGCCGTCCCAAACTTCTGAGGTCCCGGGGTCTTCGGAGTTGTGGCTACGTCTTGCTAGCCAATTGTCCTCACCTGCTAAAAAGTGGGTCATGAGGGATGTAAGTGCAGACATGGTCCGAGGTTTATCCTGGACGAGCTGGCGAGCGAGCCATTCATCCCGAATATTGTGCCGGAAGGAGGCTATTGCCTCAGCATCTCGGCAGTCAACAATATGGTTTTTCTTGGTCAAGAAACGATTCTAGAATTGCCGCGCAGACTCTTTGGGCTTCTGAATGACGTTGCTTAGGTCGGAGGAATCTGCAAGCCGAACATAGGTTCCATGGAATTTAGATCGGAATGCATCCTCCAGGTCTTCCCACCATCCAATGGAGTTTTCGGGGAGGCTGTTTACCAGTGCCGAGCTGGCCCTTGAGTTTGAGGGGGAGATATTTGATGGCGTGGACATCATCTCCTTGCGCCATGTGGATGTGGAGGAGGAAGTCCTAAATCCATACGGTTGTGTCAGTGGTCCCATCATACTATTCTATATTCACGAGTTAAAACCCCTATGGGAACTAATGTTTCATGACCTCACCTGCGAAGCACAGTGGGTGAGCGGCACCTCTGACCCAAGCTATGTCGTGCCTGTATTTGGCATCTATTCTAGCCCGGTTGTGTTCCCAGCCTCTATTGTTTCGGTCGAGCCATGGTCTGTACCCGTCCCGTCTATCAGGTTAGTAATCTTTGGATCCGTAGATGGATCTTGTACGACCTTCTCTGTAATCTAGGTCATCTCGCAGGTCGAACTTGTCATTGGGATCTAGTGGATCCTTTCCCCGTCTTTGGGGCATCGCCGGTCAATAACCGATCTCGTCAGCCGTCCTATCATGCCCGTGAGGAGGGCGGTCCGGCTTGTCGTATGGAGTATGCTTTGGAGACGAAGTGTTAGTGAGCTCATCGTCAAATTGTAGTAGCAGCCTTCCGCATGGATAACACTTAGGTTGGTCCGACAAACCAGTACCATATCCTTCCTGAGCTGAGAGGACTCTCGTCCATCGATCGTTGAGGTCATCTTGTTTGGCTTTAAGTTGCCGCTCTTTTGCTTTCAGGCTGCGGGTCATCGCTATGAGCTGTTGTCTGAACAGTTCCTGATCTTCAGGGTTATCAGGAATGTCTAAGTCATCGGCTTCTGGGATGTCCTCCTCCTCGACAGGACGGAGGTAGTTGTTGTCCTCGGAATCATTGAAGTCGTCGGGGTTGCGCTGGTCTTCAGGCCTCTCTTGACCTTCTAGCGGGTGTTCGAAGATATAGGGATCACCACGATCCTGGGGGGTATCCCCGTCCCCGGTGCCGATAATAGCTTTCCTTCCCTTTTTGCCTTTTGACCGCTTATGTGGTTTCCGGCGCCTTGACGGCGCGTCACCCGACTTGTCGCCATCGTTATTAGGCGTTTTGTCACCATTAACGGCAGGAGTGTCCACCATGTAGACGTCATATGTGGAAGTGGCGGCCTATCGCCCGGTGTTAACGGGGGTGGGAGCATAGTCCTCTTCATCCATGTATTCTGCCTCCTCGGAGGAATAGTCCAGCATGTCAGTTAAATCTTTAACTGTGGCTATCAAGTGGGTGGTGGACGGGTCGAAAAATTTGTCCTAACCCGCTCTGTAACTGATCCAAGAACAGATCGGGGTTGGATCGTCAGTAATCTTCATCGACGAGATCCGATCTAGGTCCGATGTCGAGAGCTTCATCGGGTCAAACTGTTCGGAGCTTTCGGAGCTTACCTCCGATGCGTCTAGGCAAGTGGAGTGTTTGACAGGAACAAGTATTCGGTCCTCTGGCACTATGACCGGTTCCGAACTAGGAATTGGACCATCGCCGGGGTTAACCCCGTGGGCGTGACTGAAGAAAGAACTCAAGGTTAAACCCTCAGAGTCTTCGGGCATGGCAGGCGTAACTGTGAGCCCGGTTAGTGACAAGTCACCCCGAGAATCTAGAGAGAACTCTAGGTTCCCGAATCTGACCTCTCGATCAGGGGCAAAGCTTTCGACACGGCCTAGATGGCCGGTCGGGTAGGCATGCAACATAATGCCGCCAAAGGCAAAGATCTATCCGAGGACAAAAGTGTCCATGTTGCGAACCTCTTCGTTGATGACAAGGCGAGACATTGATTCCTTGAGTGCTCATAGAGGAACTCTTAAGGAAAGCACCAATGTCGGTGTCAAAACCGGCAGATCTCGGGTAGGGGGTCCCAAATTGTGAGACTAGAACCGATGGTAACAGCAGACAAAGGGGACACGGTTTTACCTAGGTTCAGGCCCTCCTATGGAGGTACTACCCTACATCCTGCTTGATTGTATTAATGATATGGGGCTTACAGAGTTCATCTACCTCAAAATCGAATAGCTAACCCGAGATGAGTTGTTCTCCTTCTACAACCTAAAACCATTCGGCTTATATAGATGCTGGGGGTACCTAGGGTTTACACATGGTCGGTTACATGCCGAAGAGATAAACATGCCTATTCGCTACATCTAACGTGGAGGACAACCATGATTCCCAAAGCTTCCTTCTTGGAGAAAGGGCCTTTGATTGATCCAATGTTTGGCAAGTGGCCCATATAGTCCGGCCCATATCAATAGGTCGGCCTCCCGAGGACCCCTTAATCGAGGACTCCCTCATCGGGCCTGCGAAGTGAATGAACGGCCTAGTCAGGACCGGCTTGGGGCCCTGCACACAACGTTTGAGGCCATGTTGGAAACCTCATCCGGACTTCCATTATGGGTTATAACTCATATAGGCAACTACCTTCGACGTGAGTGGTTGTAAGTTAACGTTCGAGGCCGACTCCCTTGCTGGGCTTCCGCTTGAAGGTTGCCGAGGTGCCTTTTTAGTGCACATGGCGATAAGTGGAGGGAGCATCTGTGATGAAGTACACCTCTGTAGGGTAAACTATCTTTTTGAATAGCCATGTCCGTGGATATGGACTACTTGGAGACTTGCATTGTTCATAGATAACTTTAAATGGATGCTCTAAAATGCTCCAGATAAGTGTGAGTGCTATGGATGGCTTCTAGTAGGCAGATGAGAGAGTATACATCGTGGTGTATTGATGTGGTGAATATGTGGACTCGCGTGTGATACGCCACCTCAAAGAATGTACTCATAGTGGTAGTACAGGTTAGCCAAGATTCAAAGCTGGCTTGCTTCTATAAACTCCACAACCCCCTTCATTGATACTGATGCATATGTAGATAGTTCTGATGTAAGTCTTGCTAAGTACCTTTGTACTCACATTTGCTTATTTATGTTTTTGCAGAGGAGACGCCAGTCTCATTAGTGATTTTTATGCCATGAAGTTTGATGTTGACCAGATTAGCTTGGGAATCCCAGATAGAGGTCTGGTTCCTTTGGTAGGGTCGTCGTAGCTTTTCAGGCTCCTCCAGCCACTTTTAGTAGATGTCTGTACCCAAACATGTTTTGCTTTTGCTTGTTGCTTGTATGACTTGAATGATGGGTCATGTGACCCTAGTTTGTAACACCACACTTTGTTGGCTCTTATGAGTCTTGAATAAATACTTGAGTCGTAGAGTTTTGTTGTGATGCCATGTTGTATCTACTCATATCGTGCATAGTGTGTGTATGATTGAAATGCATTGATATGTGTGGTATTGGACACCTAGTTGTGTGCCTTTACTATCCTTCTTGACGGGGAAATGCTTCGTTGGGCTTCCATTAGCCTTGGTAGCTTGCTACTACTCCAGACACATTGATCGACCAACGTGTATCCTTCTTTGCTGACGTGCCTGTCCCTATGGCGAAATGTTTGGCAGTGTAATGGAGTCCCTATAGCCTGCTACGACTCGTCTCCATGTAGTGATGAAATTAATGTCCCATGGCGTAATGGGGTCCTTGTATCTTGCTATGACTCATCTACACACGCTGATGACCGACACCTGCATTGCTGGGTTACGTATGCATGTCCCTGTACGCTTGTCTCATTTGGGTCTATGACTAGTCATGCTGACTAGGATTCTTTGACGTGTGAATGCCAGTGAAACGTTCATATCTGTGAGCCAAAAGTCGCAAACGGTCTCGACCAAGGTAAGGTGGCAGCCATGGGTTACCGTGCATGAGGCCGCAAAGTGGTGTGACGTGTTACAGGCTCGATTCACATGACTTAGGATCGGGCTCCCGACAGCGTTGGTATCAGAGCTTCAATGCGTGTAGGATTACCAAGCCAAACTAGTCAATGTTGAGTCTAGAACCGCTTTAGTTATATATGGGAATTGATTGCGGAAGGGAACGTAAGATTCTTTTCACTCCTTTCCTCGTATCATTCTAATTCTGAGTCACCCTCTCCTTTGATCTACGTGGTTAAGACTTAGGCTTCTCATTTATCTATTAGGATGACGAGTTACTATGCTGCAGACTTATAGGAATGTTGATGTCTTCCTAGATCATTCTCTCCGTAAGAATTTAGTGTTATGTTGTTAGTTTTTGCAGGTTGCCTCATATTTCATGCCCGTACACCCGTTATGCTATCCGAGTTATCCAAGGTTTATAAAATCTGATGCAATTGAAAATTCTTTTCTCCTGTTCTTGATGTCTTTTTGGGCCAGGCAAAGCACACTAATTGTTGTGTTGAGGTACTCAATTACCTTGACATGTCTGTTGGTGTTAGTAGGAAACCATGTTATTCTAGTGAACCACTCGACAGTCTAGTTGTGTCCTTAGTTCACAGTGTGACAATTCTGGCCATTGTTATAGAAAGCATCCTATGGTGCTACTTAGTCAGTAGTTATTCTAAATCTGGGCTCTTGAACCCAAGGATCATTATGCTTACTCCGGTCGAATGTGTTTGCTCGTACCTTCAGGATGATTAGTAACCTTGATCTAGTATTCGAGGTCCGTGGTATATCATTCTTCCAATACCATGAACCATCACGACAGAAGTTCTTTGTGGACTACATATCACAACAACAATGCTCTTGATGAGTTCTCCATTTCATAGTTGTGACTCTGTCTGTCACAACCCTAGAATAATGCTTGTAAGTGCATTGGCATTCATGGCATCATGTTCTTTTCTTGGAAACATGAAATGGGGATGATCAAAACCCTAACACAAATAAAATTCAAAAAGGTTAAACTTAAAAATAATTTCAATGTTTCCCAAAATTCTCTTCAAAAATGTTCCCCCTCTTTGATAAATATTGGAAACAACATATCCGGGGTGAACTATATTATCACAACTATTTTGGCAAATTTAATAAATCAGTAAAGTTTCTGAAAATCACAAATAAAGCACTATAAATATTTTAGTTGCTTCAAATTTTCTGAAACTTTTTGTGGAGCTTGAAAATATTCCAAATATACCCCACAAATATTTTCAGGAATTTTGGCTTTATAGTTTTTTCCCAAACGAAATTAAACAGAAAGCAGGAAATAGAAAACAGAAAAATAATAAAAAGAGAAGTGAAACCTTACCTGTCGGCCTAGCACTGTAGCTGAGGCCCAGCCCAGCTCGAAGCGACGCTAGTCGTTGTCTTCCTCGCACTAGAAAGACGCACACGTGTGGTCGCCACGCACGGGCATGTGCCCCGGCCACCTCCTGCTTGCCGCTGAGCAGCCGGACGCGTGTGTTGACCCCGGGGACACATATGGATCAAGCCGACGCCCCTTCTCTCGCCTCCTTGCTCTCTCCCTCTCCCTCTGCTTCTTCCTCCCCGGACCCGAGCCGATGCCGCCGTCGCTACCACGTCAACAGCCGCTGCCTCGCCTCCTCAAGCTACCCTCGAGGTCCGCCGTGACTCCCTGGTCCATCCTGCCGCAGGAATCAAGCTCAGGCGCCCTCCACCATTGCCATCGAGCTCATTATCCCCGCCTCGGCCTTCGGAGCTTCACCGTCGATCCGCCGCGCTCTGCCCGTCCCCGAGCCCGCCGACCAACCCGTCTGCCTCCCAGTGAGCCCCTCTCCATTTCCCCTCTTCTCCCGTTGCCCGAGCGCCCCCCGAGAAAGCTCCCGCTCGTGGCCGAACTCTGGCTGCCGCTCAGCTCATCACCGGCCTCAACTCCAGTGGCCCCGAGCCCCCCTACTGCCCCCGCTAGATGCGCGCGTGCGCGGGCGACCTCCCTGTGCCCTCAGTGCGCCAAACCGCCGTCTTTAGCGTAACTCCGGCGAGCCCCGTCACTGTTTTGCTCGCCGCCGGCCCAACTCCGGCGAGCGCCGACGTGGCCGGCCATTAGGGCTTAATTAACCCCCTAATGACCCCTAACCACTGACAGTGGGCTCTAGGGTGGGTCAAACCTCTAGTCAGCGTGGGGATTAACCCCGTGACACTGACATGTGGGTCCCGGTCATCAGGTTTGACCTGGACCCGGGGTTGTTGACCCTCTAACGTAATGGTAATGTAATGACGATGCATTAATTGATTTTCTAGTAATAAACTAATTTAGGAAATTCCAAAAAATGTTTGAAACTTCTAAAAATCATAGAAATTCAATCGTAACTCAGATGAAAATAATTTATATATGAAAAATGATCAAAAACATCCAATGAATCTGTTCATGCCATGATCATGCATGTTTGAGCAAGTTAACACCCCCAAGTAGGACATTTCATGAATTGGGTAAAATAATAAATAGTGTTGAAGTTGGAATTTAGCATATATTTGAATTCCACTTCACTTAATATGACTATCTATTGCACTAGGTCAATTCAATGCTTTAACATGCCATATCATGCATCATGTTTGTTGCATTGCATAAGTTGAATGTGTTCATATATCTGTTTGCCGGTGTTGTTCCTTCTCGGTAGATGATGATTCCGACGTTGAGATCGTTGTCACCGATGAAGACTCATTGTTATCTTCAGAAGTGTCAGGCAAGCAACCCCCCTTCAGCATACTGATATGACCCACTCTCTCGCTCCTGCTCTCTTTTATTGCATTAGGACAATCACGATTCAACGGTTACATGTTCTTGGTAGTTGAACCCATTCCTTTGCATGACCTATCTTTGCCACAGTAAATAGTTGAAACCACTTAGCATGACTAGCAACTGCTTGAGCCTTCTTGTGCTTACTCATCCAAGTTTGCTTACTATGCCTGCTATGCTTAGAGTCATGTCGTGTCGGGTTTGATCCATCTAGGTGATGAATTTGAATGCAGTGTTCATGTCCTACTGTGTGAGAGCAGGAGCGATGAGAGGCCATGTAGGAGTACATGGCGGGTTGTCTCACTGGGACCATCCTTAAGAACTGAGTTCCATGTATGTTATCCAAGACAAGATACTACCACACATTAGGCTCCGGTAACTTGACCCCTCTTGGATTATTAATCGCCTAGACCTCTGTCCAGGAGTTGCAACTAGTTTCTGGTGTTTGTGGAAAAGTGTTGGCGGCCATGCATAGCGCTGCCCGACGGGGTGGACTGTGATGCGGTATAGGCACATGGCACGGTGTACCAAGTGGCACCCGAACGGTGGGCTTGGGAACCCTATGCACATTGTTTGAAGTTGTAGCAGAAACTTCGGCCGGACTTTCGTGCGTGTTCAGTCTCAAATAGGCATTAAACCTGGACTAGGGTCTTGAGTGATTGACGGTCATGGCCAAATCCCTCGCTGGTTCCCCTTGAAGGTTGCCGAGGTGCCTTTTTCGTGCACATGGCGATAAGTGACAGGAGCGTGTGTGTAGAAGTATACCCCTGCAGGTTGGAATAATCTGTTCGAATAGCCACGTCCTCGGATATGGACTACATGAAAAATTTATGTGGTTCATAGAAAACTTGAAGTGGATACTCTAAAATATGCAAGATAAGTGTGAGTGCTATGGATGGCCTTCTCGTACGGAGACGAGAGTGGATCCATAGTGGTGTATTGATTGGTGAATATGTGGACTTGTGTGCGCTATCCCACCTCAAAAGATATTACTTGTAGTCGTAGTACATGTTAGCCAAGAGTCAAAGCTGGCTTGCTGCAATAAACTCCACAACCTCCTTCATTGATACTGATGCATATGTAGTTAGTTTTGATGTAAGTCTTGCTGAGTACCCTTGTACTCACGTTTGCTTAAATTATGTTTTTGCAGAGGAGACGTCAGTCTCATTAGTGGTACTTATGACGTGAAGTTCGATGTTGACCGAATTAGCTTGGGAATCCCAGATAGAGGTCTGGTTCCTTTGGCAAGGTCATTGTAGCTTTTCAGGATCCTCCAACCACTTTTGTAGAAGTCTGTATTCACACATGTTTAACTTCCGCTTGTTTGTTTGAATGCTTTGAATGTTGGGTCTTGTGACCCTTGCTTGTAACATCTTATTGTGTTGGCTCTTCCGAGCCTTCTAAATAAATGTTGTAATGTTGTATGGTTATGTTGTGATGCCATAGTTGTATCTATGCATATCGGGCATGTCGTGCGTACGTGTGACGTGCAACGATATGTATGGGATTCAACACCTAGTTGTGTGCCTTTAGTAGTACTCTTTATGGGGAAATGCCTCTTTGTGCTTCCACTGAGCCTTGGTAGCTTGCTACTGCTCTGGACACATTGATTGACCGGAGTGCATCCTTCTTTGCTACTATGTCTGTCCTTTCGGGGAAATGTCTCGCAGTGTAATGGAGTCCCTGTTGCCTATTATGACTCGCCTACGCGCAGTGATGAAACTTATGTCCCACGGCGTAATGGAGTCCTTGTAGCTTGCTATGACTCGTCTACACACGCTAGAGATCGACACCAGCACTGCTGGGTTACGTATGCTTGTCCCTGTACGGATGTGCCACTTGGGTTCTATGACTAGTCATGTCAGCCTGGGTTCTTTGACATTTGAATGCTAGTGACACATTCACATACATGAGTCAAAATACACAAACGGTCCCGGCCCAGGTAAGGTGGCAGCCATGGAGATAACCGTGCGTGAGGCCCAAAGTGATGTGATGTGTTACGGTTTGGATTCTTATGGCTTAAGATCGGGGTCCCGAGAACTTTGGTATCAGAGCTTGACTGCCTGTAGGATTACCAAGCCTAACTGGTCAATGTTGAGTCTAGAACTGCTTTAGTTATATAATGGAATTGATTGTGGAAGGGAACATAAGGCTTTTTTACTCCTTTCCTTGTGTCATTCTAATTCTGAGTCACCCTCCTCTTTATTCTACGGGGTTTAAGAACTAGGCTTCTCATCTATCTATTAGGATGACGAGTTACTATGCTGGAGACATATAGGAAAGTTATTTTCTTCCTGGATGAGTGTATCCATAAGAATTCAATATCATGTTGTCAGTTTTCTTGTGGAGGTTGCCTCAAATTTCATGCCTATATAGCCATTATGCTGTCCGAGTTATCCAAGGTTTCTAAATTATCGGATGCAATTGCAAAACTCTTTCATCTTGAGTCAATGTCTTTCAGACCAGACAAAGCACACTAGTTGTTGAGTTGAGGTAGTATATTACCTCGACGTGTTTGATGAAGGTGTTTAGGAAACAATGTTATTCAAGTGATCTACCCAACAGTTCAGTTGTGTCTTCTATTCCTAGTGTGACAATTCTGGCCGTCGTAGTCAAAAGCATGTTGTGATGCTACTTAGTCAGTAGGTACTCTATTTCTGGGTTCATGAACCCAAGTATCATTCTACTCACTCCCGTTGATAGTATTTGCTCGTCCTTTAGGATATTAGTGACCTTGTTATAGTCTTCAAGGTTCGTGGTATATCATTATTCCAATACCATGATCCATTATGGCGCAAGTTCCTTGTGATCTTAATATCACAACAATATGCTCTTGATGAGTCCTCCATTTCATAGTTGTGAGCTTGTAAATTCTTTCTTTGTTGCATGGGTTATCTAGAAGAAATATGTTTAACTCCGTTTGACATATTCAATCCATGCATCTACAACTCAAGAAAAATCATGTGCTCTTGAGTTGCCCCTCTTCAACTGTATTCTGACCTATATCTATCAGTGGATAGTCAAGAGTATGTCATGCATTGTGTTATCGATGTTGGCTATTCTTGTGGTCTGTCAAGCCATTCTATTTCGGAATGACTAGGAGAAGCAAACTCCCGTACCTCATCCATTTCTTCGATTGGGTCAAAGCACTTGTATTCCGTAGATCAAAATGCCAATCCAGCTTTTGCTCTATTCTACCTTAAAGTATTACCCTATTCATGTCAAGATTATCATGAGAATTGCACTCTCTCTTATGAAATCTTGATGTAGTGATACTTCTCGCCATCATCATTCATTCCCCGGTCTTTGTGTTGTCTGTAACCAGAACACCGACAAGTGAATCGTGATGTGTGTAATCAATACTCCTAGCAACTTTGTTGCTTGGTAGTTAATGGACAATAATTTATTCTTGGTGTGTTCGTTACTGAGCCACCAGTCTAAAGATTGATCGTGCTACCTAGTCCATTTTCCATGGTGCACTTTTCGATCAATGAGTTAGGATTGTGTCAATCCTTCGCTCTGTTGATCGTATCATCTTGCCTTGAAGAGCAAGTTTATTCTCGAGCGTGATAACATATCGATGGATCGTGATTTTCCTAATATCTTCTCGGAAGTATTACCAAGGTGATCCTTGACCGTTATTTTGATTTCATGATCAAGATGGTTTCTCTATAAAGCGCCCCTTCTCCAAGACTCTGTGTTGGATACCCTTGAACTAGTTGGTTAAGCTAAACAACAACTTGGAGAGTTGGAAGATAAAAGCTTTGCCTGACTTAGGTGTTTCCAAAGGGATATCTTGTGTGGGTGTTGAAGAAAGATGATATCTTCATCAATTGATCCTTGTGATCAATTGTTGCACCTATTATCTTTTCCAACTTTTGGTTTGAGTGTGGTCTATCATCAAATCAAAATCAGAACCAAAGATCCTCTTAATGTTGTTTTACTCGTGGATGTATCCTCAAGCATACACCGTTATATCTTTTGGTCTGTCCAATGCCATCACCTTGTTCTCATAGTTGTGGAATTCCATGCATAGGGATATCTCAAAGAATTGTTGTTGAGCTCATCAGCAAAATTCTCGTCTATTCCATGTTTCATGATGGACATTAAGCTGGTTTTGGAAACTTTGTAGACAATATCTTCGTTTCATGTACATGACGTATATGTTTGGTGTAAGAAGTGACTTACTCAAGGTTCACGCACATTTAGTGCAAGTTGCCGCCGTGACCTTGGGAAAAGTTATTTTGGTTCCTCCGGAATCATCTCAAGTCAATCATGCATGTGCGAAGTATGCTATGGCTTGATATCCTTGCAACCTACAACCCATATGCATTCCCTAGCACCTAAGCCACCGATTGAGTTGTTCAAGGAAAAGAGGTTCTTCTTAAGATCATGAGTTATGCAAGGATTTCGCTATCTTTCAATGATGGTTCCAACCCGAACTCGATAGTGTTTTGTTGAAAGACCATGTAGTCATGCTTGTCCTGGACATCGTGTTCATGTTTTGGAGTTGGCTCCCGCAGTTCATTTCCTGAGAATCTCGTAATGCCATCTTTTTGATTTGTGTTGCAACCTTTCACTTTCAGACATGTTTAGTCTGGAATATCGTGACACCAACCATATCTGAATCTCAGGCAGATATGATGGCTGGAAAGTTGCCCAGGAATTATAATATTGATCTTACCAAACTGGTGAAGTTGATGTGGTGGCCAACACACTTTGCCAGAAGATCTACAATTATAATATCTTGTATCAGCAATTTAACCACTTCCCCATGAGGATTTCATATGACTTATTCTAGAAGTTTATCCTTATGGACCCTTTGAGATCCCGAAGTCCGACCTATACCTGATGTGCTAGATATCAAGCATTACACATATTTGATTTATGCTTGTACATCAAGGAGAACATTAGAGGCGGAGTGCCAAATGTCTCTCGGTCGATCATCTAGATTTCGCCCCCTTGGCATAGCTAAGGTGAAATCTGAGAAGGTGTTGTCCTCCTTTGCATTTGCATCCTCCATCATTGTCATCATGGTAGTATGTTGTGTTGCCAGGATCCTTGGCATCGATGTTGGTAAAACCGTGATGAATATGGAAAAGCTCAAGTTCTTGAGAGCATGCTCAGACACTGTGTTATACCTTGGTATCAATTGGAAAGTGCCTTCTGTTTACCAAGCTGTTCTATAACTCTAGTTTCCTTTCCGATCTGAGTATGCCATTTTTCGGTTCCTTCCAACGATCGTTTTTGAATTGCATTAGGTTGTCATAAAGAGTTTCAATGATTTTTGGATCAAAGTAATTCTTTTTGACACTTAAGGGATAATCCCACGAGTCACCCACCCTGAGATCTCTCGTCATGGAATCATGGCAATCAACTCCTCGCTACTTTGAAACCTCTTCACCATCTGTTCTAAGCGTGAAATTATTGCCTACCAAATTGAACCTTCGCCTTCTGCTCTTTCCGTTTCCCTGATATGTGTTAAGTCTCTCAGCTTGAGAGATGTTATCACATCTCATTCCACAAGTTGATCTTGAGTGCTCAATCTTCGAGAAGATCGAATCTTGTAGAGCTTTCATGTTCCTTTTGTCATTGTGTTGGATGAAGATCTTGAAAGCAAAGATGTCAAAGTCAAGATGATGAAGTGAAGCCACATCTTCGAGAAGGAAAATTGGATCATGAAGATTGTGCTAGTTGTGTCCCCTTTGTCTTCTTACCCTATGCCTGAATCTCGGGGAGAGATTCTTGTTTAGTGAGGATGAGTTGTCACAGCCCTAGAATAATGCTTGTAAGTGCATTGGCATTCATGGCATCAAGTTCTTTTCCTAGAAACTTGAAATGGCGATGATCAAAACCCTAACACAAATAAAATTCAAATAGGTTAAACTTAAAAATAATTTCAATGTTTCCCAAAATGCTCTTCAAAAATGTTCCCCCTCTTTGATAAATGTTGGAAACAACATATTAGGGGTGAACTATATTATCACAACTATTTTGGCAAATTTAATAAATCAGAAAAGTTTCTAAAAATCACAAATAAAGCACTATAAATATTTTAGTTGCTTCAAATTTTCAGAAAGTTTTTGTGGAGCTTGAAAATATTCCAAATATACCCCACAAATATTTTCCGGAATTTTGGCTTTATAGTTTTTGCCCAAACAAAATTAAATAGAAAGCAGGAAATAGAAAAGAGAAAAATAATAAAAAAAGAGGCGAAACCTTACCTGTCAGCCCAATGCTTTAGCTGAGGCCCAGCCCAGCTCGAAGCGATGCCAGTCGTCGTCTTCCTCGCGCCAGAAGGACGCGCGCATGGTCGCCGTGCGCGGGCACGCGCCCCGGCCACCTCCTGCTTGCCCCTGAGGAGCTGGACGTGTGGATTGACCCCGGGACCTGTATGGATCGAGCCGACGCCCCTTCTCTTGCCCCTCGCTCTCTCCCTCTCCCTCTGCTTCTTCCTCCCCGGACCCGAGCCCATGCCGCCATCCCCGCCGCGTCCACATCCGCTGCCTCGCCTCCTCAAGCTACCCTTGAGGTCCGCCACGACGCCCTGGCCATCCCGCCATAGGAATCAAGCAGAGACGCCCTCCACCGTCGCCATCTAGCTCATCATCCCCGCCTCGGCTGCCGGAGCTTCACTGTTGATCCACCGCGCTCCGCCTGTCCCCGAGCCCGCTGACCAGCCCGTCCGCCTCCCAGTGAGCCCCTCTCCATTTCCCCTCTTGTCCCGTTGCCCGAGCGCCCCCCTAGCTAGCTCTCGCTCGTGCCCGAACTCTGGCCGCTGCTCATCTCATTACTGGCCTCAACTCCAGTGGCCCCGAGCCCTACACTGCTGCCCTCGCTAGATGCACGCGTGCGCGGGCTACCTCCCAGTGCCATCAGCGTGCCAAACCACCACCGTTAGCATAACTCCATCGAGCCCCGCCACTGTTTTGGTCGCCGCCGGCCCAACTCCGAAGAGCGCCAACATGGCCGGCCATTAGGGCTTAATTAACCCCCTAATGACCCCCCTAACCACTGACAGTGGGTCCTAGGGTGGGTCAAACCTGTGGCCAGCATGGGAATTAACCCCGTGACACTAACGTGTCGGTCCCGGTCATCAGGTTTGACCTAGACCCGAGGCTGTTGACTCGCTGACATAATGTTGACGTAATGACGATGCATTAATTGGTTTTCTAGTAATAAAATAATTCAGGAATTTCTAGAAAATGTTTAAAACTTCTAAAAATCATAGAAATTCAACTGTAACTCAGATGAAAATAATTTATATATGAAAAATGATCATAACAATCCAATTAATCTGTTTATGCCATGATCAAACATGTTTGAGCAAGTTAACATCCCCAAGTAGGAAATTTCATGATTGTGGTAAAATAATAAATAGTGTTGAAGTTGTTATTTAGCATATATTTGAATTCTTCTTCACTTAATATGACTATCTATTGCACTAGGTCAATTCAATGCTTTAACATGCCATATCATGCATCATGTTTGTTGCATTGCATAAGTTGAATGTGTTCATTTCCCTGTTTGCCGGTGTTGTTCCTTCCCAGTAGACGATGATTCCGACGTTGAGATCGTTGTCACCGATGAAGACTCATTGTTATCTTAAGAAGTGTCAGGCAAGCAACCCCCCTTGAGATTGTTGCTGAGTTACGTTTGCCTGTCCCTGTACGGTTGTGCAACTTGGGTCTATGACTAGTCATGTCGACCTGGGTTCTTTGACGTGTGAATGCTATCGACACGTTCATATCCGTGAGCCAAAAGGCGCAAACAGTCCCGGCCAAGGTAAGGTGGCAACCGTGGGTTACTATGCATGACGCCGCAAAGTGGTGTGACATGTTACAGGCTCGATTCATATGGCTTAGGATCGGGGTCCCAACAAACAAATGTCAGAAAAATAGAAAAACAAACAATAAAAGAAAAAGGAGAAAAACCTCACCTGTAGATTACCTAGACCAACACTTGAGGCCCATCAGGCCCAAGTGCCAGTCGTCCTCGACCTCTCGCCAGAAGGACGAGGCGTGGTAGCTCGTGCGTGGCCGAGTCTCCACCTCCACCGTGCCTGCCTTGCCAGCCCTTGCCACCACGACATCGGGGATGAGATCCCCCGTGCCGTACAGATCATTCTCTTGCTCTCTTTCCTCTCCTCCTTGCTCTCTGTTGCTTCTCACCCTCGCACTCGAGTGCCATCGCCGCCGCTGCTTGCTGTCGCAACCGTAGCCACCGGCCTCGCAGAGCCCCGTGCCGAGCACCTCAGCTCCGTCCCCTCGAGCAGCTCCTCCCGCCAAAGGAATCAAGGCCAGAGGATCCACAACGTTGTCCCCGTCACCGTTTCCACCTCCGGTTGCTGAGGATCACCGGCTTTGGTTCGCCGTCATCCTTGCTTCACTAAGCCCATGTTCGATGCCATCGAGCCCACTGTGAGCCGCCGCGTCCATTCCCGCTGTTCCCAGCTCTTCCCGCGCCCCCTAGGTCATAGTGCCACCGTGGCCAAGCTCCGACCGCCACTCAGCTCGTCACCGGCGAGCATTCTGGCGACCTCAAGCCCTCCAGCCAGCCCCGCTCGATGCGGCCGAGCGCGGGCTACCTCCCAGTACCCTCAACATGCCAAACCGCCGCCGTTAGCGCAGCTTCGGCGAGCCCCACCGTGGTTTTGGTCACTGTCGGCCCAACTACAGCGGGCGCTGACGTGGCCGGCCATTAGAGCCTAAATGCCCTCCTAACCACCCCCTTAGCCGCTGACAGCGGGGCCCAGGAGCGGGTCAAACCCCGGTCAGCGCGAGATTAACCCCTGGGTCACTGACTAGTGTCCCCACTGGTCAGGGTTGACCTGGACCCGGCACGGTGGACCTGCTGATGTCAGCTTGACGCAATGCTGATGCAGTAATTATTTCTAGAATAAACGTAATTCAGTAAATTCCAGAAATTAGTATAAACTTTGAAAATTCATAGAAAATAATCTGTAACTCAGATTGAAATAATTTATATATGGAAAATTATTAGAAAAGTCCAATGAATCTAATGGTTCCATTTTCATGCATGTCAGATCAAGCTAAATAGGATAACTTGTACCTTTTGTTCCAAACACAATATGCCACTTTAGATATGGAGTTGAATTTGAACCTTTGGGTTCAAACCATCTTCATTTAACATGTTGATAGATGCATTAGACCAAATCAGCCACATATTGACATGTCATACTCATGCATCATTGTGAAGCATTTGCCTTGCTTAATTTGTACCTTGTTTGATCTTGTCGATAGACTTGCGAGACGTAGTTATTGACGACATCGAAGAACAATTGAGTTCTTCTGATAAATAGGCAAGCAACCCCTAGCATATGCGATACAATCCCACTCTCTCGCTCTTGCTCTCATTTCAATGCATTAGGAAAACACGATTCAACTGCTACTTGTGTTGCGGTAGATGAACCCACTCCTTTGCATGACCTGTCATTGTCAAAGTAAATAACTAAACCAAGCAACCTAGCATACCTGGTAGATGCTTGAGCCATTTTGTGATATAACCCTGTTATGCTTGCTATGTGTCGTGGGGAACGAGCACCTATGGGATCGTGGGGATCCCTTTCGGTTCGGCAGGGGGCGAGCTAGCAGAAAGAGTTGGTCTGATAAGCAGCGCACGGGGAGTTTTTACCCAGGTTCGGGCCGCATGGATGCGTAAAACCTACTCCTGCTTAGTTGTATTGATCATGTTCTAGGGTTCCAGCTATAGGACCACCATGAACGGCCGCTACGTGAGCTAGGTCACCTCTAGTTGTCTAACTGTCTGACTGTCCAATCCTTCGAAAGCCAAAAAGGCTCTTTGCTATAACGCCCTAGGCCTCCTTTTATACTTAAAGGGGTCTGAAACAGTGGCGTACAGTGTGCACACGGGATGCACAATGCTACAGTGCTATCGTACCTAACCCTGACAGAGTAGGACAAGAATATTAAATGCACCATCAGGGGCCTCAGTCTGTCAGTGGGACGGGACAGGGCCGTCCCATTGGTGTCGCTTAGCTCCCTCCGACGTCGGCGCCATGACACGTGTCCAGGTGAATCGACACCTGGCCCGTGCACTGGTGGTCCTTGCCGGGGCCTTGCCTTGCCGGGACCTTGACTTGCCAGGGGCCTTGCCTTGCCGGGGGCCTAGAGGCTCTACAGCCCTCCCGGCAAGGTCTTGCCGGTAGTCTTGAGTCTTTTGTGCTGGTGCTTGATGAGTCTTTGCTGGGCCTTGTCGCCAGGGCGGCTACTACTGCACGTGCACGAGTAAAGGGGCACTAGATGGCCCAAAAACTCTAGTGTACCGACAGGATCCCCCGGGCCTGGGCCATACCCGTCCCGAGGTGTTGTTGGGCTAGGCCCAACCAGTGCATGGGCATGCTTGGCAGGGCCTTGTAGTTGTGATCATTGCGCTCGCGGCGCTTCCCCACGACGCCCATTGAATGCGGGTAGTGGGATACATGCGGGGCGTGGGCGCCAAGTTTTTAATTACCGCGTCAGGTGTTTTCCGCCACGTGCGCCGCATGCAGAGCGGGGATCTAGCAACGGGCGCCCAAGATTTAAAGTCCTTGATACAAGGCAGTAACTGCGGCGCCATGGATTGGGGAGATGGGCCGGTAGTTTTTCGCCCCGTGATCGAGGGTGCCGCTATTGGACGAGGTGGGCGACGTCCTTTGGAGCGGGGGAGAGCCAGCCCTCGCGCTTCGTCCTATAAATTGGGGACTGCAGGGGCGGAGCTCATCCATCCTTCTTACGCCCTTCGAGTGCAAAGCTCCGCAGTCCGCTGCCTCCTCCCTCGTCTTCTCAATGTTAAGGTAGCGCCCACCCTTCGCCATGACCAGGGGGTGGGGGCGACCACCTTCCTCGGCTGGGAGGAGGAGCTCTCGTCTGGATCATACCGCCGCTTTAGCCGCAGGGGCGGAGGGAGGCCCGAGCTCGCATGGTGGAGGAGGAGAGAGGGGCCGTGGCTGCCGCGAAGGTCGAGGTCGGGGGAGGCGGGGCATTGCTCCACTCCCTACTCCGACACCAGGCACCTCCATTGGAGAGGCCCATGCCAAGGGGACGACGCTGGATTTCATCCTCGAGCTGGGCGGTCCCCTACAGAGCCATCTGTGCCTCCCGCGCCTCTTCGCCAGGGCGGTGGAGGATGAAGAGCCGCCCTTCCTGTGGCTACAGATGGTAGGGTGCTGCAATGGCGCGATGCGGGTGGACGTCGAGTATCCAGCGCACCGCATCATGTTCCTTAGGCGAGGTTGGAAGACCTTCGCCCGTGCCCACAATCTCCAAGTGGGGCATGTTCTTCGTTTTAAAATGCCGGAGCGAATACGCTCTCCATAAAGATTTATGGGAGCTCTGGCGTTCGCCTCAGCTGCTGCGAAGAGAGCACGAGCAGTGCCAAAACCCTGTCCTCCGGTGAGAGTGACAGGGAGGACAGCAGCGAAGACATCATTGAGGAGTCCGGTCCTCGGGCGATCAAGTCAGATCTCGAAGATTCGAGCTCGGACTAACCGTTGGCCGCACCACCATCACCAGCATCACTCCTCTGCCCCTCCCGGCAAGATGTCCTTGCCAGGTGCTTCTGTCCCGGGCGTTGCCTCGTATTCTAGCTCCAGCTGGCCCGTGGACTTCGGCTTTTGGGGTCCATTCCCCTTTCCGCCCACCCTGGCCCTCTGCTCCGTGCAATGCTGGTCTAGGAGGGGCCTGGTTCTTGCCTGCCCATCTGGCAGCCCTGCTCGTCCACACAGTGCTGGTCCAGAGGGGTCAGGTTGGGCTTCTGCCGGGGCCTCTCGCCATCTTTTTCTTCTTGTATCGTGCCTCTCCTTTCCATCTTTTTCTTCTTGTAATCTCCCCTGGGGGAGAAATTCAAATAAAGATGTACTTAGAAAAAAAAGGTGATATCTTTATGTAAGTTTCACCCCATTTTGAATGAATGCGTATTATCTTCTTTGTTAGGCTGTTCTGGTGTATGAAATTTTCCCTATGCCCTTCCTAGAACAATCGTGCCGACGCGTGTAGCCCTACCACGAGCACTTTGAGGAACGGGTCCTTAGCAGCCTACTGGCGGTGTCACTACCAGCAAGACACCTTGGCGTCCTTGGCGCGGCCGTTCAACATTACTCAAAAACGAGATAGGGGCGCGAGCACTGCCACTTGAGTCATTGAGCAGACTAGAAAAGAAACAAGGAGCGCAGGTGAAGCCACTTAAACTGGTGAGCAGTTCCAAACGCACCCGCCCGTGCAGGTTTTCCTTACAGGAGTCGAAGTCGCACAAGGAAAAAAACTTTCAGCAAGGATTCACATGGGGTTCTTGCAACTTCTCTTTTTGTTGCCTTTCTCCTTCTGGCAAGTTATTTTTTTGGGATGTCACGCTCATAGGTATCCGCACCATCATTCCCCCCGGCAAAGCTGCACGCGAGGGATCCTTCTGTTCTTTGAGAAAAAGAAAGAAGAGAAAATATGGATATGGAACCTTGGAGGTCCGTTAGTCCTTTCCGGGATTAAGTTCAATGCACCATTTCAGATAAACATGCACATAAGTAAACATGAGAATCAAACAAGGTTGCAGAACACTTATATTTATTTATCTATGCACAGGGTCTGAGCCTAGCTTTGTACCAAGGATTACATGCTTTAGCGGCAAGACTTGTATAAAAGGTGGTTGCCGGGGCTGGCCCGGCAACTGCGCCTCATGGGTAGAACTTTCGAAGATGTCTGATATTCCAGAAGTTGCTTACCAGAACGCCATCCTAGATCTCCAGGCGGACTGTGCCGGGCCTAGTGACTCGTACTACCAGATAAGGGCCTTCCCACTTCGGCGTCAACTTGTTTGGATTCTTGGCAGACTGAACTCGCTGAAGAACAAGGTCGCCTTCCTCAGGACTTCTGGCATTAACCTTGCGGCTGTGGTAGCAGCGCAAGGCTTGCTGGTAGCATGCAGCTCTCATAGCAGCCTGAAGACGGTCTTCCTCAAGGAGCGTTGCGTCGTCTTGCCGCAACTGTTCTTGCTCGAGCTCATCATAAGCGAGCACTCGAGGTGACCCATATATGAGTTCCATGAGAGAACTTCCTCCACCCCATAGACAAGGGAGAAGGGTGTCTAGCCGGTAGCTCGATTTGGTGTCATCCTGATTGACCAAAGAACCACCGACAACTCATCAATCCAGTTCCTTCTGCACTTGTGCAGCCTATCAAAACTTCTTGTCTTGAGGCCTCGCAACACTTCAGCATTAGCCCTCTATGCTTGGCCGTTGCTCCTCGGGTGGGCAACAGAAGCAAAACAGATTTTGCTACCAAGGTCTTGGGCATACTGCATGAAGGTGCGGCTCATGAACTATGTGCCGTTATCAGTGACAATTCTATTGGGAACACCAAAGCGGCAAACTAGCCCTTTAAAGAACTTGACGGCAGACTGTGTTGTCACCTTCCTCGCTGCTTCCACTTCTAGCCACTTTGTGAACGTGTCAATAGCCACGTAGAAGTACTCAAAGCTCCCAGCAGCACGGGGAAAGGGGCCTAAGCTGTTGAGCCCCCAAACTGAAAATGGCCAGGAGAGAGGGATTGTTTGTAGGGCATGAGCTCGTTGATGTAGTTTCTTCGAATGAAACTGACATGCTTCACACTTGGTTACTATCACAATTGCAACTTGGAGGGCAGTGGGCCAATAGAAACCTTGCCAGAATGCCTTTCCGGCAAGTGCTCTTGATCCTATGTGGGAGCCACATATGCCTCCATGTATCTCTGCCAACAGCTCTAGTCCATCCTCCCGAGGAATGCACTTCAGTTTCACGCTGTTGGGTCTCTTTCTGTATAGGTCATTTTCCACGAACTGGTACAAATGAGACATGAGAGCTACTTTCTCTGCTTCCTCTTGTTCCTCAGGGAGCTCTCCTGTTCGAAGGAATTGGACAATGTGTTGTGCCCATGCTGGAGCCCGGGGATCGACAACAAGGACTAAAGGTGTATCATCTTCCGTGGGAGCATTTGCCTCGACAGCAAGGGCCCGAGGGCCTGCTGGAGTCTGCTGCGCCCTGGCAAGCTTGGCAGGAGCGTATGATTCTACTGTAAGAGCCGGGGGCCCTGCCGGAGCATAACACTCACTGACAAGCCTATCGTTCCTTCTGGCAATCTTCTGACTGGCGGCTTCGGGAAGCTCTGCCAGAAAATTCTTGCCGGAACTTACTTTCTTCTCTTCTCTTGTCCATTTGATGATTTCACGGAGGGTTGAGTTAGTTGGAGCACGAAAGTTCCTGGTTCCACAGGTAAATTAAGGGCAGCACATTTTGATAGGCCATCGGCAACATTGTTCTCCGCACGTGGAACGTGCTCCATTGGCAGGCTGTCAAAACGTTCTTCCAACTTCCTCGCTTCATCCATATAAGCTTCCATCAATGGACTTTGGTAATCTTTGTTCACTTGCCTGACGACAAGTTGAGAATCACCCCTGACAATAAGTTTCTTGATCCCAAGGTCCGCCGCGATCCTGAGACCGGCAAGCAGCCCTTCGTACTCTGCAGTGTTGTTCGTTGATCTCTCCTGGGGAAAGTGCACCTGGACCACATATCTGGGGTGCTCTCTAGTCGGTGCAATAAGAAGCACTCCAGCATCAGTGCCCTGCAGCGAGAAAGCCCCATCAAAATACATGATCCATTCTCGATCAGTCTCCTTGCCGGGGAGAGTTGACTCTGGAATCTCTTCATCGGGCGTTGGGGTCCATTCTGCAATGAACTGCGCCAGGGCCCTACTCTGAATGGTCAAAGTGCTTTCAAACTTAAGACCAAAGCTTGGTAGTTCCAAAGCCCACTCCACAATCCTTCCGGTAGCTTATGGGTTCCTGAATATCCGCCGTAGCAGGAAGCGGGTGACAACGGTGATCTCATGTGCTTGGAAGTAATGGTGCAGCTTCCTCGAGGCCATAAGAAGGCCGAAGAGCAATTTATGCATGTCAGAATACCTTGATCTAGCCCCTTGCAATAGGGAGCTGATAGAATAGACTGGTTGTTACACAACTTTCTTCTTCTAGACTATCTCTTTCAACTGCTCAGATCCTTCTTTGCTGGCACCAAACCTTGCCGGAGACTGTCCCGATTCTTCGCATGGCGGTCCTGCCATTGTTACCGCTTCTTCGTCGACCTCTCTTTCAGCCACCAGCACAACGCTCACCACTTGATTCGTTGCTGCCAGATACAGCAACAACGGCTCTTGTGGTTTTGGCGTGACTAGGACTGGCGGAGAGGAAAGGTACTCCTTCAAATCCCGCAACACCGCCTCTGCTTTCGGAGTCCACTTCATTGGACCTGCCTTCTTCAAGATTTTGAAAAAGGGCAGGGCGCGCTCATCTGATTTTGAGATGAACCTACTCAGAGCAGCAACACAGCCGGCTAGGCATCGCATGTTCTTAACTCACCTTGGTGCCTCAATTTTCTCAATTGCTTTGATCTTGTCGGGATTTGCTTCGATTCCTCATTGAGACACAAAGAACCCGAGAAGCTTGCCGGATGGGACGCCGAACACACATTTCTCGGGGATGAGCTTCATGTTGATCTTGCGCAGATTGGCAAATGTTTCTTCTAAGTCTGATATGAGTGTAGCCTTGTCCTTGGTTTGACCACTATATCGTCCATATAAACCTCCATATTTATATGTAGCTGGGGCTCAAAACCAATCTGGACTGATCTTGCAAGGGTAGAACCAGTGCTTTTCAACCCGAAAGGCATACGCAAAAAGCAGTATGTACCACATGGGGTGATAAACGCGGTCTTCCCTTCATCTTCCTTGGCCATAAAAATCTGATGATAACCGAAATAGGCATCAAGGAAAGACAATCGTAGCCAGCAGTGGAGTCCACAATCTGGTCGATGCGTGGCAAGGGAAAAGGATCCTTGGGGTAGGCCTTGTTGATGTCCGTAAAATCAATGCATAGCCTCCACTTCCCGTTCGCCTTGTGCACTACGACTGGATTGGATAACCATGTAGGGTGGAGTACTCCTCTGATTAGACCAGCTACCTCTAACTTCTTGATTTCTTCGGCAATAAACTATTTCCGCTCCAAAGCTTTCTTCCAGACCTTTTGATTGACGGGCCGTGCGTGTGGGCAGATGGCAAGGTGGTGCTCAATCACCTTCCTGGGAACACAAGGGATATCAGATGGTTGCCATGCAAATACATCGACATTCGCCTGCACGAAGGCAATGAGCATGCTTTCCTATTTGTCGTCAAGGGTGGAACTTATGGGGAAAGGTCCCCCCGTGCCATCCTCCTTGGCGGGCTCCTTCTTGGTCTTTGGCGAGGCAGCCTTTGAGTTTTTGCTCTCTGGCACATCGTCAACAGTAGCGCAACACTCCGAAGAGGCGCACTTGCTGAAATGTGCACCAGAGGTCTTGCTAGTCTTCTTCCCCCCAGGAGCTTCAGTAGCAGGAGCAAGTGCCTTGGCAGCAGGTGCTGCGACTTCGCCCCGGTAGAGTTGGTCGGCGCAGATAAGCGCACTCTTCTTGTCGGAGTTGATGGTAATGACGCTCATTGGTCCGGGCATCTTCAACATATTGTAAGCAAAGTAAGTGTCCACCATGAACTTGGCCAGTGCCGGACGCCCGAGAATGCCGTTGTATGGCAATGACATCTCAACAACGTCAAAGATGATCTTCTCCATTCTGAAGTTGGTATCGTTGCCGAACATGACCGGTAGCGTGACCTTTCCCTTCGGCCGAGTCCTTCCCGAATTGACCCCTTGGAAAGCGCCTGTCGGCTCGAGATCTTCGTTAGGAATTTGCAGCCTCCGAATGACATCGGGCGAGATGAGGTTCAGGCTGGCCCCACTGCCGACTAACATCTTCATCACCTTGAGGTTGTGGATTGTTGGCGAGACCAACAACGGCAGGCACCCGACCGTAGTTATGCGATCAGGGTGATCCTTAGCATCGAAGGTGATAGGAGTGTTGGACCACTTCAGAGGTTTCTGTGCGCCGATAGAGTGCTCTGCCGCATTAACCTCGCACGCCCACTGTTTTAGTTGGCGGTGAGAGGAATGCGACGAGTCTCCTCCTATGCAAATCGCCTCCGTAGCCTTCTGAAACTCATGCTCACTTGACTCATCGTCCTCTTTGACATCATCATCATCTCCTTCTTGCTTGTCGCAGCCACGGGCGGGGCGATCCTTCTATTGCTTGGGCTTGCCGCAGCGACCTCCTCGTCCAACACGCTTCTTGCCAGACCCCTCAGCACTATCCTGACCTTTCTCCTTGTCGCGCCTTTCATATTCGGCCCTCTATTTCTCGGCAAGCTACTCAACTTGCTGGCAGTCTTGGAGATCGTCGCCTTTTGTGTGCTGGATCTTGCAATACTGCTTGCCAGCGACCGCCAAGGCGTGGTAGAAGGCACACCCGACAACATTGTTGCCAGGGTCATCGACCTTGCCTTTCTTGGCGGCGCTGGGGTTGCTGGATCCTTCGACGGCTAGCACGGTCTTTCCCTTGCGCTTCTTGTTCCTCCGCCGGCCCTTCCTTGCCGAGGCAGCAGTGTCTTCATCCTTAGAATTGACCTCCGCGTTGGCATCTTCTCCAGGGAGTCTTCTCCCTTCTTAAGCCCGAGCGCACTTGTCTGCCAAAGCATAAAGCTCGGCGATGTCCCTAACTCTGTTCATCACCAGCTCTTCCTGGATCCTGCGGTTGCGCACGTTTTGATGGAACGCACTGTTAACAGCGCTGGGTGAACATCTAGAATGGTGTGGTGCACACGGCTGAACCTCTGGATGTACTTGCACAGAGTTTCACCTTCCTTCTGGGGGATGATGTGCAGATCGCTATCCTAGCCAAGAGCTTGATGACCTTCGGTGAAGGCGCCAACGAACTCGTGACACAGGTCCGCCCAGGAAGCAATGGACCCCTACGACAAGTGCATCAGCCATGACCTGACATTGGGCTTAAGCACCAACGGGAAGTAGTTGGCTAATATCTTGTCGTCACGGCCCCCGGCAGCCTGCACCGCAATGGTGTAGATGCTCAAGAACTCTGACGGATAGGTTTTCCCATCATATTTCTCCTGGACATCTGGTTTGAACGTGCGGGAGTTGGGCCACTAGACTTGCCGCAGCTCATGAGTAAATGCTGGACATCCCGCCTCGTAAGGCAGGCTAACAGGATACCCCAACACGGACTTGTCTATAGTGGGCCCCACGCGCTTGTCAGACTAGAGGCGCACTTCCCGCCGCCGCTCGATCGCGGTTCTAGCGTCCTCCTTGCTATGTTCCCGAAGAACATGATGCTGATCTTGGCGCATCAGTGGGTCAGACGATGCCGTTGAGTAACCATTGTAGGCGTCGGTCTGTTGCGTCGGTGGACAATGATGCTGTTGCGGAGGTGAGTTCGCCGAGGTCGCACCGACTCCGGGCACTTCACCATTGGTCTGACACGGCCCTGTGGGCCGAAACTTATCTCCAACGCTGAGGAGGCTCTCCATTCGTCGAGCTTCTCCACAGCAGGTGGGAAGTTCAGGAGTAGCTGCGCTCGTGCCATCGCTTCCTCCGCTGTGGATGGCAACAAGTGGCGCAAGGAACGCGAGGTGCTCTGACTCCTAACCGTGTTAGAAGGAGCACCGCCACGGTCCAGCGGCAGCATGCCACTTCCGCTTGCATGTTGGTCCTGTGCATCTTGGGAATGATGTGCAGGAGCTTTTCCGTGGGGACGCTGAGAACTGCGGGCGCCATGGAGCGGCTCTCCACATGCGTCCTGAGAAGGTCGCGGCGTAGGCGCCATGTGGATGCCTTAGAAGACACTCTTCCACCCCCGGAGTTTGCCGTACCACCTGCAGGCGGTACTGCTTTGTCCTGAGACCCAGGGGCACGGGGGTTCCCACCGCCATGAGCGTCTCCGCGGCGAGCATCACCACCTGCTTGGCCTTGGTCACCAGGGCATCGCGGAAGCTTGGAACCTCTGTCTCCTCCTCCTCCACCTCCGTCCCCGCCGTCCTCCACTTGCGCAGACACAGGGATGGCGGTCGCGGATGTGCCAACTACTGTCAGGCCATTCTTCTTGAGGGCCATGGCGATGATGGAGCTGGGGCGTAGATCACCAGAACGGGTTCACACCACTCAAGCCCCCTCACCTGGCGCGCCTAAGTTGTCGTGAGGAATGAGCACCTATGGGGTCATGGGGATCCCTTTCGGTTCGATAGGGGGCAAGATGGCACACAGAGCCGGTCTGGTAAGCAGCGCACGGGGAGTTTTTACCCAGGTTTGGGTTGCATGGATGTGTAAAACCCTACTCCTGCATGGTTGTATTGATTGTGTTCTAGGGTTCCAGCTATAGGAGCACCATGAACGGCTGCTACGTGAGCTAGGTCACCTCCAGTTGTCTAACTATCCGACTATCTGATCCTTCGATTGCCAAAAATCCCCTTTTCTATAATGCCCTGGGCCTCCTTTTATACTTACGGGGATCCCAACAATGGCGTACAGTGTGCATACGGGATGCACAGTGCTACAGTGGTATCGTACCTAACCCTAACGGAGTAGGACAACAACATTAAATGCACCGTCAGGGGCCTCAGTCCGTCAGTGGGATGGGACAGGGGCTGACGGGGATATACCCCATGGTATGACCCGGCCTGGCAACTCACAGGAGACCCGTTAAAGACATGACATCTTATTTATGACCCGTCAAGCGGGTCACAGGATGACCAAGCCCAAGACCCGGAGGGTGAGCCGACACCAGGCGGCTCACAAGAGAAGGCCTACAGGAGAAGGCACACAAGAGAGAAGGATTCCCTTAAAGGAAATAAGACCCGGAGTAGGATTCATGAGAGACTAGTCCTACTCCTACTCCTAGTAGGACTCTATTTGTAAACCTACCCTCTCCACTTATATAAGGAGGGGTAGAGCACCCCTAGAGGGACAAGTTCTCAAGAGACACAAGTCTACAAGTTTAGACAACACAAGAGATTAGAGGCACAAGAGATTAGAGGTAGCGATTAGCACCCTTGTAACCGAGAGATCTTCATCATCATCAATACCAGACAAGCAGGACGTAGGCTTTTACCTCCGTCGCAGGGGCCGAACCTGTTGGGGAACGTCGCATGGGAAACAAAAAATTTCCTATGCACACGCAAACCTATCCATGGTGATGAGCATCTACAAGAGGGAGAGTGGATCTACATACCCTTGTAGATCGCTAAGCGGGAAGCGTTAAGAAATGCGGTTGGTGTAGTCGAACATCTTCGCGATCCAAATTGCCGAGCGTCCCGCGATCACATCACGATTCGTCCCGCAAACTCATCACGATCCGTCCTGCGATCTCATCACGATCCGTCTCACGATCTTGATCACGATCTGTCCCGCGAACTCATCACGATCCGTCCCGCGATCTCATCACGATCCGTCTCGCGATCTCGATCACGGTCCTTCCGATCTAGCGCCGAACGGACGGCACCTCCGCGTTCAGCACAGGTGCAGCTTGATGAAGATGTCCACCGTCTTGATCCAGCAAGAGGAGGTGGAGAGGAAGAAGAGTTCACCGGCAGCATGACGGCGCTCCGGCGATGGTGGTGGAGCAATTCCGGCAGGGCTTCGCCTAAGCACTTCAGAAAACCGATCTAGAGGAGAAACTATGCACTAGAGGAACGGCTTGCACGTGGCTGAAAATTCCGTGCCAAAACCCTAAAATCCTCTAGCATATATAGGAGGGGAGGAGGAGGAGACTTGGCTGCCAAAAATCCAGCCCTTGGGTCGACCAAAGTGGGGAGGAGAGGAGGACTCCTCCAATCCTAGTAGGACTAGGATTCCTTCCTTTTTTGGCCCTTTTCCACCTTTTTCCCTTTGGGCTTTTTCTCCCAGCCGCATGGGCCTTGTGTGGTACTTCCACCATCCCACAAAAGGCTGGTATTTACTCTCCCACAGCCCATGAAGCCTCTTGGGTCGAAATACCCCTCCCGGAGGTCTCCCGGTACACTACCGGCACTCCCGGTACACTACCGATGAGCCCGAAACTTTTCCGGCGACCAAACTGGGACTTCCTATATATGAATCTTTACCTCCGGACCATTCCGGAGCTCCTCGTGAAGTCTGTGATCTCATCCGGGACTCCGAACAACCTTCAGTCACCACCATACATAACTCTACACTACCGAAACGTCACCGAACCTTAAGTGTGCAGACCGTGCGGGTTCGAGAACTATGTAGACATGACCGAGACACCTCTACGGCGAATAACCAATGGTGGGACCTGGACGTCCACATTGGTTCCTACATATTCTACGAAGATCTTTTATCGGTCGAACCTCTATGCCAAGGATTCAATTAATCCCGTATGATGTTCCCTTTGTTCTTCGGTATGTTACTTGCCTGAGATTCGATCGTCGGTATCTCCATACCTAGTTCAATCTCGTTACCGGCTAGTCTCTTTACTCGTTTCGTAATACAAGATCCCGTGACTAACACTTAGCCACATTGCTTGCAAGGCTTGGTGTGATGTTGTATTACCGAGTGGGCCCTGAGATACCTCTCCGTCACACGGAGTAACAAATCCCAGTCTCGATCCATGCCAACTCAACAGACACCATCGGAGATACCTGTACAGCACCTTTATAGTCACCCAGTTACGTTGCGACATTTGATACACACAAGTCACTCCTCCGATATCCGTGAGTTGCGTGATCTCATGGTCATAGGAACATATACTTGACATGCAGAAAACAGTAGCAATAAACTGACACGATCATATGCTATGTTTGTAGTTTGGGTCTTGTCCATCACATAATTCTCCTAATGATGTGATCCCGTTATCAAATGACATCTCATGTCCATGGCTAGGAAACCTTAACCATCTTTTGATCAACGAGCTAGTCTACTAGAGACATACTAGGGACATGGTTTTGTCTCCGATCAATACAATTATAGCATGGATAATAAACGATTATCATGAACAAGGAAATATGATAATAACTAATTTATTATTGCCTCTAGGGAATATTTCCAATAGAACCTGGGTAAAACTCCGTGTCTTCTCGATTCTGGTCAACCCCTTCAAGCCGCCACGTAGTTGAGTCTCGCCCCGAACCTAAGTCTGTTGACCCTGACATCTGCCGTGACAAATCCACGACAATTGGCGCCCACCGTGGGGCGATGCACTGTGGTTTGTGTTTTTGAAGGGATATCTTGAGGGATCAATAAATTCATGATTAGTCGGATGAAGAAGAGCCTGGATCAATCAAACAGGACCACCCGGCATGATACAACTTTAGGCGAAACTGAAAAATTCATTGTTCGATTGCGCCGCCTCCGAGCAGCAACCACAGCCTTAGCTGGCGCCTCAAAGCTGCTGGCCGTTGTCAAGCCGCCATCCCCATCATCGCTTTTGCTCCTGCTCCACCCTCACCTGCTGCTGCGTTGCTCAGCCGCCGGCCACCCCTGCGACTACGTCTCTGCTCCGCCCTGTGCGCTAGCTCCGAGCCGCTGCCGCGCCTCTGCTTCTGCCGCGGATCAGTGCTTCCAAGACGCCCTGGCCGAGCTACCACCGCATCCTCGCCTTGAACCATCGCGCCCTGAGCCGACTGGCTGCCACGACCTCTCTTCACCAGCTACGAAGTGGCTGGCTCCGCCCCTCTCCATTCCGCCTCGCCTTGCTCCAGTATGCTGATTATTTGTGGGGAAGGAGAAAAAGGCCCAGCTAAAAAAAGAGGAGGAGAAAGGCCACGTGGGTACTGAGACGACAGGTGTTATCTATCCTATTTGTTTTATCAGTACACTTTAAATTGTGTTGAGAACAACTACTTTGTCCTATGATATTTTTTGTATGCAGGACAATTACTCAATACAAAAGCAGCATTATATTGTGATTACGGAGCTGCCGCCCGTATTGGTGCAGGCTACGTCAACATGCCGCCAATGACCCGCACATTCATGCCAGTTTATAAATGCCACTGATGACTCTCCGCCCGCGCCGGCTTACAACTCCACCGGTGACTCTTCGTCCACGCCAGTTTACAGCGCCACCGGCGACGCTCCATCTGTGTCGGTTTACAACACCGTGTCGTGGCCGTCTCTCGTTACCGCGCCGGTCTACAAAGCAACGACCGTCTCTCGCGATAGCACCGGCTTACAACGCCGTGGCCGTCTCTTGTCACCTGCGCCGGCTTGCAGATGAAGATTCTCAAGCCGCCTCTTCGAGTCAACATGAGGCTCGGGGGCTATGACATGACAAGACACATTTGGTCGTTTTCAATGAGAAGCCCGGGTCTTTGCAAGATGAAATTTTCCGGCTCAGAAATTTGAGTTGAAGTGGTTTGTTCGCCGTCAAAATGGCTTATCTACCATCCGGCTTTATGCCCTATCAAGCGTTGTTGCATGGAGGCTTCTTGCCTTCGCGTATAGCTTACATCTCCCCTGCACAGTCTGCTTTTACGCTGTTGCAAGGAGGCTTCTTGCCTTCGGGTATAGCTTACATCTCCCTTGCACAGCCGGCGTTATGACCAATTAAGCACTATTGCATAGAGGTTTCTTGCCTTCGGGTATAGCTTACATCTCCTTTGCACAGCCAGCTATTATTAAACTGTTGCAAGGAGGCTTCTTGCCTTCGGGTATAGCTTACATCTCCCTTGCACAGTTGGCTTTATGCCTAGTTTGGTTACATTAAGCGCTGTTGTTGATGGAGGCTTCTTACCTTTGGTATAGCTTACATGACCCTAAGACAACAGCGTGTACACCAAATTCCAGTTGCTTATCAACTACGGCCATCGAAGGGGGCTTCTTACCGAAGGGTATCGCTTATCTCACCCTAATGTTTGGCTTTATGCCACTTCCGGTTACTTATTAACCGCGGTTGTCGAAGGGGGCTTCTTATCGATGGGTTCGCTTATCTCACCCTAACAACCGGCATTTTACGCCAAAATTTAGTTGCTTATCAACTGTAGCTGTTGAAGGAGGCTTCTTGCCTTCGGGTATAGCTTACATCTCCCTTCAAATAGCCGGCTTTATGCCGTTTCAGGCTAATCATTAGCCGTGGTTGTCGATGGAGCCTTCTTGCCTTAGGGTATAGCTTACATCTCTCATCGACAGCCGGCGTCCGTGCATACAATATTCAAACGTTAACATGAGGCTTCTTACCTTTAGGTACAACTTACATTGCCCTGCAAACAGCCTGCTTTATGCCGCTTCCGGCTCATTATTAGCCGCGGTTGTCGATGGAGGCTTCTTACCTTTAGGTACAGCTTACATTACCCTACGACAACCGATTCTCGACAAAGTTCTTCTTACAAGAGCCAGAGTCATACTACTCCGGTTGACAAGTTTCAAAGTGGTCGGCCGGCTCTAAATTACTGGAGAAGGTGTGACATCTTCAAAGACAAGCGCCGGCTCTAAAAGTTCAAGATAGATTCATACAAAGGGGGGATCAATCAATAAAGAGCCGGTAAAACAAATACACGGAGAGACGGAAATATATACATCCGGAGCTGCATTCAAGAAAGGCAGAATTATCCTTAAAGCTATTACAAAGGTGCTCTCAAATGGGAGCTGAAAGGTGGAGCCGTGGATTATCAAGGGGGCTTCCCACCTCCAGATAACATGCCGGCTTATCAAGCTGGGTCAGAGCAAGATTATGAGAAAAGGAGCAATGTTGTGAAAGGTATAAACATCTCCGGGTTGAGCTTCTTCAAGCCGCCCTTACAACAATGCAGAATATATCCTGTCTTGTTTATTTTTTTGCAGGTACTATCTCTTAAAAGATGAGCCGCCGTTAAGTGTTTTGCAAGAGCAAATGGATCTTTTAATAGACAATATGGCTGGATCTTCATGGTTTATCATAACCAGTAATAAATGATTGGGGTTTTTCAAACCAGCTCGGAGAAATTATTATTTTGCAAAGAGCCGCCCTGTCAGATATAATGTCGTATCATCTAATTGGCTGGTTCTCGGATTTCTTTAATTGTGCTCTGTAGTAATCTACAACACTCACGGATTTCTCAAACTTATATTTGCTGGGTTGCACCGCAACCACGAGCAGGAATTTCATGTCAAAGACAAAAGAATTATTCCAGGATATTCATTGAGGGTTATATTACGACCACGGTCAAAGATTCATTCAACAAATTATGGTGGGATGTATTATTCTCACATAATCCCGAGTCGCCGCAAGCAGACGACCTCACACTTGGGGGCTACATTATCCAAGTCCAAGTTTATATCAATTATGCAAGTCCCATGTCACTGCAAGCATGCACCACGGCACTTGGAGGCTAATGCAAGCCGGTTTGCAAACCATTACATTGTCAGCAAGACCATATTATCTCAAGGAGATGAGCTGGCCCTTCTATATTTTTCTAAAGTCCCAGCCCAGTAATTCTTACTGACCCAGCACTTGGGGGCTACAGTATTCAGCTGTTCCAACAGATTAAGAGATTCAAATTGAAGACCCAGCGCATCACATTCTGTGAGCCGGCCCTTGGGGGCTACACCCGCCGAAGCATTCTGATGAGCCGACCCTTGGGGGCTACACCCGCCGAAGCTTTCTAATGAGCCGGCCCTTGGGGCTACACCCGCCGAAGCATTATAAGATATAAGACAATTATAAGTCCCAGGTTGCTGCAGGCAGGACAACCCGACACTTGGGGGCTACACAGTCCAAAATGTTATTTGCAAAGCACCAAGTTATCATGGATAATCTCGGAGCTTGGGGGCTATAGGTAATATGGACATATCAAAAGCTTTGAGGAGAATTTTCAAGACATTAAATATAGAGTTCAATTGTTAGACCCGTCGTCACCAACACTTATGACCCGATGTTATCAAAAGATCATAACCTGCCAGAGTTTATATAAGCCGCCCTGCTTCACAACAATGGAAGTCCGGTTCTACATCAGATGGATTTTCATCCCAATATTTATCAAGTCAGCAGGATTCTAGTTATTTAACCCGGAGTCACCAACGATAATGACCCGACATCATCAATGATTATGACCCGGCGGAGATGACCCGCCAAGAGTATTGGAAGCCGACTCAATGGCATATGGGTGTTCTATTCTCAATATTTTTCAAAAGACATTGACAAGCAAGATGCTTATCAAGACGACTCCTTCATATGGAGAAAAGACCCGGATTTCTGAGAAGCCATTTTATAAGCCGGCCAAAGGAGCAAGCCGGCCACTTAACATATTTGTTACTCTTATTTCAGGAGCTTACATGAATAAATTCAAGCTAACCTGGGAGCTAATGACGGGGATATACCCCATGGTATGACCCGGCCTGGCAACTCACAGGAGACCCGTTAAAGACATGACATCTTATTTATGACCCGGCAAGCGGTTCACAGGATGACCAAGCCCAAGACCCGGCATGTGAGCCGGCGCCAAGCGGCTCACAAGAGAAGGCCCACAGGAGAAGGTCCACTGGAGAGAAGGATTCCCTTAAAGGAAATAAGACCCGGAGCAGGATTCGTGAGAGACTAGTCCTACTCCTACTCCTAGTAGGACTCTATTTGTAAAGCTACCCTCTCCACTTATATAAGGAGGGGTAGAGCACCCCTAGAGGGACAAGTTCTCAAGAGACACAAGTCTACAAGTTTAGACAACACAAGAGATTAGAGGCACAAGAGATTAGAGGTAGCGATTAGCACCCTTGTAACCGAGATATCTTCATCATCATCAATACCAGACAAGCAGGACGTAGGCTTTTACCTCCGTCGCAGGGGCCAAACTTGGGTAAAACTCCATGTCTTCTCGATTCCGATCAACCCCTTCAAGCCGCCACATAGTTGCGTCTCGCCCCAAACCTAAGTCCGTTGACCCGGACATCTGCTGTGACAAATCCACGACAGGGGCCATCCCATCGGCACCGCTTAGCTCCCTCCGACATCGACGCCATGACATTCGTCCGGGTGAATCGACACCTGGCCCGTGCGCTGGCGGTCCTTGCCGGGGCCTTGCCTTGCCGGGACCTTGTCTTGCCTGGGGCCTTGCCTTGCCGGGGGCCTGGAGGCTCTATAGCCCTCCCGGCAAGGTCTTGCCGGTAGTCTTGAGTCTTCTGTGCTGGTGCTTGACGAGTCTTTGCTGGGCCTTGTCGCTAGGGTGGCTACTACTGCCCGTGCACGAGTAAAGGGGCACTAGATGGCCCAAAAACTCTAGTGCACCGACACTATGCTTAGAGTTCTGTCATGTCTGATTCATTTGGGTGATGAACCGGAGAGAAATGGATGTGTCCTAATGATGACAGTTAAGTGTTGAACCTGTTTTGGTGAAGGTAGCGATGAGAGGCCATGTAGGAGTACATGGTGGTTGTCTAATTGAAGCCGCTCATAGGAAGCGAGTTCTGTTTTTGTGTTCCAAGACTAGTTACTACCGCACATTGGCACCGAAACCAATGTACCCTCTCGGACTATTAACCTACCATGTTCTCCGCCCAGGAGTTGCACTAGTTCAAAACGTTTATAGGATGTGGCCGGGACTCCGAAGTGATTGAACGACCCAACCGCGACCGGCTTGGGGCCCTGTACACAACTTCTGAGTCTGAATCGTGAAACACGACCGGATTCTCGACTGTGGTGACCAACTCAGTTAGGCGACTGCCTTGGGCTAGAGTCGTTCAAGGTTAACGTCCGTGGCCGACTCCCTCGTTGGGCTTCCTCTTCAAGGTTGCCAAGGTGCCCTTATACGTGCACATGGCGATAAGTGGCGGGAGCATGTGTGACGAAGTACACCCCAGCAGGGTAATTTATCTATTCGAATAGCCGCATCCTCGGATATGTACTACTTGGAGACTTGCTTTGTTCATAGACAACTTTAACTAGATACTCTAAAATGCTCCAGATAAGTGTGAGTGCTATGGATGGCTTGCTGTAGGAAGACGAGAGAGGATCCATAGTGGTGTATTAATGTGGTGAATATGTGGACTCGTGTGTGATACGCCACCTCGAAGAAAGTACTCATAGTCATAGTATAGGTTAGCCAAGAGTTAAAGCTGGTTTGCTGCAATAAACCCCACAACTTCCCCTTTGTTGAAAATGATGCATATGTAGATAGTTCTGATGTAAGTCTTGCTGAGTACCTTTGTACTCATGTTTGCTTCTTTATGTTTTTGCAGATGAGACCTTAGTCTCACTAGTGATTCTTATGACATGAAGTTTGATGTTGACCGGATTAGCTTGGGAATCCCAAACAGAGGTCTGGTTCCTTTGGTAGGGTCGTCATAGCTTTTCAGGCTCCTCTAGCCACTTTTAGTAGATGTTTGTACCCAAACATGTTTTTCTTCCACTTGTTGCTTGTATGAATTGAGTGTTGGGTCTTGTGACCCCTGTTTGTAATAACACACTATGTTGGCTCTTATGAGTCTTAATAAATACTTGAGTCATAGAGTTTTATTGTGATGCCATGTGGTATCTACACATATCATGCATAGTGCGTGTATGATTGAAATGCATTGTTATGTGTGGGATTCAACACCTAGTTGTGTGCCTTTAGTAGCCTTCTTTACGGGAAATGCCTCTTTGTGCTTCCATGAGCCTTGGTAGCTTGCTACTACTCCGGACACATTGATTGACCGGCGTGTATCCTTCTTTGCTACTGTGTTTGTCCCTTCGGGGAAATGTTTCAGAATGTAATGGAGTACCCGTAGCCTGCTATGACTCATATACGTGCATTTATGACATTAATGTCTCACGGTGTAATGGAGTCCTTGTAGCTTTCTATGACTCATCTACACACGCTAATGACCGACACCTGCATTGTCAGGTTACGTATGCCTGTCCCTGTATGGTTGTGCCTATGACTAGTCATGTCGACCCGGGTTCTTTGACGTGTGAATGCTAGCAACATGTTCCTATCAGTGAGCCAAAAGGCACAAACGGTCTCGGCGAAGGTAAGGTGGCAGCCATGGGTTACCGTGCGTGAGGCCGCAAAGTGGTGTGACATGTTACAGGCTGGATTCATATGGCTTAAGATCAGGGTCCTGATAGCGTTGGTTATCAAACCATAACAAATGTCAGAAAAATAGAAAAACAAACAATAAAAGAAAAATGAGAAAAACCTCACCTGTAGCTCGCTATGACTTGTCTATGTGCAATGATGACATTAATGTCCATGGCGTAATGGAGTCCTTGTAGACGCCATCGTGACCCTGATCCTAATCCATAATAATCTAGCATGCAGCACATCACATCACTTTATGGCCTCACGAACGGTTATCCCCACGGATGTCAACTAACCTGGGTCGGGTCTGTTTGCGTCTGTTGGCTCACGTATGTGAATATGTCACTAGCATTCAAATGTCAAGGAACCCGGGCCGACATGACTAGTTGTAGAACCCAAGTAGCACATCCGTACAGGGACATACATACATAACCCATCAATACAGGTGTTAGCCTGCAACGTGTGTAGACGGGTCATAGCAAGCTACATGGACTCCATTACGTCGTGAGACATTTGTTTCATCAACTGCGCATAGACAAGTCATAGCAGGATACAAAGACTCCATTACACCACGAGACGTTTCCCCGAAGGGACAGACACGGCAGCAAAGAAGGATACATGCTGGTCAATCAATGTGTCCGGAGCAGTAGCAAGCTACCAAGGCTCGATGGAAGCACAAAGAGGCAGTTCCTGGTAAAGAGTACTCCTAAGGCACACAACTAGGTGTCGTATCCCATACATACTGTTGCACGTCACACGTATGCACGACATGCCCGATATTCATAGATACAACTATGGCATCACAACCTAACCATACAACAACATATCATTCGTTTAGAAGGCTCCAGAGAACCTCCATAGAATAATGTTACAAACAGGGCTCACATAACCCATAATTCAAAGTATACAACCAACAAGAGGAAGATATATGTTTGGGTACGGACATCTATTAAAAGTGGTTGGAGGAGCCTCAAAAGCTACAACGACCCTACCAGAGGAACCAGACCTCTATCTGGGATTCCCAAGCTAATCCAGTCAACATCGCACTTCACGTCATAAGAATCACTAATGAGACCGGCTTCTCCTCTGCAAGAAAATAAATTAATCAAACATGAGTACAAAGGTACTCAGCAAGACATACATCAGAACTAACTACATATGCATCAATTTGGATGAAGGGGGTTGTGGCGTTTATTGCAGCAAGCCAGCTTTGACTCTTGGGTAACATGTACTATGACTACGAGTACTTTCTTTAAGGTGGGATAGCGCACACGAGTCCACATATTCTCCAAATCAGTACACCACTATGTGTCCACTCCCTTCTCCCTACAAGAAGGCCATCCATAGCACTCAAACTTATCTTGCATATTCTACAGTATCCATTTCACTTCTCTAGTTACCACATAAGCAATCCAAGTAGTCCATATTCGAGGATGCGGCTATTCAAACAGATTGATTCACCCTACAAGGGTATACTTCTTCACACACGCTCCCGCCATTTACCGCCATGTGCACATAAAAAGGCACCTCAACAACATTCAAGCGGAAGCCCAGTGAGGGAGTCGTCCACGGCCGTCAACCACACAAGACCCTAGTCCAGGTTTATCACCTATTTGAGACTGAACCCTCAAGGAAGTCCGGCCAAAGTTTCCAATATGGCCCCTGTTGGGGATATAACGCCGTGATATGACCCAGCTGGAAGGTTCCGGTTCATAAGCATTGGTTATGAGCCAGCCCACGAAGATATGTATCAGCTGGAGGCCCAAGAACTTTGGCGGCTCTTGAGGTGGGCCGGACGATATAGACCCGGATGCGCAAGACCTTCCAAAGGATAACTTGGTTGGTAAGATAGAGATGGATTCGGAGATGTAAAGTGTGATCCGATTGTACAATTGTAAGACCCGACGGCTCTGATCTCTTATATAAAGGCAGAGCCGGGGCGGCTTAGGGGGGGTGATCGAAAACTAGGTCAAGCGTCTAGCCCCTTGTAATCGATACAACAAGCAATAACAACACAAGAAGGACGTAGGCTTTTACCTCGGCTTGAGGGGCCGAACCTGGGTAAACTCGCGTAGTTTGTCTCAATCAACCCCTTTGAGTCCACTACCATGGCGATGGCTCCGAACTCAAGTCTGGTAACCCGGACATCTGCCGTGACAAAACCACGACAGTTGGCGCCCACCGTGGGGCTCGCATTCGGCGGTGTTGAGTTCTCAAAGGGCTCCCTCCCAGAGCTCGAAGGATATGTAGTTGGGAGGACGAGCAAGAGTCGCCGCGGCCGGCTCTACATCGACGACGCCGGCTGGGGGCTTGATGCTGCTTCCGTGGAGTATGGTTTCAGGGTTCCGTTCGACAGGATCTAGGTGTTCATCGGAAAGATAGACGAATCTACACCCGGGCCGGACGTCTGCACCAACACCGTCGAGCCGGCTCGGCGTCTCCAGCCCGCATGTAAGGTAGGCCCTGCCCGTGTTAACCCGGTTCAGGGGCACGTCTTCGTGGGCTTCACTCAAGGTATGGATCTGGAAGCATCCGGATCTCAAGGGACTCTCGTGCACTCCGATGATGAGTCATCAAGTGGGGAAACTGAATCTGTGTACCAGCTCAGCAATGGTGGCCTTGGGGGCTACTGCGAGACCTGCTACGGCGACACTCGCCCCGAGTCACAGCACGGTGAACCAGATGAGCCCGAGCGGCCGTCTCACGCGGCGGTATTCATGGCAGGGCCAGGGGCGGCTGGGTCGGAAGCTAACCCTCCCCAGCTGCCGGCTCAGGGCCTTGTGGGATGGATGAGCTTGAGGTTTTGTTAGCTACAGAGGTCACACCAGATAGTCAGGTGGCCCGTAACGCAGAGATCGCAAGGATCAAGGGCCGGATGGCCGAGGAGCGTCAGAGGATAACTGATTTAAACTCCCAGATGGAGGCAGAGGCAGCACGGCTCAAGGCCGACACTTTCCGTTTGGGACTGGAACAGTTTTCAGCGGCGGTTGTGCACCGCAGGAGGCATCAATCTCGTCTGCCAGAGCGCTATGAGGCGAGGAATCTCTTCAACACCCCCGACTCTAGGAGAGCAGCGGCTGCCCCTGGGGAAGGGCGAGCAGCGGCTCACATGGCCCCACCCGGAGGGTTTACGACACCGGCGGGTCATTATTCTAACCCGGTCGAGAACATGGTAGCAGCAGCTACCCAGCTTGGAACGATCCCTATCCCAGATGAGGCACCCTTTGCGGAGGAGGTGAGGAACACTATCGGATATTGACAGACGGTCGTGGCTCAACAAGAGAAATATACTCACAGCTAGAGCCGGATCCACTCCACCCCTCTCCATAGTCGAAGTTTCAGCCGGCGCTATGAGTCACCGGCGGTGTCAAGCAGTCGCCCGCATCATGGGCAAGGGGGATGTGCGGCGCTAGACGCGCAGGCCCTGGTGGACTGGGCGAGAAACAGGCAAGAACAAGAGGCAGCAATAGTTCCTCCGGGTCTTGGGCCCTCAGTGTTGACAGAGGCCGGAGCGGTTGGTAGCGCTAGAGCCACGGGAGTTCCATGCTTAACTCAGGCTCTACGGAGCGAGAGGTTGCCTAAGGATTTCAAGGGGCCTCGAAAGGTTCCAAATTACATGGCAGATCTCCCTCCCGGGGCTTGGGTCGAGAGCTATGAGCTAGCTATGGAGATGCTAGACGTCAGTGAGGCTGTTTTTGCAAAATATTTTATCATGATGCTCGAGGGTCCGGCTCGCACATGGTTAAAGGGTTTACCACCCAACACTATAAGTTCTTGGGCCGAATTGAGGGCAAGGTTCATCAAAAATTTCCAAGGGACTTGCAAGCAGCCTATGACCATTGTGGATTTGGATCATTGCGTTCAGCAGGAGAAGGAGTCGGCTCATCATTGGGTTCGGCGGGTGTCGACCGTCATTCACTCGTCGAAACAGATCACGGCGGCTCAAGCGGTGCTCATTTTGGAGAAGAATTGTGATTTCGTTCCACTAGAGCAGAAGCTTGGCCGGCTTAAACGTACGTGTCGAGACATGGGAGAGCTCATGACGGCTCTAACGAAGTACGCCGACTCAGACAACACCAAAGATCTGGGTTCAGATGAGGAGAAGTCGAATCAGGGAAAGAAGAACAACCAAGGCAAGAGTTTTGGGAACAATGGGAATCAAAGCAGACAGAGGAACGCTGGCGGCGGGTCAGAGCTGGTGGCAAATGCTAACACAGGGCCGAATGTTCCTAAGGGGAACGGGCGTTACAAGTCGTATCAGCGGGATAACAGGCCCCCTTTATATTTGGAAGCGGTGCTTAGGAAACCTTGCCCAGAGCAGAGCACACCTGATAAACCAGCAACACATGCGTGGGGCGATTGTTTTATCATGCATAGATTTAAGAACCAACACTTTCAATCGCCTTATAATCAGGGCGGTGGGCCGCCTGGCGGATCAGGGCCTGGCGGTTCAAGCCACGGCGGGTCAGGTGCCGGCTTTGGTGCTGGCGGCTCAGGAGCAAGTCATCCGGGTCACAATAATCAGCAGCATCAACAACATCCTGGCAACAACAATCATAATAACCACCAGCAGCAGCAGCGCAATCAGTCTGGATTCCAGAGTAACCCGAAGCAGCTCAGTTCGGGGCAGTATCATGTGTTTACGACTGGTAACAGCAAGCAAGATGAGAAACTACGGAGGCGAGCGGTTAATACGATCGCGCCGGCTCTCCCACGATACCTGCCGTGGTCAGAGTATGACATAACGTGGAGCAGGCAAGATCACCCGCCACGGGTGGATGACCCGGGCCGGCTTGCTCTGGTGGTGGCCCCTCAGATACATAGTTATGGAGTAAATAAAGTGCTCATGGACGGAGGTAGCAGTATCAACATCTTGTATTATGACACCTTCCGGCGGATGAAGTTGCTAGACAAAGATCTCAAAACTTCTTCTACTGTGTTTCATGGCGTGGTGCCTCATAAGTCGGCATACCCAGTAGGAAATAGGAAAGCGCGCTCATCAAATTCATCTGTGAGAATCTGGACATCTTTGCATGGAAACCTTCTGACATGCCGGGTGTACCGAGAGAGTTTGCTGAGCACAATCTTAATGTGAATCCAAAGTTTAAGCCGATCAAGAAGTTTCTTTGGCGGTTCAATGAGGAGAGGCGCAAGGCTATTAGGGAAGAGGTTTCCCGGCTTTTAGCCGTTGGGTTCATAGTTGAAGTTTTCCACCCGGAAGGGTTGGCTAATCCAGTATTGGTGCTTAAAAGGAATGGTACTTGGCATATGTGCATAGATTACATGGACCTTAACAAGGCTTGTTCGGCTGATCCCTTCGCACTCCCTCGCATTGATCAGATCATTGATGCAACAGCCGGTTGTGAGAATTTGTGTTTTTTGGATGCTTATTCAGGGTATCATCAGATTAAAATGGCAGTGAAGGACCAGGAGAAGACATCGTTTATCACACCTTTTGGGGCGTTCTGCTACGTCTCCATGCCTTTTGGGCTCAAGAGTGCCCAGGCGACTTACCAGCGGTGTGTGCAGAACTGTCTCCACAACCAGATTGGTCGTAATGTTCATGCTTATGTGGATGACATAGTGGTGAAGTCTAGGAAGAAGGAAACCCTCTTGGAGGACCTAAAGGAAACTTTTGACAATCTCCGGGTGTACAAAATGATGCTTAACCCGGCAAAATGTATCTTTGGTGTCCCTGCAGGAAAGATTTTGGGGTTCTTGGTTTCTGAGCGTGGCATCGAGGCTAACCCGGATAAAATCAAGGCTATCACCTCTTTGCGTGAGCCGACATGCATCAATGATGTTCAGCGTATTGCAGGCCGGATTGCAGCGCTGAGCCGGTTCATAAGCCGGCTTGGGGAGAAGGCCATCCCCCTGTATCAGATGATGAAGAAGACGGACAAGTTTAAGTGGAGCAAGGCAGCCGCAGAGGCGCTGGAAGCTCTTAAGAAGCAATTGACTGAGCCGCCAGTATTAGCCGCTCCGGCTGAGAAAGAGCCGCTACTCCTATATGTAGCAGCTAACAGCCGGGCGGTTAGTGTGGCGATTGTTGTTGAACGTAAGGAAGCAGGGAAAGAGTATCCTGTTCAGAGGCCTGTTTACTACATCAGTGAGGTCTTGGCCGAGTCCAAGCAGCGGTATCCGCATTGGCAGAACCTTGTATACAGGGTCTTTATGGCTAATCGTAAGCTGAAGCACTACTTTTTGGGCCATCCAATAACTGTAGTAAGCTCTGCCCCGTTGGGGGATATTATTCTGAACAGAGAGGCTACGGGAGGGATTGCCAAGTGGGCTTTAGAGTTGGGGCCTCTTAACATCAGTTACACCCCTTGTACAGCAATTAAGTCTCAGGCTTTGGTGGATTTCATAAATGATTGGACAGAGTGCCAGGCGCCTGAAGAGAAGCCGGATAACACATACTGGACTATATATTTTGACGGGTCTAAACAGCTTGAACGGTCTGGTGCTGGTGTGGTTCTCACCTCCCCGAAAGGTGATAAGTTTTGTTATGTGCTCCGGTTGATGTTCCCCTGTACTAATAATGCTCGTGAGTATGAAGCCTTTCTCCATGGTTTGATTGTCGCTAAAGAGATGAATTTAAGCCGGGTTAGATGCTTGGGCGACTCAGACCTTGTGGCTCAGCAAGTTTCAGGTACTTGGGATTCTAAGGACCCACGGATGGCGGCTTATCGACAGGCGGTTGATGTTGTTGCAGGTTATTTCAAAGGGTATCAGGTGGATCATATTGATCGCCGGCGGAACGAGGCGGCTGATGCATTATCACGACTCGGATCTCAGCATAAGCCGGTGCCGCCTAATGTTTTTCTTGACGTGTTATATCATCCGACTGTCAAGATGCCTTCTGAGGAGGATCTGGCAATTCTTGACCCGAAGGCGGCTCTAGTGGCGGCTCTACATGTTATTCCGGATTGGACTACTCCTTATTTAGCGTACTTGACACGCGGCGAGTTGCCGGATGATGAGAGCCGGGCTCGGGAGATTGTTCGTCGTTCTAAGTCCATGACAATTATCAACGGTGAGTTGCAGAAATGCAGTGTGACAGGTGTTTTCCAACGCTGTGTGTCACCAGAAGAGGGCCAGCAAATCTTAAATGAAATTCATGCTGGCGACTGTGGACATCATGCTGGGTCAAGATCTTTAGTGGCCAAAGCTTTTCGGCATGGATTTTTCTGGTTGACGGCTCACAAGGATGCAGAGGATCTGGTTCGTAAGTGTGACGCTTGTCAGAAATTTGGCCGACGTGCTCATGTTCCGGCTCAAGAGTTGAGGATGATACCTATCACTTGGCCGTTTGCGGTCTGGGGGCTTGATATGGTAGGGCCCTTCAAGAGGTCCAAAGATAAGAAAACACACCTCTTGGTGGCAGTTGATAAGTTTACCAAGTGGGTTGAGGCGGATCCAATAAGCAAGTGTGATGCAGCTACAGCGGTTGAGTTTGTCAGGAAATTGATCTATCGTTTTGGCTATCCACACAGTATTATCACTGATAATGGTACAAATTTGTCCAAGGGGGCTATGAAGGTGTTCTGTGAGAAGCAGCATATCCGGCTTGATGTTTCAGCCGTGGCACATCCACAGTACAATGGCCTGGCTGAGCGGGCTAATCAGGAAATCCTGCGAGGGTTTAAACCCCGGCTCATGGTCCCTTTGAAACGGACGGCCGGGTGTTGGCCTGATGAGTTGCCTTCCGTCTTATGGAGCATCCGGACTACACCTAATAGGTCTATAGGTTTTACACCTTTTTTCATGGTCTACGGGGCTGAGGCGGTTCTACCCAGTGACATCCGACATGATTCACCAAGGGTGGCGGCTTATGTTGAGACGAACAATGAGCTGGCACGTCAAGATGCGTTGGATGCCTTGGACGAAGCACGAGAGTTAGCAGCAACCAGATCAGCAATTTACCAGCAAGACCTGCGACGCTATCATAGCCACAGGGTGAAGACCCGGACGTTCTAGGAAGGTGACCTGGTGCTCCGGCTTATTCAAGACCAAACTGGGATGCATAAACTCTCTCCGCCGTGGGAAGGGCCCTTTGTGGTTAGCAGAAACCTCAACAACGGGTCATACTATCTCATTGATATTCGTGATGAGTCGGACACGGCGGGTCAGGAGACTTTGCGGCCATGGAACGTGGCACACTTGCAGCCATATTATACTTAAGAGATGATGCAGATCCATTATCATTATACAGAGTAGTACTACTACCAAAGATTGGAGCCCCGGCTCTTATGGGTATCTTTATGATCTCAGGATGAAATTCTTCAATAGCAGCAAATTTGCTGTTCCTGTGGTTCTTTGACCCGCCAAGGTCTTGCCGGTTAATCTCCTTTGGAGAACTTGAACCAGTTAAAAGTGACCTGTTAAAAGTATTCCAGTCAATCTCGCTTTAGAGACCCTGAGCCGGTTCACAAAGTGGACGGCCAATCTCGTCTTAGAGACCCTGAACTGATGTCAATACAATAAGTTCTTCTCAGTCAATCTCGCTTTAGAGACCCTGAGCCAGTTCACAAAGTTGATGGCCAATCTCGCCTTAGAGACCCTGAACTGATGTTACTTTTACCAGTCAATCTCGCTTTAGAGACCCTGAGCCGGTTCACAAAGTGGACGGCCAATCTCGCTTTAGAGACCCTGAACTTTTGTATGTTAAAAGTTAAGCTCTTATCAGTCAATCTCGCCTTAGAGACCCTGAGCCAGCTCACAGAGTTGACGGCCAATCTCGCTTTAGAGACCCTAAACTGGTATGATGCGCAATTGGCTTTATGCCTAGTTTGAGTACATTAAGCGCTGTTGTTGATGGAGGCTTCCTACCTTTGGTATAGCTTAAAAAATTCCCCTAAGGCAACAACGTGTACATCAAATTCCAGTTGCTTATCAACTGCGGCCATCGAAGGGGGCTTCTTACCGATGGGTATCGCTTATCTCACCCTAATGGTCGGCTTTATGCCACTTCCGGTTACTTATTAACCGCGGTTGTCGAAGGGGGCTTCTTATCGACGGGTTCGCTTATCTCAGCCTAACAATCGGCGTTTATGCCAAAAATAGTTGCGGAAGGAGGCTTCTTGCCCTTGGGTATAGCTTACATAAGCCCTTTACGTAGCCGGCTAGTACAATTACTAGTCGTGGCTGTCGAATGGATGCTTCTTGCCATAACGTACAGCTTACATAATACCATCGGCAACCGGCCCTATTCAACATTGGATGATTGGAGGAGGCTTCTTGCCTTCGGGTATAGCTTACATCACCTTCCAACAGCAGGTATAGCTTAAATATCACCCTTCACACAGCCGGGTATAGGCCGCTTTAAAGTTCTCAACAATCGACGTTGTCACCTAGAGGCTTCCTACCATCAGGTATAGCCTACTTTATCTTATGGCAGCCGGTTCTTCCATGGCGTCTCATTATAACAAAAGGGAAGTCATGCTTCTCCGGTTGATGGAGTAAATTTCCCGGTCTAATGACTCCGGGTGAAGGACAGACGTCTCGGAAAAATTACGCATTGGTTTATCAACAGCCGCGTTTGTTCATGGAGGCTATCTGCCAACAGAGGTATTATCCGGTTCTAAAAAGAGTTTTGAAGACTTCCAAGTGCCTCTCATGAATCATTGGCAGATTTATCAAAGATGGAAGCAAAGAGCTGAGAAAGATGATTGACAGTACTATAAAGTAAACCGCCGACAAGTGCATTCAGATGTTAAAAGGCTGTTACAAAAGATGTTCTCAGAGGGAACAAACGATGTTTCTGACAAAGTTTCAAAATACCATGGGCCGATGATTACAAGAGCCAATACTTGCTCGGACTATTACAAGATTTGGTCACTCGGCCGGCTCATCCTGCTCCAGATCTTCTGCGGTTTGGATCTGAAGATTGCCGAGTTCCTAGTTGCAGTTAGAGACGGCAGCAAATGACCCTTCAAAGAAAGGCGCGATGTTAAGCTCACCAAGGAAGAGATCTTTGCTTCGGGCGGGTGTTAGGTCTTTACACTCGTAAAGAGGCCCGCGGATCCGTTTATCTTCCTGGTCGTATGCTCCTTGGTAGTCCTTCAAGTCATCCTCCGCCTCATCAGCCATTACATACACCAGATAGCGAGAATCCTTGACGACTTTGAAATAGTCTTCGTCAGAAAATTCTGAGCCGTCCACCTTCTTCGAAGGATATCCACCCATCATCTCATCTGGTGTGAGATCCGGCGCGAAGGCCATGGCCCGGATCAAACCCGCAACGGCTCCAGAGTAGAAAGCCGACTTCTTCAGCTCTTGTATTTGCTTGGGCACGGTGGAGAATAGTTCTAACACCCCTTTCAGGGCCTTGGGAATCTTCTCCTTATACTGTATGCTTTTGATGGTGAACATTGCTCCACAACACATCTGCTCTGTAAAGGTGTATATGGCCTTCAGCGACAGGATGCTGTCGTCTGCAAGCTGTCGGCTCAAAGGTCCTACATGAGCCGGAAGAGATAGGTTCGTCGTTAGTTGTTTCGTAAAAGATATTAAGTAAAGGAGTAAAGGAATGATGGACTTACCAAATAAGGCGGCAGACGTCTTAGCGATGTGCCGTTTGAGCCCTTGGAGCTCCTCAGCGACGGCGATGAGCCGCTGATCGGCATCATTTGCCTATTTGATCAGTGCAACTTTTTCAGACTCAGTTGTTTCTTTCAATATTGTTAGCTCGAAGGTGATCTTGGCTACTTCTTCGGTAAGAGCCGGCATCTCTCGTTAGCAAGGCTTCGTGCTTCCTGTTGAGCTGACAAGTTGGTTTTGAGATCCGCTAGCTGAGAGCCGGCGGTGTTTAGAGCGTCCTGTGCATATCAAAGGCAAAGTATAAGCTATTGCAGCAACAAGAGTATTCATATGCATAAAGGTTCATAGTTCAAGTTCTACAAGTCTCAAACAGATTGCAAGCAATATATTTGACACTTGGGGGCTAATGTATATTTGATCTGTTCACATTTACAGTTCCGGCTCATCTTCCTGAAAATTGACCCGGAACTTGGGGGCTACACATTGGCTCTCTTCTAATCTCAAAAGTTCCGGTTCAAATAAATTAGAGCCGGCCCTTGGGGGCTACAGTTGGCTGTATGCAAGTGTTAACAGTATTTAAAGCAAAGTGTTTTCTACATAACCTTCGAAAGAAGACCCGAATTCAACCCTATGTTAGATTAAATCCGGCCCTTGGGGGCTAGGGAAGGTTATGGCGGAAGAAAGGTAACATACCTCATACTTTGCCTTCATCATGCTGACCAGCCGGAGTTCCAATTCTCGGTTGGTGTTGACCCGGTTCATGTAGCCGGAGTGGAGTTCTTCGGCTGTCATTTTGTTTTACGACGGGTCAAACTCAAGTTTCCACAAAGCTTCAGACGGCTCCATATGCCGGGTTAAGGCATGCGCTGGTGAAGGAGGTTTTTGAGCAGACCCGGTGATGATAACATCCGGAGTCGCCGGGGTCCTGGTGGGTGTAACCGGCCTTGAAGGAGCCGCTGGTGGAGTTTCTTCTTCCGCTGGAGTTTCCTCCGGCCGTTCAATATCCGGTTGAGCCGGGGCCGGCTGTTCAGGCTCTTGATCGTCAACGACAGGGCTGGAGGAAGGTTGATGAGTCTTGCGGCATTTCACCTGAGCACTGCAAAGTAAAGGGTTAGCATTTAAAGGAGATTGGTATCTCATCAAAGACATCCGGATATTTTAACACTTACAGAGGATTAATCTTTTGTGGAGGTATGACTAAGGCTGAAGAGTCGCCCGATGAGGGTGTTTTCTGAAAAATCAAGACACGGAAATGATAAGACATTCGGACATGAAGAGAAACGAAAAAGGGAAGTACGGATACTAACCTCTGTAGGCCGCTTCTTAGGAGCTGGCGAATTTGGTAGTCCCGATGCAAGCTCTGTAGAGCCGGCGCTCCGGGTCTGACGTCGTTCAGCTTGTTGTTGCTTTTTTGAAAGGAAATCAGGAGCCGGATGAGCGAGAGGGTGAGATAGAGGAACTTTTCTAACAACCCGCCGCGGCTTTCGAAAGAAATATTCTGAGTCGGAGTACATGCAAGTTACCTCAGGAGCGTTGGCGTGACTGGTTTCTACTTCATCTTGTGAGACACGAAAAGATATTATTAAAGAGCCGGCAAGACAAAAAGTCAAGTAAGTAAAGTTCAAGGATCTTACCTCCAATTCTGAAGAAGCCGGGTGTTCAAACCAGTTCTCTTGAGGAGCTGCCTTATTTTGTTTCTTGGCGGCGACTTTCTTCTTGGTTGTCTTCGGAAGGGGAATGTATTCCTTCTTCCAGAACTCAGAATCAGCCTGTGCAAATTTAGCCAGAGGAAAAATATCAAGCTTCGAAAAGGAGTATATAAACATACAACAGGCAGAAGAAAGGTAAAAATACTTACAAGAGGCGTCGGGTTGGTCGCGCAGAAGGGCGCTAGGCCGATGGTGCTGCATGAACCGGAGGTCTCGTACACAAGACTTCGGACGGTCATACAGATGTCATCCTCAGTCAAAGTGGTGGCGCTAAAGCACAATTCGCTGTCGTAAGATCCTGGATATTCATACATGAGCCGGTTACGTCGGCTCAGAGGCATGATCCGCCATTGTACCCAACAGCGGATAAGGTCTGTTCCAATAAGGCCGTTGGCCAGGAGAGCCTTCACTCTGGCGTGGGGCTTCTCATATCTAGCATGGTCGGCAGCGGAGAGCTGGTCGGGCAGTGAAGTGTCGGTAGAGAGCCGGGAAGGACGATAACCCGACAGACGATGTTCCGAGTCCGGAGACGTGTCTCTGCAATAGAACCACGTCTTGTTCCAATCTTTTGGGTGGCTGGGCATCTGAACAGCCGGAAAGGTGATACCCCTCCGGCGCTGGATGGTGATTCCTCCGAGTTCCATGCTTGGCCCGCTCTTATATTCAGTCTGGCGGTTGGCGTAGAAGAACTCTCTAAAGAATCTGACTGACGGCCTTGATTGAAGGTATGCCTCGCAGAGGACTTGAAAGTGGCAAATGTTTGATACAGAATTCGGCGCTAGGTCCTGGGGATGCAGCTTGTATAGGTGCAGAATGTCGCGAAAGAATTTTGACCCGGGTGGCACGAATCCTCGTTCGATATGATCTGTAAAGACTATAACCTCCCCTTTCTTTGGGGCGGGGCGGGTCTCACCAGTCGGAGCACGCCAGTTGATCACTTCCTTTGGAGGAAGGGTGCCAGCGGCTACTAAATCAGATAAATTCTCTTCGGTCACACAGGAGCCAACCCAATTGCAGGAATTAGTGGCACGTGTCATCTTGGCGGCTTAAAAGTACTGTGCAAAAAGAAAATGGCGATTAATCAAACAAAAGAGTCGGAGGGGGGTCTAGCGGCTCACTATGGGTGGATGAGCCGGAAGTCATCAAGACCCGGACAAACAAGTTTCACAAATCGATACTAAAGTTTTGGATCTATCGAAGCGGAAAAGGAAGTTCTACGTCAACCTAAGCCAAGAACAGTGAAAGTGAAAAATCGACCTACGGCCTTAACCGACCGCACATTGCGCACGGGCGGGCCATGTACGGTGGCGGCGATGACAATACAGCCTAAAAGGAGGCGCAGCGGGCCCCGAGACTTGGCCGTGCGACCGTGCCGGAGAACGAAACACGCGGCAGGGGTCTGCCGGCGGAAACCCTATTTTACTACCGATCTAAAGGTGCGGGAAGAGGTACTTACTGGAGGCGGAGACGGCGGCGGGCGAAATTCTAGGGCAAACAGGTTGATGCAGCGGCCTGAGTTGGTGACGCACGAGCGGCGGCTCCGGAGCAGAGCGGACGAGCTCAAGCGATGGACGGGCGACAGGAAGAAGAAGAAGAGGTGCACGAGCGGGAATGCATTGGTTTGACTCATGTGGGTCCTATTTAACAGGGAAACAGTGTGGGTTCCCAGGCGTCAGCACCGATCTTGCCAAAACGGACGCCTCAATTTCAGTAAACGGTTAAATGTGAGAGATTTGGTGATACGTCAGCGTGTCTGTGACGTCACGCCAGGTCATTCCTGGTGACTCTCAAACAATTGCAACAGACGGATGAAATGAGCTGGCTCACTTCAGCCTGGGGCCTAATGTTGGGGATATAACCCCGTGATATGACCCGGCTAGAAGGTTCCGGTTGATAAGCATTGGTTATGAGCCGGCCCACGAAGATATGTATCAGCTGGAGGCCCAAGAACTTTGGCGGCTCTTGAGGTGGGCCGGACGACATAGACCCGGATGCGCAAGACCTTCCAAAGGATAACTTGGTTGGTAAGATAGAGATGGATTCGGAGATGTAAAGCGTGATCCGGTTGTACAATTGTAAGACCCGACGGCTCTGACCTCTTATATAAAGGCAGAGCCGGGGCGGCTTAGGGGGGGGTGATCGAAAACTAGGTCAAGCGTCTAGCCCCTTGTAATCGATACAACAAGTAATAACAACACAAGCAGGACGTAGGCTTTTACCTCGGCTTGAGGGGCCGAACCTGGGTAAACTCGTGTCCTTTGTCTCAATCAACCCCTTTGAGTCCACTACCATGGCGATGGCTCTGAACTCAAGTCTGGTAACCCGGACATATGCCGTGACAAAACCACGACAGCCCCAAACAATGTGTACAAGGTTCCCAAGCCCACATCGACAGATGGTTCTACGCTTGGTACACCCGGCCACTGGTGCATCTACTACGCAATAGCCTACCGCTCCGGTGAGCGCTATGCATGGCCGCCAGCACATCCTACACACATAAGAAACTAGTTGCAACTCCTGGAGATAGATCAAGGCGATTAATAAGCCGAGAGGGTGAATTAAGGATCCCAATGCGCGGTAGTATCTTGTCTTGGATAACATACATAGAACTCGGTTCCTAAGGACGGTCCTAGTGAGACAACCAACCATGTACTCCTACATCGCCTACCATTGCTACCTTTACCAAATCGTGTTCACACACTTAGCTCTCACAAAACAGGACATGAACACATCCATTCCGATTCATCACTCCGATGGATCAAACCCGACATGACTCTAAGCATAGGAGCCACAGTAAGCAAGCATGGATGAGTAAGCACAAAAAGTCTCAAGCAGTTGCTACTCATGCTAAGTGGTTTCAACTATTTACTGTGGCAAATACATGTCATGCAAAGGAATGGGTTCAACTACCGAGAACATGTAACAATTGAATCGTGATTGTCCTAATGCAATAAAACAAAGCAGGAGCGAGAGAGTGAGTTCATATCAGTATCTCAAGGGGGGGTGGTTGCTTGCCTGATAGTTCTAAAGATATTACTTCTCTTCATCAGTTTCAACGTTCATAACGTCGGAACCGTCGTCTACCGAGAAGGAACAACATCGACAAACAAGAGAAAGGAACACATTCAATGTGATGCAACAAACATGATGTATGATATAGCATGTTAAGGTTCGGGATTCACCTAGTACAATATGTAGTCATATTAATTGAAGTTGAATTCAAATAGACACTAAATTCCATCTCCAAACTATTTATCAAATTTGTCCTAATCATCATTTGTCCTACTTGGTGATGTTAACTTTCTCAAACATGCACGAACATGGCATAAACAGATTCATTGGATTTTTGTGATCATTTGCCATATATAAATTATTTTCATTTGACTTAGAGATTATTTTCTATGATTTTACAAGTTTTAAACATTTTCTAAAAAACAATCATTTCAGATTTATTTAAATTTCAGAGTTGGATTATTTCATCAGCATGAGGTCATTAGTGACGTCAACGTGTCAACTGAGCCGGCTAGGGTCAAACCTGACCAGTGGGACCCACTAGTTAGTGTCTCAGCTAATTAACACGGTTAATTAGCTTTAGGTTAATCCTAATTGAACCTATTAGCGGGCCTAGGGCCCACTGGCTAATGTCTCAACTAATTAACACGGTTAATTAGTTAATTAATCGCTTGACATAATTAATCCAGGGGTTGGCCCCACCTGTCATTGACTCAGCTGAAGTCAAATCTGGTCGGGGGGGGAGGGGGTCAAACCCACCGGCGGCTCAATGCGAGCGATAGCAGAAATGACGGAGGTCATCGGATTTCGCTACCAGGCTTGGCACATGGTTAGGCTCTAACAAGAGCTGGGAGTGAGACGCGTCCATCCGTGCAACGAGCTTCACCGGGGGTGTCCGGAGATGAGCACAACGACGACGGAGGCGGCGGCCGGAGCTCTGGCGGGCACTAGGTTGACGTTGCGGGGCACGGGCGAGCTAGGTAAAGGGCCCTATGGTCTCTATGGAGCTCCAGGAGCTAGGTTCCAAGCTCGAACGCACGGGTGGAGGACCACATCGATGGCGGCGAGATGGCCGACACCGAGGAGCTCTCGGCTCCGATGGCTTTGCTAGCTACGACAGGCGATCGAGCAAAGGGAGCAGGGGGAAATGGGTAGTAGCTCACCGCAGATCTAGTGGAGACTACAGCAAGCTCAGGGAGATCCTGCAACCGGCGAATCGAGCGCCGAAGCATGGCGGGTCCGAAAGTTGAAGACGACCTCAACGACGACAGTGTACAGCCTCCGCCCTTGATTCCTTCGTCTTGGGGTCGAAGAGGAGCATGTTGGGGCTTCTGTACCAGTCGGAGGAGCTGCAGGGGGGTTGCGGCCATGGCTATGCCAAATGGCAGTGATGGTGGCGATTGGGGAGAGGAACAGAGGAGAGGGAGAAATGGAGAGAGGGAACCGATCTAGACGGCTCTATGGCGTCTTTCCAGCCCGCCAGCGCGACGGGAGGGAAGCAGGAGGTGGCCATGGGCTTGGTGCGCTCTCCACACCTCTCCACTGCCTACTGGCGCGAGGAAGAAGATGACAGAGGAGCGGCAGTGGTGGGCTGGGCTGGCTAATGGGCCAGGTTAGTCATCTCCCTCTCTCTCTCTCTCTCTCTTTCTTTCCTTTTTGTTTTAGAAAAATCATAGATCCCAAAACCCTTAAATGTTTTTGGGGTATAACTTGGAATATTTCCATGTCCCACAAAATGTTTCAGAATATTTCAAATGACTAAAAAATTTATAGTGCTTTATTTGACATTTTCAGCAACACTGTTGCATTATTTAAAATGCCAAGAAGAGTGGTTAAAAATATATCACCCCTGGTATATTGTTGCCAACATTTATCACAGAGGGGGAATATTTTTGAAGAGAATTTTGGATTCATTGAAAATTCACAACTATTTGAATTGCTTGGTTAGGTGAGGTGCTAGGGTTTCTGTTAATCCCCATTTCATGTTGAGGAAAAGTAAACATGATGCCATGATGGTTAATGCAATGACAAGCAATGGATAGCTAGGGCTATGACAACTCACCCCCACTAAACAAGAATCTCGTCCCGAGATTCAAGCGTAGGGTAAGTGGACAGAGGAAACACAAACTATCACAATCTTCGCGATCCAATTGCTCTTCTCGTAGATGTTGATTCATTGTGCATCATGTTGATGTTGATACCTTTGCTTTGGAAGCTTCACCCAACACAACGACAATGGATGAAATGCTCTAGAACATGACCTATAATTGGGTTATGCTATTTCATCAAGGAGAACATTAGAAGAGGAGTGCTAAATGTCTCTCGGTCGATCATCTAGATTTCATTCCTTTGCATATGCATCCTCCATTGATATTCATCATGGTAGTAGGATGTGACCAAGATCCTTGGCATGGATGTTGGTAAAACCTTGATGAATATGGAAATGCTCAAGTTCTTGAGAGCACGCTCAGACACTGGGTTATACCCTCGGTATCAATTGGAATGTGCCTTCCATTGCCGAGTTGTTTTATAACTCTAGTTTCCTTCCGATCTGAGTATGTCATTCGTTAGAATTCCTTCAAATGGTCATTGTGAATTGCCTTAGGATGGTATGAAGAGTTTCAATGATCTCTGGATCAAAAGTAATTCTTTTTGCCACTTAAGGGAATAACTCTACGAGTCACCTCCTCTAAGGTGCCCTGTTATGGAATCATGGCAATTAGCTCCTTCCTACTTTGAAAACTGTTCACCATCTTTCAAGCAGGGAATTGTTGCCTACCAACCAAACCTTATCATCTATCTCATTACATCCCTCTTGATGTATTTTGTGTCTCAGCTCAAGAGATGTTCTCATGTCTCATTCCATGAGTTGATCATGAGTTGCTCGATCTTCGAGAAGACCGATTCTTGTAGAGCTTTATGTTGTGTTGGAGGAAGATCTCAAAGGAAAAGATGTCAATATCAGCGTGATGCAATGAATCAACATCTTCAAGAGGGCAATTAGATCATGAAGTTTGTGATGCTATAGCATCCACTCCTGTCCTCTTACCCTACACCAAAATCTCGAGTAGAGATTCTTGTTTAGTGGGGGTGAGTTGTCATAGCCCTAGTTCTATTCTTGGTTGTGGTTGCATTCATGCATGCATGTTTATTTTTTGTAAATGAAATGGAAATGAAGCCTCAGAAATAATTTTTTCAAAGCAAGCAAGATAAAAATTACTTTAAATTAGTCCAACAAAATGTGTCAAATATTCTATGAAAATATTTGCTAGAGTTTAAATTCAAACCAATATTTTTGGAATCACAGAAATATTTGTTATGGGCATTTGACCCAATCCAAATATTATTTTGCATTGGATTTATATTGTTATATATGAGATATATGTCAAAACAAACACTGAGAATTATTTGTGGCTTTGGAAAAGTCCATCTGGTCACATACATATCTTCTCATGTTTTTATGAAATGGTTTTATATTATTATAAGACAAAATAAAATTGCAGAAATTAGAAAACAGGAAATAAAATAAAGGGAAAGCAATCTACCTGATTTAAGTGACCGACCCAACTGGTGGCCCAGCCCACCAGGGGCATGCCTGTCTTCTTCCTCCTGCCAGGAGGCACAGGAGAATTGTGTGAGAAAAAACAAGGCAGAGGAGAAGCAAGGCACAACGACCGCCACGGGAAGCCATGCACACATCTTCGTGCAAGCCTCCCTTGGCCAGCGCAGTGATGAGGAAGAGCACCCCGTTGCCGTCTGCATCGGGCCGACCTCGCCATTCGCCCCCTACCCTCTCCCTTGCCTCTGCTTGCCCTGGTCGACGCGTCTGCTAGATCGTTGCCACAGCCACCGCCCCCCTCGCTTCCTCTCTGTGCCCCAAGCTCCGCACCAAGACACTCGTCCTCTCCGCCGCGTCATGCCTCTACAGACGCCCCTGAACGCCGTCACCACCGTCTTCTTCCCCAGCGGTCACTGGAGATCATCACCGTCGATTCGCCACCGCCAGGGCCTCCCCGAGCAAGCCGAGCCTGCCATACAGATTCTCTTCCTCTCCCCTCACCCCTTGCACCTGATTTCGTGCCATAGTTAGTCCCGCCGCCATGGCCGGAAGTTTCTGCCACCGGCGATGGTGTAGCCATGGCCACAGGTGCCCCGTCTCGTGTCCAAGCGGACCAAGTGTGGCAACGTGCTCCGCACGTTATCAGGAGGCCAAAGCCTCCTCTACCTCCTCCTGTCGTGCACCCTAGCGCCGAGCCCAACTCATCCATGTTCCGGCCATTGCCACGAGCTTGGTCCCGTCGAGCTCTGGTGTCACCTCAAACCCCCGGTCACTCGCTTGGATGCGAGTGAGCCATATCTCACCTCTAGTGCGCCCAGCACCACCAGCATACGCCGGAAGCAGAAGTCCGGCGTGCCACCACCGTCTTCTGTGGTTGCCGCCAGCCAACCTTGGCGAAGCTGACGTGGCAACATCATTAGTGTTAATGACATCGCTAATTAAACCAACGAGTCCCTAACACTAGACCCCACAGGCTAAGTAATCCACAGTTTAAAAAGAAACATGTTTAACTAAAGCCACAGACACCGACATGCGGGTCCCCCACGTCAGGCTTAACTTGGACCATCCCGGTTGACCGATGACGTCATCCTAACGTAGGCTAATGCAGTAAAGCTTTTCTGGAATTTATCATAAAGCTTTTCTGAAATGCTTTATTTATCTCAAAAAATGTTTAAAACTTCTAAAATTCATAGAAATTCAATTGTAACTCACATGAAAATAATTTATATATGAAAAATGATCAGAAAAATATAATGAATATGTTTATGCCATGATCATGCATGTTTGACCAAGTTAACATCACCAAGAAGGACATTTTATGATTAGGACAATGTATGAAATATCATTTGGAGTTGGATTTCAAACTTGTTTGAATTCCAGTTCAATTAACTTGGTTAATTATTCCTCTAGGTCAATTCAGTACCTTATTTGACATATCATACATCATGTTTGCACATTGCATGAATTGAATGTTGTTCCTTCTTGTTTGCTGGTGTTTGTTCCGTCTCGATAGACGATGGTTCCGATGTTGTGATCGTTGTCACCAACGAAGACTCACTTGAGCTACCCCCCCCCCCCCTTGAGCATTCTGATATAATCCCACTCTCTTGCTCTTGCTCTCATTTCAATGCATTAGGACAGACATTTCAACTGTTACTTGTGTTCCGGTAGCTGAACCCACTCCTTTGCATGACCTGTCATTGTCACAGTAAATAGTTAAACCAAGTAACCTAGCATACCTGGTAGATGCTTTAGCCATGTTGTGCAATAACCCTATTACGCTTGCTATGCTTGGAGTTTTGTCAGGTCTGATTCATCTGGGTGATGAACCAGAGTGAAATGGATGTGTCCTGATGATGAGGGTTAAGTGTTGAACCTTTTTTGGTAAAGGTAGCGATGAGAGGCCTTGTAGGAGTACATGGTGTGTTGTCTCATTGAATCCGCTCATAGGAACTGAGCTTCATGTTTGTGTTCCAAGACTAGATACTACCGCACATTGGGGTCTGGTAACTCGACCCCTCTCGGCCTATTAACTTCCCTATTCTCAGTCCAGGAGTCGTGGTAGTTCAAAACGTTGATAGGTATGGCCGGGCCTACGAAGTGAACGAACGGCCCAGTTGGGACCGTCTTGGGGCCCTCCACACAACATTTGAGGCCATGTTGGAAACCTCAGCCAGACTTCCATTATGGGTTCCAACTCAGATAGGCTACTACCTTGGACGTGAGTCGTTGTAAGTTAATGTCTGTGGCCGACTCCATCGCTGGGCTTCCACTTGAAGGATGCCAAGGTGCCTTTTTAGTGCACATGGCGATAAGTGGCGGGAGGATGTGTGAAAAAGTACACCCCTGTAGGGTAAACTATCTATTCGAATAGCCGCATCCGCAAATATGGACCACTTGGAGACTTGCATTTTTCATAGATAACTTTAAATGGATACTCTAAAATGTTCTAGATAAGTGTGAGTGCTATGGATGGCTTCTCGTAGGCAGACGAGAGAGGATCCATCGTGGTGTATTGATGTGGTGAATATGTGGACTCGTGTGTGATACGCCACCTCAAAGAAAATACTCATAGTCGTAGTACATGTTAGCCAAGAGTCAAAGCTGGCTTGCTGCTATAAACTCCACAACCCCCTTCATTGATACTGGTGCATATGTAGATAGTTCTGATGTAAGTCTTGCTGAGTACCTTTTTACTCACATTTTCTTATTTATGTTTTTGCAGAGGAGACGTCAATCTCATTAGTGATTTTTACAACGTGAATTTCGATGTTGGCCGGATTAGCTTGGGAATCCCAAACAGAGGTCTGGTTCCTTTGGTAGGGTCGTCGTAGCTTTTCAGGCAACTCCAGTCACTTTTAGTAGATGTCTGTACCCAGACATGTTTTCTTTCGCTTGTTTCTTGTATGACTTGAGTGATGGGTCATGTGACCCCTGTTTGTAACACCACACTATGTTGGCTCTTATGAGTCGAATAAATACTTGAGTCGTAGAGTTTTGTTGTGATGCCATATTGTATCTACGCATATCATGCATAGTGCATTTATGATTGAAATGTATTGATATGTGTGGGATTCAACACCTAGTTGTGTGCCTTTAGTAGCCTTCTTTACGGGGAAATGCGTCTTTGTGCTTCCATGGGCCTTGGTAGCTTGCTACTGCTCTGGACACATTGATTGACCGATGTGTATCCTTCTTTGCTCCTATGTCTGTCCTTTTGGGGAAATGTCTCAAAGTGTAATAGAGTCCCTGTAGCCTGCTACGAATCATCTACGTGCAGTGATGACATTAATGTCCCATGGCGTAATGGAGTCCTGTAGCTTGCTATGACACGTTTACACACACTGATGACTGACACCTGCATTGATGGGTTACGTATGCCTATCCCTGTACGGTTGTGCCACTTGGGTCTATGACTAGTCATGTCGACCCGAGTTCTTTGACGTCTGAATGCTAGCGACACGTTCATATCCATGAGCCAAAAGGCGCAAATGGTACCGGCAAAGGTAAGGTGGCAGCTGTGGGTTACCGTGCGTGGGGCTGCAAAGTGGTGTCACGTGTTACATGCTCGATTCATATGGGTTAGGATCGAGGTCCTGACAGTTAGCTTCTTGCATATCTTCTGGACTTAGAAATAGAATACCTCTCTTCTTTTGAGTATGTTTTGGCGGTGGTTCAAGAAGTGCACAATTATTAGCATTCTTCAAAATATTATTAGTAGTTCTTTAGTTTGTCAAGTAGTCCGTTCATTGAAAACACAACCAGCACAACTATCTAGGTAGTCCCTAGAAGCATCAGTTAGTCCATTATAAAAGATATCAACTATTTCATTTTTCTTAAGACTTATGAGGACGATCAGGCACACCTTTATGTACCTGTAGAAGCCTTTGTCAGTGTACTAAAGTTTGGGCTTTTAGTACCCCATACTTGTGCATGGGTAGTCGTAGCCACACAAGTGGCAAGGCCCACCGGGGTACTGCTAGAAGCAAATACAAAGACGTCAGGAAAACATTCAAGTCATTAGGCACAAGACAAAAGGCCAAATGTTGGAACCCCAACAAGATCTTGCCGGGGGTGGCTTGCAGAGCCTGGGCAAGAAGTGCACCCGGCAAGACCTCGCCACCCTACCAGCATAGAGACCAGGTGTCATCCCACCAGGATACGTGTCAAGGTGCTAGCGCTGGACAGGCTAAGCGATACCGATGGGACGGGCTCCTGTCTCGTCTCGTATAAGGTCAGGGACACATGACGGGGCATTAAATGCATTTGTCCTACACCTTCAGTGTTAGGTATGATAACACTATATCACTATACACCTCGCGCATGCACTGTATGCCACTGTTGGGATCCCCTTAGTCATATAAAAGGAGGCCCAAGGTGTTACAAGAGAGGGATCTTCTTCCACCTTCTAGCTCATGCGCGTAGCAGCTGTGTATTATTCATAGTGCTCTTGTAGAGAGAACCCTAAAACACCCATAATACACTAAATCAGGAGTAGGGTTTTACGCTTCTCAGTGGCCCGAACCTGGGTAAAAAACCTCCCCTCTTGCTGCTCGTCAAATCTGCTCTTTGCGCATACCATCTCCTTGACGAACCACAAAGGGATCCAAGAAGGGAGCCGATGCTAGCATGCTGCTTGTCGCACCCATCGAAGAGCACCTCAAGTATGAAATTCAGATGCACTTTCCCCGGGAGAGGTTGACAAACAACACCACAGAATATGAGGGGCTTCTTGCCGGTCTTAGGATCGCGGCAGACCTTGGGATCAAGAAGCTCATTGTTAGAGGAGATTCACAGCTTGTCGTCAAGCAAGTGAACAAGGATTATCATAGCCCGTTGATGGAAGCCTACATAGATGAAGTGAGGAAGTTGGAGGAGCACTCTTACGGTCTACAGACAGAGCACGTTCCTCATGCAGAGAATAGCATTGCTGACGAACTGTCAAAGTGTGGTGCCCTCAAGTTAAGTCTGTGGAACCAGGGACTTTTGTGCTCCAATTGACTCAGCCATCCGTAACACCATCGGGAAAGCAGAACAAGAGAAGAAAGTTGAATTTTGGCCAGTACTTTCCTGCATAGCTCTCAGAAGCTGCCAACAAGGAAGTTGCCGAGGTGGACACCAAGCTTGCCGGGGGGCAACAGGCTCCTGCACGGCCTCAAGCCCTTGCCGTAGAGACAAGCGCCCCCACAGCAGAAGACATGCCTTTAGTCGTTGCCGTCGAGCCTCAGGCTCCAGCATGGGCACAACACATTGTTCAGTTCCTTCAAACAGGAGAACTCCCTGAGGAACAGGAAGAAGCAGAGAAAGTAGCCCGTCAGTCTAATATGTACAAGTTTGTGGATGATGTCCTATATAGAAAGATACCAAACGGTGTGAAATTGAAGTGCATTCCTCGGGAGGATGGACTGTAGTTGTTTGACAGAGATACATGGAGGCATATGTGGCTCCCACACAGGATCAAGAGCTCTTGTCGGGAAGGCCTTTTTGCAAGGTTTCTTTTCGCCCACTGCTCTCTAGGATGCAACTACACTACTAATCAAGTGTGAAGCATGCCAGTTCCATTCGAAGAAACTACATCAACCAGCTCAAGCTTTTTAGACAATCCCTCTTTCTTGGCCATTTTCGGTCTGGGGCGCCTTTCCCCATGCTACCGGGGGCTTTGAGTACTTGTATGTCGCAATCGACAAGTTCACAAAGTGGCCAGAAGTGGAAGCAGTGAGAAACATGAAAGCGCAATCAACCATCAAGTTCTTCAAAGGACTAGTTTGTTGTTTTGGTGTACCAAACAGGGTCATCACTGACAATGGCACACAGTTCACAAGATGAACCTTCATGCAATATGTCCAAGACCTTGGTGGAAAGATCTATTTTGCTTTTGTTGCTCATCCAAGGAGCAACGGCCAAGCAGAAAGGGAAAATGCTAAAGTGCTGCGAGGGCTTAAGACCAGAACTTTCGAGAGGCTGCGCAAGTGCAGAAGATGTTGGATTGATCAGTTGCTGGCGGTTCTTTGGTCGATCAGAACGACACCAAATGGAGCCACTGTCCATACACCCTTCTCCCTGGTATACGGGGTGGAAGCAGTTCTCCCCGGGGAATTCCTGGCCGACTAAACCTCGAGTGCTCGCTTATGATGAGCTTGAGCAAGAGCAGTGGCGCCAAGATGAAGTGATGCTCCTTGAGGAAGATCGTCTTCAAGTTGCTGTGCGAGCTGCATGCTACCGGCAAGCTTTGCGTTGCTACCATAGCTGCAAAGTTCATGCCTGAAGTCTTGAGGAAGGCGACCTTGTTGTTCGGCGCGTTTAGTCGGACAGGAATTCAAACAAGTTGACGCCAAAGTGGGAAGGCCCTTATCGGGTAGTATGAATAACCAGGCCTGGTGCTGTCCGCCTAGAGACCGAAGATGGTGTCCTAGTGAACAACTCCTGGAATATCAAACATCTTCGTAGGTTCTATCCATAAGGCGCGGTTGTCGGGCCCCCCGGCAACCACCTTTTGTACAAGTCTTACCGGCGAGGCATGTCGTCCCTTGTACAAAGCCAGGCAAATAACATGTGCATAGTCGAATAAGATCGAGCGTCTTACAACTCTTGTCGATTTCCACGTTTTCTTACATGCATGTTTATGCGAGATGTTGCATTACGCTTATTCCTAGAAAGTGCTAACGAACCGCCAAGGTTCCATACCTCTATTTTCTCTTCTTTCTTTTTCTTGAAGGATAGAAGGTTCCCTCACGTACAAATTTGCCGGGGAGGGTGAGATAGTGGACACCTACAAGCGACGTTCAAAGTTGACAAATTACGGAAAGGAGTACAACAACAAAAAGCTAAGTTGCAAAAACTCTAAGTAAACTTTTTACTGTGAAGTTGTTCTCCTTGGACAATTTAAACTTTCGTATGGGAAACCTGCACGCGAAGGAACCTTGTCGTGATCGGTTGCGCCATTACTCAGTTTCGAGTTTGCTCAACAGCTTAAGTGGATGCACTGAAAACATCAAGGTAACTTGTCATGATGGGTTGCACCCTTACTCTATTTCGAGTACGCACAATAGTTTAAGTGGCTGCACTGAAAATGTCAAGATATCTTGCCGGCAGTGACACCACCAGCAGGCTGCTAAAGATCCGCTCCTCAAAGCGCTCACGACAGGGCTGCGTACACCAACAAGTTTTCGGCTAAAGCATAGGGAATGTACCATGCAGAGAGAAATTTAACAAGGGAAATAATATGCAGTCATTCAAAGGGAATGAAATTTACATGAGATGGCGTCTCTTCCTAAGTACTTATTTATTTGACTTTCTCCCCTGGGGGCAGATTACAAGAAGAAAAAGATGGGAAGAGGCCCCCGACATAAGCCCAGCCTGACCCCTCCTAGACCAGCACTACACGGAGGGCAGGGCTCCCAGAAGGGAATTTGAAGCCGGAGTCTATAGGCCTGTCAGGAGATCCAGCTGGGAGATGAGGCAATGCCCGGGATGAGGGCCACCAGCAAAGTCGCTTCACCGGGAGAGGGAGAGGCATGAGCCAACGGTGATGGTGCGGTCGGCGGTCAGTCAGAGCTCAGGTCGTCGTATTCCGACTTGAAGGGCTGGAGCTCGGACACGTCATCGTCGTCTTCACGAACATCGTCCTCCTCGTCGCTATCGCTCGATGAGGAGCTTTCGGCACCGCTCGAGCTTTCCTCGTAGCAGCTAAGGCGGGCGCCCGAACGCCCATAAATCTTGACGGAGAGCATGTCGGCCTCCACCATATTGAAGCGGAGAACGTGCCCATCCTGGAGGTTGTGGGCATGGGCGACGGTTTTCCAACCACACCTGAGAAGCATGACGCGACTCTTCGGGTACTCAACGTCTACCCGCGAGGCGCCATTGCAACAGCCATGCGCCCGCAAACACAGAGTGGGCAGCTTGTCAACCTCCATCACCCTGGCGAAAGGGTGAGGGCGGCGCGGATGGTTCCAGAGTGGACCGCGCAACTTGATGATGAACTCTAGTGCCATCCCCTCGGCATGGGTTTCTTCAAGAAGGGGGTCTGACATCGGAGGAAGGGGCGGAATGGCACTCCGCCTTCCCCGACCACGGCCCCTCGTACCTCTTCCACCATGCGCGCTCGGGCCACCCTCCGCCTTCGCGGCTGAAGTGGTGGCATGATCCTGACGGGAACCCCTCGCTATACGGGTGGAGGACGGTGGCCACCCTCGCTGCCCAGCCATGGCTCGGGGCGAGTACAACTCAAGACCGGGAAGGTGTAGAAGGGCAAGCTTTGGAGGTTCACACTCAAGCAGGAAGAAGGGATGGATGAGCATCGCCCCTCACTCCCCCCAATTTATAGGGGGATGTGCAGGGGATGGCTCACCTCCGCACCAAGGGTCGCCACCCATCTCCACCAAACCCGCCGCCCACAATCATGGGCGAACAGGTAACCGCCCAACTGCCCCAATCCATGGCGTTGTGGTTTCTACCACGACTAGGAATTTAAGTAACGGGCGCCCGTTGCCAACCCCCCCTGTTGGAAATATGCCCTAGAGGTAATAATAAAATAGTTATTATTATATTTCCTTCTTCATGATAATCGTTTATTATCCATGCTATACTTGTATTGATTGGAAACCCGTTGCATGTGTGGATACATAGACACAACTATGTCCCTAGTATGCCTCTAGTAGACTAGCTCGTTGATCAAAGATGGTCAAGGTTTCCTAGCCATTGACATGAGATGTCATTTGACAATGGGATCATATCATTAGGAGAATGATGGGATGAACAAGACCCAAACTATAAACGTATTATATGATCGTGTCAATTTATTCCTACAGTTTTCTGCATGTCAAGTATATGTTCCTATGACCATGAGATCATGCAACTCACGGACACCGGAGGAGTGCCTTGTGTGTATCAAACGTCGCAACGTAACTGGGTGACTATAAAGGTACTCTACAGGTATCTCCGAGGGTGTCTGCTGGGTTGGCATGGACCAACACTGGGATTTGTTACTTCATATGACGGAGAGGTATCTCAGGGCCCACTCGGTAATACAACATCACAATAAGCCTTGCTAGCAATGTGACTAAGTGTTAGCCATGAGATCTTGTATTACGGAATGAGTCAAGATACTTTCCAGTAACAAGGTTGAACTAGGTATGCAGATGCCGACGATCGAATCTCGGGCAAGTAACATACCGATAAACAAAGGGAACATCATACGAGATTAACTGAATCCTTGACATGGAGGTTCGGCCGATAAAGATCTTCGTAGAATATGTAGGAACCAATATGGACATCCAGGTCCCGCTATAGTTTATTGACCATAGAGGTGTCTCGGTCATGTCTACATAGTTCTCGAACCCACATGGTCTGCACACTTAAGGTTCGGTGACGTTTCGGTAGTATAGAGTTATGTATGGTGGTGACCGAAGGTTGTTCGGAGTCCCGTATGAGATCCCAGACATCACGAGGAGCTCCGGCATGGTCTGGAGGTAAAGATTGATATATAGGAAGTAATGTTTTGGTCATCGGAAAAGTTTCGGGCTCATCGGTAGTGTACCGGGAGTGCCGGAAGGGTACTGGGGGACCATCGGGAGGGGTATTTCGACCCAAGAGGCTACATGGGCTGTGGCAGGATTAATACCAGCCCTTAGTGGGCTAGTGGAAGTCCCACAAAGGGCCCATGCGGCTAGGAAGAAAATCCCAAGGAGAAAAAGGTGGAAAAAGGCAGAAAGGCTAAATAAGGAAGGAGTCCTAATCCAACTAGGAGTGGAGGAGGAGGACTCCTCCCTGCCACTTCGGCCGAAGCCTAGGAGGGCTGGCCCTTGTGCCAAGCCTCCTCCTCTCCTCCTCCTATATATAATAGAGAGGTTTTAGGTTTTTTTCACATAGATTTTCATCCACGTGCTACCCTCTCCTCTAGATCGTAGTTTCTCCTCTAGATTGGTTTTAGCGGTGTTAGGCGAAGCCCTGCTAGAATAGCTCCACCACCATCGCCGCAACACTGTCACGCTGCCGGAGAACTCTTCTACCTCTCCACTGCCTCTTGCTAGATCAAGAAGGCAGAGATCGTTATCAAGCTATACGTGTGCTGAACGCGGAGGTGCCGTATATTCGGTGCTAGATCGGGGCGGATCGTGATTGGATCGCGGGGCGCTCGGCAATTTGGATCGCGAAGACGTTCAACTACATCAACTGCATTTCTTAACGCTTCCCGCTTAGCGACCTACAAGGGTATGTAGATCCACTCTCCCTCTCGTAGATGCTCATCACCATGGATAGATCTTGCGTGTGTGTAGGAATTTTTTTGTTTCCCATGCAACGTTCCTCTACAATGGCATCATGTGCCTGGTCAATGTGTAGATGAGATCTCGAGTAGAACACAAAGAGTTTGTGGGCGTTGATGCTTAGATTGCTTCCTCCCTTGGTCGTGTTTTGGTTGAGCAGTATTGTGGGATGAAGTGGCCCGGACCAACATTACTTATACGCGTACGAGAGACCGGTTCCATCGAGTGACGTGTGACTTTGTTGCACAAAGATGGCTGACGGGTGTCTGTCTCTCCTACTTTAGTTGGATAATATTCGACAAAGGCGGTCCTTGAGAAGGTTGAAAAGAAATTTATGTATCACCGTTGTGGTTTTGCGTTGGTGAGAATCGTTCTTGCTAGATACCCGTAGCAGCCACGTAAAACTTGCAACAACAATTAGAGGACGTCTTGTTTTTGCAGGGTATGTTGTGATGTGATATGGCCAATTACATGATGATATATATGTGATGTATGAGATGATCAGGTGTTGCATAGAATATCACGACTTACATGTCGATGAGTACGACAACCGACGGGAGCCATAGGGTTGTCTTTAATTATTGTATGACCTGCGTGTCAATCATTAAGCACTATGTAATGCTTTACTTTATCGCTAAACGGTAGCTATAGTAGTATGAGTATGATGAGCGCGACAACCCCGATGGCGACACGTTGATGGAGATCAAGATGATGGATATCATGGTGTCATGCCGGTGACGATGGAGATCATGCCAGTGCTTTCAACATGGAGATCAAAATCACAAGTTCATGGCCATATCATGTCACTTATGATTTGCATGTGATGTTAATCCTTGTATGCACCTCGTTTTTCTTAGGAAGATGGTAGCATTATAAGGTGATCCCTCACTTAAATTTATTGACTTTTGCGAAAGTTCGTCGTGTCAAGACACCACGTGATGATCGGGTGTGATGGACTCTACGTTCACATATAACGGGTGCAAGCCAGTGTTGCACATGCAGAACACTTGGGTTAAACTTGACGATCCTAGCATGTATAGACATGGCCTCGGAACACAAGAGACCGAAAGGTCGAACATGAGTCATATATTAGATATGATTAACATGATGATGTTCACCATTGCAACCACCTCAATTCGTGTGATGATCGGACTTGAGTTGGTGAATTTGGATCATGTATCACTCAAATGACTGGAGGGATGTCAGTTTGAGTGGGAGATTTAGTAATTTGATTAACTAAACTCATTATCTTTAACAATAGTCTAAGTAACCTTTGAATATTTATGTTGTAGATCAATGGATCGCGTAGTTGCACCCCTGAATTTTAGTGTGTTGCTAGATAAAGCTAAGTTGAAAGATGATGGAAGTAACTTTGTGGACTGGGACCGCAATCTAAGGATTATCCTCACGGCTTCCCAGAAGGCATATGTCCTTGATGCACCACTTGGTGACCAACCCACTAACCTGTCATCCGAAGACGTTAAGAACGCTTGGGAGACACATTCTGAAGATTACTCAATAGTTCAATGTGCAATGTTGTATGGCTTAGAACCGGGATTTCAAAGACATTTTTAACGTCATGGAGCATACGAGATGTTCCAAGAGTTGGAGTTTATCTTTAAAAAGAATGCCTGGATCGAGAGGTATGAGACCTCCGATAAATTCTATGCTTGCAAAATGGAGGAGAACGGGTCTGTCAGTGAACATATACTCAGAATGTCTGGGTATTCGAGCCGTCTGGCGGAGTTAGGGATGCCCCTTCCGCTGAAGGTGATCACTGACAGAGTTCTTCAATCATTGCCACCTAGCTACAAGAGCTTTGTGATGAACTATAACATGCACGAGCTGAACAAGTTAGTCGCCGAGCTGTTTGCGATGCTAAAAGTCGCTGAGTCTGAAATCTAGAAAGAACATCAAGTGTTGATGGCCAATAAAACCACTAGTTTCAAGAAGAATGGCAAGGGCAAGAAGGGTAAATCCAAGAAGGGTGGCAAAGCAGTTGCTACCCCAGTGAAGAAATCCAAGGCTGGACCCAAGCCAGAAACTGAGTGCTTTCATTGCAAGGGAACTGGTCACTGGAAGCGGAACTGCCCGAAGTATCTGGGTGACAAGAAGGCGGCCAACAAAAAAAAGGTATATATGATATACATGTTATTGATGTGTACCTTACCAACTCTCGTTGTAGGGCCTATGTATTCGATACCGGTTCATTTGCTCACATTTACAACTCAAAGCAGGAACTACGGAATAGACGAAGGATGGCAAAGGATGAAGTGACGATGCGCATGGGAAATGGTTCCAAGGTTGATGTGATCGCCGTCGGCACGCTCTCTCTTCGACTACCATCGGGATTAGTGATGAACCTGAATAATTGTTATTTAGTGCCCGCGTTAAGCATGAACATTATATCTGGATCTTGTTTATTGCGAGACCGTTACTCATTTAAATCATAGAATAATGGTTGTTCTATTTATATGAGTGATATCTTTTATGGTCATGCACCCAATGTGAGGGGTTTATTCATGTTGAATCTTGATACACATGTCCATAACATTGAAACCAAAGTATGTAGAGTTGATAGTGATAGTACCAACTTTTTGTGGCACTGCCATTTGGGTCATATTGGTGTAAAATGAATGAGGAAGCTCCATGCTGATGGAATTTTAGAGTCACTTGATATTGAATCACTTGGCACATGTGAACCATGCCTATTGGGCAAGATGACTAAAACGCCGTTCTCTAGAACAATGGAACGGGCGAGTGACTTATTGGAAATCATACATACTGATGTGTGTGGTTTGATGAGCATTGAGGCGTGCGGTGGATATCGTTATTTTGTCACCTTCACTGATGACTTAAGTACATATGGGTATATTTACTTAATGAAGCCCAAATCTGAAATGTTTGAAAAGTTCAAGCAATTTCAAAGTGAAGTTGAGAATCATCGTAACAAGAAGATTAAATTCCTGCGATCTGATCAAGGAGGTGAATATCCGAGTTATGAGTTTGGCAGTCACTTAAGATAGTGTGGAATTGTTTCACGGTTGACACCGCCTGGAACACCATAGTGTAATGGTGTGTCCGAACGTCGTAATCGAACCTGATTAGATATGGTGCGTTCTATGATGTCTCTTACCGATTTGCCACTATCATTTTGGGGTTATGCATTAGAGACAGCCACATTCACTTTAAATAGGGCACCATCGAAATCCATTGAGACGACGCCATATGAACTGTGGTTTGGCAAGAAGCCAAAGTTGTCATTTCTTAAAGTTTGGGGATGTGATGCTTATGTTAAAAAGCTTCAGCCTGAAAAGTTGGAACCCAAAGCGGAGAAATGCATCTTCATAGGATACCCAAAAGAGACAGTTGGGTATACCTTCTATCTCAAATCCGAAGTCGAAGTGTTTGTCGCAAAGAACGGAACATTTCTTGAGAAAGAGTTTCTCTCGAAAGAATTGAGTGGGAGGAAAATAGAACTTGATGAGGTTATTGAACCTTTACTTTAGCCTGAGAGTAGCGCAACGTAGAAAGATGTTTCTGGGGAGCCTATGATAGTTGAGGAGGAAGTTAATGATGAAGATCATGAAACTTCGGATCATGTTACTAATGAACCTCGTAGGTCGACAAGGGCACGTACTGCTCCTGAGTTGTACGGCAATCCTGTCTTGGAGGTCATGTTGTTAGACAATAATGAACCTACGAGCTATGGAGAAGCAATGATGGGCCTGGATTCCGAGAAATGGTTAGAGGCCATGAAATCCGAGATGAGATCCATGTATGAAAACAAAGTGTGGAATTTGGAAGTATTACCTGAAGGGCGAAAGGCCATCCATAAAGCTTGACTTGTGGCAAAGGGTTTTTCACAAGTTCAAGGAGTTGACTACGATGAGACCTTCTCAACCGTAGCGATGCTTAAGTCCGTCAGAATCATCTTGGCAATAGTTGCATATTTTGACTATGAAATTTGGCAGATGGATGTCAAAACAGCGTTCCTTAACGGTTTTCTTAAGGAAGAGTTGTATATGATACAACCAGAAGGTTTTGTCGATCCAGAGAATGCTGACAAAGTTTGCAAACTCCAGCAATCCAATTATGGACTGGTGCAAGAATATCAGAGTTGGAATCTGTGTTTTGATGAGGTGATCAAAGCGTTCGGGTTTATACAAGATCATGGAGAAACTTGTATTTACAAGAAAGTGAGTGGGAGCTCTATAGCGTTTCTAATATTATATGTGGATGACATATTGATGATTGGAAACAATGTAGAAATGCTGGAAAGCGTGAAGGAATATTTGAACAAGAGTTTTTGAATGAAGGACCTGGGAGAAGCTGCTTTCATATTAGGCATTAAGATCTATAGAGGTAGATCAAGACGCTTAATAGGACTTTCACAGAGCACATACCTTGATAAAGTTTTGAAGAAGTTCAAAACGGATCAGTCCAAGAAGGGTTCTTGCCTGTATTACAAGGTGTAAAGTTGAGTAAGACTCAATGCCCAGTGACTGCAGAAGATAGAGAGAAGATGAGTGTCATCCCCTATCCTTCAGCCATAGGCTCTATCAGGTATGCAATGCTGTGCACAAGACCGGATGTCAGCCTTGACATAAGTATGACTGGAAGGTTTCAAGGTAATCCTGGAATGGAGCACTGGACAACAGTCAAGAATATCCTTAAGTACCTGAAAAGGACTAAGGAAATGTTTCTCGTTTATGGAGGTGATCAAGAGCTCGTCGTAAAGGGTTACATCGATGCAAGCTTTGACACTAATCCGGATGACTCTAAGTCGCAAACCGGATACGTATTTATTCTTAATGGGGGTGCGGTAAGCTGGTGTAGTTCCAAGCAGAGCATGGTAGCCAATTCTACATGCGAAGCAGAGTACATTGCTGCCCTAGAGGCAGCGAAGGAAGGTGTCTGGATGAAGGAGTTCATGATAGATCTTGGAGTAGTGCCTAGTGCCCTAAACCCAGTGGATCTATTCTATGATAACACTGGTGCCATTGCACTGGCCAAGGAACCAAGATTTCACAAGAGGACGAGACACATAAAGCAACACTTTAATTCCATCCGCAAGTACATCAAGGAGGAGGACATAAATATTTGCAAAGTGCACAGAGATCTGAATGTTGCGGACCCATTGACTAAACCTTTTCCAAGGGCTAAACATGATCAACACCAGAACTGTATGGGTGTTCGATTCATTACAATGTAAATCACATAGTGATGTGAGCTAGATTATTGACTCTAGTGCAAGTGGGATACTGTTGGAAATATGCCCTAGCTAGAGGCAATAATCAAATAGTTATTATTGTATTTCCATGTTCATGATAATTGTTTATTATCCATGCTATAATTGTATTGATTGGAAAAATGTTGCATGTGTGGATACATAGACAAAACTATGTCCCTAGTATGCCTCTAGTGGACTAGCTCGTTGATCAAAGATGGTCAAGGTTTCCTAGCCATTGACATGAGATGTCATTTGATAACGGGATCACATCATTAGGAGAATGATGGGATGGACAAGACCCAAACTATAAACGTAGCATATGATTGTGCAGTTTATTGCTATAGTTTTCTGCATGTCAAGTATATGTTCCTGTGACCATGAGATCATGCAACTCATGGACACCGGAGGAGTGCCTTGTGTGTATCAAACGTCACAACGTAACTGGGGGACTATATGTTGGGGTACGTTGCATGGGAAACAAAAATTTTCCTACGCTTTCACCAAGATCAATCTAGGAGATGAGCATCTACGAGAGGGAGAGTGGATCTACATACCCTTGTAGATCGCTAAGCGGGAAGCATTTAGAAACGCGATTTGATGTAGTCGAACGTCTTCGCGATCCAAATCGCCGAGCTTCCCGCAATCCAATCACAATCCGTCCCGATCTAGCACCGAACGGACGACACCTCCGCGTTCAGCACACGTACGGCTCGATGACGATCTCCGCCTTCTTGATCCAGCAAGAGGGAGTGAAGAGGTAGAAGAGTTCTCCGGCAGCATGATGGCGTTGTGGCGATGGTGGTGGAGCTATTCCACTAGGGCTTCGCCTAAGCACCGCTAAAACCGATCTAGAGTAGAAACTACAATCTAGAGGAGAGGGTAGCATGTGGCTGAAATCTATGTGCAAAAAACCCTAAAACCTCTCATATATATAAGAGGAGGAGAGGATCAGGCTTGGCCCAAGGTCCAATCCCTCTAGGCTTTGCCGAAGTGGGAGAAGAGGAGGAATCCTCCTCCAATCCTAGTAGGACTAGGACTCCTTCAATATTTAGCCTTTTTGCCTTTTTCCCACCTTTTTCTCTTTGGGATTTCTTCCCAGCCGCATGAGCCCTTTGTGGGACTTCCACCAGCCCACTAAGGGCTGGTATCCATCCTCCCACATCCCATGTAGCCTCTTAGGTCGAACTCCCGGTGGTCCCCTGATACACTACCGGCACTCCCGGTACACTACCGATGAGCCCGAAACTTTTTCGATGACCAAAACAGGACTTCCTATATATCAATCTTTACCTATGGACCATTACGGAGCTCCTCGTTACGTCCGGGATCTCATCCAGGACTCTCAACAACCTTCGGTCACCACCATGCATAACTCTATACTACCGAAACGTCACCAAATCTTAAGTGTGCAGACCCTACGGGTTCGAGAACTATGTAGACACGACCGAGACACCTCTATGGTCAATAACCAATAGCCGGATCGTGGTTGGATCGTGGGATGCTTGGCGATTTGGATAACGAAGATGTTCGACTACATCAACCGTGTTCCTTAACGCTTCCTGCTTAGCGATCTACAAGGGTATGTAGATCCACTCTCCCTCTCATAGATGCTCATCACCATGGATAGATCTTGCGTGTGCGTAGGAATTTTTTGGTTTCCCATGCAACGTTCCCCTACACCCCCTGCTATTCATGCGGCGCACATGGCGGAAATGGCCTGGCGTGGTAATTAAAATCATATTACCGCTCCGTGCACGTATCCCATGTCATGCACTTAGGGTGCATCGTCGGGAAGCGCAGTAAGTGGAATGATTACAACCCCAGACTCCTAGCATGCATGCCCGTGAACTCTTTGGGCGTAGCCCAACAATGCCTCCCACCGTGTGTGGCCCAAGCCCGGGGGCTCCTGTCGATGTACTAAAGTTTGGGATTTTAGTACCCCATACTTGTGCACGGGCAGTCATAGCCACACCAGCGACAAGGCCTGCGGGGGGACTACTGGAAGCAAGTACAAAGACGACAAGAAAATATTCAAGTCAACAGGCACAAGACCGAAGGCCAAAGGCTGGAACCCCGACAAGATCTTGCCGAGGGTGGCTTGGAGAGTGCCGACAAGAAGTGCACCCAATAAGACCTCGCCACCCTGCCAGCGCAGAGACCAGGTGTCATCCCAGTAGGATACGTGTCAAGGCGCTGGCGATGGAGAGGCTAAGCGGTGCCGATGGGATAGGCTCTTGTCCCGTCCCGTAGAAGGCCAGGGACACCACACGGGGCATTAAATGCATTTGTCCTACACTGTCGGTGTTAGGTATGATAACACTATAGCACTCTACACCTCGTGCATGCACTGTACGCCACTTTTGGGATCCCCTTAGTCATATAAAAGGGGGCCCAAGGTGTTACAAGAGAGGGATCTTCTTCCACCTTCTAGCTCATGCACGTAGCAGCTGTGTACTGTTCATAGCGCTCCTGTAGCCGGAACCCTAAAAACACCCATAATATACTAAAGCAGGAGTAGGGTTTTACACATCTCAGCGGCCCGAACCTGGGAAAAAACCCTCCCCTCACGCTGCTCATCAGATCCTCTCTTTGCACATACCGTCTCCCTCCCGAACCACAAAGGGATCCACGCGATCCCATAGGTGTCGTACCCTGACAGCCTCCCATAAGTTTGAGGGAGATTCTCTTCTTAAATTTCCACAAAGTTAAATATTTCTTGTAAAGCAGCCGATTTCTTATGAGCAGGAAAATATTTTTCACACAAGTAACATATTATATCCTGGGGCCTACGCGCACAACCAGGAGCAAGAGTATGAAACCACTTCTTAGCATCCCTTTAGTTAGAAAGAAAAAAAATTAAGTATATAGTAATAGCGAATCTTTTTCTCATGAGCAAATAGGGTGGCAGTATAATTCAATTTGGTAAGGTGTGCTCCAACGACTTCATTTCATAATCATGGAAAGGATCAGATTCTAGCAAAGTGATTAATTCAGGATCAATAGAGAAATCATAGTCCTTATGAGTAACACAAATAGGAGAAGTAGCAAGTTTAGGATCATATTTCATTTCCTCCATCATAGATTTTTATTTCAGTTTAGATAGCAATTTTATTAAATAAACTCTATCATTACTAGTGAGAAAGTCTCTAGCTATCCCCTCATCCATAACATAACCCTCAAGTACATCGGGCATAGTAACTCTAGTAGGAGAGCTAGGCATAATAGGTGAATCATAGTTTTCATCAGCTTTAGCATTTTCATTTTTCTTTAAATCTAGCAATATGACCATCAAGAAATACATTAAGTGGAATAGTTTCAATTTCATCTAGCATAGTAGTAACATAATCATAAGTCTTGTGAAATTCATAAGTAGCATCATCAAGTACTTACGATATATCAGAACGAACAACAAGTGGTGGTGTCGCAAGTCTACTGAAAATAGAAGGTGAGACAACATAAGAGCTTGATGACAGTTCCTTACCTCCGCTCGTCTTAGAGGGTATGATATTGGTTCTGGTATCTTTTAGATTCTTCATAGCGACAATTGGATATCCCAAGTTAACACAATAAATAGAGCTATGCTCCCTACAACAACTCTAGAAAAATGTCTTGATGACCCACAAGTATAGGGGATCGCAACAGTCTTCTCGGGTAGTATTACCCACTAATTGATTGATTTGACACAAGGGGAGCCAAAGAATATTTATTGGTCTATAAGTTGAGTTGTCAATTCAACCACACCTGAGATTTCTATCTGTAGCAAAAGATTAGTAGAAAAACAAAATAATAATAGGAACAGTAACATTGACATGAGCAGTTTTGTAATGATTGTAACAGTAGTAACATCAATAGTAACTTAGAAAAGATCAATATGTGAAAAGCGTAGGTATTAGATCGGTGATGGATAAGTATATTGGATAATATTCATCATTTAATAGTTACAGACTAGGGCGACACAGAACTAGCTCCAATTCATCGATGTAATGTAGGCATATAGTCCTTATATTGTCATGCATGTTTATAGTAAAAACTTGCCTGCCATCTTTTGTCCTACCCTCCCATGGCAGCGGGGTCCATAAGGAAAATAAGGGATATTAAGGCCTCCTTTTAATAGAGAATCAGAATAAAGCGTTAACATATAGTGAAATACATGAAATCCTCAAACTACGGTAATCTTTGGAAAGAATCCCAATTATTGCCACCTTGGGGTATGTAGATCATGCACGTAATAGGTCCATACAACTTGAAAGATAGGATCATGACACTATGTTTTGAGATTGATGAAAACATAATATGTTCATATCTAAAATTGTGGCACTCGGGCCCTAGTGACAAGCATAAAGCATAGCAAAGTCATAGCAACATCAATCTCAAAACATAGTGGATACTAGCCCTATCAAAATAACTCGATTAGATGATAAATATCATCCAATCCCATCACCTTCCAGCAAGCCTATAGAGGAATTACTCACTACGGTGGTGAGCATCATGGAATTGTTGATGGACAAGGGTTGGTGATGACAACGACGAATACCCCTCTTCGGAGCCCCAAACGTACCCAGATCAGACCTCGTGAGGAAGAACAGGGGGTGGCGATAGCTCTGTCTAGTAAAATGCGATGAAAAATTATCTCCTATTTGTTGGGGAATAGAAATATTTATAGGCTTGGAATTGGGGTCAACGGAGCCACGTGGGCCCCATAAGGCATCAGGACGCACCCTAGGGGGGTGGGTGTGCCATGTTTCCTTGTGAGCAACTGGTGGCCCCCTCCGGTGGATATTTGCTCTAGTGTTTTTTATACATTCCAAAAATAATCTCCAGAAAGTTTCATCCAATTTTGAGAAGTTTTATTTCTGCACAAAATCAACACCATGACAGTTCCGCTGAAAACACCATCAGTCCGTATTAGTTTCATTCAAATCAGACACATTAGAGTCCAAAACAAGCGCAAAAGTGTTTGGAATAGTAGATACATTGACGACGTATCAATCTCCACTGCCCTTGAGAATCAAATCTCTCTTGGTATGTCTCTGGTCTGCATCCAGCACGACGTTCCCTATCTTCTATACTTCCTCCCGATTTCCACCCACGATCGCTATGGAACTCTCCTGCTTAATGTGCCCTCCATGGATCGCCATCTTCCACATATCCTTCTTCCTGACACTCTTCTATTGCTCCGATGGCAGGGCTAGGAACACCTCCTTGAATGATCTCCTCTTACCTTGCCTTCCCACTTTGTGATCTAGGGTTTGTGTCTTATCTTGTGGTGGGGAATGGTCACTGCTTCCCGTGGGATTCTAGACAGGGGTGGGGGGTGAATAGACACTTAATAAGTCAAATGTGCAGTTTTTAGTCTTCTTGAGTTTTAGGCAGATTTTACCACAAGTTAAGATACACTCAATACTTTCTCCACACGCATATCTAGAGATTGAGCAGCGGAAAGTAAATATCATGCACTTGCAAGAAACATAAAGGATGGTTGAGTTGGAAGATCAAACACAATGAAGACACGAAGATTTTTGGCGTAGTTCTCATAGGTGGTGCTACCTAATGTCCATGTTGCTGGATGTCACGGCAATGATCCCGACAATTAGTACTAGGGGTATGAAAAAGGGGCAGAGCCTAGCTACGACACAAGTATATCACTCGTATTTAGCGAGTTTGGGCCCGTCTCAGAGAGTTAAAATCCCTACGTCTCGTGCTCGGAGGCTTTGTGATTTCTCTGAGGGGTATGATTACACTAGAATTCTCAACCCTTGTCTAAGAGCTCGAGAGTGGATTGTATAGAGTGTGCTAGGCCCCATTAAAGTGTCGTTACAAGGTGGAGTGATGGTCATTAATTATGATAGTATGTAGTAACTGTAGAGTATAACTACTTCAGTTAAAGCTAAAGATAGCTATAACTACACTTGATGTATTGTATTAAGTCCCACGAACGTTTTAGTTCCTATGTCGTTCTTTTGTCTCCTCTATCCGAGTGCTGAGTCAGGCCGACTAGAGGGAAGATGTCCAAGTGACTTGGTGAATCCGAGTGGATTCCTTGACATACGCATTCAATTGCACCTATGGTCCTGGGACCTTCAATGATGGTTGGGGTCCTAGGTAGGCCTAGGATGTCAGGTGCATGACCCTACCATTAGTAGCTGACCCAATCATTAGGCCCCAAATCAGTTGAGATATTGCAAGGCGAATGTGTTGAATCCTTGGATTGATCCGAGTTCTACACGTGCACCGAGAACTCATAGCCTAGGTGTTGGGGATATACCCCACGAGTATGACCTGCCCAAGATATGACCCGATTTTTACGTGGAGGCCCATAAGGATTCTTAAGGGAAGCTGAAGGACCAGGGGGCGGCTCATCTCAAGGTTGGTTCATGGGACGTTGTCTGATGGACCGATTCAAAACAGAGTCATTAGGATTCTCCTTTACTTGGGGAGCAAGGTGAATAGGAAGTAGACTAGGTCACGGGTCATATTACGACCTGGACTCTATTGTAATCTCAGGGCCTCAACCTCTGTATAAAGTGGAGCCCGCGAGATAGAAAGGTCTAGTAAGAAACAAACCCTTGAGAGCTAGGTTAGGCATTCTGCATTCCTGTAATCGAGATCATCATCAATACACACAAAGCAGGACGTAGGCTTTTACCTCCATCAAAGGGGCTAAACCTGGGTAAACTCCCATCTCTCGTTCCCGATCAACCCCTTCCAGTCACCACCTAGTTGTGATGGCCTCACACCTAAGTTCTCGCTTGAGGACATCTGCCGTGACAAAACCATGATAGTTGGCGCCCACCACGGGGTTCTCACACGATGGAGTTGAGTTCTTAGAGAGAGCATTCCTACGGTACGAGGTATAAGCGATTGGTTAGATGACCAAGAGTCGCTGTGGAAAGCTCTATATCGACGACATAGGCTGGAGTCCCTAGACTGGCTCATTTGAGTACAGGCACCGGGTCCCCTTTGTCAAGATCCATGTCTTCATTGGCAAGAACGGCGCAACAGGACCCGAGCCAGACACCGGCACCGACATCATAGAGCCGGCTTGGCACACTCGACCCGGTCGGCTTGCCGGCGGCAAGCCAACCGACACCATGGCTTCGTTGGTTTTACTCAAGGAGTCGATCTTATGGATGACGTGTTAGATAGATGAGATACCCTCATCAACTCGGATGGTGAGTATTCGATGGGAGACACCGATTCGATTTGTCCACTTTTTGATGGAAAGCTCGGAGGTTATTCTGGAAATGAGGCCACCAAGGAGTCCCATGAGTCGCTGCATCAAGCCGCCGTCTTTATGGAAGGAACGATGGTGGCCCATGTTTTAGTAGCAACGGGTGCGACGATTGGGACTAGCCTAGCTTCGGGAATCGCCAAGTCTAGCAAATCGCCAGCCCATGCCATGGCTGATCTAATGGCAGAGATGACAAAACTCCTGGAGACATCGGTGACCATGAAGAACCATGAGGAACACAACACCACATTAACCACACACCGCGGCCAGACTGCTAAAATCAAGAAGGAAATTGATGATGAAAATAATCACATGGTAGAATTGCAGACTCATATCCATAGTGAAACCGAGAGCTTGAAAGTAGAAGCTTGGCAGCTTGGCCTTCGCGAAGACAACTCTGATGCGGTCCACCAAAGGAGACATACGATACAGCTTCCCCCTAATACGAAGCCTTCATGATTGTTCTTCACGCCTTAATCCACGCTAGCGGCTGACCAGCCGTGTTTGGATCAGACACCTGAGTCACCTCGCCAGACGCCAGCACAATTACCGCCTCAACATTTCGAGACACCGGTGGGTCACTTTTCTAACCCCGTGGACAATATGCTAGCAGCAATGCGCAACCTTGAAGCACTTCCCATCCAAGAAAATACTCCAAAAAAATAGGCCAGGAATGCCACCAGGATGCTAAAAACTGCGGTGACCCAGCAGGCCCAATACTAGTATAGCCGCGATCGGATCACTGTACGCCTTACTCGAGCTGTTGTACGAGCCGACACATGGAATCCCCGATGGTCTCCAGCAGCCGGCGCAGACATCAAGCTCAGAACTCTCCAAACCACCCAGTGTTATCAGACACACAGACAATCGTTAACGTGGCCCGTGCCATGCAGCAGGCGGAAGCGGAAGCAGCAGAAGCAGCAATGGCGGGTCAGCAACCCCCCGACAGCCCCCAGCTAGCGACCATGGGGGTTGTGGTTAGTAGCAGAACGATTGGGATTCCTTGTCTAGCTCTAGCTCTCCAGAATGAGCGTACGCCTAAGTATTTTACGGGTGCTCGCAAATTTCCTAATTAAACACCTGATCTCGAGCCGACAACATGGATCAAAAGCTATGAATTTTCTATGGACATGCTTGACGTTCGTGACGCCGTGTGCACCAAGTATTTAACCATGATGTTGGAAGGACCGGCTGACACATGGTTGAAGAATCTACCTCCCAATTCCATCAATACATGGGCAGAGTTGAAGGAACATTTTATCAAGAATTTTCAAGGAACTTATAGGCGTCAAATGAAGATTGTTTATCTACATCATTGCGTCCAGCGTACGGATGAATCTTTCCATCATTGGACCCACCGGGTTGCACATATCATCCACTCTTCTGATAGCATCACAGCTGCCCAAGTCGTCTTAATTCTGGAGAAAAACTGCCACTTCCAACCTCTTGTTCAGAAGCTGGGACGCCTCAAGCGGAAGGTTCAAGATATGGGGGATCTCATGGATGTTCTTACCAGGTATGATGAGTCGAACAACACAAAGGATCCCGGCTCTGATGAGGACAAGGCTGGTAAGAATAAGAAAAATGATAGTTTCAAGCGTCATCAACAAAACCCTGGTCACATTGGGAATCAAGGCAACCAAGGCAATAATGGTAAGTGCAAGCATTCTGAGGGTGCGTCAGACTTTGTTGCCAACACCAATACTGGCTTCAAGAACTAGCGACGGAACAACAATTCTGATAGGTCTTACAATGGGAATAATCCACTTAATTACGAGGAGGCACTTAGATCTCCTTGTCCCAAGAATAGCTGCCCAGATAAGCCGACCACCCACTCATGGAAAAATTGTGAGATTATGCAGGATTTCTACAATCAAGCATTCCAGAATCATCAATGAGGCAATGGTGGTGGAAATTCAGGTCATCCTGGTCCTGGCGGGTCACATGTCGGCTCATCCGGCGGCTTTGCAGGGTCATGTTTCCACGGACCGGGCGACTCAAGAGCTTGTTTCCAGCACCATGGGAATATTAGCAATGGACAGTGTTCTGGACAAGGCAATCAACATCATAACAGTCAAGACGGATTTTAGAGCAATCCTAAGCAATTAAATAACAGGAAATATCATGTTTTCACCACTAGCACTTACAGACGTGATCGCATGCTCAAGCACAAGGCCATCAATATGGTCGAGCGAGCTGTCCCAAGGTATTTAAACTAGTCTGAGCACCCAATCACCTAGAGAGCAGGGAAGATCATCTCCCCCGGGTTGATAACCCATGGGATCTTGCTTTGGTGGTGGCGCCTCAGGTGGGTAGTTATACTCTCACCAAGGTTCTCATGGATGGGGGTAGCAGCATCAATATCTTATACTACGACACCTTCTGGTGAATGAACCTCTTTGAGAATAAGTTGCAGCCTTCAACTACGGTATTCCATGGAATCGTCCCCGGAAATTCAGCATATCCAATTGGGCAGATCAAACTCGACGTTGCTTTTGGTATATAATACAATTACATACGTGAGTCCTTGACCTTTGAGGTAGTCAAAATCAAGAGCCCTTACCACACCCTCTTTGGGCGGCCAGCTTATGCACATTTTATGGCTCGACCTTGCTATGTTTACCTCAAACTCAAGATGCCCGTGCAAAATGACACCATCACTATGGATGGAAGTAGGAAAATTGAGTAGGAATATGAGGAAGGAGACACAGCTTATGCTGCATCAGCCTATGCAACAGAGGAGTTGAAGTTTTACATGACTAACATTGACTCAACAAATATGAAACCCCCTCAAGAAGCCCACCACTGAGTCTGATCCTACGCTCATGTTCAAACATGCCGAGGATACTAAGGAAATTGATTTTATTCCAAGCGACCCATCCTAGCAGTTCACAACTGGGACCGGCTTGGATCCAAAATAGGAAAGCACTATCACATCCCTAGCTGGATTACTTAAGTCAGCATGTGTGTGCATCATGTTTTCATTTTTGCATCAACTTGAAATGGGGATTAACAAAAACCCTATCATCTCACCTGAATCAAACCAATTTAAAAGATGTGAAAAATCAACAAATCCAAAATGCTCATAAAAAATACCACCATGTCTGATAAATGTTGACATCAATATATCAGGGTCATTCTGAATATCTGAACCCATATAGCATTTCAAAAATAAATATTAAATCTGCTGAAAAATGCCAAATAAAGCGTTATAATTGTTTTAGCATTCAAAATATTCTGAAACTTTTTGTAGAGGTTTGAAATATTCAAACTAAGATCTATAAAATATTTGAGTATTTTGCGCCTAAAACAAATAAAAAAAATGTAAAAAATAGAAGGAAATAACAAAAGTGGCAAAAAGGAAAAGAAGAGGAATTACCTCAGGCCCAGGCCAGGCCGGCCTACCTGGCCCAGGGAGGTCTTCGTCATCCTGGCGGCCAAAGGACCGAACGTGTGGCTGCCGCGCGCGCACGGTCATGCTGCCATGCCGACAACTGCCTGCCTCCTTCCTCCTCGCCAGCACGACGAGGATAAGGACGTGCTGCCATCCCCATCGCTCTCTCCCCCTCGCATCTGCTCTCTCCTCTTTCCTTTCCTCTGCCACCATGGCCGCCGCCCTCTCGCCACCGTAGCCGCTGTTCCAGCCGCTTCCCCTCGCTCCTGAGCCCCCCAACTACTTCGCCTCGACGTCCTCTTCCTCCTCACTGAGCCACGCGTCGCCGAGATCCCTCCATCGCCGCGTCGTTGTCGTCTTCAACCTTCGGCCGTGGGCGAAGATTCAAAGCTCATCGCCGCTCCAGACCTTCCTCGAGCCCGCTCTCAACGCCTCTGCACCAGCTGTGAGCTCCCGGACCGCTTCCCCCTCTTTTCCCCATCTCTCGCACGCTTTAGCACCGATCCACCTTGGGCCCAAGAGCTTCTCGCCGCCGGCGAGGACGTAGCCGTCGCTGCATTTGCCCAAGCTCGCACCTGAGCATGTAGGCATGCTTAGGAGGGTCCCAAGTAGCCATAGGAGCCCTTAGATGGCCCGTTCGATCTCTGGCTATAATTTCTATGAAAATGGTGCTATTTTCTGGATTTTCTAAGTTTTACCTATTTTCTGGAATTATCGTGCATGTTAGAGCAAGCCATCTAGGTGAACATTGACATTTAGTAATAGGTCAATATATGGAATATTAAATGAAGAATGACTTTGAACCTATATTCAAATCCACTCCATCCAACTCGAATAATAGTTGCATTAGCTCATCCACTCATGTTGCCATGTCATGATCATGCATCATATTGTTGCACTTGCCGTGTATTGATTGTTATTTACCTGCATTGCGGTAGGCCCTGCTTCCGAGGACACCCCTGAGTATCCTAACGACGGAGAGTACCTTCCCACTTCCGAGCAAGGCAAGCAACCTCATTGATCATTCTGTTATCATCCCAATCTCTCGCTCTTTCTCTTGTTTATTGCATTAGGACAAACATTCAATTATCTATCATTTGTGGGAGTTGAACCCATTCCTCTGCATGACCTGTGACTATCACAATAAATAGCTAAACCTTGCAACCTAGAATACCTCGTAGATGCTTCAGCCATGATGTGCTTACCTGCTATGTCTGCTATGCTTGCTATGCTTAGAGTTGTGTCAGGTCTAATTCATCTGGGTGATGAACTAGAGTGAAACAATGTTGTTCTAATGTAATAAGCTTAATGATGAACCCGATTTGGTAAAGGTAGCGATGAGAGGCTATGTAGGAGTACATAGTGGGTTGTCTCATTGGAACCGTTCTTAGGAACCGAGTTCCGTGTTTGTGATCCAAGACTAGTTACTACCACACGTTGGGATACTTAATTGACCCTCTCGACTTATCAATCGCTTAGTCCTTGGTCCAGGAGTTGCAAGTAGTTTGTGGTGTTTATAGTATGCTGGAGGCCGTGCGTAGCGCTGACCCTAGGGGTGGGTTACGATGTGGTAGGCAGTGGCACGGTGTACCAAGGGTCACCCGAATGGTGGGCTTGGGAACCCTGCACACATCGTTTGGGGCCGTAGCGGAAACTTCGGCCGAACTTCTGTGCGAGTTCAGTCTCAAATAGGTGATAGCCTAGACTAGAGGTCTTGTGCTATTGACGGTCGTGGACGACTCCCTTGCTAGGCTTCCGCTTGAAGGTTGCCGAGGTGCATGGTTTTATGAGCACACAATGATAAGTGGCGAGAGCGTGTGTGAAGGAGTACACCCCTGCAGGGGATGAATCTGTTCGAAAAGCCGCATCCTCGGATATGGACTACTTGGAGACCTTATGTTGTTCATAGATCACTTGATGGATACCCCTAAAATTCTCAAGACAAGTGTGAGTACCATGGATGGCACTTCCGTGATGACGGAGGTGAACACTTGGTGGTGTACTGATGTGGAGTTAGTGGACTCATGTGCAATATCTAAAACTCGAACAAAGAGTTAATATGTGTAATTTAGGTTTGCCAAGAGTCAAATCTGGCATTGCTGCATAAACTCCACCACTCCCCTTGTTGATACATGAGCATGAATAGACTAGGTCTATTTTAAAGACTTGCTGAGTAAGTTTGTACTCACGTTTGCTTAATAAATGTTGCATATGAGACTCATGACCCATCAGGTGGGTTCTACCTAGATGTCGACGATGCCGAATAGCTGGTGTCCCAGCTACGACCTTATGCCCTGTGGCGAGTTGTAGATAGTCAGGTCATGTCTCTTTTTACCCTTTTCATCTGGCTATACCCAGACAGCTTTATGCTTCTGCTTGGTTTGTATGAACTTGCTTGTATGACTTGAGTGTCGGGTCATGTGCCCCTATCTGTATGAACTTATTATGCAAGGCTCCTCTGAGCCTCTTAAATAAAAGTTGTGTTGTTGTATGGTTATGCATACCGGACATGTCGTGCGTACGTGTGACGTGCAACGATATGTATGGGATCCGACACCTAGACATGTGCCCTTAGTAGTACTCTTTACGGGAAACTGCCTCTGTCTGATTCCATCGAGCCTTGGTACCTTGCTACTGCTCCGGACACATTGATTGACCGACATGTATCCTTCCTTGCTGTTGTGTCTGTCCCTTTAGGGAAATGTCTCGTAGTGTACTGGAGTCCCTGTAGCCTGCTACGACTCGTCTACATGAAGTGATGGCATTTATGTCCCATGACATAATGGAGTCCTTGTCGCTTGCTATGACTCGTCTACACCTGCTTGAGGCCGACACTTGCATTGCTGGGTTACGTATGCATGTTTCCTTATGGATGTGCGACTTGGGTTCTATGACTAGTCATGTTGGCCCGGGTTCTCTGTCGTTTGAATGCTAGCGACATATTCGCATACGTGAGCCAAAAGACGTAAATGGTCCCGGCTAAGGTAAGGCTGCAGCCGTGGAGTTTACCGTGCGTGAAAACCACATAGTGATGTGATGTGTTACAAGCTGGATTCCTGTGACTTAGGATAGGGGTCCCGACAAGGACGCTCATCGAGTTCATCCGGGAGAATGGGGACATCTTTGCATGGAAACCTCCTCACATGCCCAGAGTACCGGGGGAACTCACCGACCACCTCCTTAATGTGGATCCAAAAATGAAATCTGTGCGACAATACCTCCGTTGTCTTAACGAGGAGAGACAAAAGGATATTAGAGAAGAGGTGGCCCCACTCCTTGCTGTTGGGTTCATCGTCTAAGATTTTTACCCTGAGTGGTTGGCAACTCTGGTGCTCGTTCTAAAGAAGAATGGCACTTGGCGTATGTGTGTTGACTACACAGAACTCAACAAAGCTTGTCCCAAATACTCGTTTGCTCTTCTCCGCATTGATGAGAATATTGATTCCATGGTGGGTTGTGAGAGATTGTGTTTCTTGGATGCCTATACTCTGGCTATCATCAAATTAAGATGTCCATCGAGGATCAAGAGAAGACAACTTTCAATACTCCCTTCAGAGCCTTTTGCTTTGTTTCAATGGCCTTTGGGCTTAAGACAATGGGGGCTACTTATCAATGCTATGTTCAGAACTGCTTACACCCACAAGTTGGGCACAACATTCATGCCTATGTTGATGATATTGTGGTCAAGTACCACAAGAAGGAAATCTTACTAGATGATCTCGAGGAGACGTTTGTGAACCTCCGAGTGTATAAGATGAAACTTAATACGGCCAAATGTGTTTCTGGTATTCCTGTAGGCAAGTTACTAGGATTCTTGGTATTCGAGCGTGGAATTGAGGCTAACCCGAATAATGTTAAGGCGGTGACCTCACTTGCTAAGCCGGCTAATATTGATGACATTCAACGCATGGCATGCCGCATAATAGCCTTAAGTCGGTTTATAGATCGCATGGGTGAGAAGGCAATTCCTCTGTATCGGTTGTTGAAAAATACATACAACTCTGTCTGGATTGAGCTGCAAACAACTGGTTGAGTGGCCCGTTCTAGCCGCCATGACTGACAAAGAGCCTATGCTCCTCTAAATTGCTGCGAATAACAAAGCAGTCAGTGTAGCAATTGTTGTTAAGCGAAAGGAGGCAGGGAAGGAATATCCAGTAAATTGGCCTATTTATTATGTCAGCGAAGTTCTGACCTTATCAAAACAACGGTACCCACATTGGCAGAAGTTGGACTTTGGCATCTTTATGGCAAGTCGTAAGCTAAAGCAGTATTTCCAAGAGCACCCAATTACTGTGGTCAGTTCAGCCCTTCTTGGAGATATCATACAAAATCGGGAGGCTACTAGCCGGGTCGCCAACTGGGTGACTGAGCTTGGTCCTTGAACAACCATTTCGTTAAGTATGTTCCCCGAACAACCATTAAGTCCTAGGCATATGTGGATAGATAAAACATACTGGACAGTACACTTTGATGGCTCCAAACAGTTGGACGACTCGAGGGTCTGGAGTTATTTTATCTTCGCCACGAGGTGACAAATTTCGTTATGTCTTACGGCTCATGTTCCCTTGTACTAACAATGCAGCTGAATATGAGGCTCTCCTACATGGGCTCTGAATGGCTATGAAAATGAACCTGAGCCGGGTCAGATGTTTAGGCGACTCAGATTTGGTGGTTCAACAAGTTTCAGGGACTTGGGACTCAAAAGACCCCATAATGGTGGCTTATAGACGAGTAGTCACTAATGTCATAGGGCACTTTCAATGATATCAGGTTGAAAACATCGATCGTTAGCTAGATGAGGCGACAGATGCTTTGTCACGTCTTGGCTCACAGCATAAGGCGGTTCCTCTAAATGTGTTCCTTGGCGTTATTCATCACCCTTCCATCATGTTGCCATCGTAAGAGGACCTGGCTATTTCTGACCCGGAGACACGGTTGGTGGTAGATCTTCATGCTACTCCATGATTGGACACCGCCATACCTAGCTTATCTCACTTGTGGCGAACTCCAAGATGAGGAGATCATCGCCCGACAGATCATCAGGCGTTCCAAGTCTATGACCATTGTTAATGGCGAGTTACATTGACAAAGCAGCACTCGCATTTTTCAATGGTGTGTTTCCCCTCAAGAAGGTCAAGATATTATCAATGAGATCCACATAGGAGATTGTGGTCATTCTGTCTTCTCACGATCCCAGGTGGCAAAGGCTTTTCGGCATGGTTTTTATTTGCTTACAGCTCACGTAGATGCTGAAGATATCATGCGCAAGTGTGACGGTTGCCAAAATTTCCTTGACAGGCTCATGTACTAGCTGAAGAGCTATGGATGATTTCGATAACTTGGCCGTTTGTAGTATGGGGGATGGACATGGTTGGCCTATTCAAGCCGTCTTCTAACAAAAAGACTCACCTCCTAGTCGTAGTTGATAAATTTACCATGTGGGTTGAAGCAGAGCCTATCAAGAATTGTGATGCCAAGACAAGAATCAAGTTCTTGAAAAACTTGATCTTTCATTTTGGCTACCCACACAATATTATGACTGATAATGGAACCAATTTATCCAAGGGAGCAATGGAGCCGTTTTATCAGCGAGAGCACATCCGACTTGATTTAGCCGCGGTTGCACATCCACAATCTAATGGACAAGACGAGTGAGCTAATCAGGAGATATTACGAGGTATCAATCCCAGACTTATGGTTCCGTTATAGACAACCCCATGATGCTGGGTTGAGGAACTCCCAGCAGCCCTTTAGAGCATAGGAACCACTCCCAACAGATTCACATGATACACACCTTGCTTTCTGGTTTATGGAGCTGAAGCTACGTTACCAAGCGATATTCGCCATGATCCCCCCGACCTACAACATATGTTGAAGTAGACAATAAAAAGGCGCGTCAAAATTCTTTGCGTGCCTTAGAAGAAGAGCGTGACCTAGCAGCATCTCGATCAGCCATCTACCAGCAAGACCTGCATCGCTATCATAGCCATAGAGTCCACATCCTAACTTTACAAGAAGGCGACTTAGTGCTCCATGTAATTCAAGACAAAACAGGGATGCATAAGCTTTGACCACCTTGGGAAGGGCCTTTTGTCATCAGCAAAAACCGCAACAACGGGTCATATTACCTGATTGACCTACGCAAAGAATCATATACCTCTGAAGAGGAAACCACTCGGCCATGGGACATTGATCATCTTTGGCCTTACTTTACTTAGAGCCATAGGATCCAAATCAATGTATATACATATGTGTTCAATATAATAAAGTCGGCACCTTTGAAACTCAGAGTCCCTGTCGTTTCATCTCCAAAAGTCGTGCACGAGTCTTTATTCTTTGAACATATGTCACTTGGGGGCTACCGACCTAATGAGTTAGCCGTTAATATCCCTCTTGAATCAACTAAACAAGCCATTACAAACTTGGTTAAACCTGCCTGTTTGCAAGATGCTACTCCAAAAAGGTGACCCCGTGTACTCTTGATAAGTCAATCCATATGGACCCTAAACTTATCCAAGTTAAAACACTGGCTTGATTCATGTGAGAGACAGATTATAGAAAGAAAGGATAAACTATTTGCTATGACGCCAGCTTCACTGAAGCAAGACTTGAGACTCGAAAGCCAGTCTCAATGCTGAGTCTTAAAGGCCATCTTATTTATTTTTTGCATCTTACTATTGCAATTTATCACATATATCCTTTTTGACAGGTACACACTTATTTACTAAGTCAACATTAGACATCCCGGTTATGCTACTGGGTCATACAATGACCGGTCATTTCGGATAAATATCCATCAAAGCTAAAAGACAGCCATATATGATCCCATCTAGCCGGCTCATGACATACAAAAGCACGACGGCTCATTTGATAAAAGAGTTGCTACGCAAGGTAGACACATTGATAGCATTGCTACACAAAATATCACCCGGTATCACGTGCACAATGGCACGATAGACGAATCAAATGGTTCTATCCCTATTAAAAGCTCACATTAGGAGCTAAAAAATACCACAAGTTTTTTGGTAAGGAATAAATAGCAACCCTTGACGGTCGGCTTACACGTCCTTCCTTGGAGCATCTTCATGATTGGCCTTCTACGCCCATGGCTTATGGATCCTCTTGAGAGGGCTCATCCTCTTTGATCTAGACGCTTCACACCCGCTGGATTGTGTTCAGAGCTTGGAAATTTGAGTCGCCAGGCACAATAGTGGACGAGTCAACATCAGGAGGGAAAGATTTCTTTTGGCAAGGTGGAACAAGCTCAAAGGGATTGTCCTTTGACGGTTCTATGCGTTCATTCTCCATTGAGTAGCCGGGTTCATATCTCACTAGATCAAGATCATCATCACTTACAATGGACAAAGGGAAGGTCTCCTTCATGCACTGTGCAAAATCCTATTCCGAGAATTTTGAACCATCGATTTTGAACTCTGTAAACCCGCCTTTCAGTGCTTCTGAGTGTAGTTCAGCAAAAATTCCTTTGCGTGAGAAAGGGACATATTTTCTCTAATACGAGTCGCCAACCTCCTAAATTCCTCGACCCACTGAGGAACCACGGACAAATATTTCAGCATGTTTCTTATTCCTTTTGTAGGATGCTCAAGAATCTTGACCTCCATAATAGCAAAGACGCATTCAGTGAACATCTGTTCCACATATGTAAAGATCGCCTTCATCTTCACTATTGGCTCTTGCAAAAGGTTGTTGTAGGAATCGTCGCTCTAGAGACCCAAGAAGGTTCGAACTCTGGGATGTGCCTGATTCACAAGCCCAATCCTACCTCTCGAGGCTACAGCGATGCCCTGGCAAGCCCAAGAAGAGGCAGGAGAACACACACAAAGCGGTTACCCAGGTCCATGCCACCTCGCCTTGGGTCCATCCCCTCTACAACACCTACATGCCCTATCTTATATTGGCCTCGGTCCTCTTCCTCGAAAACACAAGGCGGGAAGGGTTGCCACATCGACCAGTTTAAAGGGGGACAAGGTTGCAGTATATCTGGACAAAAGTAGTCTTCGCGTGCGAAAGCTTGCTCCCGCGATGCGCCAGTGGGCTCAGGGATGACCTCCATCTTGGCGAGCCCCCAGCCTATGTATTCTTACACCGAAGGGGAAACCTTTGGGGATCGCTTCGGGAACCGACGAGCTGGCCTTTCTCCCTTAGCACAAAAGAGGAAAACCTCTCCACCCATGCCCGCTGGCACGACTCCTAGCGCCGCCTGGCATGGCGCACATGACTCACATGAAGGCATGGGACCGAGTAGCCCCGCCGAGCCGCCCTTGACCAGTCCACCCCGCGAAGGTCTCTGATACGTCTCCAATAAATTTGTAATTTTTGTTTGTTCCATGCTGTTATATTATCAATCTTGGATATTTTACAATCATTTTGCAGCAACTTTATATCATTTTTTGGGACTAACCTATTGACATAGTTGATGTTTTTTCTTGTTTTTTACTTCGCAGAAAATCAATACCAAATGAAGCCCAAACGTCCTGAATTTTTTTGGAGATTTTGTTGGACCAGAAGACACCAGATGGGATAAACACCTACTAGGGAGGGGCCTAGGGTGCCCACCACCCACCACCCACCAGGGCACGCCATAGGCCCCTGGCGCGACCTGGTGGGTGGTGGCCACCTGGGGACCACCCTCCACCGACTATCGAGCCTAAAAATTCAAAAATATTCGGAAAACCCTAGGGGAGTTGACGAAACACAATTCCAGCCGCTACAAGTTCTAGAACCTCGAGATCCAATCTAACACCATCATGGAGGGGTTCATCTTCATCATAGGTGCCTCTTTGATAATGCGTGTGTAGTCTAACATAGACCTATGGGTCCGAAGGTAGTAGCTAGATGGATTCCTCTCTTTCTATGATTCTCAATACAATGGTCTCTTGGAGATCTATTTGATGTAATTACTTTTGCGTTGTGTTTGTTGGAATCCTATGAATTTTGAGTTCAAGATCAGTTTCTATCCATGAATATGAGTTGAGTCTTCTGTGATCTCTTATTTGGATGATTACTTATAGCCTCGTATTTGTTCTTCGAATCATCGGTTTAGTTAGTCCAACTAGATCGATTTTTCTTTCCATGGGCAGAGGTGCTTTGTGTTGGGTTTGATCTTGCGGTATTCTTTCCCAGTGACAGTAGGGGGGCAAGACACGCATGTATCGTTTCCATTAAGGATAAAAAGATGGGGCTATTCCTACATGAATAGATCTTGTTTACATCATGTCATCGTTCTCATTGAATTACTCCGTTTTCCCATGAACTTAATACACTAGATGCATGCTGGATAGCGGTCCATGTGTGGAGTAATAGAAGTAGATGCAGAATCATTTTGGTCTACTTATCTTTGCGTGATGCCTATATAATGATCATTGCCTGGATATCGTCAAGATTATTTGATATTCTATCAATTTCCCAATAGTAATTTGTTCACCCACCATGTGCTATTCTCTCTACTCATGAGAGCAGCCACTAGTGAAACCTACGGCCCCGGGTCTACTTTCCAACATATTGCTTTCCGATTTACTATTTCCCTTTTTGTTTTCAGATCTATAAATCCAAAAAACCCAAAAATACCTTGCTGCACTTTTTGTTTACTTACTTTATTTTGTGTTCTTGCAAGATCTATTTGCCAAAACTATCATTTCCTAATCTATCTTTTTACCTTGAGAGCTTGACAACCTCTCTTACGTGTGCAGGTGCTGTCTACGTGGGTGTGTGATCTTCCTCCATGGATTGATACCTTGGTTTCATAACTGAGGGAAATACTTACTGTCGTTGTGCTGCATCATCCCTTCCTCTTTGGGGAAATACCGGTGCAGTCTCAAGCTAGGTGAAAGGAATTCCTGGTGCCGTTGCCGGGGAGGAAGCGATCTCATGTACCAGGTTCCTAATCACAAATCTCATCTCCTTGCAATTTACATTATTTTCCATTTTCCTCTCGTTTTCCTCTCCCCCACTTCAAAAATTTGCCATTTTATTCGCCCTCTCTTTTTTGTTTCCCTTTTTCTCGTCAGATCTCTTGTTTGCTTGCAATCTTATTTGCCTAGTCATGATGTCCCAATGAAGGTATTATGATGTTCCTTACCCCAATATTTTGCTTGAGTTTGAGAAAAGTACCAAGGCATATATGACAACACAATTTGAGCATAAAAAGTATTTCACCGAGGAGCTTAAGGAACACTCTATCGCACTAGAGGCCATCACAAAACAACTTGGTGATATTAGTAGAGAAATTTCTAATCTCCAAAGGATGACAATACTTGAACCTATGCCTTATGCCTAGCTAGGGGCGTAGAACGATAGCTCTTGTTGGGAGGCAACCCAATGAATACAATATTTTTTATATTTTCCTTTCTGTGTTTTAGTGTTTTCACAATTATGCTTCTGTTATGATTGTGTTTTTATGTTTTATTTAGTGATTGTGCCAAGTAAATCCTTTAGGACGATTCATAAGATGAGTAGAAACAATGTTGAATCTGAAACAGAAACTTTATCTCCAGTGGAAGAATTTACATTTTTTAGTGGAACCTGATAAAGAGCTAAATTTTTAACACATTATTAATATACAAATTGTTTACGTTCTCCTAATTTATCAGAATGTTTAGAGTTAGAGAAGAATGGGTACGGTACAGATTACTGCATACTGTTCTGTTTGAAATAGATTTTGTTCTCGTTGCATTGTGTGCTTCTTTTGATGAATCTATGGCTTGTATCGGGGGGTATAAGTCATGGTAAAGTTAGAATACAATAGATGTAATGCAATAATAAAATATGAATGGGTTTACAACAGTACTTTAAGTGGTAATTTTATTTATTATACTAACGGATCTAACAAGAATTTTGTTAAGTTTTGTGTGATTGAAGTTTTCATGTTTTTGGTGAGATCACGATGGATGAAGGAATAAGGAGTAAGAAGATCCTAAGCTTGGGGATGCTACCGCAGCCCAAGAAATTATCCAAAGAGTAACATGCAACTAAGCTTGGGGATTCACTTATATTATATTTAGAGTTAGTAATTTTGAAGAAATGCTCTCATGATTCACTTATATTATTTTGAGAAATGAAACTTTTATGCTCATGTTCTTCACTCGTATCCATGTGAGCTTGTCAAAAGCAATTGCAATATATGAAACTAGTCCCAAAGTGATAAATATTCAAGAGGGATATAATAAAAACTTTCATGAAGATCATTGGAGAAATTGAACTTGATTATTTGTAATAGTTTTGAGACATGATGATAGTAATATGTGAGTTATTTTAGTGAGTAATTATGCTTAGTATGAATATTGATGTTAAGGTTTGTGATTCCCTATGCAAGCATGAAAGTCAATAGTTGTGCTATGAAATTACATCCTACTTATGGTGCATTATTCGGTGTTAGTTATGCACAATGCTCGCTTATGTGATTTTTTGTTTCTTGGTTGGATGCTTCTCAATCTATTTGATAGCCTTCACTTGAACTAAGTAGAAATACTACTTCTCCATCCAAAATCCTTAGACCCAGTCTTGCCATATGAGTCCACCATACCTACCTATATATGGTATATCCATGTCGTTCCAAGAAAATTTGTGTGTGCCATCTCCAAATTTGCAAAATAAATTTTCCTTTTTGTGTGCTCGTACCGATCATGAAACGGTAGGGGGTGACCGATATTTTCCATGGTAGATGTGTTATTCTCAAGATGATTCTTAATCACTTGTCATTGAATGATAATATGATGGTAATACGGATGACCATTCCCGAAATGAAATGAAAATAAAGAAAAGTAATTTGCTTTGTGTTGTCAAATAATAAATTCCTTGGGGAGTGTTGGTAAGGAAGGCAACCGTGGTTTTGGCTAGCAATGGAAAGTGAAAGTATGGTGGAAAAAGGAATAAACTTTATTTTCTGTCTGGGAACCGCTTATGGTGTATGTAGCATGGAAAGATATTGAAATCTCCCAGTCGTTTATGTTGGTAGGAAAGGCATGGTATGTCTACTATGCAACCTTCATCTTGTAGACTCGTGTTGGGTCTCCAAGAACAGAGTTTTGTAGGACGGTGGAAAATTTCCCTCAAGTGAATGACCTAAGGTTTATCAATCTGTGGGAGGCATAGGATGAAGATGGTCTCTCTCAAACAACCCTGCAAGCAAATAACAAAGAGTCTCTTTTGTTCCCAACACACCCAGTACAATGGTAAATTGTATAGGTGCACTAGTTCGGCAAAGAGATGGTGATACAAGTGTAATATGGATGGTAGATATAGGTTTTTGTATTTTGAAAATATAAAAACAGCAAGGTGACTAATGATAAAAGTGAGCACAAACGGTATTGCAATACCTAGAAACAAGGCCTGGGGTTCATACTTTCACTAGTGCAATTTCTCTCAACAATACTGACATAGTTGAATCATATGTAAATACATCTCATGCGACAAAGAGTTCACTCGAAAGTCAAAAATAGTGGAGAACTAACGAAGACATTATTGTAGGGTACGAAACCACCTCAAAGTTATCTTTTCCGATCAATCTTATGAGCTATCCCTATAAGTGTCACGAATAGACCTAGAGTTCGTACTAAAATAACACCTTAAGAGACACATAGACCAAAACCCTAATGTCTCCTAAATACTCCAATGTCACCACAAGTACCCATGGGCTTGATTATACGATATGCATCACACAATTTTAGATTCATCATGTTGAATCCAACACAAAGAACTTCAAAGAGTGCCCCAAAGTTTCTACCAAAGATTCGACACGAAAACATGTGCCAACCCGTATTCATAGATTCCCAAGGTCACAGAACCCGCAAGTTGATCATCAAAACATACATCAAGTGGATCAATAGAACATCCCATTTTCACCAAAAATATCCCATCACAAGACATACATCAAGTGTCCTCAAATCCTTAAAGACTCAATCCAATAAAAAAACTTCAAAGGGAAAACTCAATTCATCACAAGAAGATAGAGAGGGGAAAACTTCATATGATTTATCTATATAAATAAAGCCCGTGGTACATCAAGATCGTGCCATCTCAAGAATACGAGAGAGAGAGATCCGACACATAGCTACTGGTACATACCCTCAGCCCCGAGGGTGATCTACTCCCTGCTCGTCATGGAGATCGCCGGGATGATGAAGATAGCCTCCGGTGATGGTTTTGCCCTCAAGCGGGGTGCCGGAACGGGCTACCAATTTGTTTTTCGTGGCTATAGAGGCTTGCAGCGGCGGAACTCCCGATCTCGGTTTCTTTTTCAGAGGTTTTTGTATTTACAGGAATTTTTGGCTTCGGTCTCATGTCAAGGGGGTGCTCGAGGAGTCCACAAGCCACGGGGGCGCGACCTAGGGGGGTGCCCAGCAGGCTTGTGGCCTCCTCATTCAATTCCTTGCCAGCTCTTGTGCTTCGTACTTTTTATATTTTTCAAACATATTCTCCATAAATTTTCAGCCCATTCCGAGAACTTTTATTTTTGCACAAAAACAACACCACGGTAGTTTTGCTGAAAACAACGTCAGTCCGGGTTAGTTCTAATAAAATCATACCAAAATCATATAGAATTATTATAAACATGACATGAATACTTCATAAATTATAGATACGTTGGAGACGTATCAGCATCCCCAAGCTTAAGTCCAGCTCCTCCTTGAGTAGGTAAATGATAAAAGAAATAATTTATGAAGTGTGAATGCTAGCATAGTGCACAAATTTGATTAATGATAGTTCCAAACACTTTTTCTAGCATCAGTATATATCATAAACAATAGCTCATCTCACTAAACTTCTTATGATGAATTAACAAGCTATTCACATGTTAAAGTATAGACCATAAAGTTTGTTGAAAACTAACAAACCATATTCCTAGTCATCGAACAATTGCAATTCATCTTATTTTAAGGAAGGGTCTATGTAAGAGCTCTAATTTAGCAAATTCCAGATACTCAACCATCATATAGTCTTCCATGATTATTGACACTCAAAGCATATTTTTAGAACAAATAGCATCCATTGCACATAGAGAAAGATAGGGGCTTAATGTTTCACCTCCCAACTTATTTATCATATAGATAATTGTCAACAATAATAATTCATGATCAAATATATTTGAATGGCCATATATGCTTGGATCTTTCACCACCACATGAATCTTGGCAAGAGAAAAAGGTGAAATATAGGAAGTGATGAATATCACCATGACTCATGTATAAAGGTAAGTACTAGAAAGTAAAATATAGGCCCTTCGCAGAGGGGAGCATTGATTTGCAGAGGTGCCAGAGCTTGAGATTTTAAAACAGAGATGAATAAAAATTTTGACTGGTATGCTTTCATTCTCAACATAACAACCGAGAGATCTGGGTATCTTCCATGCTAGATATATTATAGGCGGTTCCCAAACAGATTGGTAAAGTTTTTACTCCCCCTCCACCAATCAATCACACTCCACAGCAAGCCGAATCCACGGGTACCGTCCATACAAACAACAATCCTGGGGGATTTTTGTTTCATTATATTTTGATTTGATTTTTGAGCATGGAACTGGGCATCCAGAATACCAGCCACTTTCTCGTGAATGATAGTGAATCAACACATATCATGAGAATAACCCACCTAACATGGAAGATACTGATAACCCTAGTCATTATGTCAGCGATTCGGGCATGCAAAACAGAATATTATTTGAAGGTTTAGAGTTTGGCACATGCAAATTTACTTGGAACGACACGTAAATACCACATATAGGGATGTATGGTGGACTCATATGGAACAACTTTGGGTTTAAGGTGTTCGAATGCGCAAGTAGTATTTCTACTTGGTACGGAAGTTTTGGCTAGTATGAGCTAGAAGAAAGCACCACATGTTGCAGGATCCATAACAATATAACTTCTATAAAAATATACCCAAACATAACTTATTGCATTGTCTTCCTTGTCCAACTTCAACTAATTTGCTCAAGTTTGAAAATAATTAATGGGGCTCACAATCATAGAAGATGTCCAAGATAGTATATTTATATGTGAAATCTCTCTTACTTCAATATTCTTTCATGAATTGTTCAAGTGACAAATGCGGTGTTTGCTAACTTTCAATAAATTTTACCACCTATACTTCCTGTATGTGAATTCATTACTCCCCATGGGATAAGTCTATAAAACATATATAATTTCAAATTTATGATATTCACTTCATTCAACCATTTACTCATAGGATATAAGTGAAGCACGAGGGTAAATGAAAACTACTCCAAAACATCAATTAAGTAGCTATGTGACGACTTTGTCTCTCTCTCTCTCAATAAAGATTTTCATATCTGAGTATTTTATTTAAACAGCAAGCAAAAGAAAAACATCACTCCAAAAATAGGACGCATCATGTTGATAAAGAGAGGTGGGATGTGTAGCATCCCCTAGCTTAGATACTTGAGAGTTATTGAAACATTTCCTTGGGGTTCCTTGGACATCCCCAAGCTTGAGATTTTGTATCTTGTTCAATCCTCTCATATCCCGGTTTCACTTATTCTCAAAAACTTCATCCACACAAAACTCAAAAAGAACTCGTGAGATAGGTTAGTACACATAAGAACAAATCAACACTTCATGTACTGACAAGACAAGTTGCACAATAATTTTCAAACATTAGGTACTGTATACTATCATTTACACAATTTATATCTACCAATATAGGCTATGGAAACTATAGGATAAGTAAATAACTAAACTATGACAACAATCTGTCCAAATAGAAAACTCTGTAGGAATTTATGAAAACAGTATACTTATGTAACTCAAACAATTATGAAAATTTAGGACATGCTAAATAATTTATATGAAAATACTTTGTAAAAATTTCAGAAACTTTCCATCTTCCTGTAAAATATGAAAATTGAGACACTAGAGCAGAAGTTTCTGTTTTTACCCAGCACATATCAAAACATGCAATGCAAGCATCCTAAGGAAATTCTTGGAACTTTTATTGAAAAAAAGATTATAAATAACACCTAATAGAGAACAACAAAATAAAATGACTCTCCAAGAAAAACTCATATTATGTTATGAATAAAAATATAGCTCCAAGTATGATATACCGATAGTGTTGAAGAAGAAAGAGTGGATGCCTTCCGGGTCATCCCCAAGCTTAGGAGCTTGAATGTTCCTTGGATATTACCTTGGGGTTCCTTGGTAATCCCCAAGCTTAGGTTATTGTCACTCCTTATTCTCCTCATATCGGTATCTCACCCAAAACTTGAAAACTTCAATCACACAATACTTAACGGAACTTTGTGAGAAGGGTTAGTGTAGTAAAGATAAATCATTCACTTAGGTACTATCAAGACAAAATTATTCCCACATGATACCTAATGTATTCCATCGTTCCCAAAATTTATATTACTCAATATAAGCTATAGGAATACCTGAAACAAGCAAACTATTCATGCAAAACAGAATCTGTCAAAAACAGAATAGTCTGTAAAGATCTGAAAGATCACCATACTTTCCTGACTCTAAAAATTCTGAAAAATTATTAAAACTCCAGGAATTTGCATATAAATGTTGTGTAAACATTTAAGAATTTTTTAAGCCCCATTAAAATCATATAATTCATACATTGGACATAAAACTTTCTCTTTTTGCACAGAATCAAACAAGCAAGTATCCACACTATCCCAAAGGCTTTACTTGGCACTTTGTTGAAATAAAAGACACAAAACATGATTACTATAGTATCTTAATCATGTGAACACATCAAAACATAAAGTAGAAGTGTTGGGTTGTCTCCCAACAAGCGTTTTCTTTAATGCCTTTTAGCTAGGCATGATGATTTCAATTATGCTCACATAGGAATAATAATGGAAACATGCAAAAGAGCATCATGAATCTCATGACAAGAACATCTAAGTCTTACCCACTTCCTATGCATAGGGATTTTGTGATAAAACAATTGATGGGAGCAAGAATCAACTAGCATAGGAAGGCAAAACAAGCATAACTTCAAAACTTTGAACACATAGAGAGGAAACTTGATATTATTGCAATTCCTACAAGCATATGTTCCCCCTTCATAATAATTTAATAACTTCTTTTCATGATCAGCACATAAAGCCACATGAAGTAATTCCACAATATAACCAGCACATAAAGCATTCTTTTCATGATCTACAAGCATAGAAATTTTACTACTCTCCACATAAGAAAATTTCTTCTCGTGACTAATAGTGGGAGTAAAATCAACAAAATTACTATCATGTGAAGCATAATCCAACTAAAAATTAAAATCATGATGAAAAGTCTCATGGTTATCATTATTCTTTATAGAATACATGTCATCACAATAATCATCATAAATAGTAGGCATGCTTTCATCATAATAAATTTGCTCATCAAAACTTGGGGGACTAAACATATCATCTTGATGAAACATAGCATCCCCAAGCTTATGACTTTGCATATCATTAGCATCATGGATATATAGAGAATTCATTACAACAATATCACTATCATGCTCATCATTCAAAGATTTGGTGCCAAATATTTTAATAACTTCTTCTCGTAACACTTGAGCAAAATTTTCCTTTTCATCATTTTCACGGAAGACATTAAAAAGATGAAGCATATGAGGCAACCTCAATTCCATTTTTTGTAGTTTTCTTTTATAAAATCAAACTAGTGAAAAACAAGAAACTAAAAGATTTGATTGCAAGATCTAAAGATATACCTTCAAGCACTCACCTCCCCGGCAACGGCGCTAGAAAAGAGCATGCTACACAAAATATTTTTCTCTATCAATTTAGACCTTGTGCTGTGCCACTTCTACAAATCCCTACTTACCTCTGCGAAGGGTCTATCTATTTACTTTATGCAATTTTTATTTTTCAATTTGAGTCTCGATCTTATCTTATAAAGCACCAACTAGGAGGCACTGTGATCATACTTGAGCATTAGATGTAGATAATATTTGAGTGTGTATCATGAATGGATCAATGATTGAGCATGATATGCTAGGGATAGCTTGCTTTAGTGTTGATATTTTGAAAGACATGGTTGCTTGCTGATATGCTTGACTACTAAAGTCTTCATGTCAACACTAGACTATTGCTTTGAACCATCTAAAATTCCAAATGTCCATGCTATAAAGAAAAGAATATGTGATAAACATGTTAGGCAACATTCCACATCAAAAAATCTGTTTTTATCATTTACCTACTCGAGGAAGAGTAGGAATTAAGATTTGGGATGCTGATACGTATCCAACATATTTATAATTTTTGTTTGTTCCATGCTATTATATTATCAATCTTGAATGTTTTACAATCATTTTATGGTAACTTTATATCATTTTTCGGGACTAACCTATTGACATAGTGCCAAAGTGTCAGTTGTTGTTTTTGCTTGTTTTTTACTTCGCGGAAAATCAATACCAAATGGAGCCCAAAAGTCCATAATTTTTTTGGAGATATTATTTTGGACCAGAAGACCCCAGATGGGCCAAACACATACCAGGGAGGGGGCCCTATCGGTGCACAACACCTATGGGATTGCAAGGATCTCTTTGTGCTTCGGCTGGGAGAAGGTATGCGCAAAGAGCAGATCGAACAAACGGCACGAGAGGAGATTTTTACCGAGGTTCGGCCTGCTGAGAATCATAAAACCCTACTCCTGATTTAGTGTATTATGAGTGTTTTTTAGGGTTCTGGCTACAAGAACGCTATGAACAACTACTACGCGCATGAGCCCGAAGGTGGAAGAAAAAGCCCTCTCGCGTAACGCCTTGGGCCTCCTTTTATACGATTAAGGGGATCCCAATAGTGGCGTACAATGCATGCACGAGGTGCACTGTGCTATAGTGTTATCATACCTAACACTGACGGTGTGGGACAAAGGCATTTAATGCTCTGTCAGGTGTCGCTGACCTTCTACGAGACGGGACGGGAGCCCGTCCCATCGGCACCGCTTAGCCTCTCCATGGCTTGCCGCTTGTGGGGACCCCGACTTATAGGTCGTGATCATCGAATGCACGTGTACAGTGATCCCAGAGATCAATGCTCACTTAACACACAGAAGCTGAATAACAAGAGTCTTACCTCCACATTTAGGGTCTTACACAAATAAAGACCATGAGGGTCTAATCTTACATAGATAGGGCCACTAGGGCCAAACACTTAAACAGAACAAGCAACGAAAATCTTGATCGAAAGCGTGAACCCATGCCATCTACCTTAAACCTACAGGCATTCTGACTAGGAAGCATCCTAGTTCGCATGTTCATCACCAACGAACTCTTCATCATACTCTTATTCTTCCGTGCCTGGCCAATTAAATAACTAGTGGCAAGCCAATGAGTACTTTGAATGTACTCTCAAGCAACCCATGTTTGGAACAAGGCAATAGCAATGCATGACATAGCACTAAGTAGGTATTTGGTAGAAAGCCAATTTTGAATGCAATGACATGATCAAGTAACTAGGTAAGCAAGCATTAACAGTTGGCAGATATCCATATGAACAAGTTATAGATATCATCATAAATAGGGGGTTGAACATCTCATGCTCAGTCATCACGTCAAGTCATCTGACTTATCTCAAGTGTCATCTCTGTGTCACCATCACCCACACACACACACCAAGTTTAGAAACCATGGACATAGCACAAGAGCGGTCATCCAACTGTCCTTGACCGTGGACACGGCTATTTGAATAGTTTTACACTCTACAGAGGTTGCACACTTTACCCACAAGACTCGGCGAACTTCCTTGTCATCCACGACTCGCGGTATATTACATACCCAAGGTAAGCACCCGAACAATGCCTTTCCCATGGTGAGACTAAACAAAGAGTCCACTCATTGGTGCCATTCCTCATGATATACATAACATGTATCATCCATGAGGGCACGCAACGGTGTGCCTGGTGCCTATAAAGACAACGCATGGCCTTCCACTTCCGGGACAACCCTGTCTCAAGAGTGACCACTTCACTCTCGCCACTGGTAATGCGGGCTCCCTGCTAGCACCAACCATAGTAATCAACAAAGCCCCGTCCCATAAGGGGTATCGTGGTTGTACATGTAATGTTGGAATAACGGTCGCAAGTTATAGAAATCTGTTTTCGATAACCACACACACTCACTTGCTCCGGTACACCACTTCTTTATCAAGTGGCTACCTAGCTCATCAACATCTCCCTCGGGCATTAGTGGCACCCGACGGGTTTTTTGAAAAGTCTTTGAAATCATATTATTTCCATCACCATGCATATCCCCGTCCCATATGCAAAGCATCGACTAAGCATTCTATCTATTCTGACCCACACAACCCTCATAAGGATGGTAGGGTGATGCACGATGCAAGTATCAACGGCAAAGGTAACGGGGGCATCCCACCGAAGTGGTCACCACATCAACATGATCAATATTAAGAAAATAAGTGCTATATGCCATGCAAATAAAAGGGTTCTTAGTCATGGTCAAAGGGCTGCTTGCCTGGCTCAACAAAGTCTACTGGGTCTTCAAAGTCTTCAGGTCCAACTTCCCCGTCAACCGCCAAATATATCGTTGCGATAAATAACGATAAAATAAGAATCACACGAAAACAGAGCACCAAAATCTACTACTAAAATGCTACCAATCTCTGATAAATGCTAAAGGCTATACTAAAAATATTAGTCTAATGTTTTGCTGTGGAAAAAATTTCAAAAACTATTTAGGAGAGGCAAAAAGATGCCTAAAACAGGTTTTAAATAAAACAATGCATCAAAAATTTTTCAACATTTTTATCAAATGGCACTATTAAATCTTATGGAATATTCTAGGATTTATGGTGGAAAAATATTGGGCATTGGATTTTTATTTAGGTATGTGGAATTTCGGGAAAGGTAACAGAAAAATAAAAAAATAAAATGGGCACTGTGCCTTGGGCCAGATCTGGCCGCAACTCAGCTGGCCCAGAGCAATCATCCCCCCAAGCGAACCGGTGCGCCCGCGCTCGTCAGGTTCAAACCTGACGGGCAGGGCCCGGGTGCCAGTGAGAGCGGGAGAGAGGAGGGTGAGACAGAGGCCGATAGGTGGGGGCCACCTGTTAGGTTTCTCTCCCTCTTTCGGACAGAGGGAGGCGAGGCTCACCGATGAGGCTAACGGCGATGACGAGGAGAGGTGTGCACAGGAATGGGCTTAGGGCGTCGCTGCCTGTCGGGTGGAGGTGGATGGGAGCGCCATAGAGCAAGGGGTCACCGGCGACGAGGTATCCACGGTGGAGGGAAATTGGGAGGAGGTCACTAGGCCCTTCTTGTGCTGCAAATCAAGCAGAGAGGATGGGGGAATGGGTCAGAGAGGTGAGGGAGGAGCAATTGGGGATGAAGGGGAAACGGAGGGGCGCCTCATCGTGAGATCGATGGCGGGGCCGCTGCAGCAGTCCTCGACTCGATCTCGATGATTGGGACCCGGGGAGCTTGCTTGGGTCGATCTGGTGGTCGGTTGGGAGGATGAGGGAGCTAGCAGAGGGCAGAGATGAGCTCAAGGTGCCTTAAATAGGGCAGGGGCGCGAATCCATCGAGCTAGCGTGTGTCGGCGAGCTCGGGGCCGAGGCCAGGGGCCGTGGGAGGGAGAGAGGATCTCTCTAGGTCGCTCGTGGGGTTGGTCTAGGCCAGGGGGAGTGAGAGAGAGAAGGGTAGGCACGTGCGTGCGAGCTCCCGTGTTGGCCGGTTCGGGCGGCATCAGGCACGCGCGAAGGAGGGAGAAGGAGGAGGAGAGAGGAGGGACCGACCGCTCTGCATGCCACGGACACCAAGGGCGCCTTGGGGGACATGAGGGGGAGGCCCTAGGTGGTCGGGGTCGGCCATTGGGCGACGGCTACAGTGCGGGAGCGCACTGTAGCGCCCCCCCAAAGCATGCATATGGCCGGCATTGCCGTTGCCCGTGCGCTCTAGGGTGCCCCACCTTGTCCAGTAGCACCTGGTTGGTCTGAAGATGCTCTAGGAGCTAGGGAAAGCTAGGGAGGAAAGAAATGGAGTGGGGGAGAGGGTAGAAATGCTCCTGCCATGCCGTCCATGGGGGTAAATGTGGGTTTTGCTCCACTTACCCATTGAGTCTTGGCCAGAGAAAGTTACTGGAGGTGAAATGCAATGCTTGTGGTAAAAATTTGAGAGCAAGGGGAAGAGTAGAAGTGGTGGAAACAGTAGTTTTAAGAAATGGCCAGAAGGTGTTTGATGGAGATTAGGGCAAGCAAATGGGATTTGCTTGCCATAAGATTTGATAGGATCAAATGGCGATTAGAATTAGGCCGGATCACCAAGGTTGAGCTTGATTGATGAAAGTTCACAATGTAACTTTGTGAAACCCTAGAAACCAACATAATTTGTTTTCTATAGATCTAGTCATGCTAAGCTAATCCCCTTGATGCACCGGTCGGTGTAGTATCATTATTTCGTGATTAGAACATGTCCACAAAGTTTGGGGTCAAGGGAAGAAACTTCACAATGTAAAGTTGCTCAAATTTGAATCTGGACAGGGCGGGTTTTGGAACAGTTTGATGAATCAAATCACCTTGGATTGAGATGAAACTTTGCAAGGTCATCCCCTATGACAATGTTGAGTTGCTTGAATTTTCTTGGAATTTATTGAGAATATTTCTTATAGAAATATTTCAAAATCCTGATTTGGGCAGAAAGGGTTTGGAGGGGTTTTGCCCATGATTTTGAACATGACCATGTGTTGAAACTCATATATATGGAAATCATATGTCCACTGAGTTTCCCTAAATTTTCTGAAATGTTTTCAAAGCATAAAAATATTTTTTCCTATGAAAAAGCCTTTAAATGAAATATTAAAATAATCTTTAAAAATAATCTTTGGTGGTTTTGGAAAGTCTTATATATATTAAGTTTCAAATAAGGCCTTTGGGGAAAAAGGATCCACCCAATTTGAGGAGTTGCAGTGCAAACCTCAACTCAGGGGTTTTTGAAAACCTAATGAATAAATCCTTTTTGGTTAGAATAATATTTGATAAAAATAGTTTTGGGCACTTTTCACGTGGCATGATCATTTGGGCAAAAGTTTGGGTCAAGGAAGATGAATATGGAGAGGGATAGAATCTAAGAGTGCCATACACAACAACCAAACAAGCAAACAAGCAACAATTCAAACAAGCACAAGCACTGAAAAAGTTTTAATTGGCTTCAAATTTGTAAATCCAAGCATAACAAGGTGATACAAACAGAGGTTGTGACATGCCTCGACACGTATCTTGGTGGGTCGACACCTGGCCTCTGTGCTGGCAGGAACGCGAGGCCTTGCCGGGTGCACTCCTTGCCGGGGCTCCGCATGTCACCCCCGGCAAGATCTTGCCGGGCTCCCAGCCTTTGGACTTCGATCTTGTGCTTGTTGACTTGAATGTTCCTTGACGTCTTCATATTCTCTTCTAGTAGTCCCCTGGTAGGCCTCGCTACTGGTGTGGCTACAACTGCCCGTGCACAAGTACGGGGTACTAAAAAGCCCAAACTTTAGTACACCGACAGGAGCCCCCGGGCCTAGGCCACACACGGGTGCGAGGAATTGTTGGGCTAGGCCCAAACAATGCACGGGCACGCATGGCAGGAGCCTGTGGTTGCAATTATTCCACTTACTGCGCCTCCCCATGATGCGCGTTAAGTGTATGCATAGCGGGGGGCTGGTAACGGGCCTCCATGACTTAAAGTCTTGATCGTGGCAGAAACCGCAGCGCCATGCATTGGAGCAATGGGGCGGTTACTAGTTCGCCCCCTGATCGTGGGTGACGTGATTGGTGGAGATGGGCGGCGACTCTTGGGATGGAGGAGAGCTAGCCCCCACGCTCTCCCCTAAAAATTGGGGGGTGGGGTAGCGAGGGGAAATGCTCATCCATCCTTCTTTCTCGTTGAGTGCAAACCTCCAAACCTGCCCTTCTATACCTTCCCGATGTTGGGTTGCCTTTGTTCTTAGGCATGGCCAAGTGGCGAGGGCGGCCAGCGTCCTCCTCCCGACCAGCGAGGAGTTCCCGTTTGGATTATGCCAGCGCTTCAGCCACAGAAGTGGAGGATGGCCCGAGCGTGCGTGATGGAAGAGGTATGAGGGGCCGAGGTCATCATGGATGCTGTGGCCGAGGGAGGCGGAGCTCCTCTCTACCCCTCCCTCTGACGCTGGACCCCCTCCTCGAAAAGACCGACGCCGAGGGGACGGTGCTAGAGTTCGTCATCAGGCTATGCGGTCCCCTTCGGAGCCATCTGCGCCTCCCTCACCCTTTTGCCAGGGCGATGGAGGTTGACAAGCGCCCGCCTTGTGGCTGCAGGCGCATGGTTGCTGCAACGGCGCTGCGCGGGTGGACGTCGAATACCCGGAGTGCCACGTCATGCTCTTAAGGTGTGGATGGAAAACCTTCACCCGTGCCCACAACCTCCAGGATGGGCACATCATACACTTCAAGATGACGAAGGTCGACATGCTCTCCATCAAGATTTACGGGCGTTCAGGCGCCCGCCTTAGCCGCTGTGAGGAAAGCTCGAGCGGTGCCGAAAGCTCCTCATCGAGCTACAGCGACGAGGAGGATGGTGTCAGTGAAGACGACGATGACGAGTCCGAGCTCCAGGCCGTCAAGTCTGAATACGATGACCTGGGTGTTGGGGAACATTGCATGGGAAACAAAAAATTTCCTACGCTTTCACCAAGATCAATCTAGGAGATGAGAATCTACGAGAGGGAGAGTGGATCTACATACCCTTGTGGATCACTAAGCGGGAAGCGTTAAGAAACGCGGTTGATGTAGTCGAACGTCTTCACGATCCATATCGCCGAGCGTCCCGCGATCCAATCACGATCCGTCCCGATCTAGCACCGAACGGACGGCACCCCGTGTTCAGCACACGTACGGCTTGATGACGATCTCCACCTTGTTGATCCAGCAAGAGGGGGTGTAGAGGTAGAAGAGTTCTCTAGCAGCGCGACGGTGTTGCGGCGATGGTGGTGGAGCTATTCCAGCAGGGCTTCTCCTAAGCACCGCTAAAACCGATCTAGAGGAGAAACTACGATCTAGAGGAGAGGGTAGCACGTGGCTGAAATCTTTGTGCAAAACCCCTAAAACCTCTAGTATATATAAGAGCAGGAGAGGAGGAGGCTTGGCCCAAGGGCCAAGCCCTCTAGGCTTCGGCCGAAGTGGGAGGCGAGGAGGAATCCTCCTCCAATCCTAGTAGGACTAGGACTCCTTCCTCATTTAGTCTTTTTTTCATTTTTCCACCTTTTTCTCTTTGGTCTTTTCTTCCCAGCCGCATGGGCCCTTTGTGGCACTTCCACCAGCCCATTAAGGGCTGATATTCATCCTCCCACAGCCCATGTAGCCTCTTGGGTCGAAATACTCCTCCCGATGGTCCCCCCGGTACACTAATGGCACTCCCGATACACTACCGACGAGTCCGAAACTTTTCCGGTGACCAAAAAAGGACTTCCTATATATCAATCTTTACCTATGGACCATTTCGGAGCTCCTCGTGACATCCAGGATCTCATCCAAGACTCCGAACAACCTTCGGTCACCACCATGCATAACTCTATACTACCGAAACGTGACCAAATCTTAAGTGTGTAGACCCTGCGGGTTCGAGAACTATGTAGACATGACCGATACACCTCTATGGTCAATAACCAATAGCGAGACCTGGATGCCCATATTGGTTCCTACATATTCTATGAACATCTTTATCAGTCGAACCTCTATGTCAACGATTCAATTAATCCTGTATGATGTTCCCTTTGTTCTTTGGTATGTTACTTGCCCGAGATTCGATCGTCGGTATCACCATACCTAGTTCAACCTTGTTAACGGGAAGTGTCTTTACTCGTTTCGTAATACAAGATCCCATGACTAACACTTAGTCACATTGCTTGCAAGGCTTATTGTGATGTTGCATTACCGAGTGGGCCCTGAGATACCTCTCCGTCATACGGAGTAACAAATCACAGTGTTGATCCAACCAACCTAGTAGACACCCTTGGAGATACTTGTAGAGTACCTTTATAGTCACCCAGTTGCGTTGCGACGTTTGATACACACAAGGCACTCCTCTGGTGTCCGTGAGTTGCATGATCTCATGGTCATAGGAACATATAATTGACATGTAGAAAAACTATAGAAATAAACTCACACGATCATATGCTACGTTTATAGTCTGGGTCTTTTCCATCCCATCATTCTCCTAATGATGTGATCCCATTATCAAATGACATCTCATGCCAATGGCTAGGAAACCTTGACCATCTTTGATCAACGAGCTAGTTTACTAGAGGCATACTAGGGACATAGTTGTGTCTATGTATCCACACATGCAACGTGTTTCCAATCAATACAATTATAGCATGGATAATAAACGATTATCATGAACAAGGAAATATAATAATAACTATTTGATTATTGCCTCTAGGGAAAATTTCCAACACTGGGCTCCGACTAGTCGTCGGCCGCACCATCATCGTCAGCTCATGCCTCTCCCCCTCCTGGTGGAGCGACCTTGCCAGCGGCACTTGTCTCGGGCGCTACCTCATCTTCCAGCTGGATCTCCTGGCAGCCTCGTGGACTTTGGCTTTGTCCTCCCTTTTGGGAGCCCTGCCCTCCATGTAGTGCTGGTCCAGGAGAGGTCAGGTTGGGATTCTGTTGGGGGCCTCTTCCTATCTTTTTCTTCTTGTAATCTGCCCCTAGGGGAGAAAGTTAAATAAAGATGTACATAGAAAAAGACGTCATCCCGTGTAAATTTCATTCCTTTTAAATGAATGTATGTTACTCGTCTTGTCTTATTTTCCTCTATATGGTGTGCCCCCTATGCTTTATCGGAAACTTGTCGACGTATGCAACACCGCCGCGAGCGCTTTGAGGAGCAGATCCCTAGCAGGTTGCTGGCTGTGCCGCTGCCAGCAGGATATCTTGACATTTTTAGTGCAGCCACTTAAACTGTTGAGTAGACTCGAAACAGAGTAAGGGCGCGACCAATCATGACAAGTTACCTTGATGTTCTCAGTGCAACCACTTAAACTGTTGAGCAGACTCGAAACGGAGCAAAGGTGAGGGAGTCCTTGATTAAGGGGTCCTCGGATGGCCGACCCTTTAGTCATAGGCCGGACTGTGTGGATCGCAAGACAGTCATCGAATGATCGAGGACCACCTGTGCCAGACGGAAGCTTCGAGGAGTCAAGACGTGCTATCCAAGTTATTAGTTGTAGTTAGGCAAGTTATCTCTTCAGCATGTAACCGACCATGTGTAAGCCAAGGGCACGCCCGGCATCTATATAAGCCAGAGGGTTTTAGGGCATAGAGACAGAACAACTCATCTAGGTTTAGACATACGATCTCAAGGTAGATTAACTCTGTAGCCTCTTACATCATCAATATAACCAAGCAGGACGTAGGGTATTACCTCCATTGGAGGGCCCGAACCTGGGTAATTTTGTGTCCCCTTCATCTCCTATTACCGTCGATCCAAGTCTCATAGTTCGGGACCCCCTACCCGAGATCCGCCGGTTTTGACACCGACATTGGTGCTTTCATTGAGAGTTCCTCCCCCCCCCCAGAATTTCACCGGCAACGATGTCTTGTCGCATGCTGTCCCTGTCGGCCGTCATGGCCAAATCGGGAAGTTCCCCCCAATCAGAGCATCAAGTTTGAACCCTAGAGTTCATGGCTGATTCATGGGGAACACTCGTTCCAATGGAACCCTCAACCTTCACAGAAAAACCTGTAAGCCCAGATGCTTTGACGTCTGATACATTAGGTCCCACGATGGAACGGAACACAGATCCGCTTCGGCGTAACTCCAAAACCACCACACCGCTTGACAAATCCACTCGTATTAGCGACACGCACCCTACCATCGCCTCGTTCTTAAACAGTTGTTCGATCGGATTGAAGCTATGCGAATATCACATGATCAAGTTCCGATCTATGATTGACTCGGTGTCAGACTTGACGACAGGGAGATTCATATCCCTCCGGTCACCCACCTTGTCGCCACCATCAAGTGTCCGGACGTGGATTCTACCCAATAGCCGGAATTGAAAACCGTCTATACCCCCATCCATGATCTCCAAGACTCCATCAGGGAATCAGAGGTGGAGGATCACTTTAAAAGCAGACCGTCACCGGTCCAAGACTCGCCACACGATCGGGAAACTGCAATTCCAAAAACTTGTCGCGGTGGGGAGCCAAATTTCTTCCCACGCACCACTCAAGACGATTATCCAAGTACCGCGCCAAAGCCCATATCTTTGGATTTTTGGGATATCAAACACAGACAATGAGAATCAGTCCACCACTTCTAGGCAAGACTCCTGCTCACCAGGAGCAGAGTAAAAGGTCTTAGTGACGAAGATGGAATGGCAACTTTCACTCAGAATTGCCATGATGAAGGGATTCTTAACGCCCTGGCCCGTCAACGCATAAGCGAATTCTCGGAATTGGCCGACTTGGTACAGAAGTACTGTGCCATGGAGAATGTCTGGCAATCCGAGCGGTTCTTCTCGGAACCAATTTTCTCCTAACACCCTAGAGGAGCTCGGAAAAAGAGGATACCTCCAAATCGGCCGGTTAGGTATGAACCCATAGAAAAAAGAAACAAGGCCCTTTGTAGGACCGGCACCGTCCTCGACGGACTTTTGGATAAACCATGCTCCATTCACTCCTTATTGTTGAACACAAACCCTACTCAAAGCATTCGAGCTTGTTGGGTCGTCAGGCAAGTCGCAAAAAGTGGCGAGGCCATCCTCGACACACTTCCGACGAACATGCATTCTCCTTCGCCAAACGGATTCGTCGAGGAAGTCCTGACAGTCTATGAGATTTTTCCCTCAAGGAGCAGGTGTAAAAGAGATCTTAAGGAGCATGATCAAGTCTACCACATGGCAGCTACCAGCCCATGGGTAGACATACCGATTACCTTCGGAGACACTAACCAGCCGCCCATCCTACCCGGTCATTCACCAGACGCTCTAGTCTTGAATCCCATCATTGATGGATACAGACTACATAAGGTGCTCATGGATGGCGGTAGTGGTCCAAACCTCATATATGAGGCCACTCTGGAGAAAATGCAGCTTGACCGATCTCGCATCGAACATGGCAACACAACCTTCTGGGGAATTATCCTAGGGAAAGAGGCACGTTGTTTCGGATGTATCATCCTGGACGTTGTGTTCGGCACACCCAAAATTTACCGATCCGAAGAACTTCTCTTCCACATCGCCCCCTTCCCTAGTGGCTCTCATGCCCTATTAGGACACGACACCTTCAAAAAGTTCTAGGCTATATCCCATTACTGGTACATGAAACTCAAAACGCCAGGACCAAATGGAGTGATCACGATCGCCAGTGATCCGAATATAGCCCTTCGGGCCGAAAACAAAATGGCAGCGCTCACCCTAGAGGCATTAGCGGAAACTTTCGTCGCCGAGGAGTTGACCGCTGTATGGTCGATAGTAAATAGGGACGATGTGGTCCTCAGCAAAAGGCCCAAGTCCACGTCCTTTAAACCGGTAGAGGAAATCGTCAAATTTTAGGTGCATCCAACGGACCCTAATAAAACAGCGTCCATCGGAGCCCAGATCGATCCCCTTCTGGACAAGGCGTTGCAGAATTTCCTCCATGAAAACTAGGACATTTTCGGTTGGCATCCTTCCGATATGCCCGGAATCCCACGTCGGTTCACCGAACAAATCTTGAACATTATTCCAAGCTTTAAGCTCGTGAAACAGACCCTACGCCACTTCTCCGAGCCCAAACGGCAAGCCATGGGTGAAGAATCATCCAAATTGATTGAGGCTAGATTTATTCGGGATGTTAAACACCCCGAGTGGCTAGCAAACCTTGTGATGGTACCTAAGAAAGACAAGTCCTGGCGGCTATGTGTCGATTTCATAGACCTTAACAAACCATGATCCAAGGACCCTTTCCCCTTACCACACATAGACCAGATCATTGATGCTACAGCTGGACGTGATTTGTTGTGTTTCCTCGATGCTTACTCCGGATACCATCAAATCAAAATGAAGGAATCCGATCAAGTGGCCATGACATTCATCACCCCCTATGGGCCGTTCTGCTTCAACAAGATGCCCTTCGGGCTAAAAAATGCCAGGGCCACATTCCAGTGCATGATCCAAACCTGCATCGCTATATAGGTTAGAAAGACTATCGAGGAATACGTGGACGATGTGGTAATCAAAACCAAACACGTCGATCAGTTGATCGACGACCTATGCCAAACTTTCGCTAATTTGCGCGAATATGTTATACGACTCAATCCGGAAAATGTGTATTCGGAGTTCCCTTGGGTAAGCTGCTTGGATTCATTGTCTCCCATAGAGGAATAGAGGCAAATCCAGCTAAAATCCGTGTTCTATCAAAACTTGCAATCCCCATAGAGCTGAAGCATGTCCAGAGGCTAGCCGGATGCGTAGCCGCGTTAAGCCGCTTTACCTCCCGCCTCAGAGAAAAAGCTTTGTCGCTCTATAAGCTGCTGAAACGAACCAACAATTTCAAATGGACCGATAAAGCAGCGGCTCCGTTGGAAGAAATCAAAACCATACTCGCAACTAACCCCATACTCACAGCACCAGGCGCTGGTGAGCCCATGTTGTTATACATATCGGCCACCAACAAAGTCGTCAGTGCGGCGCTCGTCATCAAACGAGATGAGGAGGTACGTAAATTCCAGACTCAGAAGCCAGTATATTATGTTTCAGAGGTGCTAACGCAGTGCAAGTCCAGATACCCACATTATCAAAAAATAGCCTATAAAGTGTTCATGGCATCGAGGAAACTCAGACACTACTTCCAGGAGTGCGCGGTAACGGTGGCATCGGAAGTCCCCATGAACGATATATTCAACAACAGGGACGCCACCGGGCGCATAGCCAAATGGGCAATCGAGCTCCTTCCCTTTGAAATAACCTACAAGCCATGCCGCGCCATTAAATCCCAGGTACTGGCGGACTTTGTGGCTGAATGGACAGAGGCCGAGCTCCCCATAGAGTATAGTGCATACTCCCATTGGACAATGTACTTTGATGGATCCAAGACCTTGGCCGGTCTAGGGGCTGGAGTTATCCTTACATCCCCCATAGGCGACAACATAAGATACGTGTTGCAAATCATGTATGCCGACTCCAACAACACCGCCAAATATGAACCTCTTCTTCATGGTCTGCGGATGGAGGTTTCAATGGGCATACGACGCCTAGAGGTATGGGGAGACTCAAACTCGGCCATATCCCAAATTAATGGCGAGTTTGACGGCAAAAATCCAAAGATGGTGGCATATAGAAACGCTGTTCTCAAGATATCTGCTCGGTTCGAGGGGTTAGAATTCCACCACGTCGCTCGAGACAACAACCAAGCCGCCGATATACTGGCCCGTATGGGCGCCAAGCATGATCCCGTCCCGAGAAACACATTCCTGGAGCAGCTCTTCAAGCCCTCCGTTGTGGGGCAGGATGAAGCAAATGGTGCCACGGATGAAGTTGCTCCCCCTATAAACGAACTAGATGACGACATTAGCGACAGCTCAATTATGAACGTGACGCATTCGGCTCATGAGGTCATGGCAGTAATTGCGCCATGGACAGAGCCCTTCCCCGCTTACCTCCTGCACAAGGAACTTTCTAACGATCAAACTGAGGCACGGCGCATAGTTTGGCAATCCAAGGCCTACAAATTACATGAGGGTGAGTTGTACAAGAAAAGCACCACTGGAGTATTACACAGGTGTATATCCGAGGAAGAAGGATGGGCGCTCCTCACCGAAATCCAGGCAGGCATGGGCGGGCATCATGCCACGGCAAGATCCCTTGTTGGCAAGGCCTTTCGAGCCGGTTTCTTTTGGGCTACAGCTCGGACGAACACCTAGTCACTTGTTCAGCATTGAATAGGGTGACAACTCTTCGCAAACCAAAGTCACATGCCCCTAGCAGCTCTTTGGACCATCCCGACTACCTGGCCCTTTGTGGTCTAGGGACTGGACATGGTCAGACCCCTTAAAGGGGGAACCAAGACAAATAAATACCTACTGTTCATGGTCGACAAGTTCACCAAATGGATAGAGGCAAAGCCTGTTAGATCGGCTAAATCCGGACCAGTGATTGAGTTTATATCTAGTGTAGTACACCGTTATGGTGTCCCGCATAGTATAATTACGGATAATGGATCCAACTTCAAGGCCCAAGAGGTCAAGGACTAGTGCGCCAAAATGGGCATAAAGCTTTATTATGCATCGGTCTATCATCCGTAGACCAATGGACAGGTTGAGCGAGCAGGTATCATTATGAGTGGCATTAAGCCACGTTTGGTCCGATCTCTCGATGAGTCCGACTGTCATTGGGTGGAGGAACTCGACTCCGTTCTATGGGGCCTGCTTACCACCCCAAACAGATCAACGGGTTATACACCGTTTTTTATGGTCTATGGGGCAGAGGCAGTTTTCCACCGCGATATTATCTATGTACGAGCAAAAGTAGGCCAAGTTAGATCGGCAGGATGACTTAGATGCCTTGGAGGGGGAACGGGACATAGCTCTGGCCCGATCCACTCTTTATCAATAGCAAACTCGGCGGTATAAAAGTAGGGAGGTCAGAGCAAAAGGATACAATGTAGGAGACCTCGTCCTGCAGCTCCCAGAGAAACAGAAGCACAAACTCAACCCCAAATGGGAGGGTCCTTTCATCATTGACGAAGTGCTCATAGGAGGGGCCTATCATTTGCGGAGACCATCCGATAACCACCTTGAACCAAACCCATGGAACGCAGCTCGTCTTCGACGCTTCTACGGATAAACCGGTGTCGTCTAAACTCCCCTACATTTTTTCCTTTTTTATTTTCCTTTTTCACCTTTTCCCTCCTCACTTTGTTGTTCGATAGGGACAATTTTTTTTCTTACCCTATCTTCGGCTGAACCTATCTTGTACTACAGATAATCGACATACTCCATAAAGTGTTAATTCCGAACACAACATGTGGGGGCTTCTTTCAATAGACAAGATTTTATTTTGCTCATACTGACCGGGCGTGCATGTTTCTTTTGTCATGTTTAGCCATTATATGCATCAATTCGAACTAAGATTTTGCCAAGCTGGGTTGCCTCACTCGTGTGGTTACTCTCAACGTTCTCGATCGTTCGGCTAGAGAGTAAAGGAAGCACCTCGGAGATTGTTACGACCAGGCCATCTGGGCACGTACCTTAGACGGGTGAAGCCGAAAGCTAGCTATCTTACGTAGACAACTGGTCGGCTACGACGGAAACACCTAATACGGCTCTGGTCACTATTACAGTTGTTTGGGGTCTTTTTCTTGTCAAAGGACATTTCGTCGCACACTACAGGTATGCAGACTTCTATCTACGTTCTTCGTAGAGCCCCGATGAAAGGTATCGATTGGGGTACTATTTTCGTTAGAAGATGTTTCTTACGCTTTGACATAATATAACATATCTTTCTGTGTACTTTCTATCTGTTCGCACCACATGGCCGAATTGAGTGGTTCACCGAATATAGTTCGCTCTTTTGCAAAGATATAATAAGGAAGAACACTCCCGAGCTATTCGCACGGGAGGAAGATGCGGATGGCCGGTTAAGACAAAGTTTAGAACATTTATTGTTTATATACATGTACATATAAATTACATGTGTGGCTGCTGATCGAGACCATCAATTATTGTGTTGAGGAGACAGTCTGCTTGCGAAATACGGGCGGCTGGCATCACCTGATCATATACCAAGTGGAGTGGCACTTATTTTCCATCCGATCCCACAGGACCAACCCGTGCAATATGCTCGGGGTTAAGTCCGATGAAACGGGTCTTGATCATTGCCCACGCCTCCCATGCTCCCTTGCGGCAGGCCGAAGTCTTCCACAGCTCAAACCTATCCCGAACCACCGTAAATCGATCCACGAGTGCGGCTAACTCTTCAGGTGGCTTTTCGGTCGGCCATAGAGCCTCCACCATCCCTTTCATCTCTTTTTGCATGCTCTTATGGAGAGAGGTCGTCTCCTTCAGCAGGTCCCCTTGGTACGATTCGATCTCCTCTTCCGGATGTTTGGACAGGAGACCCGCACATGAGATAACAAGCACAATTACTATCATTCCCTACATCGGACATAATTTTTGCCCATAGCAGAATTGTACTTACCAAATACGCCCCTCCGAATCTTTTGATTTTCTTCCTGAGCTTGGGTAATTAACTCTTTAAACTCTTTATTTCGTAGGCCTGGTTTTGTATAGTAAGGCAACCGTCCTGATGCTGGGATTCCGCATACCTTTGAGACTCTCGGGCTTCTTCCAGCTACCTTTCCATATGTCCTATTGATTCGGCTGCTACACGGAATCCATATGTCAGCCACAATGATATAAAAGATTAGTAAAAGCACCATACTCACCGTGGGCCTGTCGCTTAGAGCTCTTCACTTGCGCTAGTTCGGCCTTCAAGGACTGCACTTCCGTACAGCTCTCCTTGAGGGCCTTGGCCAATTGCTCAGACTGTTGCTTTGAGGCCTACATTAGCAGTCAAAAAGTTTGGAGATCCTTAATTCATTTATTCTAAATGAAATTAAGGCTCGGGGCTACTAGGCTAACACAAGTATTCGGATTCTACAAAATCCGATCTCTTACCTGAATGTTGGTTGTTATCAGCTTCATAGCTTCGCCGAATCCAGTTCGGGCGGCCCCAAGGTGTGCATCCGCCGAGCGTAGCGCGTGAAATTCCTGGTCGGAGAAAATTGGGTGCCGCATGGCCTCCCATCGGTGCCGATGATGCATGGCACTCTCCAGATTTAGTGACGGATACGCCATCGCCAGATTCGGCGGGCGCCGAACTGGCCATGGGGGCTTCCGTAGAGGAAGCCGCTTGGGTCGTGGCCCGGGAGCTTCAGGCGCCTTCGGACACCCGGGCAGCCCCCTCGGTAGGAGAGGATTGGGTGTTTCGCCTAAGTATAAAGCAAGCGGCCAAGGTTGTCAGAATTGCGATTCTATTTTGCGATTCTACGACTTTACGATCCAAACAAACCCCTCTGATTCTACGATGTTGGTTCCTAGAATCTACGTTTTTACGATCCTGATAGTGAAGATTCCATGATTTGCGATCCTGCCATCGAACCTCTGATTCAATTCAGAATCACGATTCTGAAAGCCTTGCAGGCGGCTACAAGATTCTGCTAACTATAATGATAAAATGGGTACCCAAACAATGTACCTTTAGGATGAGCGGACGGGTGGATTCGTCCCCATGTCCGGGCCCCTTTGCGAGGTCCGGGGGGGCTCTGACTTGCCTGCAGCTTCGGCTGCTGGCGCATGGCACGCTGATCAGCGGTGCTTGGGGGTTGAGACCAGCGCGTCTGGGGCTCTCTTTGTAGTGGACCTCTTGCGGGAGGAACTTTTCTTCTTGCCTGTGGATGGAATGGAGAATGATTCAGGGTAATCAATTACGATAGCCACCGGAGTCTCGACGATGCTGTCCTGGTAATAGACTCTGTTTTCAAAGTCAAGGAGAAGATCCGGGTCCTCTTTGAAGTACGGATCGTTGTTGCGTGAATGGTTCTCGGGCTGAGGAGCCGGGTAGCTGACTGCCTCGATGAAACTCCTCCATTCCTGTTCACACCAAGACCTTGGTCAAATAGAGTGAGGAATGAAGCCACAAACTATTTCATGATGGAATAAGAAAGGCTTACCCGTTCGATGGGATTGTGGGCCGAATACCCTTTCTTAGGTGACCGTCGAATGAAGTCATCTTGCTCTCCTTTGTACAGGTCAGCAAGTGTGGTGGCCAATGCTGTTGGATTGGCGGGGCCTAGTTTTTGGGAGCGCGTGGCATCTCTTGTCTCATTGTACTCCCATAAGGGTGTACCCTCTGTTGGAGGGGCTACACGCACCGGGAGATAGCGGCGGCCAAGACATCAATCATGGTCAGTCCATGGTGGGCAAGCATCCGCACTTGTCCGGCCAGGCGTCGCACCTCGGCGCTTTCCTCCTAAGACGAGCTCCAAGGTCGCCAGTTATACCTTTTCTTCGAGAGGAGCTCGGAGTATGCGGGCAGACCCGTCCGGGTTGGCTCAAACAGAGGGACATCTTCAATACAGAACCACTCCGAGGTCCATTCTTCGGATTTCCTCGGTGTGCCAGCCGGATACCTCATTCCCGCTATACGCCATACTTCGGCCCCACCGACCTCTAAGATTGTCTTGTACCGAGTTCGGGGGACAAGACAGAAGTATTTCCTCCACAGATCAAAGTGAGCTTCACATCCTAAGATCATCTCACAGAGTGCCACAAAGCCTGAGCTGTGTAGAATTGATCCTGGAGTGAGATGGTGGAGTTGGATCCCATAGAACTCCAGTAACCCCCTCAGGAATGGGTGGATGGGAAAACCGAGACCCCGGAGGAGGAAGGGGACAAAGCACACGCGCTCCCCCTTGTTTGGATTAGGGAAGCGCTCGTCAAAGACCTCATCACCAGAAGAGAGCAGACATGCACGGGTCGCCGTGAGATCTGATGATGGGAGATATCCCTAGGTCTCCATGTTGCCGAGCCACAGGAGGGTGACGGAGCAGCTGGCCCAGTCCCCTGGACGTAGGAGGTAAGGGTGTGCTAAGGAGCTGGGAGCATTAGCCATGTTTTGTGTCGAGCTTCTACTAGGAGTTTTTGATGAGAGAGAGAGAAGAAGAAGATGTGGTCTGAACCACGATTTTGTTTGATCAAATGGGTTGGTGCCTCCATTGTAGGGGGTAGGATTGTAAATATCGGTGCCCATTCACCTCCCCATGATGCACAAAAGTCGAGGAACTCATGCAGTTATTTTGGTAAACCCGCACCCGCAATAGTTGGGATCTTACGGAAGATTGGTCGGTTGCCGAACGAAGAAGGATGAGGGACTCGCCTTGCAAGCCAAAGACACGACGTGAAGAGATCGACTGAATATATATCGGTGTTGAAGGCCAGTCCGAGGGCTACCGAGGGAGTTCTGGATTAAGGGGTCCTTGGATGGCCAACCCAATACTCACAGGCCGGACTGTGTGGGTTGCAAGACAGTCATCGGATGATCGAGGACCACCTATGGCAGATGGAAGCTTTGAGTTGTCAAGACGTGTTCTCCAAGTTATTAGCTGTAGTTAGGCAAGTTATCTCTTCGACATGTAACCTACCATGTGTAAGCCAAGGGCACCCCCGACATCTATATAAGCCGGAGGGTTTTAGGGCATAGGGACAGAACAACTCATCTGGGGTTAGACATACCATCTCGAGGTAGATCAAGTCTGTAGCCTCTTACACCATCAATACAACCAAGCAGGACGTAGGGTATTACCTCCATTGGAGGGCCCGAACCTGGGTAAACTTGTGTCCCCTTCGTCTCCTATTACCGTCGATCCAAGTCTCACAATTCGGGACCCCCTACCCGAGATCCGCTAGTTTTGACACCGACAAAAGGTGCAACCGATCACGGCAAGTATCCCTCGCGTGCAAGTTTCCCATAGAAAAGTTAAAATCTTCCAAGGACAAAATAACCTGATAGTAAAAGTTTACTTAGAGTTTCTGACTTAGCTTTTTGTTGTTGTAATCCTTCCTGCAAGGTGCCAACTTCGAACGTCACCCGTAAGTGTCCACACTATCTCACCCCCCCAGAAAACTTGTACGCGAGGGTACCTTCTATCCTTTAAGAAAAAGAAAGAAGAGAACATAGAAGTATGGAACCTTGGCTGTTCGTTAGCACTTTCTAGGAATAAGCGTAATGCAACATCTCAAATAAACATGCATGTAAAGAAACATGGGAATCGACCAGAGTTGCAAGACGCCTAACCTTATTCAACTATGCACAAGGTCTGCACTTGGCTTTGTACAAAGGATGACATGCTCTGTCAGCAAGACTTGTACAAAAGGTGGTTGCCGGGGGGGACGACAACCGTGCCTTATGGATAGAATTTACGAAGATGTTTGATGTTCCAAGAGTTGCTCACTGGGACGCCATCTTCGGTCTCCAGGTGGACTACGCCAGACCTGGTGACTCGTACTACCCAATAAGGGCCTTCCCACTTTGGCGTAAACTTGTTTGAATTCTTGGTTGACTGAACACACCGAAGAATAAGGTCGCCTTCCTAAAGTCTTTGAGCATGAACTTTGCGGCTATGGTAGCGGTGGAAAGCTTGCTGGTAGCATGCAGCTTGCATAGCAGCCCGAAGACGATCTTCCTCAAAGATCGTTACGTCGTCTTTGCGCAGCTGCTCTTGCTCAAGCTCATAATAAGCGAGCACTCGAGGCGACCCGTATATTAGTTCTATGGGGAGAACTGCCTCCACCTCATACACCAGGGAGAAGGGTGTCCGGTTGGTTGCTCGATTTGTTGTTGTTTTGATCGACCAAAGAACCGCCGGCAGCTCATCAATCCAACGTCTTCCGCACTTGTGCATCCTATCGAAAGTTCTTGTCTTAAGCCCTCGTAGCACTTCAGCATTTTCCCTTTTCGCTTGGCTGTTGCTCCTTGGATGAGCGACAAAAGCAAAGCAGATCTTGCTGCCAAGGTCTTGGACATATTGCATGAAGGTTCGTCTTGTGAATAGGGTGCCGTTATGGGTGATGACCCTATTTGTTACACCAAAACGGCAAACTAGTCCTTTGAAGAACTTGACGGGTGATTGCTATCACCTTTCTCACTTCTTCCACTTCCGGCCACTTTGTGAACTTGTCGATTGCGACGTACAAGTACTCAAAGCACCTGGTACCACGAGGAAAGGGGCCCAAGATATCGAGCTCCCAGACCGAAAATGGCTAGGAAAGAGGGATTGTCTGCAGAGCTTGAGCTGGTTGACGTAGCTTATTCGAATGGAAGTGGCATGCTTCACACTTGGTTACTAGTGCAGTTCCATCCTGGAGAGAAGTAGGCCAAAAGAAACCTTGTCAGAAGGCCTTCCCGGCTAGAGCTCTTGATCCTATGTGGGAGCCACATATGCCTCCATGTATCTCTACCAATAGATCCAGTGCATCTTCCCGAGGAATGCACTTCAATTTCACTCTGTTTGGTCTCTTTCTGTACAGGACGTCGTCCACAAACTAGTACATACTAGACCGACAGGCTACTTTGTCCGCTTCTTCCTATTCTTCTGGGAGTTCCCTTGTTTGAAGGAACTGAACTATGTGTTGTGCCCATGCTGGAGCTTGAGGTTTGACGACAAGGACTAAAGGCATATCTTCTGCCACGGGGGTGCTTGTCTCTATGGTAAGGGCTTGAGGCCTTGCCAGAGCCTGTTGCTCCCCGGCAAGATTGGCGTCGATCCTGGCCACTTCCTTGCCAGCAGCTTCTGTGAGCTCTGTCGGGAAGTACTAGTCGGAATTCAAATTCCTTCTCTTGTTCTGTTTTGCCGATGGCGATATGTTGGCTGAGTCAGTTGGAGCACAAAAGTCCCTAGTTCCATAGGTAACTTGAGGGCAACACGCTTCGACAGTTCGTCAGCAACACTATTTTCTACACGAGGAACATGCTCTGTTTGCATACGTCAAAGCGCTCCTCCAACTTCCTCACTTCATCTACGTAAGCTTCCATCAACAGGGTCTGATAATCCTTGTTGACTTGCTTGACGACAAGCTGTGAATCTCCTGTGACAATAAGCTTCTTGATCCCAAGGTCTGTCGCAATCCTAAGACCGACAAGCATCCCTTCATATTGTATGGTGTTGTTTGTTGACTTCTCCCGGGGAAAGTGCATCTGAATTACATATTTGAGGTCCTCTCCGGTGGGTGCAACAAGTAGCACACCAGCGCCGGTTCCCTGCACCGAGAAAGCCCCATCAAAATACATAACCCATTCTTGGCTTGTTTCTTTCCTGGGGAGGGTCGTTTCTTGGATCTCTTCGTCTAGCGTTGGAGTCTGTTCTGCAATGAGTTCTGCCAAGGCTCTGCTCTTGATGGTTGAAGTGCTTCCAAACTTGAGGCCAAATCTTGACAACTCTAAAGCCCACTCCACAATCCTGTCGGTCGCGTCTGGGTTTCACAAAATCTGTTGTAGTGGAAAGTGAGTGACGACGGTAATTTCATGTGCTTGGAAATATTGGTGCAGTTTCCTTGAGGCCATGAGGAGGCAAAAAAGTAACTTTTTGCACGCTATAGTACCTTGACCTTGCCCGTTGAAAAAGGGAGATGACGAAGTACACTAGCCGCTGCACCATCTTCTTCTTCTGTGTAACTTCGTTCATCTGCACAGGTCCTGACTTATCAGCACCATACCTTGTGGGGGAAGACCCTAGTTCGTTGCTTGGCGGTCTTGCCCTGTCGCTGCTTCTTCGTCGGCTTCTATCTGTGCCACCAACACAACACTAGCCACTTGATTCGTTGCCGCCAAGTATAGCAACAATGGCTCATGTGCTCTAGCCGCGACTAGTATTGGCGGAGAGGAGAGGTGCCTCTTAAAATCCTAGAGCGATGCCTCTGCTTCTGGAGTGCACTTCACTGGACCCTCCTTCTACAAGATTTTGAAAAAGGGCAAGGCGCAATCAGCAGACTTTGAGATGAACCTACTCAGAGCCACAACGCAGCCGGCAAGACGATACACATCCTTGATGTGTTTTGGTGCTTCAATCTGCTCAATTGCTTTGATCTTGTCGGGGTTCGCCTCAATCCCACACTTAGACACAAAGAACCCGAGAAGCTTGCCAGACGGAACACCGAACACACATTTCTCAGGATTGAGCTTCAAGTTGATCTTGCGCAGATTCGCAAATGTCTCTTCCAGGTCTTGTATGAGCGTTGCTTTATCCTTGGTTTTAGTCACTATGTCATCCATATAGGCTTCCATATTTCTATGTAGATGAGGCTCAAAACCAATCTAGACTGCTCTTGCGAATATCAAACCAACACTTTTCAACCTGAAAGGCATATGTACAAAGCAATACGTACCACATGGGGTGATAAATGCGATCTTCTCTTTGCCCAACTTGGAGATGAAGATCTGGTGGTATCCTGAATAAGCGTCGAGGAATGATAGCAAATAACAACCTGCAGCGGAGTCCACAATCTGGTCGATGCGCGGCAAGGGGAAAGGATCTTTTGGACAGGCTTTGTTGAGATCTATATAATCAATGCACAACCTCCATTTTTCAGTAGCCTTGTGCCCAACAACTGGATTGGCTAACCATGTTGGATGGAGCACTCCTCTGACCAAGCCTGCCGCTTCCAATTTCCTGGTTTCTTCGGCAATAAATTCTTGCCGCTCCAAGGCTTGCTTCCTAACTTTCTGCTTGACGGGCTGCGCGTGGGGACAGACGACAAGGTGGTGCTCAATTACCTCCCTGGGAACACCGAGGACATCAGATGGTTGCCATGCAAGGTGGTGCCCGTAGGAAGGCAATGAGCGTGCTTTCCTATTTGTCGTCGAGGGTGGAACTTACGGTGAAAGTTCCTCCCATGCCATCCTCCTTGACGGGCACATTCTTGGTTTTCGGTGGCGCTGCCCTAGATTTCTTGTTCTTGCCGGTGGATCTCTTTAGCACATTGTCGATGGGAGCACAACACTCCAAAGAGGCACGCTTGCCGGAGTGTAACCAGAGGCGTTGCCTGTCTTCTCCTCCCCCCGGGAGCTTCAGCGGGAGGAGCAGGTCCCTTGGCAGCACGTGCTGCAACTGCCTCCCAGTAAAGTTGGTCAGCACAAATAAGTGTGTCCTTCTTGTCAGAGTGGATCGTGATGATGCTGATCGGCCGAGGCATCTTCAACACATTATAAGCATAGTGTGATGCTCTAATGAACTTGGCCAGCGCCGGGCGTCCAAGGATCCCGTTATACGGCAAGGGTATCTTGGCGACATTAAAAACAATCTTCTCTGTCCTGAAGTTCATGTCACTGCCAAATGTTACCGGCAACATGATCTTGCCGTTCGGCTGAGTCCTTCCCGGATTGATCCCCTGAAAAGTGTCTGTCTCCTCGAGATCTTTGTCAGGAATTTGCAACCTCTTGATCACATCAGGCGAGATCAGATTCAGACTGGCCCCACCGTCAACTAACATTTTCGTCACCTTGAGGTTGCAAATTGTTGGAAAAACCAACAACGGCATACACTCGACCATTGTTGTGCGATAAGGGTGATCCTCGGCATCGAAAATGATAGGCGCATGGGACCATCTCAGAGGTTTCCGGGCTTCAACAGAGGGTTCTGTCACATTAATCTCGCGCACCCACCGTTTGAGTTGGTAGCGGGAAGAATGAAACAAGGTTCCTTTGTCGACGCACATGACATTTGTAGCTCTTTGAAACTCGCTCTTGCTAGGCTCATCATCCTCTTCATCGCCATCCTCCTCCTCCTCTTCCTTGTCACGGCCTCGAGCAGGCGTCTCCTACTGCTTGGTCTTGCCACTGCGAGCTCCTTGGCCACATCGTTTCTTGCCGGATCCCTCCGCACCTTCTTGAGCCTTCTCCTTGTCCCACCTTACGTACTCAACTTTCTGCCTCTCGGCAAGTTTCTCAACTTGTCGACAATTTTGGAGATCGTAGACCTTGGTGCGATGGATCTTGCAATACTGCTTGTCGGAGCCCTCCACCTTGTCGACAGCCGCCAAGGCCTGACAAGAGGCGCACCCGGCAACCTCCTTGCTGGGGTTATCAACCTTTGTCTTCTTGGCGGATTTCTTGACAGCAAGCACGGTCTTGTCCTTGCGTTTCTTGTTCCCCGGTCGGCCTTTCCTTGACGAGGCAGTAGTGTCTTTGTTAGAGTCGACTCCAGCACTGGCATCCTCGCCAGTAAGTCTCCTCCCTTCTTCAGCTCGAGCACACCTATCAGCCAGGGTGTAGAGCTCGGCAACATCCTTGACTTTATTCATCGCCAGCTCTTCGCGCATCCTACGGTTATAGATGTTCTGATGAAACACACCGATAATGATAGCAGGATGAACGTCTGGGATGTTGTGATGTATACAGCTGAGTCTCTGGATGTACTTGTGCAAGGTTTCACCTTCCTTCTGGGGGATGTGATGCAAATTGGTTTCTTGACCAGGAGCTTGGTGCCCTCCGGTAAAGGCGCCGACAAACTCGTGGCACATGTTTGCCCAAGAAGAAATGGAATTCTCCGGCAGATGCATCAACTATGACCTGACGTTGGGCTTGAGCATCAACGGGAAGTAGTTGCTGAGTATCTTGTCATCGCGAGCCCGAGGATCCTGCACCGCAATGGTGTAGATTCTCAAGAACTCTGACGGGTGGGTCTTGCCGTCGTATTTCTTCGGGACCTCTGGTTTGAATGTCCGGTAATTGGGCCACTAGACTCGCCGTAGCTCACGGGTAAATGCTGGATAACCTACCTCATAAGGTAGGTCAACAGGATACCCTGGCGCAGGCTTGTCTATAGTGTGCCCTACGCGCTTATCAGATTGATGGCATGTTTTCTGCCATCGCTCGATGGTGGTCCGAGCATCCTCTTTGGTTCACTCCCAAAGAACTTGATGTTGACCGCAACGAGTTCGCGGATCAGACGACGCCATGGAGTCGTCACCACGAGCGCCCATCGGCCGAGTCGCCGACCGCCGCTATCGCCGCAGAGGAGAGTGCACCATGGTCATGCCACCTCCGGCCTTCTCGCCATTAGCGCACGCTGACTCGGTGGACCGTTGCTGCGAGGGCTCCGCTTGCTGCGGTCCACCCCTGTCAGCGAAGCTGACGAGGCTCTGGATAGTAGCTCTCCACTCATCCAGCTTCTCTGCCGCGGGAGGGAAATTCAGGAGGAGCTTCACTCGAGCCAATGCTTCTACTGACGAGGTTGGGAGCGGAAGGTGCGATGAACGTGAGGTCCTCTGACTCCTAACTATGTTAGAAGGAGCTCCATCACCGTGCGCCACCTGGATGTCTACTATGCAACCTCCTTCTTGCAGACTCGTGTTGGGCCTCCAAGCGTAGTGTTTTGTAGGACAATGGCAATTTTACCTCAAGTGGATGACCTAAGGTCTATCAATCCGTGGGAGGTGTAGGATGAAAATGGTCTCTCTCAAACAACCCTGCAATGAAATACAAGAAATCTCTTGTGTCCCCAACACACCCAATACAATGGCAAATTGTATAGGTGCACTAGTTCGGCGAAGAGATGGTGGTACAAATGCAATATGGATGGTAGATATAGGTTTTTGTAATCTGAAAAAATAAGAACAACAAGGTAAAAATAGTAAACAACAAGCAAAACATTGTATAAATGTTGGGAAACAAGGCCTAGGGTTCATAATTTCACTAGTGCAAGTTCTCTCAACAATACTAACATAGTTGAATCATATGTAAATCTCTCACGCGCGATAAAGAGTTCACTCCAAAGTCACAAATAGTGGAGAACAAACGAAGAAATTATTGTAGGGTATGAAACCACCTCAAAGTTATCTTTTTCGATCAGTCTTATGACCTATCCCTATAAGTGTCATGAACAGCCCTAGAGTTCGTACTAACATAACACCTTAAGATACACATGAACCAAAGCCCTAATGTCACCTAGATACTCCAATGTCACCACAAGTACCCATGGGCTTGATTATACGATATGCATCACATAATTTTAGATTCATCATGTTCAATCCAACACAAAGAACTTCAAAGAGTGCCCCAAAGTTACTACTGAAAAGTCAAGACAAAAACATGTGCCAACCCCTATGCATAGATTCCCAAGGTCACGGAACCTTCAAGTCGATCACCAAAACATACATAAAGTGGATCAATAGAACATCCCATTGTCACCACAGATATCCCATCGCAAGACATACATATGGTGTTATCAAATCCTTAAAGATTCAATCTGATAAGAAAACTTCAAAGGGAAAACTCAATACATCCCAACAACATAGAGAGGGGAAAACTCCATATGATTCATTTATACCTATAAGGCTCACGGTACATCAAGATCGTGCCATCTCAAGAACACGAGAGAGAGAGATCAAACAGATAGCTACTGGTACATACCTTCATCCTCGAGGGTGAACTACTCCCTCCTCGTCATGGAGACCGCCGGGATGATGAAGATGGTCTTCAGTGATGGTTTCCCCCTCCGGCAGGGTGCCGAAACGGGCTCCCGATTGATTTTCTTGGCTCTAGAGGCTTGTGGCGGCAGAACTCCTGATATAGGTTCCTTTTCGGAGGTTTGGGTATTTATAGGAATTTTTGGCGTTGGAATCACATCAATGGGTGCCATGAGGCGGTGACAAGCCTACTAGGCGCGGCTACGGGGGTGGCCGCACATGGCAGGCTTGTGACCTCCTCATGGCTCTTCTGGCCCAACTCCAATGCTTCGGGGGTCTCTTTTGGTCCAAAAAAATCATACTAAATTTTCAGCCCATCCGAGAACTTTTATTTTTGCACAAAAAATGACACCATGGTAGTTCTGCTGAAAACAACGTCAGTCCGGGTTAGTTATAAGAAAATCATACCAAAATCATATAGAATTGTTGTAAACATGGCATGAATACTTCATAAATTATAGATACGTTGGAGACGTATTAGCATCCCCAAGCTTAATTCCTGCTCGTTCTCGAGTAGGTAAATGATAAAATAAAAAATTTATGAAGTGTGAATGCTAGCATAGTGCATAAATTTGATCAATGATAGTTCCAAACACTTTTTCTAGCATCATTATATATCATAAACAGTAGCTCATCTCATAAAACTTCTCATGATGAAATAACAAGCTATCCACATGTTATAGTATAGACTAACAAACTGTGATTTTAGTCAACAAACAATTGTAATTCATCTTATTTTTAGGAAGGGTCTATGTAAGAGCTTGGATTCAAATTCCACATACTCAACTTATCATATAGTCTTCCATGATTGCTAACTCTCAAAGCATATTTTTAGAGTAAATGGCATCCATCAAACATAGAGAAAGATAGGGGCTTAAAGTTTTGCCTCCCAACTTATTTATCATATAGATAATTGTCAATAATAACAATTCATGATCAAATATATTTGAATGACCATATATGCTTGGATCTTTCCCCAACATATGACGCTTGCCAAGAGAAAAAGGCGAAATATAGGAAGTGGTGAATATCACCATGACTCTTGCATAAAAGTAAATACATGAAAGTAAAATATAGGGCCTTCGTAGAGGGAAGCAGGGATTTGCATATGTGCCAGTGCTCGATCTTTTAAAATAGAGATGAATAATAATTTTGAGCGGTATGCTTTCATTGTCACCATAGCAACCGAGAAATCTCGGTATCTTCCATGCTAGATACATTATAGGCGGTTCCCAAATAGAATGGTAAAGTTTTTACTCCCCCTCCACCAAGCACTCACACTCCACGGTGAGCCAAATCCACGGGTACTGTCCATACCAACAACATTTCTGGGGGAGTTTTGTTTAATTATTTGATTTTTTTATTTCGGGACTGGGAATCTGTAATCCCCAAGATGCGATCCTATCCTTATTTTGGCACGAGGGCCTCGACAGTGGTAGAAGCGTGTCGTGGTTTTGTCACGGAAGATGCCATGGGTTGGCTAATTGAGGGGGCCGAAAGGACGCCGGTGGACTCCGGGAACGGGGTTAGGCACGAGCGGTGAATGACGCGCGATGTACCCAGGGTCCGGGCCCTCCGCAGGAGGTAAAACCCCTACTCCTGCTTGGTCTCATTGAGATCGAGGTGAAGGTTACAATCGTGCTCCTGGAGCTATATGAACCAAGGTGGGAGCTAAACGCCCGGGCTCGAGAGGTTCCTCGTGGGGGATGCTACGTGGGTGGTGATATGGTCGTTCTTCTTCACCCGGCCTCTGTCCATCCTCCCTCCCCCTTGCATGGGGGAGGCCCGGGGGGTTTTATAGACCAACCCCCCGGCTTACAATAGGAATGTAATGGTCGTGGGGGGACCCAGCCGGCAGCCTCTACGGCCAGCTGCGGGGCCACCAGCTTCGGTCTTGTCGTGGGCGGGCCCCGAGCCCGGTCACGCCGCGGCACGGGGTGCCACGGGCGGTGGTCGGCCGAAGTCAGCGGCCGGCCGGCTGTCCTATAGCCATGCTGGAGTAGATGGCGGGGTGGTTGGGGGCAGGCTGCCACTATTGGAGGCCTGGTCGCCGTCCAACAGCGGCAAGAGGCCACTACGGCCATGCGGGCACTAACCACCGACGGGATAGGGGCCACTGTGGCCATGCGGGCATCGACCCCCGATGGGACGGGGCCCACTATCACCACGCAGGGCCCGTTAGGGGCATCCGATGCACGGCCGGCTGGTGAAGGAACCGGGCGGCGAGGCCCCCAGCCGGCCAGCACGCCGCGGCTGGTGAAGGAGCAGCCGGCGCGCCCGTGCCGGGGGGTTGGAGCCGGCGGGGCGTCGCCGGGCCGGCTCCTCGAAGGCGGCCCGCCCATTTGCCCTATGGGCGAGCCCGAAGCATAAGGAGTGTTTGAGGGTACCCGGGGGTCATCCCCCGGTCAAGGCGCATCTTGTTGTTTTGCAAGAATGGATATCATTACAAGTACATGTATAGAAGAGATGAGTATATGGAATTGGCTTACACTCGCCACAAGCTACATCAAGATCAGGTCAATACAATAACATACTCAAGCATCATACAGAAGAGCAAGGTGCGACTACGGACGAAATCAAACGATAAAATGACATCCATTCTTGCTATCCCAGGCTGCCGCCTGCAACCCATCCTAGACTGATGAAGAAGAAGAACTTCAAATCAAACAAACATCGCTCTCACATCAATTCATCGCATTACCTATACCCGCAACTATTGCTGTCGTAATCTATGAGCCACAGGGACTCAACAATCTCATTTCCAAGGGTATCAAGACTAACAAAGCTTAATGGGTGAGGTATGGTTAAGTGGTGAGGCTGTAGCAAACAACTAAGCATTTATTTGAGTGGCTGACTTACGAATCCAGAAAGTGAAGCATGATGGTCTACATATAACGCATGTGAACCAGTAATGATCACTAAGTGATCCTAAGCACCTACTTAAGTCAAACATAACCCCACCATGTTCTCTCTTGGATAAGGACTCACGAGAAGAGACAGTCACGGTTACGCACACAGTTAGTGCATTTGATTGGGTTTACTTCAAGTATGCCGATCGGGTGTTAAACAAAGTTTCCAAGTATGCTATGATCGGGTGTTAAACAAAGTTTCCAAGTTACCACATAACCGCGGGCACGACTTTCCGAAGAATTTAACCGTGCAGGGGTGCTCCAACACATCCATCACAAATTAACCACACGCCGCATTGGAATTTCTCAACTGAGGAATCACCCGTAGTATTTGCGGAATCCCGATGGAAAATCCCAACTTCGAGATAGCCTGAAGTGTCATCGAAATCCCACGCGCAAGTCACTCGAGAAAGGTAAAAACAAATCCAACAAGACCGACTAATGTGTCGACTAACCCGATAAGAGTCGCTTATCTCGTTCGCAGGACATGACCGGATTGGCTAAGTTTCTGACTGGCACACCCGTTGGTGGCCCTGGCTACTACCATTTTGGACCAACACTCATGAGGAGCACGGGCCCATGGTGTTGATTAATTATCCACGGGGTCCGAAAAAGTCCTTATGCAAGTTTTAGTAGGTTGGAGAATGGTAAAACCAAAGTTTGGCCTTGTCAGAAGAGTTCTATCCCAATAGAAAAATCAAGGTGGTCCCCATAACTACACCGAGCATGTTAGGAGCGCAAAATATGGAACATAACACCGGTACAAGAGTACTAGGGCGGCAAAAGTGAAACAAAACACCAAGCAAAAGGCCAAGCCTTCCACGTTTTACCAAGTATGTAAGTGCATTAAATTTAATAAAAATAATATTGTGATAACAAAAGAATATCCATGTTGTCACATGGAAGCAATTGCACCTGTAGCTAGAAACACTATACGAAGGGTTGAGCAAGCGGTAACATAGCCAAACAGTGGTTTTGTTGGGATGTGGAGGGATTAGAGGCTTATCATGGCAATGTTGAAAGGCTTGACAAACAAGTGGTAGGTAGCATGACATAGCGATAAAAAAGCAAGATAACTAGCATGGCAATGATAGTAATGGTATCCAAGGAAATGTGTCATCTTGCGTGAGATCCCGCTTGGAAGAAGAACGAGTCCATGAAGAAGACGGGCCAGCATAATCGAATGAATCCTCACACTCCGAACGCTTTCGGAACTCTATCGAGAAGGAAAAATCCAAAAACAACAACCAACACACGGTACACCTCAACATATGCATGACATTATGCGCAAACAAATATGATGCATGTCCAATTTAAATATGCAAGGCATGGCAATCACAACAAACAACTACTAGACATGCAATGAGTTGCATATTGACGAAACTCCATGATCAATTAGTTCACTCTCATTTATGTACATGACAATATTAAATGTTTGTAAACATGGCAAGAGGTGAAGCATAAGTAAACTACACTAGCTAGGCATCTTAATGACATCGGAAACAACTTATAGTATTTGCGGAACAACCCCATATGCTAATTTTGAAAGTGGTCCAGATCTGAACTAACTATGTTTTTATATTTGTTAAAGAACAGAATAAATTATACCATGCAATTCTACATATCATTCTAGTCGATTTACATATATGGAACATCTCAAACGGAGCTACGGTCTAAAAGTTATGACACGCACAAGATGAACTTGACATGAATGCAAAATGCATGGAATTGACAACCACAAGCACTTAAAAACATGGATGCAACATGATATTATGATACTACATGAAATTCTAATCTAGTTTCATATATGTCATGTCCAAAACGGAGCTACGGTTCAACCACAACAACCAACACAAGTTTGGATATAATCTGCTCAAAAACAGCAACATGGCATTTTGCAAACACGAAAACAACAAGCTACAAGATCCTAAAATGCACAAACTAAGCATGGGGAAGTATCATATAACACACAATTAATTTTAACTTCACCTATCATAATCAAAAGAGTCATGGATCACATGGTAGGAAGCTCACAACATGGCTAATTGGAAACAGTTTCGGACTTAGTGAAAATAGCTGTTTTTGACAGTGCAGTTTCTATCACGAATGCATATTGACAGCAATAAAACTATAATATACACGACATATATTTGCATGAAACTTAACATCATGCTTGAGGACATTATGAACTACAAATAACTCCATTACACCTACCACAAACGGGTTCTAGATCACTAGCAAAACACATGGCAAGACATCAACAAAATATTATAGATTCGAGACTTAGAAATATTTTGGACCCTCAAAACAGCACTATTTTTATGACAACAACAAAACAACACCTAAACATGGATTATCATGACAAATAAAATGACCAGGGGCTAGTGCACATGTCAAAGGGCATATCTCATGTTCAAAATTATTTCATATCATGCATGGATTTAATCACACGAAAATAACAAAAGGGCATCACAGCAAAAATAACATGCACACAAACTTACACAAATGACAAATCTAAATGCACAGATAAATTCCATGAACTTTTCTATGCCAAAATCATATATAATATGTATAAATTCATGTAGGAAAATATGTCACAATTAATTATGCAAGTTTATGGCATAACCTATTAGCAAGTTTTTTATGCAATTAAATGCAACCATCACACCCAACATTCCTATCATGCATACAAATGTGATATAATTAATGTACACATTATTCTAAGCTTTTTTCATATACAAAGCATTTTGATACGATGCACAGTTAATTATTTACGAGCAATGCAAAATGATGGTTTTTCTATAATTAATAAATGTCCAGGGTAATTGACAAAATTCGCAGATCGTAACCAAAATCAAAACGGGCCAAAACATATCAGATCTGGGCTGCACAGATCATGGGCATCATATACTATTCAGCACACAGGGCGGGGCTTAGAGCCAAAGTGCTCACCATAGTGGGCCAAAAGCCGCCCTCGGTAGAGCGGCTGGGCCGACGCAGAGCAGGCCTCGCGGCTGGGGGAGGAGGCCCACGAGCGCAGTGATCGAGCGGGTCAACGCGCTCACATGAGCGTCGTCCTCACTACCTCGTGCCAAGGCCGAGGCAACGGCAAGGCATGGCGGCGCGAGGGCGGAGGCGGGGCACCCTCACAAGTGCAGATCTGGCCGAGGTCAGCATGGAGGGGCTGGATACGGCAAGGAGAAGGCCGGGGCACATGATCCGGCGGTGGCTGGGGTCCTCTGGCGGCAGCGGTGGCAGCCTGCACCGGGGAAGATGGGGAGCACAAGGTAGCAGTGGCGGCGGCTCCGGCATGGCAACGGGGCGGCTCGGTTGCGGGCGACGCGCGGCTCCGGCGGGGGTGCTTGCGAGGAGTCTGGTGAGGCTTCTGGTGAGGGTAGTAGGGCTCGGGCGCCAGGAGGAAATCACGAGCGGCAGCAGGTGCTTGGGCCCGGGCAAGCCATGGATGGGCTCGGCAGGCCCTGCGTGCTGGAGGAGGTGGAGCTGGTGGCGACGAGATGGCTGGCTATTGGTTCGGCACGGAAAATGATGCATGCTAGGGTTAGGCCCAAAAAAGGACAGGGGACGGAGTCTTTATAGGCAGGGATTAGGTTAGGGGGGTTTTGGCACCATTTTCGAGCCCTTCGATCACGACCGGACGGCTCAAGAAGCGGAGGGGGCTAGCTAGGTGGTAGTGGGTTGTGTAGAGTGGGTTGGGACAAGAACAGAGGAAGAATTGTGGCCCGTGACATGAGTTTTAAAACCTAGAAAACGTCTGACATATAATCCGATGATTGCGCTACTACGATTAATCGTTCAGGTATCAAACGACCTCCGATTGTGACAAAATTTGGCAGGCGGTCTACCAACAATAAAACTAGACCGCACGCCAAGTTTCGACCCAATCCGAGAATATTTTATATGCACTTTAAAAAAATATTTTATCGATGCCGCGGATGCGTGCTTGTGTGGTTAGTCTCAAGATGGTTAGCGACGAGAATGGAGAGAATCCGCAACTACGAACGGTTGCAGGTTTTGGAAATGGTAACAACAAAGTGTCAATGCTATGCAGATGATGCGAATGATGCGATGATGAATGCAACAACCACACGAATCACACGACGAAAATGGAATAAAAGGGGAATCTTCTGGAGCGTCGGTCCCGGGCTGTTACAAAATCCCTATTACCAGCCACTTTCTCGTGAATGATAGTGAATCAACATGTATCGTGAGAATAACCCACCTAGCATTGAAGATACTGACAGCCTTTAGTCATTATATGAGCGATTTGGGCATACAAAACATAATATTATTTGAAGGTTTAGAGTTTGGCACATGCAAATTTACTTGGAACGGCTGTTTAATACCGCATATAGGTAGGTATGGTGGACTCATAGGGAACAACTTTCGGTTTAAGGGTGTTTGGATGCACAAGTAGTATTTCTACTTGGTGCGGAAGTTTTGGCTAATATGAGGTGGAAGCAAGCACCACATGTTGGAGGATCCATAACAATATAACTTCTATATAAATATACCCAAGCATAACTGATTACGCTGTCTTCCTTGTCCAACTTCAACTAATTTGCTCAAGTTTGGAAATAATTAATGGGTATTCACAATCATAGAAGATATCCAAGATAGTATATTTATATGTGAAATCTCTCTTCCATCAATATTCTTTCATGAATGTTTCAAGTGACCAATGCGGTGGTTTCTAACTTTCAATAAATTTTACCACCTATACTTCTTATACGTGAAGTCATTACTCCCCATGGGATAAGCATATAAAACATATATAATTTCAGATTTATGATATTCAATTCATTCAACCAATTACTCATATGATATAAGTGAATCATGAGAGTAAATGACAAAACTACTCCAAAATATATAAGTGAAGATCAATCAGTAGTCAAAGAATTAAGTAGCTATGTGAGGACTTGATCTCTCTCTCTCTCAATAAAGATTTCTTGTAGAGAGATGGGATGCGTAGCATCCCCAAGGTTAGATGCTTGAGACTTCTTGAAATATTTACTTGGGGTGCCTTCGGCATCCCCAATGTTGAGATTTTGTATCTTGTTCAATCCACTCATATCATTGTTTCACCTATTCTCAAAAACTTCATCCACACAAAACTCGAAAAGAACTCGTGAGATAGGTTATTACACATAATAATAAATCAAATCTTTATGTACTGCCAAGACAAGTTGCACAATAATTTTCAAACATTAGGTACTGTATACTATCATTTCCACAATTTATATCTACCAATATATGCTATGGACACTATAGGATAAGTAGATAACAAAATTATGACATCAATCTGTCCAAACAGAACAGTTTGTAGAAATTTAGGAAAACAATGTACTTATGTAACTCAATTTTTTTTGAAAATTTAGGAAATGATATAAAATTTATATGACAATGTTGTGTAAAAATTTCAGAAACTTTCCATGTTCTAGTAAAATATGAAATCAAACACTACAACAGAAGTTTCTATTTTTACACAGCACACATCAAAACATGCAATGCAAGCATCCTAAGGCAATTCTTGGACATTTTTATTGAAAACCAAGATTATAAATAACACCTAACAGATAAAAAAATAAAATGACACTCCAAGAAAAAGTCATATTATATGACGAATAAAAATATAGCTCCAAATGAGGTATACCGATAGTGTTGAAGACGAAAGAGGGGATGCCTTCCGAGGCATCCCCAAGCTTAGGCGCTTTAGTCTTCCTTGGATATTACCCTGGGGATGCCTTGGGCATCACCAATCTGAGGTTCTTGTCACTCCTTGTTCTCCTCATATCGGTGTCTCACCCAAAACTTGAAAACTTCAATCGCACAAAACTTAGCAGAACTTCGTGAGAACGGTTAGTGTAGTAAAGATAGATCATTCACTTAGGTATTGTCAAGAACAGATTCATAATTTTTCCCACTTTGTACCTACTGTATTACATCATTCCCACAATTTATATTACTCAATATAAGATATAGGAACACTTGAAACAAGCAAACTATGCATGCAAAACAGAATCTGTCAAAAACAGAACAATTTGTAAAGATCTGAATGATCACCATACTACCCTGACTCTAAAAATTCTAAAAAATTAGGAAACTCAAGGAATTTGCATATAAATGTTGTGTAAAATTTCATAATTTTTTGGCGCTCCACTAAAATCATATAATTCATATACTAGACGCAAAACTTTCTGTTTTTGCACAGAATCAAACAAGCAAGTATCCACAGTATCCCAAAGGCTTTACTTGGCTCTTTATTGAACTAAAAGACACAAAACATGATTAATACAGTAGCTTAATCATGCGAACACATAAAAACAGAAGGTAAAAGTGTTTGGTTGTCGCCCAACAAGCTCTTTTCTTTAATGCCTTTTAGCTAGTCATGATGATTTCAATGATGCTCGTATGGGAATAGTAGTCGAAGCATGCATGAGAGCATCATGAATATCATGACACACACATTTAAGTCTAACCCACTTCTGATGCATAGGGATTTTGTGAGCAAACAATTTATGGGAACAAGAATCAACTAGCATAGGAAGGCAAAATAAGCATGACTTTGAAACTTTCAATGCATAGAGAGGAAACTTGATATTTATTTCAATTCGTAAAAGTTTATATTCCTCCCTCATAATAATTTTCAGTAGCATCATGAATGAATTCCACAATATAACTATCACATAAAGCAGTCTTTTCTTGATCTAAAAGCATAGAAATTTTACTACTCTCCACATAACCATTTTTTTCCCATTCATAATAGTGGGAGCAAACTCAACAAAACAACTATCACGAGACACTTGATTGACATAACCACATTGAATATTAAAATCATGATGACAAGTTTCATGGTTACTATCATTCTTTATAGCATACATGTCATCATCATATTCATCATATATAGAAGGCATGCCATAATCATAATATTTTTGCTCATGAAAACTTTGGGGACTAAAAATATCTTCTTCATCAAACATAGCATCCCCAAGCTTGTGGCTTTGCATATCATTAGCATCATGAATATTCAGAGAATTTATACTAAAAATATAGCAATCATGCTCATCACTCGAAGATTTACTGCCAAACATTTTTATAACTTCTTCTTCTAACACTTGAGCACAGTTTTCCTTTCCATCATTGTCACGAAAGACATTAAAAAGATGAAGCATATGAGGCAACCTCAATTCCATTTTTTGTAGTTTTATTTTATAAAACCAAACTAGTGAAAAACAAAAAACTGAAATATTTAATTGCAAGATCTAAAGATATAGCTTCAAGCACTCACCTCCCCGGCAACGGCGCCAGAAAAGAGCATGATGTCTACTATCCAACCTTCTTGTAGACTCGTGTTGGGCCTCCAAGCGCAGAGTTTTGTAGGACAATGACAATTTTCCCTCAAGTGGATGACCTAAGGTTTATCAATCCATGGGAGGTGTAGGATGAAGATGGTCTCTCTCAAATAACCCTGCAATCAAATACAAGAAATCTCTTGTGTACTCAACACACCCAATACAATGGCAAATTGTATAGGTGCAATAGTTCGGCGAAGAGATGGTGATACAAGTGCAATATGGATGGTAGATATTGGTTTTTGTAATCTGGAAACATAAAAACAGCACGGTAACAAATAGTAAACAGCGAGCCAAACGTTGTATAAATGTTTGGAAACAAGGCCTAGGGTTCATACTTTCACTAGTGCAAGTTCTCTCAACAATACTAACATAGTTGAATCATATGTAAATCTCTCATGCACGATAAAGAGTTCACTCCAAAGTCAAAATAGCGGAGAAAAAACAAAGAAATTATTGTAGGGTAGAAAACCACCTCATAGTTATCTTTTCCGATCAATCTGATGAGCTATCGCTATAATTGTCACGAACAGCCCTAGAGTTCGTACTAAAATAACACCTTAGGATACACATCAACCAAAACCCTAATGTCACCTAGATAGTCCAATGTCACCACAAGTACCCATGGGCTTGATTATACAGTATGCATCACATAATTTCAGATCATCATGTTCAATCCAACACAAAGAACTTCAAAGAGTGCCCCAAAGTTTCTACCGGAAAGTCAAGACAAAAATGTGTGCCAACCCCCATGCATAGATTCCCAAGGTCACGAAACCCGCAAGTTGATCACCAAATCATACATCCAGTGGATCAATAGAACATCCCATTATCACCACGGATATCCCATTGCAAGACATACATCAAGTGTTCTCAAATCCTTAAAGACTCAATCCAATTAGAAAACTTCAAAGGGAAATATCAATTCATCACAACAAGATAGAGAGGGGAACACTCCATATGATTCATCTATATCAATAAAGCTCGTGGTACATCAAGATCGTTTTTTTTAAACGGCCAAATAAGCTTTTGCCTTATATTAATATAGGAGAAGCAAACAAGGGGATGGAAAGAGCCATAAAAATAAAAAGAGGAGGGAAGAGGGGGGCTAACACCCCCCTCGAAAGAGAAACACTACGATACGGTCAGCCCACGAGCTCTGCTAGGCCCTTTGCACCGGCAAGGATCCAGTCCTTGCCCTCCTCCCTTATTTTGAGCATGATCTCCGAGGGTAGGGAGGATTTATTGTTGAACACACGCTCATTTCGCTCCTTCCAAATCTCCCAGGCAATTAGCATAATTGCAATTCGCAGGCCTTTAGTAGAAGAGGTGGGGGTTCTGGCGATAGCTTGCCAGTATTCCAGCATCTTAGGTCTCCCGGTGCCGAGACAGCGGATAAGGTCCAGGCAAGATAGCCACGGAGTCGTTGCAGTCCAGACTCTCTTGGAGAAGTGACACTCAAAAAGGAGGTGCCGGGCCGTTTTCGGGGAGCATCTACAAAGCTGGCAAGTAGGAGGGTGTGGCCATCCTCTTTTGGCAAGACGATCAGTGGTCCAAAGGCGATTTTGGACAGCAAGCCAGGTGAAGAAACGACACTTCGGGGGAGCCCAAGTCTTCCAGACGATGTTGCCGAAGGGGCAAGGTAAAGCCGTCATGAACGGAGCCTTGTAGGCAGATCTGGCCGAGTAGAAACCATTGGGAGTCAGCGTCCAGACAATGGAATCCTCAGTGCTGGGGGTTAGGTTGATGTTCGAGACAAGCTCCCAAAGGCGGATATATTGCTCCATATGGTCCATGGTGAAGGCGTCAGCCGCAATGTCAGCCACCCAAATCTGGTTATGAAGGGCATCCCGCACGGTTCGGTTCTTCCTTTTGGACGCCGAGAAAATTAGGGGGGCAAGGTCCTTGGGTGGGGCGCCATTGAGCCAGGAAGAAAACCAAAAGGAGGCTTTTTCTCCATCGCCAATGGTGACCCTAGTTGCAACGTTGAAGAGGTCCAGATCAGAGGCGTCATTAGGCGTTTCCGAGCCCACCCAAGGTTTATCCGGTGCCGTCCATTCATACCAAAGGCATCGAAGCCTTAGGGCTCGAGAGAATTTTTCCAGGTCTAGGATTCCAAGACCACCTAGCTCCTTTGGGCGACAAACTTTTTGCCAGTTGACCTTGCATTTCCCTTCACTGACTGCCTCCTTGCAGGCCCATAGCATGCCATGACTAATTTTCGTGAAAGCCTGTAGAATGCCTTTGTCTGCCTTTAGAGCGGTTAGCAGAAAAATAGGCATAGAAGAAAGCACCGATTTAACAAGAGCGGTGCAGCCAGCACGGTTAAGAAATCCGCCTTTCCAAGGGTTCAGACGTGCCACCGCTTTGTCAATGTATGGTTGAAGATCAGCCCTCTTGAGACACCCAAGGGAAAGAGGTAACCCCAAGTACTTTATGGGGAAAGAGGCCAAGGCCACAGGGAAGTTCGTCAAGATTTCTGGTAGATCCACATTTGCACATTGGATAAGGGCGATGGAACTTCTCATCACGTTGGTCACCATGCCCGTGACCTCTCCAAACTGGCGAAGGATATTGGCAAGCCCTGATATATCATGTTCTGTAGGAGTCAAGAGGATGGCCACGTCATCCGCATAAAGAGAGACTCAAGGACCCTCTAAATAGCCCGGCATAGCATGAAGAAGCCCGGAGTTCGTAGCCTCTTCCAAGATTTTCTAAAGCGGGTCGATGGCGATATCAAATAGGATAGGCGAGAGGGGGTCTCCTTGTCTGAGGCCGTGACCATGAGAGATGTTCTTTCCTGGAATCCCATTGAGAAACACTCTGGACGAGGCCATAGAGAACAAAGTCGTCAAAAGAGCACGCCATCTCTGGGGAAACCCAAGGCACTGCAGGAGGTCAAGCATATAGTCCCAACGAACAGACTCAAAAGCCTTGGCGATGTCCAACTTGATGAGAAGGGATGGCGTTTTGCTGCGGTGAAGCTTGCGGGCCGTATTTCTGACGTACATGAAGTTGTCATGAATAGTTCTATTCTTGATGAAAGCACTTTGGCTGCGGGATATGATCTCATTCATCTTCGGGCTGAGACGACGCGCCATGGCCTTAGCGATAATATTTGGGATCACATGAATAAGGCTAATTGGCCAAAAATTAGTAATGGACTCGGCGCCATCCTTCTTTGGTAGAAGCACCATATTTGCGGTGTTGATGATGTGAAAGTTCAGCGTTGATAACTCAGAAAAGGCATTTATGGTTCCCATAAGGTCGTCCTTTATAATATCCCAACAGGAGCGGAAGAAGGCTAGAGAGAAACCATCAGGTCCCGGGGCCTTATCAATTGGCATGTCGTCGATGGCCTCTTTTATCTCCAGCTCCGAGAAAGGAAGGCCCAAGTCTTCAAGGGGTGATCCGTGGGATCTAAAGCGTCCCAGTTGAAGTCCAGCTGTCGTGGAGGGGGTCGGCCCAGGGTACTGGAGAAGTGATCGAAGATCAATTTTTCTTTTTCATCATGAGTCGTAGCCCAACCATCATTAAGCTTGAGCCAAAGGATGTGATTCTTGCGCTTCCTAGCATTGACTCGAAGGTGGAAAAACTTTGTGTTTGCGTCACCCTCACGAAGGCATCGAATCCTGGAGGCTTGCCGTTTGCGAGACTGTTCTAAAGCTGCAAGACCTTTAACCCTTCTTTTGAGGTCAGCGTGGAGGCCTCGCTCATCCGGAGAGAGGGTTTGGGTTTCTTGGGCAACATCCAGTTGCAAGATGACATCCAAAGCCATGAGGAGTTGGAGTTTGCATCGGAGAAGAGACTTTTGCTCCAAGATTTCAGCCGAGACGCAGTAGTTTTGAGCTTGTGATTAATGTTGTGTACCGGCTGCGTGTGATGAGAAGGCGCCGACCATGCGAGTTGGACGGTCTCTTTGAAGCCCAGCATTTTGGTCCAGAAAGACTCGAAACGGAAAGAAGGCGGCCTACGTGGTCCACTTTGGTTGGAGAGGAGAAGTGGGCAATGGTCCGAGAGGGATGACGACAAAGCATGAAGCACATGGTTCTCGAAGACCAAGTCCCAGTCGGCGTTACAGAAAGCTCGGTCTAAACACACCAAAGTTGGGTTCTCCCTTTCATTGCTCCAAGTGAACTTCCTGTTCTGAAGCTTCAACTCCTTAATATGACATGTAGTAAGGGCCCTTCTAAAGAGACCCATCAGCCGGAGCGTGCCATCACAAGAACAAGAGAGAGAGAGAGAGAGAGAGAGAGAGAGAGAGATCAAACACATAGCTACTGGTACATACCCTCAGCCCCGGGGGTGAACTACTCCCTCCTCATCATGGAGACCATCGGGATGATGAACATGGCCTCTGGTGATCGTTTCCCCCTCCGGCAGGGTGCTGGAACGGGCTCCCGATTTGTTTTTCATTGCTCTGGAGGCTTGCGACAGTGGAACTCCCGATCTAGGTTTCTTTTTGTAGGTTTGGATAATTATAGGAATTTTTGGTGTTGGAAGCACGTCGGGGGGTGCCACGAGGCAGTGACAAGCCTGCTAGGCGCGACCAGGGGGTGGCCGCACCTAGCAGGCTTGTGACCTCCTCGTGGATCTTATGGACCAATCCAATTCTTCGGGGGTCTCTTTTGGTCCAAAAAATCATACTAAATTTTCAGCCCATTCCGAGAAATTTTATTTCTGCACAACAAACGACACCATGGTAGTTCTGCTGAAAACAACGTCAATCCGGGTTAGTTCTAATATAATCATACCAAAATCATATAGAATTATTGTCAACATGGCATGAATACTTCATAAATTATAGATACGTTGGAGAGATATCACACCCCCATCAGCATTTTGACGTGCATGCTGGTCATGGCATCTCGCGAGTGATGCGTAGGGGCCTATCCATGGGGGTGCTTAGAACCACCGACGTCGTAGCACTGCTCATCGCGTGCGACATGAGAAGGCCGTGGTGTATGCGCCGGCGTAGGTTCTTGGAAGGCTCACTACCATTTCTTGAGTTCACCATGCCGCTCGTAGGCCGCACAGCTCTGTCTTGTGATCCAGTAGTGCGTGGATTGCCACCGTCGCTGCGAATGGTGTCGCTTGCTTGGCCTTGTCCACCAGAACATCGTGGAGGCTCGAGGCCTCCTCTTGCATGCACATCGCCGCCCGTCTGAGTGGTTACGCGCGCGCAGGATGGACAGGTCAACCGCCGTGAAACTCTTCTTCTTGGGGGCCATGGCGATGAAGACGACGAAGGAACTGGTGCACTGATCCTGTGATCAGGTTCACCCAACCTCAGCCCCTACCTGGCGTGCCAAGGATGTCGGTGCACGACACCTAAGGGATCGTGAGGATCCCTTTGTGGTTCGACAGGGAGAAGGTGTGTGCAAAGAGCAGATCGAACGAACGGCGCAAGGGGAGATTTTTACCCAGGTTCGGGCCGCTAACAAGCATAAAACCCTACTCCTGCTTTAGTGTATTTTGAGCGTTCTTTAGGGTTTTGGCTACAGGAGCGCTATGAACAGCTGCTACGCGCGTGATCCAGAAGGTGGAAGAAAAGCCCTCTCTTGTAACGCCTCGGGCCTCCTTTTATATGATTAAGGGGATCCCAATAGTGGTGTATAGTGCATGCACGAGGTGCATAGTGCTACAGTGTTATCATAGCTAACACTGACGGTGTAGGACAAATGTATTTAATGCTCCGTCAGGTGTCCCTGGCCTTCTACGGGACGGGATGGGAGCCTGTCCCACCGGCACCGCTTAGCCTCTCCATCGCCAGTGCCTCGACATGTATCCTGGTGGGTCGACACCTGGCCTCTGTACTGGAAGGTTGGCGAGGCCTTGCCAGGTGCACTCCTTGCCGGGGCTCCACAGGTCACCCCCGGCAAGATCTTGTCGGGGTCCCAGCCTTTGGCCTTCGGTCTTGTGCTTGTTGACTTGAATGTTCCTTGACATCTTCATATTCGCTTCTAGCAGTCCCCTGGTAGGCCTTGCTTCTGGTGTGGCTACAATTGACCGTGCACAAGTATGGGGTACTAAAAAGCCCAAACTTTAGTACACCGACAGGCCTAGGGTGCCCACCACCCACTAGGGCGTGCCAAAGGCCCCTAGCGTGGCCTGGTGGGTGGTGGCCACCTCGGGACCCCCCTCCACCAACTATCAAGCCTATAAATTCACAAATTTGGAAAACCCTAGGGGAGTCGATGAAACACAACTCCAGCCACCGCAAGTACCAGAATCTCGAGATCCAATCTAACACCATCATGGAGGGTTCATATTCATCATAGGTGCCTCTCTGATGACGCGTGAGTAGTCCACCATAGACCTACGAGTCCGTAGGCAGTAGCTAGATGGCTTCCTGTCTCTCTATGATTCTCAATACAATGGTGTCTTGGAGATATATTTGATGTAATGATTTTTGCGGTGTGTTTGTTAGGATCCGATGAATTTTGAGTTCATGATCAGTTTGTATCCATGAATATGATTTGAGTCTTGTTTGATCTCTTATTTGCATGATTACTTATAGCATCGTATTTCTTCTTCGAATCTTTTGTTTAGTTAGGCCAACTAGATCGATTTGTCTTGTCATGGAAAGAGGTGCTTTGTGATGGGTTCGATCTTGCGATGTTCTTTCCCAGTGATAGAAGGGGCAACAAGACACGCGTGTATCGTTTACATTAAGGATAACAAGATGGTGTCTATTCCTACATGAATAGATCTTGTCTACATCATGCCACCGTTCTTATCGCATTACTCTGTTTTCCCACGAACTTATTACACTAGATGCATACTGGATAGCGGTCGATGTGTGGAGTAATAGAAGTAGATGCAGAATCGTTTCGGTCTACTTATCTTGGAAGTCATGCCTATATAATGATCATTGCCTAGATATCGTCATGATTATTTGATATTCTATCAATTGACCAACAGTAATTTGTTCACCCACTGTGCGGTATACTCATGAGAGAAGCCACTAATGAAACCTACGGCCCCCGGGTCTACTTTTCCAACATATTGCTTTTCGATTTACTATTTTGCCTTTTTGTTTCAGATCTATAAATCCAAAAAACCAAAATTACCTTGCTCCACTTGTTGTTTACTTATTTTATTTTGTGTTCTTGCGTGATCTAACTGCCGAAACTATCATCACCTAATCTATCTTTTTAACGTTCACAACTTGACAACCTCTCTTATGCGTTGGGTTGCAAGTATTTGTTATTTGTGTGCACGTGCTGTCTACGTGGGTGTGTGATCTTCCTCTACGGATTGACACCTTGGTTTCATAACCGAGGGAAATACTTACCATCGCTCTACTGCATCATCCCTTCCTTTTTGGGGAAATACCGACGTAGCCTCAAGCCACATCAGTCTCGGTGGCAACCCCGAGAGGTGATACTTGTGATCCGTGTTGGGTTTTCTGTGAAGAGGAATAGGTTATCGCAACACAATGTGGGTAAGTATTCCTCTCAGTTATGAAACGAAGGTTTATCGAACCAATAGGAATACCAATCCCCATTCGTCTTAAGTGGCTGCACACAAAAGAGCAAACAACTTGCACCCAACGCTGGCAAGAGGGTTGTCAATCCCCTTGGTCTCGTTGTTTCAAAGCAAGTGAGTTTTGTAGATAATTGTAAATTGCAAAATAAAATAAAAGAAAGTAAATGGAAGCAAGGTAATAGTAGTGTTTGAAATATATAAGTGAATAGACCCGGGGGCCGTAGTGGTCTCTAGTGGCATCTCTGATAGAAATAGCATATGGTGGGTAAACAAATTACTGCTAGGCAACTAATAGAAAAGTGGATAGTTATGCGATTTTCACGGCATTGATGATGCGTATATAGGTATCACGTCCAGAAGCAAACAGACCGACTCCTGCCTGAATCTATTACTATTACTCCACTCATCGACCGCTATCCAGGATGCATCAAAAGTATTAAGTAAAACCAAATAATACTTGGATAGCGATGACATGATGTAGACAAAGTAAACTCAATCAATATGAATTAACACCATCGCCTTATCCTTAGTAGCAGCAACACAAAGATGTATCTTGTTCTCTACTTTGTCACTAGGATATAGAAACTCGCCAGGTTGAACCTACCATAACGCACCACTCCACCAAACAAATATCAATCTAGTTGACCAAACTATGTCAACAGATCAGAGAGCATTACGAAGCTATAATGATCATGCAAATAAGAATCGTAGTAATTAGTTTTGTCGGATTCAGGGCTCCTCAAAACCCTTAAGGTTTGAACACTGGGCGTGTGCGATGATCTAAATCGGCCGGAAGTATCAAGCTTGTCACGTTATTGCCTAGCTACAACGAACGAGTGCGAGTGAGGGAGAAAGTGGACACGGAGATTTACCCAGGTTCGGGCCACCTTGTGGTGTAAAACCCTACTCCTACTTTGTGGTGGATTGGCCTCACGAGGAGTCTAAGGATGAACTACTACAATGTGGTGTGGCCTCACGAGGGCCTTTTGTGGTGATGAACTAGCTCTACTCAACCTGAGTTCTATGGTGGGAGTGGCTGGCTATTTATAGGGGCCACAATCCTCTTCCCTCACTGCACAGGCGGGAAGGGATCCATAATGACCAAATTGCAAATGGGATAGGAGGTACATCTTATCCTGACTAAAGGTGGTCTTCGCCTGCAAATCTTTGCGGGTGACGCGATGGTGGGCTCAGCGATGACATCCATCCTGTCGACCTCTTGGTCTCGGTCTCATTGCACCAGGAAGGAAACGTTTGGGGGATTCCTTGGGTACCTGCGGATGTCCTTGTCTCTTTCGCACCAAAGAGGAAACTGTCCTCCCCCTGCACCTGCTGGCGCCCGCCTAGCTCCGTCGTCAGAACCTATGTCATCCCGTCCTCGGGAGGTTGGGCACTTGCATAGCAATCTCCGCTCCTCGAGAGGCAGTCTGGGGGTTGCTACTCTCGGGAGGTCTTGACGTTGTCCTCCTCAAGAGGTGGGGGCCCTTGCTAGGGTCTTGGCTACAAGAACTTGTTCCTGGGCCGTATCGCGCCGTTGTGGTTGGCCACGCGCCGGGCCACAGGCAGGCAAGTCTGGGTACCCCCGGTCCCAGAACGTCAACAGTAGCCCCCAGGCACAAGGCATGCTGACCCTGGCTTCAAGGCGAAGGTGAGGGGCAAAGGGTGAAGCGTCACAAGACCCCAATCGCCTGCGGGATCGGTGCAACGTACTCGATGGGTGCTAGATCTCTCCTTGCCCACGAGATCTCGAGAATAGCCCCAGGTCAGGTCGATTCATAGCCTGTGCACTGCCTTGACCATCATTGCTCCTCCTTGATTTTGGTCTCCCTCCTGCGGGAGCCTCACTGACTTGCCAAGGGAACTGAGGAAACGCGAGGAAGAACAGCCCACTAGTTGAGTACGACACGTGACTCCCGAGGGGCTCACGTCGCCTTCGCCTCCCATGATGCCTCGGGGGCTGCGGTTACACCTATAAACCTGCCACGCCCAGGGGCCAGTTCCATCCTCGCTTGCATTCTTGTATGTTTCTTTCCATTGCTGACTGCACGCTTTGTCAGAAAACCTCCTTTTACCCCTTTCTTCCTTCGATGGCGTCCAAGGGGAGTGCTGCTGGCGCCTGAGCATGAGCGGGTTCTTCTACACGGCCTTCACCTCTGGGGAGCGCCGGTGGCCAAGCTTCCAAGCCAGTGCTGGGCCGCCATCGGTGAGTAAGTGCATCGGCGCCTTTGTCCTTCTTGCGTATCCTTCCCTTCTTGTAGAGCCTGACCATCGATCCTCCCCAGGTCGCCCATGCCCAAGAAGTGCATGCTTGACGCGCTCCAGGGCAAGGCAGGCACTCACAGGACCCAGCTGTTGGATGCCTAGGCCGCACTTCAGGCTGCGCGGTGGGGTGAGGAGGACGCCAAGGCGGAATTGGCTTCACTCCAGTCCTAGATCAAAGGGGAAGCGAACACCCTCTAGGCGGCCAAGGACGACTCGGAGCACGCGAGGATGATGGAGGCGCAGTGCGCCAAGAAGTACCTGGACATCACCCACCATGCAGACAGCGCGGTCCACCGCTTCGTCAGGGAGGCTCCCGCGCTGCCGTGTGCGCACCGCGATAGGGCCTACCTCACCTTCTTCCAAAATATGGTGGAGGTGCTCAAGTCCGGCATCTCCCAGGTGGATGAAGAGGTCGAGTCTAGCACGCTTGATCTCCTAGACAATGCGCTGACACGCGTCTTCTCCAACCTGCGCCATCACGCCCCCGCATTTGACCTGTCTCGAGCGATGGAGCCGGTGCCTGAAGCGTTCCGGAGGCCCCTCATGGACGAGGTGGGCGAGCATGTGTAGTCCCTGATCGAGCGGTTCACCCTAGAGGCACCGTCTGAGGGGGACGGCAGCTCCGCCATCGAGTCTCCCAGGAGCCACGACGGCGACAATGCCTCTTTTGCTTGAGATTCTTTTCTTCTATCCCTGTTGCATCATGAACCATTTGGCCCCCTATGGGGTATTAAACGTTTCTATGATAACTTACTTTTGCGTAGTAGTAGTTTGTTGCGCCTTAAGTATCCTTTTTCCCTTCGCGTGATTCTTGATTTTATTGATGCGCCTCCTATGGCCAATGACTCCTGCGGTTCTTGCTCGTGGCACATGGTGGATGCCTGAGGGCGGCAACCCCCATGTGCCTCCTTGCGCCCATGCTCTCCTTGTTAGGCAATCGCTGCGCCCAGGCCCTCCTCAGGGGGAATAGCCTTCAGAGATGTCGTGTGGTTTCTAGACGCCTGCTGCTTACCAGCTCCTCCCAAGGATGATGTCCTTGAGATGATGTCGTTCGTGAAGCTGGGCTCACGCCAGCGGCCGGTCCTTGGGGACGGCGGCGCGTGAGCCTGGCATCCCCCCTTCTATGTTGCTTCTTCTCCTTGTAGCATCCGATCTAGTCCCAGGGGAGCACTCCCTTTAGACTCGAGAGTTGAGGTCGGGGGAGCTCCTGTGGCATGACACTTGAGCGTATGTTTCGCATGCATGGGTGGTCCACGTCGAGGGGAGCGCTTCTCGTGAGACCTGCTCGATGAGGCCTCCAACAAAGGTCCTGTAAGAAAGTTATTCTGCGTCAACGTCATGCGCACACCCGCCTGCATTTGGGCGTCCTCGCATGCATCCGGGCGTAACGCAAGAAGTTCGGGCCTCAGTGCCCTGGAGAGGCGGTGTGCAAGCAATATGACCATGAGCAGGAACTCGATCTCTGATATTCTGGTGCCGTCGGGACAGACACAGGCACCGATTTTTTCTTTGATTAGGGTTGGAACCCCCGTACGCATTTGTCTTCTCTCCAACTCAGAGCGTGGGGTCCTCCACTAGACGTGGGTGGGAGCCCTTCCCTCCGCGACCACGACGTGGATCGTCGTGGGCTTCCACTTTGGGGGGTCAAGAGCATGTACAACCCCTTAACTCATTCTTACTTGAAAGTGTCACGGTGGCGATAGGTGGGTGGTCACCCCAGGCACAAGGCTCGGGAGTTCCCAACCCGGTCTTCCGATGTTTTCGCGTGTTCAGGCATCGAAGTGGCCTGCATACGAACGCCTTCGTGTTCCGTGTAGCCACAGAGCTGTTGTTGCGTGCCCTTGCGGAAAAAATATGGACGCCATGTCACGCCTCGCGTGTCCGCAAGGGCAAATCTGTAGGGGAGCTGTTGTTCACCAGTTATGTTTTCAGCGGCTCGCGTGCCCCTATGGCCAAACCATAAGTGTCGTGTGATGCCCCGCGCGTCCGCAGAGGCTCGTCTGCTAGGGCGAGTTGTTGTTCATACCTTAGGCATGAGGCTCAGGAGCTCGTGTTGCGTTCTTCATGCCCCCGCACATTTCGGTGCGGGAGCGTCCTGCCTGCAAGTGCCATCGCACACCGCCCAGTCACAGGAGTGCCGTTGCGTGCCCTTACGGCCCAAACATGGACGCCATGTCATGCCCCGCACAACCGTGAGGGCACGTCTGGGTGCGTGCCCCTACGGCCGAAACATGAGCGTCATGTCACGCGTCATGTGGCCACAGAGGCACATCTACAAATGATTAGTTCTTCGTGAGCCGAGCCGTCTTCCGTTCCTCTATCTTCGACGGTCCACTAAGGGGGTGTGGCACTAAGGTAGATAACCAGCATGGGTGGCCAGCCCGTGGGTCAGAGCTTGATGCCTAGATTTTTTGATGATTCACTGCGATGACGGATCCTACGCAGATGTCATGCCAAGCCCCCCGTGCGAAACCATCGCGCGACAGTCGTGGGGTGCGCCAGACCCCGATAGCTGTGATGTACCAGAGCCTGAGGCTTGGACAACAATATCATCTCTAGTGGGGGTAACCGAATCCGTCATGTATTCAAATGGGACCCACTCTGGGCGATACAAAATACAAAGAATTGCTTGTCACAGGCAGCTCCAAAGGTCACCTGGCGGCCGCGCCGCAGCTGAAGTTGATGGCCACTTGCTGATGCCTGCCATGGGGGTCCACCTATGCGTGAAGGGTTCAGAAAGCTTCCTCGTGCCTTGAGGTCCCGCGGCACCCTGGTGCCTTGCGGGCTTGCGAGACACGCGTTTTCCTCTGCCCGCCGCCCTTAGGAGCACCGAACTCTCGTATTCCTGGCGCCTTACATCTTGCTCCTTGGCCATGAGGTCATGCATCGTAGCACACCTCCGAATATTGCCCGCTCGCGCCCCTTGATGACCCACAAGTATAGGGGATCTATCATAGTCCTTTTGATAAATAAGAGTGTCGAACCCAACGAGGAGCATAAGGAAATGACAAGCGGTTTCCAATAAGGTATTCTCTGCAAGCACTGAAATTATCGGTAATAGATAGTTTGGTCATAAGATAATTCGTTGCAAGTAGCAAGTGTAGAAAAGGTGCAGCAAGGTATCCCAATCCTTTTTGTAGAAAAGTACAGGCCTAGAAAAACTCTTATTTAAAGCAAAGCGCTCCCGAGGACACATGGGAATTTCTGTCAAGCTAGTTTTCATCATGCTCATTTTATTCGTGTTCGTTACTTTGATAGTTTGATATGTGGGTGGACCGGTGCTTGGGTGCTTCCCTTACTTGGACAAGCCTCCCATTTATGATTAACACCCCTCACAAGAATCCACAACTATGAAATAAGAATTAAGATAAACCTAACCATAGCATGAAACATGTGGATCCAAATCAGCCCCTTACGAAGCAACACATAAACTAGGGTTTAAGGTTCTGTCACTCTAGCAACCCATCATCTACTTATTACTTCCCAATGCCTTCCCCTAGGCCCAAATAATGGTGAAGTGTTATGTAGTCGACGTTCACATAACACCACTAGAGGAAAGACAACATACATCTCATCAAAATATTGAACGAATAACAAATTCACATGATTACTTATAACAAGACTTATCCCATGTCCTCAGGAACAAACGGAACTACTCAAAAAGCAAATTCATGTTCAAGATCAGAGGGGTATTAATTATCATTAAGGATCTGAACATATGATCTTCCACCAAGTATACCAACTAGCATCAACTACACGGAGTAATCGATACTAATAGCAACCCACAGGTACCAATCTGAGGTGTTGACAAAGATCGGATACAACATATGAACTAGGGTTTGGACAGGAGGTGGTGCTGATGAAGATGTTGATGGAGATTGACCCCCTCTCGATGAGAGGATCATTGGTGACGACGATGGCTTTGATTTCCCCCTTTGGGAGGAAAGTTTCCCTGACAGAACAGCCCTACCAGAGCTCTAGATTGGTTCTGTCTAAGTTCCACCTCGAGACGGCGGTGCTTCTTTCCAAAAGCTCTCTCCTGATTTTTCTATGTCAAAACCCAACATATAGGAGAAGGTGGGCGACCGGGGCGTGCCAGCTGGGCCACAAGCTTGCGAGGCGCGCCCAGGGGGTGGCCGTGCCTGGCAGGCTTGTCGCCTCCTGGTGGCCCCCTCAGGTATCTGTTTTGCCCAGTATTTTTTATATATTCCAAAATAATTCTCTATATATTTTCAGGACTTTTGGAGTTGTGCAGAATAGGTATCTCAGATTTGCTTCTTTTCCAGTCCAGAATTCCAGTTGCCGACATTCTCCCTCTTCATGTAAACCTTGTAAAATAAGAGATAAAAGGCATAAGTATTGTACCATAACATGTAATAACAGCCCATAATGCAATAAATATCAATATATAATCATGGTGTAAAATGGACGTATCAACTCCCGCAAGCTTAGACCTCTCTTGCCCTCAAGCGAAAGCCGAGATCGATGAATGTGTCCACATGTTTAGTGATAGAGGTGTCGAACAAATAAAATACGGACATGAGGGCAACATGAACATCTTTAGAACAGCAATACTTATTGTATGAGATTCCTTATGCTAGATTAACAATTCATTCAGAAGATAAAGTATGAATGAAGAACTCTATTGACAACCAACAAACTATGATCATAGTCATTGAAGCAATTGACAATTTATCATAACATCGGAAAGAGTCAATATAAGAGCTTGTAAAGCAAATCCACATACTCAATCATCTTTTAGTCTTTCACAATTGCTAGCACTCACGTGGTAACCACGAGATGAAAGCTTCAATCAAACACAAAGGAAGATAGGGACTTATAGTATTGCCTCCCAACTATTCACCTCAAGGGTAATGTCAACAATAATAACTCATGATCACCCACATCCGAGTGGATATATGAGTCTAGATCGTTCCCCAACACATAATGATTGCCAAGAGAGACAAAATATAGGAAGTGGTGAATACCACCATGACTCTTGCATAAAGGTAAGTACTAAAAGGTAAAACTAATAGATAGGCCCTTCACAGAGGGAAGCAGAGGTTGGCATGTGCTTTTTGTTTTTGTATGCGCAAATTTTAGTGTAGAAGAACGCCGCATTGTATCGTCTTTGTGATAGCAACCTTTATTATGTGGTCTGTCGGTTTTATTTCTTTACCATCAAAAGTTCGTGCAATGCTTATTTCCCTTGCAATAAAAGATCACATGTATTTAGGAGCAATTTTTATTTCCTTTTTGCACTGATGACAACTTACTTGAAGGATCTTATTCAATCCATAGGTAGGTTTGGTGGACTCTCACAGCATAACTAGGTTGAGGTGTTTGGATGCACAAGTAGTATCTTTACTTAGTGCGGAGGTTTTGACTATTATGAGGTGGAAGCTAGCACTACATGTTGGAGGATCTAAAACCATATAACTTCTATCCCGAGGCAAGCAAACATAACCCATTATGTTGTCTTCCTTGTCCAACATCAACTTCTTGGCATGTAATATTTTAATGAGTGGTCACAATCATAAAAGATGTCCAAGGTAATATATTTATATGTGAATCTCTCTTTCTTTATCACTTCCTTTCAATTGCACCAATGGCCAATTACTATGTTTGTTAACTCCCAACAAATTTCAATCGTCATACTTTTTATATGTGAAGTCATCACTCCCCATAAGGTCATTATGTATACTCTTGGCTTTTATTCTATTATACTTTATTCATTACTTTCAAGAGCATAGTAAGCTAGCAAAGCCCTCACACTAGAACTACTTTTTATTATATAACTCTCGGACTTGCTTACATAAGGGGAGCAAAAGAAAAAACAAAAAGGTGAATCATGACAAAAAAATTTATTCTACTAGATCAAAACAAAATCAAAAAGGATCGAACTAAGAAAGACAAGAAAAAAGAAAAATGAAAAAGGTGTGATGTGATACAATACGGGGGCACCTCCCCCAAGCTTGGCACAAGCCAAGGGAAGTGCCCATACCCATGTGCTCAGGTGTCCTTCTTCGGAGGTGATGGTGGTGGAGTTGTTAATGAGGATGGAAGCTTGTCCTTCGTCTTCCAAGGTATAGGCTCACCATCGTAAAAAGATGAACGAATCTCCGGAATCCTCAAATCTACAGCCAAACTCATTCTCTTCAATATGTCTTCATACTCACAGTTTTGGTTTTACAGATCATAGATTTGGGCTTGGAGATGCTCAATTTTCTCGTAAAGCTTGAAGATGTGCTCCCCGAAGTCCTTGGTGTCCAGCTTGTGTTTATGGGTAAACTCCGAGATCATCATATGATTGGCATTGAGTACACGTTCGACCATCCCTCGGCACTTGAAGACTTGTTCCTCCATTGCTTCAAGCCTTTTCTCCACGCTTCCGGTCATCTTTGGCCCCTCAATGTCATGGATGTGCAGCACCCCGTCACGCATCTCAATGGTTTGAGGGTGTTGCATCACCTCCGCAAGATAAGGGTTGATGACCTTCTCGAAAAACTTCTCCTTCGGAGCACCGGGGGACGCCATGACGATCTAGATCTGCTGCAGAAACAGCTCAAAATGAAAATATGAGATATTTTCGTGATACAAAAGTGCAAACTTTTGGGAGATTATATAATGAATTTTTGCCAACCCGAAAGAGTGTACCATAAGAAAACAGAGTTCAGAGGCGGCACGGGATGGTGACAAGCCCCCTAGGTGCGGCTGGTCGCCTCCCAGGGGGGCTTGTCACCACCCCGTGCGTCCTTCGGACTACTTTTTATTTTCCTAACTTTTTAAATATTCCAAAACTCAATAAAATTGCTATTGGGAAACTTTTGGAGTCGGTTTACTTACTATACCACGTAGCTATACCTTTTTGGAGTCTGAAATGTTCCGGTAAGTCTCCCTAATATGCTCTTCGGGAGTTATGGTATTGATAACATTGGTTTCAACATTAATGGGAGTACATGAAATATAACATTTGATTCTTTGCCCGTTTACCACCTTTGGATTTGAGCCTTCGGCGTTGTTGATCTTGATGGCACCGGAACGATATACTTCCTCAACAATTGAAGGTCCTTCACATTTAGAGAGAAGTTTTCCTGCAAGAAATCTTAAACGATAATTGCATAGCAAGACATGATCACCTACATTGAATTCACTCTTTTGTATCCTTTTATCATGCCATCTCTTAACTTTTTCTTTAAACAACTTGGCATTCTCATAGGCTTGGGTTCTCCATTCATCAAGTGAGCTAATGTCAAATAACCTCTTCTCACCAGAAAGTTTGAAATCATAGTTGAGCTCTTTGATTGCCCAATAAGCTTTATTCTCTGGCTCTAGAGGTAAGTGACATGCTTTACCATAAACCATTTTATACGGAGACATACCCATAGGATTCTTGTAAGCGGTTCCATAAGCCGGTAATGCATCGTCAAGTTTCTTAGACTAGTTCTTTCTAGATCTATTAACCGCCTTTTGCAAGATCATATTAATTCCTCTATTGATTAATTCTACTTGACCACTAGACTGAGGATGATAAGGGGATGCAATTCTATGATTAACATGATACTTAGCAAGCAATTTACGGAAAACACCATGAATAAAGTGTGAACCGCCATCAGTCATTAAATATCTGGGGAATCCAAATCTAGGGAAAATAACTTATTTAAGCATCTTAATTGAGGTTTTATGATCATCACTACTACTTGGAATAGCTTCTACCCACTTAGTAACATAATCAACAACAACTAATATATGAGTATACCCGTTGGACTTTGGAAAAGGTCCCATATAATCAAAAACCCAAACATCAAATGCTTCAATTACAAGAGAGTAATTCATAGGCATTTCCTTACGTCTACTAATATTGCCAATTCTTTTACATTCATCACATGACAAGACAAACTTACGAGCATCCTTGAAGAGAGTATACCAATAAAAACCAGGTTGTAATACCTTATGTGTAGTTCTATTCCCGGTGTGGTGTCCTCCGTAGGCCTCAGAATGATGCTTCTGTAGGATCTGTTCCTATTCATGCTCAGTTACACAACTTCTAATAACACCATCTACTCCTTATTTATAAAGGTGTGGGTCATCCCAAAAGTAATGTCTTAAATCATAGAAGAACCTTTTCTTTTGTTGGTATGTGAAACTAGGCGGTATAAATTCAGCGACAATGTAATTAGCATAATCAGCATACCAAGGAGCATTATGAGAAGCCTTTATGATAGCCAATTGTTCAGCAGGAAAGCTATGATCAATAAGTAGTGGGTCATCAAGAACATTCTCTAACCTAGACAAGTTATCTGCTAAGGGGTTATCAGCACCCTTTCTATCAACAATATGCAAATCAAATTCCTCTAGCATAAGAACCCACCTGATAAGTCTAGGTTTAGCATCTGTCCTTTCCATGAGATATTTGATCAGTATGAACAGTTACTTTAGAATCAACAATATAGGGTCTAAACTTATCACAAGCGAACACAACTGCTAAAAATTCTTTTTTAGTGGTAGCATAGTTTCTTTGAGCACTGTCTAGAGTTTTGCTAGAATAATGAATAACATTTAATTTCTTATCAACTCTTTGTCCTAGAACAGTACCAACAGCATAATCACTAGCATCACACATAATTTCAAATGGTAGGTTCCAATCAGGTGGTTGAACAATAGGTGCAGAAATCAAAGCATTCTTGAGAATTTCAAAAGCTTATACACAATCATCATAAAAATGAATGGAACATCTTTTTGCAAAATATTGATGACAGGCCTAGAAATCTTTGAGAAGTCTTTAATAAATCTCCTATAGAAACCACCATGGCCAAGGAAACTTCTTATACCTCTGATATCCGTAGGACACGACATTTTTTTCAATAGCATCAACTTTAGCCTTGTCAACTTCAATACCTCTTTCGGAAATTTTATGTCCCAAGATAGTGCCTTCATTCACCATAAAGTGGCACTTCTACCAATTCAAGACAAGATTAGTTTCTTCACATCTCTGCAAAACTCGATCAAGGTTGCTCAAACAATCATCAAAAGAAGTTCCGTACACAGATAATTCATCCAGGAAAACCTAAACAATCATTTCACAAAAATAAGAGAATATTGCAGTCATGCATCTTTGAAAGGTAGTATTTGCATTGTATAAACCAAAAGGCATACGTCTATAAGCAAAGGTACCAAAAGGGCAGGTAAAGGTGGTCTTCTCTTGGTCCTCTTTTGACACATGTATTTGAGAGAAACCAGAATAACCATCTAGAAGCAGAAATGTGTGTGTTTGGATAATCTTTCTAGCATCTGATCAATGAAAGGTAGAGGGTGATGATCTTTTCTAGTAGATTTGTTCAATTTCCTAAAATCAATTACCATTCTATTTCTTGTAACAATTCTCTGCAAGATCAATTCATTTTTATCATTAGGAACTACGGTAATACCTCCTTTCTTAGGGACACAATAAATGGGACTAACCCATGTACTATCAGCAATAGGGTAAATGATACCTGCCTCCAGAAGCTTTAATATTTAATTTCTTACCACTTTGTTCATTTTAGGATTCAACCGTCGTTGGTGATCAACAACTAGTTTAGCATCAGGCTCCATTTTAATTTTGTGCTGACATAGTGTGGGACTAATGCCCTTAAGATCATCAAGAGTATATCCAATAGCAGCACGATGCTTCCTCAAAGTTTTCAATAATCTATGTTCTTCATGCTTTGAAAGTTTAGCACTAATAATAACCGGATATATCTTCTTTTCATCAAGATAAACATATTTCAGAGTATCTGGTAATTGTTTAAGCTCAAACACGGGATCACCCTTGGGTGGAGGAGGATCCCCAAGTATTTCAATAGGCAAGTTGTGTTTCATAATAGGATGGTGATCAAAGAAAATCCTATCTATTTCATTCCTTTCATTCATATGCATGTCGTTTTCATGGTCTAGCAAATATTGCTCTAAAGGATCAGAAGGAGGCACAACAATAGAAGCAAGACCAATAATTTCATCCTTACTAGGCAATTCTTTATCCTGGGGTTGTCTACAAAATTTAGAGAAATTAAACTCATGAGACGCGTCCCCAAAACTTACAATAACCGTTTCCTTCTCACAATCTATCCTGGCATTAACTGTATTTAAGAAGGGTCTACCGAATATAATGGGACAAAAATCATCTTGTGGGGAGCCAAGAACAAGAAAATCAGTAGGATATTTTATTTTCCCACACAAGACTTCGACATCTCTAATAATCCCAACTGGTGATATAGAGTCTCTATTAGCAAGCTTAATTATAAAATCAATTTACTCTAACTTAGCTAGTGCAATATCATTCATAATCTTTTTATATAAGGGAAAAGGAATTTTACTCACACTAGCACCCATATCACATAAGCCGAGCATAAAAATTCTGAATAATAATTTCTCTCGAGATCTCATGATTGGGGCATGAATATAACATTGACTTAACACTCCCCCAAGCTTGAGCGATTCTTTGTCTTTCACAAGGCCAAAAATTATAAATATAATTCTGATCATGATGAACTAGATGCATAGGATAGAACTTCTAATGAAATTCATTTTCAATCGGTTGTAGGTCCATGATCCAATATCATCACATAGCCTATACCATGTCAATGCCTTCTCCTGCAAAGATAAAGGAAATACCTTCTTCTTAATGTGATCCTTGGGCAGACCTACAAGCTTAAATAAACCACAAACTTCATCCACATAGATTAGATGCAAATCAGGATGTAGTGTTCCATCTCCTGCATAAGGATTAGCTAGCGGTTTCTCTATCGTACCTGAAGGAATTTCATAATAAATATTTTAAGTAGGTAAATTAGTGTGCCATAGTGACAAGCGACAGTAAATTTCTACACACTATATAAATTTTCCTTACCATATTCCACTTACCAAAGGCACTTCACTCCCTGGCAACGGTGCCAGAAAAGAGTCTTGATGACCCACAAGTATAGGGGATCTATCGTATTCCTTTAGATAAGTAAGAGTGTCGAACCCAACAAGGAGTAGAAGGAAATGACAAGCGATTTCCAGTAAGGTATTCCCTGCAGGCACTGAAATTATCGGTAATAGATAGTTTGGTGATAAGATAATTCATAACGAGTATTAAGTAAAAAGTGTAGCAAAGGTGCAACAAGGTATCCCAATCCTTTTTGTAGCAAAGAACAGGCCTGGACAAACTCTTATATAAAGCAATGCGCTCCCGAGGGCACATGGGAATTTCTGCCAAGCTAGTTTTCATCATGCTCATTTGGTTCACGTTCGTTACTTTGATAGTTTGTTATGTGGGTGGACGGGTGCTTGGGTGCTGCCCTTACTTGGACAAGCCTCCCACTTATGAGTAACCCTGCTCACAAGCATCCGCAACTATGAAAGAAGAATTAAGATAAATCTATTCATAGCATGAAATGTGTGGATCCAAATCAGCCCCTTACCAAGCAATGCATAAACTAGGGTTTAAGCTTTTTTCACTCTAGAAACCCATCCCTAATGCCTTCCCCTAGGCCCAAAAAATGGTGAAGTGTTATGTAGTCAATGTTCACATAACCCCACTAGAGGAGAGACAACGTACATCTCATCAAAATATCGAACGAATACCAAATTCACATGATTACTTATAACAAGACTTATACCATGTCCTCAGGAATAAACAGAACTACTCACAAAGCATATTCATGTTCAAGAAGAGAGGGGTATTAATTATCATTAAGGATCTGAACATATGATCTTCCACCAAGTAAACCAACTAGCATCAACTACAAGGAGTAATCAACACTACTAGCAATCTACATGTACCAATGTGAGGTGTTAAGACATAGATCGGATACAAGAGATGTACTAGGGTGTCGAGAGGAGATGGTGTTGGTGAATATGTTGATGGAGATTGAACCCCTCTTGATGAGAGGATCGTTGGTGACGATGATGGCTTCGATTTCCCCTTTCGGGAGGGAAGTTTCCCCGGCAGAACAGCTTGCCGGAGCTCTAGATTGGTTCCGTCCAAGTTCCACATCGAGATGGCGGCGCTTCGTCCTGAAAGCTCTCTCCTGATTTTTTTTCCAGGTCAAAACCCAACATATAGGACAAGATGGGCGTCGGGGTCCTGCCAGGTGGGCCAAAAGCCTGCTAGGCACGGCCAGGGGGCTGGCCGCTCCTGGCAGGCTTGTCGCCTCTTGGTGGCCCCCTCAGGCATCTGTTTTGCCCAGTATTTTTTATATATTCCAAAATAATTATCCGTAAATTTTCAGTACTTTTGGAGTTGTGTAGAATACACATGTCAGATTTTCTTCTTTTCCAGTCCAGAATTCTAGCTGCCTGGCATTGTCGCTCTTCATGTAATCCTTGTAAAATAAGAAAGAAAAGGCATACCTATTGTACCATAACGTGTAATAACAGCCCATAATGCAATAAATATCAATATAGAATCCTGGTGCAAAATGGACGTATCACCCCCCTCGGTACCGAGCGGTCATGAGCTTTACAGGTGACAGCCCCAAGCTCGTCCAAAGGGAGGCGCAGGGTGTGCCCTCCTATACGGAAGGAGGATGCGCTCCAGTTGTGGATGAGGGGCGAGAGATGGCAATGGTTGGAGCTTCAGCCCCCAGGCGTCTCTTGGGCAGGAGCAACCTGATGACGCAGTTGAAGATCGGGACCCGCGCACCTCCGAGGATGATTGCGCAGGGCACCTGGAAGCCCCCAGCCCCGCTATGCTTCTGGTGGTCGCCCTTGCTTGGTGATGGCGGCACCAGGAGGAGTCCGGCCCTGCCCTGAGTGCGGACCTCCCGAAGATGGGCACGCCAAGGTTCACCACGAAGCTCGCCTCGCCCTTGGCCTTCACGGAGCCTGTCCCGCTGGTTTTGCTGCAGGTCGCGGTTTTCCCAACGGCCGCCACCTTAGTCGCGGCGCTCCGGGCGGCCGCTGAAGCGCTCGTCGTGAAGCTCCCTAAGCTATATGCAGCTGCTAGTGTTGTGCATGTTGACATAGTGGCAGATGCAGAATGGGCATCTGCCCCTGCGGGGCTCCCTAGGGACGTGTCCGCGCTTCACCCCGGGCACGGTCGCTAGCCCGATAGGGTCCTTACGTTTTTCCTCCTTGGCCTTGTCCTTCCTATCCTTGTGGTATGTCTTCGGGGAAGTGTGGTGGGAGGCATGGCCTGCCTCGGCCCTAATGCACTCGTTCACCATGTTCAGCTTTGTCGGGGGCGCACGAGTGCCTTCGTGCTACCGTGACATCGTCTAGTGGCTTCACTTGGCAGTGTCACGCATTGACGCCGCGCGTGGCGGGTCACGTGGGTGCGCATCGGGCCTAGGCCCGCGGTCGAGCCTTCTCCTCGGAGGAGGAGGAGGCGACGCGCCACGAGCCACACCGCCCGCCCAGAAGAGCGGGTGGAGGGGTAGGCAAGTGAGCGCTATGGCTTCGCTGACGGCGTCGGTTAGCCCGGCGACGTGGCGGAGCCGGCGGAGCCAATCTTTTGAGTGATCGTCGTCTGGGTGGTAACACAACAGTTCTCGAGCCATGAGCAGCGTGGTTGGTCTATTTTCCGATCCAAGGCGGGAGCGAGGAGGTGACTTTACGGTAAGAATGGAGGACGGAGTGTTGGTGTAGCCGTTCCGCCGCTTAGAGGGCGGCAGTAGCAAGACCCGCTGCTCCTAGATAGCGGGGCTGGAAATGACGTTTGCCGTCGGAGGAGCGGAACGGCGCTGGGCATTGTGGCCCACCGGCGTAGCCTGGGCAATGCGGGCGGCCCTGCGCTCAGCACTAACTCGGGAGGAGTCGGCCATGGGAGCGACGGAGCAGAGACAAGGTTGAAGTTGAGTAGATTTCGACACGCCCCTACCTGGCGTGCCAAATGTCGGATTCAGGGCTCCACAAAACCCTGAAGGTTCGAACACTTGTGCATGTGCAAGGATCTAAACCGGCTCGAAGTCTCAAGCTTGTAACCGTACGGCCTAGCTACAACGAACGAGTGCGAGCGAGGGAGAAAGTGGACAAGGAGATTTACCCAAGTTCGGCCCACCTTTCTATGTAAAACCCTACTCATGCTTTGTTTTGGATTGGCCTCACAAGGAGGCAAAGGATGAACTAGTATAGTGTGGTGTGGCCTCACGAGGGCCTTTGGTGGTGATGAACTAGCTCTACTCAACCAGACTACTATGGTGGGAGTGGATGGCTATTTATAGGGGTCACGATCCTCTTCCCTCATTGCACAGGCGGGAAGGGATCCACAATGACCAAATTTTAAAGGGGAGGAGGTACATCTTGTCCTGACTAAAGGCAGTCTTCGGCTGGAAAGCTTTGGGGGTGACGCAGTGGTGGGATCGGTGATGTCATCCGTCCTACCGAGCTCATGGTCTCGGTCAAGTTGCACCAGGAAGGAAACCTTTTGGGGATTCCTTGGGAACCCGCAGATGTCCTTGTCTCCTTAGCACCAAAGAGGAAACTGTCCTCCCCCTGCGCCCGCTGGTGCCCACCTGGCTTCGTCAAAACCCACGTGATCCCCTCCTCGAGAGGTTGGGCACTTTCTTAGGAATCTCCACTCCACGGGAGGCAGCCTGGGGGGATATTAATCTCCGGAGGTCTTGACGTTGTCCTCATCACGAGGCAGGGGCACTCACGAGGGTCTTCTGGAGGAACTTGTTGTTGGTCCGTACTGTGCCATTGTGGTGGGCCACATGTTGGGCTACAGGCAAGCAAGTCTAGGTATCTCCGGTTCTAGAACGCCGAAAGGTTTGACTCAAATAATTTTCATGAATAATCTGAAGATAAACCCACAATTCAATGGATCCCAACAAATGCGCCATACAAAGGGATTACATTGGATAGATCAAGGCAAAGATGCGATGAACATTGTATTTAAGATCAAGAAAGAGAGAGATTGCCATCTAGGTACTACCTACAGACCCGTAGGTCTATGGTGAACATTGTATTTATGAGGGCAGCAAGGTTGATAAAGAGGCCTTCCGTGATCGACCTCCCTCTGGCAGGGTGCCGAAAAGGAACTCTAGATGGGCTCCCGTCGGTATAGAGACTTTTAGTAGCGTAAAAAGTATTTTGGGAGATCCTCTAGGTTTTTTGTATTATTGGAGAATTAATTGACTAGAGCGGGGCATTGGGAGAGCCGTGAGGGCGCCACCACATATCAGGGCCCGACCCCCTGGGCGTGCCCTGATGTGTTGTGGGGCCCTCGTGTGCCTCCAGGCCTCCTCCCGAAGCATCTAGGTCTTCTTTTGTTCCAAAAAAATCATCAACAAGTTTCATGGCAATTTAACTTTGCTTGGTACTGTAAACCTAAAAAGTAAAAAACATGCAAGAAACAACAACTAGCACTAGGCACTGGGTCAATAGCTTAGTGCTCAAAAATATTATAAATTGGTACACAAATGCCCAAAAAAGTATCCTAGAATGATGATATATCAACATGGAACAATCAAAAATTGTAGATACAATGGATACGCATCAGCATCCCAAAGCTTAATTCATGATCGTCCTGGAGTAGGTAAATGATAAAAACATAATTTTTTATTTGACATGCTACCCATCATGTAATATTTTGTATGTATGCTCATTGAGAAAAGATGAATTAACAAACATTAGCATAGCAATATTTATAGGTATAACAAAGAAAATCATTGATTTTCAAAGTATATGATCCTAAAAGAATGTTTACCCCCATTCATCTTATTATATTAGCAAGGCATGAATCCGTCTTCACCACATCAATACAAATGTTAAGCACCATGGTGTGCAAGTCAGGCAATTGGATCGTACTTTTTCAGTGTGCATCAACTTTTTATTCTGCATGCAATACATGAGCATGAACTAGTGGACATAGCGTGTAGATGGAATGGAATATGATGGTAGACATCAAAGGGGTAAAAGGTGGAGAAGATAGTCTCACATCAACTAGGTGTACCAACGAACTATGGAGATGCTCATGGATAGATGTCAATGCAAGGAGTAGGGATTTCCATGCAAATGATGCACTAGATCTATAAGTGTATGAAAGCTCAACTAAAGCTAAGTGGGTGTGCATCCAACTTGCTTGCTCATGAGGACCTCGGACATTTGAGGAAGCCCGTCATCGGAATATACAAGCCAAGTCTATAATGAAAAGGTAATTCCCACTAACATATGAAAGTGACAAAACAGGAGACTATGTATATGAAGAACATGGTGCCACTTTGAGTCACATGTGTGGTAAAGGATAGTAGCAAAGTCCCTTCTCTCTTTATCTCTCATTAATTTTTTTGCATGGTGGGCTTTTCTTTTTTCTTCTTTTCGCCTCCTCCATTTATATTTTTTTATATGGTGGGCTCATTTGGCCTCCCCCATTTTTATTTTTATTTATCCGAAGTCTCATCCCAACTTGTGGGGGGAACATAGTATCCAACATCCTTTCCTCACTGGAACAATGCTTTAATAAGGATGATAATCACACTTTTATTTACTTAAAACTCAATATGAAGAACTGATAGGATGATATGACTCTATATGAATGCCTCTGGAAGTGTACCAGGATGTGCAAGATCTAGCGTGACATGTATCAAAAATATGATGAACGGTGGCTTTGCCACAAATACTATGTCAGCTCTATATGATCAGGCAAAGCAATATGATAATGAACGAACTAGTCATGTGAAGTGATGATGGAATTTGGATGATAATATATCTTAGAATGGCTATGGGAATGCCATGATAGGTAGGTATGGTGGCTTTTTTAGGAATATATAATGAGGCTTATGTGTACCAGAGCGTATCATGTCATGGATTTTGTATGCACCGGCGAAAGATGCACCGATCCTCGAGGCGAGAATGGGCTATGCACAGTATCGAAGAGGCTAGCAAATATGAGAAGGTGAAGATGCATATGTCCATGGTGTCACATTATTCATAAGGAACTCATATACTTATTGCAAAGTTTTATTAGTTTTATCATAAATCAAAGTAACACTTGCATGCCCCGAGGGAGGAGGTTGGGAGGTATTAACCATCGCGCGCCCCCAACTCGAAACAACACTAGGATTTCAACGATGAATAGTAATGCTCACACAACATCACCATGCCTCTTTAATTTTTATATGAATAACAAGTTAAAACCTCTTAATATCGACACTTCTACGAATCAATATTTGTGAACTCACACCTTTTTCATATTACCACATTAATGTCATTAACCCGAAATTTCTCTATTTGTACTACCAGATGGTGTTGAATACCTAATATTTTTGGACTAGTCTTATGGCCCATGAAAATTACTGTCACTATTTATTAACTCTCAAACAAATATAAGTGAAAAAAGGGAGCATATTATTTATATAAAATCTACATGTCACTATGCTAAAAAATATGTAAGTGAAGTACAAGAGCAACTGTCAAGCTCAAAGATTATAAGTGAAGCACATAGAGTATTCTAACAAATTAGGGTGAATATGTGTCTCTCTCAAGTACGTGTGTCAAGCAAACAATGATTTTGACAAACTTAAAGTAAAAGCAAAGAAAAGAAAACAACGCTCCAAGCAAAACACATATCATGTGATGAATAAAAATGTAGCTCCAAGTGACATACCGATGGATTGAGACGAAAGAGGGGATACCTTCCGAGGCTTCCCAAAGCATAGAAGCTTGAGTATTCCTTATAATATTACCTTGGGTGACTTGGTAATCCCCAAGCTTAGGCTCTTTCTACTCCTTATTCCGTGGTCCATCGTGATAAAACCCAAAACTTGAAAACTTCAATCACACAAAACTCAACGAAACTTTGTGAGATCCGTTAGTAAAAGCAACATATTGAATACTTTAGGTACTCTTATAAATTGATTCTTAATTAATTTTTGAATATATTTTAACTTCTCCATGGCTTATACCCCTCTATACAATCCATAGCATCAATAAAAGAAGCAAACTATGCAAGCAAAATAGAATTTGTTTAAATCAGAAAAGTCTGTTGCAATCTGTAAAGAGTCCATACTTACGTAATTCTAAAAATTCTGAAAACTTAGTAAATAGTGGAGAATTTTTATATAATTACTATGTAAAAATTTCAGATCATTATGAAGCTCCATTCAAAAACAAAAATTCCCGTACCGGAGTCAAAAGTTTCTTTTTTATTTCAGCATCGTTTCTACTCATCTTGTGAGTTATCCCAAAGGCTTTACTTGGCACAAGCACTAATTAAAACATAATGATTATAGAGGAAATAATCATTTTATAACAAAATAACATAAGGTAAAATGCAAGATTTAAGATAAATATTGGGTTGCCTCCCAACAAGCGTTATTCTTGTATGCCCCTAGCTAGGCATAATGCATAGTTTCGAGTATTGTCATCTTTGACACTCCACCCATAAATGGCTCTCATGTTTTATTAATAAGGTGGTTTAATTCTCTTCCTAGGTAAGTGTTCAATTCCTTTGTTTAATGGGAATTGGAACCTTATTTTTCCCTTTTTCATGTGAATAATTGCACCAATAGTTCGCAAGAAAGGCCTTCCAAGTATTATGGGACAGGAAGGATTGCAATCAATATCAAGCACAATGAAATCTACATGCACATACTTTTTGTTTGCAATAATAAGCACATCATTAATTCTACCTATCGTATTTTAGGCTCCGCAAAATCCTTAAGATTCAAACACAGCGGCGTTTGCGAAGATCTCCTGATGGCCTCGTCCAACCTAGCTCGCTACTCGATGAACACACCAAAGAACTCACAGGATGACAAGGAAGAGAACGAACACGACAGTTTACCCAGGTTCAGGCCTTTGCGAAGCGTAATACCCTACTCCTGCCTTTGGTGGATTGCCTCTCGAGGAGGTGTTGTCGATGAACAAGTACAGTGTTCCGGAGCCTCCTCAGGGCTCTCAGTGGTGTTCGAGGCTTCTTGTGGTTTGGTGGTGGTGAAAGATGGAGTTGGTGGATCCCCCTCTACGGTGAAACCTACCCTCTATATATAGCGGTGGCTCGGGTCCTCTTCCCTTATCGCAATGGCAGGAAGGGATCCAACAACGGCCAATTTTGAAGGGGGGCAGGGGTTCATGTTCGCCCTCCCAAAGGCGGTCTTCGTCTGCAAAGTGACTGTTGACAGCGCAGGGACGGGCTCAGCGATGACATCCGCCCTGCGGGTCGGGTGGTTGTGGTCTTCTTGCACCGGAATGGATACCTTTGGGGTGCTATAGGAACCCGCGTACGTCCTTGCTCCCTTTGCACCAAAGGGGAATCTGGGCCGCCTGGCGCACTGGTGCCCGCCTGTCGTTCCTTGCATCACCCTTGACTCCAAAGGCCGGGTCCTGCATAGAAACCTCCGCCGCTCCGGAGGGGTTCTGAGAAGGCCCATACTTTGTGGTCTTGCCTCCTTTCTTCCTCGTGAGGCTAGCGCCGTCGTGAGGGCCTTGTCTTGAGTGGGGCCTCAGCTTGGTGCGTTTGGTCGATGAGGTGGGCCATGCCCTGGGCTGCAAGTAGGTAGGTGTGAGTACCCCCGTTCCCGGAGCATCGACAGTAGCCCCCGAGCCCATGGCGCGCTCGGGTCATCCTCGAGGCAGAGTCCTAAGGGCGTCCAAGAGTTCTGCGGGCCTCATACGCCTGTGGGCCAGGCCTAGCGAGTGTTGTGCGGCTGATGTCGGGTGCCCCTCGCCCTTTTTGCCTCCGCTCGAATTGCCAAGAGCCTAACTTCTAGCATTGGGTCATTATTGTTGTCCCTTCCTGCACACCTGCTCTTGCTTCCTAGGTCTTCCACTCTAGCAGGCGCCTCTCCAGATCCAGCGCCACTCGATCCTCTTCCTTGCTGCTTTGGCCCCGCTAGCTCTATGATGGCGCCTGCCGGCAAGCAGAAGTCAGAGGCGCAAACCTCTGCCTCCGCTCCCGCCTTGCAGGCGCTCTTGGGGTCTACCATCGCCAAGGACGAGGACCTCCTCCCTGTGCTCCCATGGACGGCGGATGGGTCCAACGAGAAAGGGCAAACCCTGATCTGGGGTGGCTCCTCGGCGAAGCGGCGCTCGTCCATGGCGGTCTAACCCTTCTTCCTCGATAGCATCTTCGTCGGACTCATTCCGCCCTTCTCGCATTCTTCACCACCATCCTTGACCACTATAGGATCCAGGCCCTTTACCTCCAGCCCAACTCCATCTTGCTCTTGTCCGTCTTCGCCTTCTACCGCGAGGCGTTCATGGGCATGCGGCCTTCGGTAGCCCTCTTCCATCATTCTTCAGCTTGCGCCTGCATGACGGCGCCCAACGGCCGGCGTGTGTTTCTTTCATTGCGGTCCTGAGCGGCAACATTCTCTTGAAGGCCGGGAAGAAGGTGGAGAACTTCAGGCACCGTTGGGTCCTCATGGATCTCAAGGGCACCAACCCGTGGTTGGATCTGACGAAGGGGTTGCCGGAGAAGAGTTCTACATGGATCTCCACGAAGCTTTCCGACCCCCAGGCTGAGCCCATCCTCGAGCGCTTCCCCCGCGATATCAGCACCAAGAAGTTGACTGGTGGGATGATAGTGAAGGAGTTCTTGGAGCAGTGCTTGGCGCCTCTTCGGGCCCATTCTAGGCCCTTGTGGGACTATCAGGACAGCAGCGACAATCTCAAGCTTCGGTCCACGCGCATTCCTCCCGAGGAATTGAGAAGGGCTATGGCGATCTTGCTCGGTGGTGACCCTAGTGACCTTCCCGAGGCTCATGATCCACTATACTGTCATGACAATGGGGCTGACCTAGTTGTCGCGATGCCTGTCTTCAACGAGCTGGGGCTTTTCCCAGTTGAGGGCCTGGTCCAGTGGTGGTGTCTTTCAGCGATACCTCGTGCGGGGAGGACTCAGAGAGGACTGCTGATGGCGGCCCCCCGTCGTAGGCTACCCTTATGTGCGAGGTTGTAGATGACCACGACATTGGTCAAGTTTTTTGCTGTGGGTTCCTCACGCGCTGCTAAGGCGTCGAGGGGGCTAGGTCCAACCCCTCGTACTATGCGGTCTGCATGCGTGTCGACCCCTCGGAAGCATGGCGCCGAGTCTCCTGTGGCGCGCCCTACCTCCGTTGGCAGCGTGATTGAGGCGCCGGCATCGCCCTGCCAGAATTGCAACTCGCGGGGAAGGTGGGCGAGGACGGGGCCATGGCTATCTCTTCAGCGGTCGCCTCGGCTGTCGGCAACTCTACTCCCTCGCACGGCGGCCCCCTCTCCATGGAGAGCTCGGGCGCCCCCGTCGTTGTCGGGACGGAAAAGAAGAGGAAGTCGGTCGACGTCGAGGAGTAAGCGACCCAACTTGGCTTGGCTCTTATGTCCACGGCTTGTGCATTGTTGACTTCCCCTTGCTTGGTGACCATGGATGATGCTATGTTGAAGATGCGGAAGAATAAGGCGGGCGTTAAGACGAAGGTGGCTCCCAACGCGCCGCCTGCCCTTGCTAACACGTTGCCGCCTGTTGCTGAAGAAGAGAGGGCTCGTGAGGTGACCCCTCAGGCCACCATTGTCGAGCCCCCTAAGCCCCCGATGCCTATTGACGTGATCTCTCCTGTCCTTAGGGGCGCGGTGACGCTGACGTCTAGAGTACCAACCCCTAAGGGCTTGCTGCCCGCCGATTCGTCTATGTCAGCGGTCACCGAGGGTCCTCCGGAGCCTCCTGTCCTTTGTGGCACCGCTTCCCCGAGGGTGCCCCCACGACCATGCTGGGGACTCCTCTGGGGGAGACCTTGACGCCTCTGTTGCATGTCCACGACGTCCTGGACGGGGCCTTCGCTGCTATGGGTCTGGTTCATGACGCCTTCGAGGGTGCCGGCGGTCGCCTCGCGGGCAGACGCCTAGAGCTCCTCTCGGGGTGGCTCCGGGCCAACGCTGCCGCTATGGCGTTATGGGGTCAGGCCGCAACTACCGCGGAGAAGAGCGACGAGGATGCCGTGGCCGCTCGCACCATGTGCGAAGAGGTGGAGGCTTATCTGAAGACCTTCCATGAGGAACAGGCCAAGCTTGCGGTGCAACTTTGTCAGTGGATGGAAGACCTCGAGGCCTATGAGGCCAAGCTTGCCGCTCGGGAAACCAAGCTGTCTCAAGTGGCGACTCGCCAGGATGCAGAGCGGGCACGCCTGGATGCAATAGAAGGATATTACTTCAAGGGAAATCCTTCTTGAGACCAAGGGGAAAACTATCACCGTGGCCGAGGAGAAAAAGGCCGCAGAGTTGAGCGCCTTCCTTGCCGTCGAGCTCAAGCTTGGCAAGGAGCTCCACGCCCTCTACCAAGATGGATTTGCAAAGCCTTTGGGCACCCCGAAAGGTGGCTTCGTGGTGCTTGCTTCGAAGCTCGTCGAGGCGCTGGAAGGCGCCATCGTCAAGGTGGATAGGGTTGGACAATGAGTGTCGCGACCTCTTTTCTGAAGCCATGACGCGCGTCTTCAGCCATCTTCATCTTCGTGAGACGGGGTTTGACTTCAACTCCGTGATCCTCCTTGTCGCCCCTAAGGTCTGTACTAGTGCCGTGGCAGTAATCAGGGGCGTCATGGAGACGCTAGTGAGGAGGTTCATCCCCGTCACGGTTCCTCCGCCTTCGGATGCTGCTGAGGGTCACGATGGGGAAGACGATGCCAGCGATGTCGACGGCGAGTTCCCTGAAGGTGGGTCGAACGGTGGTGGCGATTCCCCTTGAATCCTTCCTCCTGCTCCTTTCGTGCAATGCACATCGTGCCTCGTGGAGGCGTTAAACTCATTTGTGTTTGCGAAAACTTTCAATGGTTATACTAACTATTGGACTGGATGATTGCTTTCTTCGCCTTGTTTCCTTCTTGCTTGTTGTGATGCTTTGCGTCGGCAGGGCCCGGCCCGCGCTTACCTCAACCGCCGTTGGGCCGACCGGAAACCAACGAGGGTCCAAGGGGCGAGGGGCTACGGGTCTAGTTAGGCTCCTGAGTCGCGATGCTCAGGAGTCCCCCATGACATGCGAGCAGCCCTCATGAAGGGAACATGGTGAGAATTAACATAACTTGAAACTTCCGAACACCTTTGGTGTTTTGCATCGGCAGGGCCTGGCCCGCACATACCTCAACCGCCGTTGGGCCGACCGGAAAGCATGGACGGTCCAAATGGCGAGGGGCTACGGGTCCAGTTAGGCTCATGAGTCGCGATGCTCAGGAGTCCCCCTTGACGTACGAGCGGCTCCCATACCTTTCCTCACCAACTTTTCTGGAGATGGGCGCGTGAAGACCAGGTTTGGCAGACGTGGGAGGCAGCATGTACCAGGGTTGGCCGGGTAGCAGCCCTATGCAGCCCCCTCACGCGTGCATCCCTGCGGAACGCAGCGAGAAAGGGGCCGCTAGGGACCCTCCTGAGGTTTGATGCAGTCGCTGGGGTGCACTCAGTTGTTTATCCTCCCGCACCGGGCATGGGGCTTCCACCTTGCGTGGGCATAGTCATTGGTGGACCGTGTTGACCGCCAGCATGGAGCTATGGCTTCCACATTGCATGGGCATAGTTATTGGTGGATCGTGTTGACCTCTCCGCCAGCGCTGGGTTGTGGCTACCACATTGCGTGGGAAGGAACCCCTCCGCGTCCTCGGGGGGGCCCGGGCATGTACAACCCATAGAGTTCGTACGCGTGGCCGACATGGTACAATTGGAAGGTGTATCTATGAGGTCATGAGGGTGCTTTGGCCTCGCGAGTGTCCCTACCTCAAAGGCGGTTTGCGCCTGAATGTTCTTGTAGATGGGGCCATTTGAAACCCTGCTTGCTTCTTCTTCTTCTGGAGTGAGGCAGGTTGGGGGTCCTTTTGGCACTCTAGGTCTGCAGGTCCCAGTCCGCACATTTCCCGACCACCGTAGCATACGACCGGAAAAGAAAGACGCAACTATGGGGTCAGGCCCCGGCACCCTTGATGCCAACCGGAAACCCAGGACGACATCAAGGGCCGAGTGGATTTATGACCAGTAAGGCTCCTGAGGAGCCTCCTTTGACGTTCAAGTGCCCCCATTCCACCCAGTTGGCTACTGCCTCGGGAGGCCGCGAGGCCTCCCGAGACTCCATGCTGAGGCAACGCACTGCGGCCGGAGCTCCCAAGCGGGGGATCGACCGCCCAGCGATGTTAAGGTAGAATGTCAGGACATAGAATAGATGCAGAAGGAACTACTAAAATATGCATAAATGAAGCGACGACTGGGGTGTGCCTTGATCACCTTAAGATCATGTGTCCCTATGTGCGCCCTTGGACAGAGTGAACCAAAAAATTACCTAGCAACAACCAACAAAAAATCACCTAGCGGATATGCCGCTAAAGAGCCGAGGCCACCATCATTGCCGATCTCCCGCTTCCATGAGTGTGACCTTCACGGGTCCGTCATCTCCTAAGGCCTGGGACCTTTGCTTGGTCCGAGCACCTCCTCCTACTTCTCGCTGAGCCCCAAAAGACAAGGCATGAGCATGGCTCGATGAAGGAGTTGGAAGGTGATGCCAGCATTCGCCAGCCCGAAGGGCATGCAGACATAGGTCTTCGGGTAGACCCATCCATGACCTGCACGCGCTGGCCAGAAGGGGCCTTGAGCGGCAGCCCTGTCATTCATGAGTGCGTTTACACAGACACACGGGTCATCGACCATGCCAATGACGGCGACAACAATTGGTTGTGCAGGGCAGTCCCCGCCTCACACGCCTTGGGCTCCCCGAAGCTCTTCGATTGCTCAGAGGATGGACTCTTGCAAACTTGACCCCACGCGCTGTGATCCCAGCTCAAGCTGGCGCATGTTAGAGTACGCTTTCAGGTTGTGCTCGAGTGCCTCTCCTGCCTCACTGACCAAGCCGAAAACTTCCTCGGTGGGAGCCCCCGGGCCTGGTCCAAGAGGGGCGCTGAGCGCGCTTTCCTACGCGATAGGAGGTGGAGCCCCATCCCTGAGCACAGAGCCTAAAGTTCTAGGATGCCCTACGGGGAGGAGTTGCTTCTTCTTGCGTGGGTCCTCACGAGGCATTGTGTCGTCCTCATCGTCCAAGCGCTTAGCCGCCTCAGCGCGGTAAGCATGCTCGAGGGTACAGATGGCATCTTTCTCATCGCAAGCAATGGTTATGATGCCACCACTCCCTGGCATATTGGGGACGTTGTAGCCGTGATGGGTTACTGCCATGAACTTGGCGAGAGGCGAGTACCCAAGGATCGCGTTGTACGAAAGGTGGATGTGCACAATGTCGAAGATGATGATCTCAGTGTGGTAGTTCTTGCACCTCCCGAAGGTGATAAGCAGACGCACCTGCCCGATGGGCACGGTGGACCCGTCTCTGACCCCCGAGAAGGGCTTAGTTGGCATGAGCTATTCGTACAGCACTTGGAGCGCCTCGAAGGTCTCGATGGAGAGGATGTTGAGCCCCTCCCCACTGTTAATGAGGGTCTTGGTGACGCGGACGTTGCTGATGGTTGGGGTACACAGCATGGGGAGCTTGCCGGCCATAAACAAACACTTGAGCTGATCGCTTGAGTCGAAGGTGATGGTGGTCTGGGACCAGTTGAGGGGGCGCATCGCTTCAGTCTTCAGGAGAGTCGCATTCACCTCCCGCGTGAATTGCTTGAAGGCACGGTTCGATGTTGGGGCCTGGGCGCCGCCCAAAATACAAGCCACCGCCTTGATTTCTAGAGGGTCGTCGCGCCAGCGGTCCTCACGAGGCAGGTCATGCCAACGGTCGTCCCGGGTTTGATCGCGCCAGCGGTCCTCCTTAGGCTGATGGCGCCACCCCTGAGACGACTCCCTATTGTCCCTGCGGCCTCCACTGCGGCCACCGCAGCGTCCGAAGCCTCGGTCGCCTCGGCTGGGGCACCTGCCGAAGTGCGTGGTGCGGACAGTCGAAGTTCTTCGCGGTCGGCGGTGTCGTGGTTGTTGGTGCCATGGAAGTTGCAGGTCGGCCTTCCTCCTGGGGGATGTTCCTCTCCTCGGCTGCACTTTGCCTTAGGCTGGGCCGCACTCACCACTGGGGCCTTGCGCTTTGCTTCCTTGGCCTTGGTCTTATTCTCTTTTGGCTCCGCTGCCGGAGGCTCGCGGAGTGATAGGCGGACCTCCTCGGCCTTGGCGCACTTGTTCGCCAGGTTGAACATCTCCAGGGCAGAGCATAGTTCGTCATTCATGGCGAGCTCCTTCTTCATCTTGAGGTCCGTGACTCCGTCGGTGAAGGCCGAAATGATGGCCTCCTCCGACGCCTTGGGGATCTTGAGGCACGTGGTTGTGAACGTTGTATGAACTTGTGCTGGGTCTCCCCATCCTACTGCTTGATACGGCGGAGGTCGTTCATGGTGGGCGCGCGGTCGCGAGTGCCTTGGAAGTTGGCGATGCAACATTTGCACAGACCATCCTAGGAAGTGATGCATGCCTCCGAGAAGTTGCAGAACCAGGAGAGTGCGCCGCCCTTGAGCACCATGTGGAACCAACACACCATGACCTTGTCGTCTCCTCCTGCCACCCGGATACTCAGCGAGTAGAGCTATAGGAACTCGGCTGGTTCTGGGGTGCCGTCATAATGGGGGGGGGGGGGTAGGTCAGGCTTGAATTTGCAGCGCCAGGCAGTCGGGTAGAGCTTTGGGGCGATGGCGAGGCAGCCGACCAGCTCGACGTGCGCCGCGTGCGCGAGGGTGACATGGTCTTGATGCTCCTGTGGGGCCGCCTCGAGCGGTATCCGCTGTAGCGTTGGGTCGGCAGTGCTGGGAATGCACGTGCGTTGGCGCGCGGTCGGGGAACCACTTGGCAGCTTACTTCATCCCCCGGCCTCGCCCTCGGTTCGCGAGGCCGGTCACGGGGGCGCGCTTCATGGGGGCTCGGCTCAGCGTCGCATTGCGGAGGCAGAGGCTGCGCGTCTTGTGACACATCGTGTGCTGGGGACAGTTGGGGTCTAAGCGAGTAGGAGAGCGCCAGAGCATCGCCGGCAGCGCTGACGAGCTCTGCAAGGCACCCAAGCCAGTCGTCGTAGTGGTCGGGAGTAGGGCGGTAGCGAAGCAGTTCGTTAGCCATGGTGAGCGCGCTCGCGCAACGGACCTAGCCGAACATGAGAGGACGAACCAGAGGCTAGGATGATCGATGGAGTGGCGGCGTGGCCATCGCGCTGCGTGGTGATCGGCTGAGAGGAGTCTTGTTGCTCGTGGGCGTCGGGGCCCATGGCGGCGATCGTCACCGGCGAGGGTGACCTGCGTGCACTGGCACGGCCCACCGACGCCATCTGGGAGATACGGGTGGCACGGCGCTCGGCGAGGGCTTGGCAAGCGTCCGTCATCATAGCGGCGAGGTAGGAGGAGATCTTGGCTTGAGGGAGACTCCGACAAACCCCCTACCTAGCGTGCCAAATGTCGGATTTCGGGCTCCGCAAAACCCTTAAGATTCGAACACAGGGGCGTGTGTGAAGAGCTCCCGATGGCCTTGTACAACCTAGTTCACTACTCGATGAACACATCAAAGAACTCACATGATGACGAGGAAGAGAATGAACACGACAGTTTACCCAGCTTTAGGCCGCTGCAAAGCATAATACCCTACTCCTGGCTTTGGTGGAATGCCTCTCGAGGAGGTGTGGTGGATGAACAATTCCAGTGTTTCGGAGCCTCTTGAGCGATCTCAGTGGTGTTTGAGGCTTCTTGTGATTTGGGGGTCATTGAAAGATGGAGTTGGTGGATACCCCTTTTACGGTGCAACCTACCCTCCATATATAGTGGTGGCCCGGGTCCCCTTCCCTTATTTCAATGGCGGGAAGGGATCCCACAACGGCCAATTTTTAAGGGGGTAGGGGTTTGTGCTTGCCCTTCCCAAAGGCGGTGTTCGTCTGCATAGCAACTCTTGATAGCGCAGGGACGGGCTCAGCGATGACATCCACCCTGCGGGTCGGGTGGTTGTGGTCTTCTTGCACCGGAATGGAAACCTTTGGGGGTGCTTTGGGAACCCGCATACATCCTTGCTCCCTTTGCACCAAAGGGAATCTGATCCGGATGGCGCACTGGCGCCCGCCTATCGTTCCTTGTGTCACCCTTGACTCCCGAGGCCAGGTCTTGCATAGAAACCTCCGCCGCTCCGGAGGGGTCCTAAGGAGGGCCATCCTTTGCGGGCCTTTTCGCCATTCTTCCTCGCGAGGCTAGGGCCCCCGCGAGGGCCTTATCCTGAGTGGGGCCTCACCTTGCTGTGTTTGGTTGATGAGATGGGCCATGCCCTGGGCTGCAGGCAGGCAGGTCTGGGTACCCCCGTTCCCAAAACGCTAACACTACCCAAAGTTTTCTTAATGGTAGAATCCGCAAGAGGCAAGTTTAGGGAACACTCTTCAATATTAGTGAGACCAAGCACATCACATAAAGTTGTAGGTATGGTCGAACCACAAGCACTAAGGTCACATAGAGCATTGAATTCATATTTATTTTACTTTATTTTGGTAGTAGGTTCCCACTCATCATGGAATTTTCTTGGAATAGAAACTTCAACTTCAAGTGTCTCATTATAAGCTTTTATTATAGCTTCTTCTATATGTTTGGTAAAAGCTTTATTTTGTTCATAAGCATTGGGTGAGCTAATAGTGGATTGAAGCAAGGAAATACATTCTACAAAATAGAATTTATCATATTTAAAGTCCTTGTAATCCAAGATAGTCGGCACATCACTAGTTAAAGTTTTGACCTCTCCAAACCCACTTTTTCAGTTTTAGCATCGAAATCATCACCCTCCAAGCAAACGGGGCGCTTCTCAACTAGAGTTGACTCATGTCTAGTCCCTTTATATTTTGTATTCAGATAAGAAAACAAAGATTCAATAGGATAATCACCAATCATTTTAAGATCTTCATAATGATTCCGGTAAAAACCGGATAGAAGAGTTTTTTCTAAGAATTCCCGCTTAGCTCTCAACTTAGCAGTCCTCTCCTTACTTTCATTAATAGATATTTGGATAAAATTATTAGTCTCATTAAAATCATTCTTGGGTGGCAAAGCTTTATTTTTAAAAGTTTCTACATCAAGAGCTATTATATCCATGCTTTTAGCCAAAGCATCAATCACATGCAACTTTTCTTCTACCATAGCATTGAAAACCTTTCGAGAATTAATAAATTCCTTAATTGTGTTCTCAAGATCAGAAGGTACGCTATTAGAATTTGTAGAATAATTTTTGTAAGAATTACCATAAGCATTTCCATAGTTGTTAGAGCAATTACCGCGATACGTTCTAGAGTTGAAATTTCATCTATAAGCATTGTCATTGAAATTATTTCATGAGATGAAGTTTACATAAATAGAATCATTATTTTGCTCAATCAACTTAGACAAAGGTATATCACCGTGATCAACATGAGTATTTTTACTAGGAACCATATTCATAAGAGCATCCACTTTTTCACTCAAAGTATCGATTTCTTTGATAGAATTTACCTCCAGACCAATTGGAGCTCTTTCAGTATGCCATTGAGAATAATTTGTCATAATGTTGTCCAAAATTTTTGTGGCATGTTGTAAGGTCACATCCATAAAGGTAACACCTGCAGCAGATCTATTAGATTTCTAGACACAAAGTTTAGTCCATCATAGAAGTTTTGGATAATCATCCAGAAGCTTAAACCATGAGTAGGGAAATTTCTTATCATCAATTTCATTATCTCCCAAGCTTGTACAACATGTTGTTGATCTTGTTGTTTAAAATTCATTATTTGATTTCTAAGGTAGATGATCTTAGCGGGAGGAAAATACTTGGCAATGAAATCATCTTTACACTTATCGCAAGTTCCAATACTATTACGAGATAAAGATCAAAACCAAGATTTATCTTTATCTCTTAGTGAAAAAGGAAATAATTTTAATTTCACAATATCATTATCCATATCCTTTTTCTTTTTAATATGACATAATTCAACAAAGGTATTAAGGTGTGACGCGGGATCCTCGTTATGACTTACCAAAAATTGATCTTCCATGACAAGATTTAGCAATGCAGCATTAATATCAAAAGCCTCCGCACTAGTGGAGGGTGGTATAGGAGTACTAATAAAATCATTATTATAAATATTCGATAAGTCACACAACTTAGTAGTATCTTGAGACATGGTGACCGAACAAGCAAAGCAATAAGCGAGACAAGTAAACTAGCAAGTAAACCAAGCAGAGAAGGAAACTAGTAACTAGCAAAGATAAATATTTTTGTTTTTTTGATTTTTGTGAGACAAACTAAATATAACAGAAAATAAAAATAAGAAAAAGTGAATCACAATTTGTGAAAAGTTACTTGATAGTTGGTGACGGTATTCCTCGGCAATGCCAGGAGAAATCATTCCTGATACTTGTGATTTGCGTTGGGTTTTCCGTGAAGAGGAACGGGTTATCGCAGAACAATGCGGGTAAGTATGTCCCTTAGTTACAAAACCAAGGTTCATAGAAGCAATTGGAATACCAATCCTCAATCGCCTTCAGCAGCTGTACAGAAAAGAACAAACAACTTGCATCCAAAGCTGGCAAGAGGGATGTCAATTCCTTTGGTCTCGTTATTTGCAAGCAAGTGAGTTTTGTAGAAAATTGTAAATGTAAAAATAAAATAAAATAAAATAAATGGAAGTAAGGTAGTAGAAGTGTTTCTAAATATTTAAGTCAATAGTCCCGGGGGCCGTAGTGTTCTCTAGTGGCATATCTCATTGAAATAGCATATGGTGGGTAAACAAATTACTATTGAGTAATTGATAGAAAAGCGAATAGTTATGTGATTTTCACGACAATGATCATGTGTATATAGGGATAACGTCCATAAGAAAACAGTCTGACTCTTGCCTGCACCTATTACTATTACTCCACTCATCAATTGTTATCCATCATGCATCTAGAGTATTAAGTAAAACAGAGTAATGCTTGGAGAATGATGACATGATGTAGACAAAGTAAACTCAACCAATATGAATTAACCCCGTCGTTTCATCCTTAGTAGCACCAATACAAATACATATCTTGTCCCCTAGATTGTCACTGGGATATGGAAACTCGTCAGCTTGAACCTACCACAACGCACCACTCCCATCGAATAAATATCAATCTAGTTGGAAAAACTATGTATATAGATCGGAGCGCATTATGAAGCTAAAATGATCATGCAAATAAGAATCATAGTATTCAGGTTTTACTCAAATACTTTTCATGAATAATCTGAACATAAACTCAAAATTCATCGGATCCCAAAAAACGCACCATACAAAGGGATTACATCAGATAGATCAAGGCAAAGATGCGATGAACATTGTATTGAAGATCAAGAGGGAGAAAGATTTCTATGTAGGTACTACCTACGGACCCGTAGGTCTATGGTGAACTACTCACACATCATCATGAGGGCATCAAGGTTGATGAAGAGGCCCTCGGTGATCGATCCCCCTCCGGCAGTGTGCCAGAAAGGAGCTCTAATGGGATCCCATTGGAACAGAAACTTGCGGCGGCATATAGAATGTTTTGGGAGATCCTCTAGGGTTTTCGGATTATTGGAGAATTTATAGGCCAGAGAGAGACGTCGGGAGAGCCACGAGGGGGCCACCACATATCAGGGCGCCCCCTGGGTGCACCATGATGTGCGATGGGGCCCTCACGTGCCTCCCCACCTCCTCCCAAAGCTTTGAGGTCTTATTTGTGTCCAATAAAAATCATCAAGAAGTTTCGTGGAAATTGGACTTCGTTTGGTACTGTAAACCTGAAAAGTTAAAAACATGCAGAAAACAACAGCTGGCACTGGGAACTGGGTGAATAGGTTAGTGCTCAGATATATTATAAATTGGTAAACAAATGCCCAAAAAGTATCCTAGAATGATAATATATGAGCATGGAATAATAAAAAATTATAGATACATTGGAGACGTATCACCAAGCTAGCAAGTCATCCGAAAGGATGCAAAACTTGGTTTTATTGTAAGAGCACCGCCCCCGCAGGCCAACCCACGCCACCGATTTTCTGGGATGGCCAACTGAAGGTCAACAAAAATTGCTAGCACGAGTGCTATTGAAGCTGAGATCCCTCAATGCCAATGGTCTCATAGGGATCATTCTGATCCATTGTTGGATAACCCGACAGATTCAACCTGTCAGCATAAGAAGTGACTTAATGTGCAACTACACCGGCTAGTTAAAGGATGTGCATCGCTTCAGTAAGAAAGATTTGACTGACAATGCCATCAACAAGTTGACGAATAATTTATTTGCTCATTCTAAAGAAAAGTGTAGCATAACCGGGCTGGCTCCATTCAGCTTGAAGAATCCAGTTCCTCCAGTATGCACTTTATTAACTTTGTCTAATTTCCCCTTTTTACTTTTATTTGGTGCATCATACTTACTGCCCGGCTTATATTTCTGCAGGTTGGCTCTGATTATTGGAGGACCATTTCCAAGGCTACTACTCCTTCTTCAAGCCGAATGAATGTCTCACAAGCTCGGGAGAAGAGTCTAAGGTAGAGCTTGATTCACTTGGCTGTTTACTCATGAAACTTGATCACACCAAGACCAGACAAGCCGACAATGTTGAGGCAATTTCGATTTACTCCAACTCATCAGAAACGTGCATCCCCAAGAAACCAAGACAAGTCATCAGGAAAGTTAAGTTTTCTCACCCAAATGCTCACGTAGATTCCAACTTTATTTTGAAGAAAACTCAACACACTGTCCAATCAAAGCGCAAGATCCGAAGCATCTCGAGCGAGTGAGCACCTGGCTTATCTCATGAGTTGGCTATTCGTAGGTGTCATGTTGAGGTGCCACATAGTCCATCTCACTTGTGATGTAACATGCTATACAAACGGGTTTTAACCCCTTTCCGCAACGTAGTTCCAAACTAATGCCTTGCATGTGTGGGCGATAAGGGGGTCCATCCCACATGACACCGCAAAACCGTCGGCGATGGTGGCCAATGAATGCAAATGATCTCCCAATATAATCGTGTGCAGTGCAGGAACAGATCGCACACATAATCTTTTGGTCATACTGTTGGGGAACGTTGCGTGGGAAACAAAAAAATCCTATGCACACGCAATATCTATACATGGTGATGAGCATCTACGAGAGGGAGAGTGGATCTACATAACCTTGTAGATCGCTAAGCGAGAAGCATTAAGAAACGCGGTTGATGTAGTCCAACGTCTTCGCGATCCAAATTGCCCAGCATACCGCGATCCAATCATGATCCATCTCGTGATCCAATAACGATTCGTCTCGTGATCCCATCACGATCCGTTTCACACTCAAATCACAAATCGTCTCACGATCCTGATCACGGTCCTTCTGATCTAGCGCCGAACGGACGACACCTCCGTGTTCAGCACACGTACAACTCGATGACGATCTCCTCCTTCTTGATTCAGCAAGAGGGAGGAGAGAGGTACATGAGTTCTCTGGCAGCATGACGGTGTGGCGGCAATGGTGGTGGAACTATTCTGGCAGGGCTTTGCCTAAGCACCACCAAAATTAGACTAGAGGAGAAAACGATCTAGAGGAAGTAGAGGGAGCACATGGCAATTAGGGTTAGCTCTCCCGTCTAAATCCTATAGTATATATAGGAGGGAGGGAGGGGAGGAGGCAGCCTCAAACCCTCAAAACATGGCTGAAATTGGAGGTGGAGGAGTCCTACTCCAATCCTACTAGGACTAGGAATCCTCCTCTCCACTTGGAAACACTTTCCACCTTTCCACCTTTGGGTTTTCCCACTGCTAGCTGCATGGGCCTTAGTGGGGGGTTCGGCCAGCCCACTAGGGGCTTGTTTGGCACCTCCCACAGCCCATGAGGTCTTTTGGGTTGAGACACCCCTCCCGATGGTCCCCCGGCACCCTGCCGGCACTCCCGGTACACTACCGGTCAGCCCGAAACTTTTCCGGTGACCAAAACAGGACTTCCTATATATCAATATTTACCTTCGGACCATTCAAGAGCTCCTCATGCCGTCTAGAATCTCATCTGGGACTCCAAACAACCTTCTGTCACCACCATACATAACACTATGCTATCGAAACATAACTGAACCTTAAGTGTGCAGACCCTGCGGGTTCGAGAACTATGTAGACATGACCGAGACACCTCTACGGTCAATAACCAATAGCAGGACCTGGATGCCCATATTAGTTCCTACATATTCTATGAAGATCTTTATTGGTTGAACCTCTATTTCAAGGATTCAGTTAATCCCGTATGATGTTCCCTTTCTTCAGCAGTATGTTACTTGCCCGAGATTCGATCGTCGGTATCTCTATACCTAGTTCAATCACCTTACTGGCAAATCTCTTTACTCATTCTGTAATACAAGATACCATGGCTAACACTTAGTCACATTGCTTGCAAGGCTTGATGTGATGTTGTATTACCGAGTGGGCCCTGAGATACCTCTCCGTCACACGGAGTAACAAATCCCAATCTTGATCCATGCAAACTCAATAGACACCCTCGGAGATACCTGTAGAGCACCTTTATAGTCACCCAGTTACGTTGCGACGTTTGATACACACAAGGTACTCCTCCGGTGTTAGTGAGTTGCATGATCTCATGGTCATAGGAATAAACTGACATGATCATATGCTATGTTTATAGTTTGGGTCTTGTCCCTCACATCATTCTCCGAATGATGTGATCCCGTTATCAAATGACATCTCATGTCCATGGCTAGGAAACCTTGACCATCTTTGATCAACGAGCTAGTCTATTAGAGGCATACTAGGGACATGGTGTTGTCTATGTATCCACACATGTATCTGATTTTCCGGCCAATACAATTATAGCATGAATAATAAACGATTATCATGAACAAGGAAATATGACAATAACCAATTTATTATTGCCTCTAGGGCATATTTCCAATAGTCTCCCACTTGCACTAGAGTCAATAATCTATCTCACATTACCATGTGATTTACATTGTTATGAATCTAACACCCAATGAGTTCTGGGGTTCGATCATGCTTTGCATGTGAGAGAGGTCTTTAGTCAACGGGTCTGCGACATTCATATCTGTGTGTACTTTGCAAATCTCTATGTCATACTATAGACACTGCTACCACATTCCACTTGGAACTATTCCAAATGGCTGCGCCACTATACGTATCCGGATTGCTACTCACAGTCATCCGGATTGGTGTTAAATCTTGCATCAAGGTAACCCTTTACGACGAACTCTTTATCACCTCCATAATCAAGAACTATTTCCTTAGTCCTCTAGTTACTAAGGATAATCTTCACCGCTATCCAGTGATCCACTCGTGGATCACTCTTGTACCCCTTGGCAGACTCATGGCATGGCACACACAGGTGCGGGACACAACATGGCATACTATACAAAGCCTATGAATAAGGCATAGGGGGACGACCCTTGTTCTTTCTCTTTCTTTTGCCGTGGTCGAGCTTTGAGTCTCACTCAACTCCACACCTTACAAATCAGGCAAGAACTCCTTTGAATGATTGACGGGATTATTACCCCTAGGTAGGACAAAGCAATGGGGTTCTCTTATCCTCTTCAAGAAAAATCACATCGCCGGCTGTGTCATGGCTGGCTAGTGCGCGACCAACACGCTCGTTGCCTGCTGGCTTGTGGCCGGCTCTACGAAGAGCCGGCCCGGTCCTGGCCGCCTGGGCCACAACTGTCTGCCCCCAGGTCGGCTCCCCCGTTGACCCGTGGGGAAGCAAGCTCCCGTCCCATCCCACTTCATGCGGGTACGACGACAAGACAAGACCCCCACGATGGGTCCCAATGTTGCCAAAGTAACCGCTCACATGCGGGCGGGTATGGCTACAGTCCAGCCAGTCATACCGCTGACCTTGGCTGACCGCGATCGGTCATGGCAACAGTGTCGCCATGCCTCCGCACACACCATTACCTACCCCTGCATGGCTACAGTGCCGCGGACTTCGGCCGGCTGGCGGAAGACAATGCCGCTCGGGCGGCCCGTGCCATAGCAAGTGGGCGCGGGCCAATCGCGGAGCCGGCTGCCAGGCCCCATTGGGCAATGGGACCACGTAGCCGGTGGACCCTGCCGACGACAAGACAACTCAAGATGTGGGCCCACTAGCCAGCCCAAGAGGCTGCCAGTCGGCCCCCCATGCAGTATCTTAGGAATATTGTAAGGCGGGGGGTTGGCCTATAAAACCCCTCGGAGCTCCCCCATGTAGGGGAGGATCTCCCCCCCCCCCCCGCGCCCACACACACATACACTCACATGTAGAGAGGAACACCTCGTTCCATTGTCACCTTCATAGCAAGGGAAGGGGAGCCGGCTGCTCCTTCTTCCACATCTTGCTACAGCTCCAGGAGCACCATTGTAACATCTCCTCATCGATCAACTAAATCAGGCAGGACTAGGGGTATTACCTCCCACGGAGGGCCCCGAACCTGGGTACATCATGTGTCATTCACCGCTTGTGCCTAATCCCATTCCCGGAGCCCGTCAGCGTCCTACGGCCCCAACCACCTTCCATAAGCCTACCTATGGCATCTATCGTGAGAAAACGACGATAGTTGGCGCCCACCGTGGGGCCGTATGCGGCGCCGGCCGGATTCATGCTCCGGGCGGGACCCTTTGCCACTTCCCGTGGCCGCCGCACGTCCGGATGAAACCGCAGGCTCGTGGGGCTTTCTCCGGTAGGCCCTATGGGTAGCTTCATTGACCTCGCGCTCGACATCGACGCGCTCATCGAGCGCTTTAGCAGGCTAAGCCTTGCCGAAGTGTCGGTCATCGACGAGTACCCCAACCAGGTGCTCGCCTGCACCGACCCTCCCACGTCCATGGGAACACTCATTGCGACCCAGTCCAGCAGCTCCCACGTCCGCATGGGAGTGATAGTCATCACCTCCACCACCTCTTCTGGTGGGGCGAGGGTTGGGGCTGGCGCCGCCGCGGCCCGCACCGGCCCCTTCCGACCCGCTCGGTGCGGACCTCCGAGGTCTGAGCACCCCCATCTCTCCAACGGCGAACCCTGACGCCGCCCTAGCCGAGAAGGAGGCAGCTCGCCACCTGCTGTTCGAGGATGCCAGCGCCCTCGTAGCTGCACAGCGCCGCATGGAAGCCGCCGAGCGGGAGTACGCCTCCGCCTACGGCCTTACCCCGGTTGGCACCGAGCCCATCCGGCTTGGGGCTGTGCCCGACCGCGACCGCGTAGTCGCGGAGATCCTCGGCGGCAACATGCCCGTCTATGACACCCCCGCGGCCCCGCGGGCCGCCAAGGTAGCCTACGAGGATATGGATACCTTGGAGGGCGGAGAGCATGCCTCCCGCGAGCGTCATAGCAAAGAACTCATCGACGCTGCCGACATGCAACTATACCTGCTCACTCCCAACGGGGCCGCCTCTGAAGGCCCCTGCCTCGAGGGCGAGAGCGTCGGGACTGCTGGCCATCAGCCGGCCCAACACTCCTGCTCCCCTCGTGCCTCTGGCCGCCGGGTCGATGAAAGCAACCCTCGGCGCTCCCAGCTGTCGGGGAGCGAACAACCGGCTATGAATAGCTGGAACAGCAACAACCCGACTCGTAGCAACCACCACAATGAGGCACCGGCTGGCGGAAGCCGGCGCAGCCGCGGGCATATGCCGCCTCCGTGGCACGAGCCGGCTCGGTCAATCCCGCCTACCATCCGCCCAAACTCTCAGCTCGGCTTGGGCAGCGGGTCCCCCACAGCGAAAATGCCTGTCTCTGCATCGACCGGCTCGCATAGTCGGCCCTCCTCGAGGGGGAGGGCTCGATCGGCCTGACATGCTTCGGCCCTCGAATCCGCAATGAACCGTTACCAACCAAATTCATGCTCCCCCGAGACTCCTCAAAGTACAACGGGGCCACCTAACCCAAAGACTGGCTGATCGATTAGACCACCGCAGTAAGCTTCACTAGGAGGAACAAGCGAGTAGCCGTCTGCTATGCCCCCCTCATGCTGATCGGTTCGGCCCGCACCTAGCTGAACACCCTGGCGGCTGGAAGCATCAATACTTGGACAGACTTCGAGGAATCGTTCATTCGCAACTTCACCGGCACCTACAAGCGGCCTGGCTGCCCCAATAAACTAGCCATGTGCATTTAGGGGTGTAACATCCCAAAAATTCCATTTTGGAATGTTATGAAATATAGCTATGCATCCATCATCATCATTGCTTGAATACCTGTATTGTTGAAATGTTCTTTCAAAAATTCTGAAAGCCCTTTCTACTTTCCCTAAGTTGCTTTCACCTATTTGAAATCTTGGTAAAATGTTCAAAATAAGAGGGGAGTAACATGACACTCCACACCAGGGTCATTTTGGTGATCTATTTGAACAAAAATAACCAGGAGTTGTTTTGAAAATATTTGCAAAAAGGTTTTAAAAACAAATAGGCAATTTCTAAAAATATTATTTTTCTCAAAGTGTTCAAATGACATAATAAAAATGTTCATTAAATGGAATTTATTATTCTGTTAATTTTGATATATAATACTCCTATATTTAGAGAAGATTTGAATGCTTTAAAGGTTTTTGAAACGCTCTGGAAAATCATTAAAAGAAAACGGTAACGGTTTCTGTATTAAACGGGCCGGCCCACGGGCAGTTACTCGCGGATTTAATACCCACCGGCCGACCGACGCGCAACGGACACCCCCTCTCTCACTGACACCGGGCCCCACCTCGACCGACCGTTTCGCCCGCGCGGTCGCCTCCTTCCTCTCGCCCGACCTCATCGCCGGCAGTTACTTCCCCGGATCTCTCTCCCCTCTCTTCCCCCGCACTCCCCAGCGCCCCCTATATGTACCGGCCACTCCCCGCATCCATTTCCCCCCAAATCCCCTCTCTCCCGTCGCCAGAACGCTGCTAAATCACTCGCCGGAGTTGCTTCGACCATCGGAGCTCCCATTGCTCGTGCCCGTCGCTCCACTCTTCCCCTCGCCCCTCCGACCTCACCATTCGACGCAGGACGTCCACCGCAACCGTCTGAACCCCATCGTTGCCTCCCTCGACCACCAGAGCCCCCTCCGGCGACGTCCTCGACCACCGGCCGTCGCCACCATCGCCGGAGTTCCACCTCCCTCTCCGGTAAAGTCTTCGAGCTCACCCCATCCATCGGATCCCCACTCAACGGTCCCGATTAGATTGATTTTAAACCCCGAAACATTTTCCATTAGATATTGGTCGCCCGCTCGAAACCATCCAACACACGCGCCCCCAACCAATAGGAAGGCGCCACGTAGCCCCGTGGCCGTTGCATATCTAGTTTTCTTTTCTGTTTTTGTTTTAGTTAACAGAGTGAGTTCAAATTTTGTTTTGCTTATATCTTTTAATCTGTTTAATCTTTTTAATCTGTTTAACAGAGTGAGTTCACATTTTTCATGTAGTGTCACCCTGTACTTTGAAATTTCAAATTTGAACCCTAAAATTTGAATTGAATCAAATTTGCTCAAAACATTCAAATCTGTATAACTAGAATTTGAAAATAGATTTTGACATGAATCTTTTTGCTACTGTTTGGTATTAGTTAGGACTACCTCCATGTCAGGTTTGAGAATTTTTAGGATGATTATTGTTAGTGTGTTAGCTATAAATAGAATCTTCCTAGTATTAAAGTATAGTTTTATTTACTTAGTTTTAGTTAGTTTAACTTAGATTTAGTTTTAATTTGTTTAGTAGGTTCTGTTGATTAAACATTTATTGTTCTACTTATTGGTAATAAAAATATAAAATTGTTTAGTTTATTTCTTTGTTAATATAGGAATCACAATTTCTTTTCAAATAGGTTTATTTTGATTAAAACAACTAGTTAGTAATAGTTTTGCTTTCAAACAAAGTTCTATATAATAAATTCTGTTTTCTAAGACAAGTTTATTTGTAAATTCTTACCTGTTAAGAACATGTTTTGTTAATAAATAATAAGTTTTGTTTTGCTCTTTTGTTAGTAAAACTATAGTTGTTTCATATAGTGTTTATCAAAACTTTCAAAAACTTTACTAAAAGTTTTCCCAACAAACTTAATTTGGTTTTATTCTGTTTATTAATAAAATATTTTATTGTTTTCTTGCTGTCAACTATTGTTTTGGTTAATACCAATAGTTTCATTATGTTAGTAGTGTTTTATCAATCATCTTTTAGAAAACAAAACTTTGTGTGTTTTCTTGCTTGTGATTTTTGTGCATTGTTTTGTCTTGATTGTTTACTAGTTCTTGGTTGATGGTTGTGAGTTACAATATTTTGTTGTATGCCTATTTGAGTGCTCTTGTTTGCTTCGTTAGATAAATGAATGAGTGTTTGGTGTGATATGTTTGTTGCATTGCATATGGGTAGTGAATTTCTTCTTTTAGGCCCTTGTTCTATTCTAATTCTCACCCCTCTGGAAACGGCAAGATGCCTCCATGACGTGAGTCCGATTTCACCTTCCCGCCGGAACTCACGCAACTCCTTCAGCAGCAGAACGCACTGATGCACCTATTGATCCAGAATCAGACCAACAACCAGAACAACAACCACCACCATCCACCCCAGGCTAACAATCTCACCCATTTTCTGAGGTTGAACCCTCCAACTTTCTCAAGCAGCACTGAGCCCATTGTAGCAGATGACTGGCTCCATAAGATGGAGAGAGAACTCGTCACCGCTGGATGTACTGACGCTGAGAAGGTGCATTTTGCCGCACATCAACTTGAAGGACCAGCAGCTTCATGCTGGGAGAATTACACCACCACCTATCCTATTGCTGATGTGACTTGGGAGCAGTTCAAGCTTGCTTTCCGCACCACACATGTTTTAGCTGGAGCCATGAGTCTGAAGAAGCGCGAGTTTCGCAACTTGCGCCAGGGAAACCGTTCTGTGGCTCAGTACGTGAATGCCTTCAGCACATTGGCACGTTATGCACTAGGAGACGAGGCCGATGATGCGGCCAAGCAGGAGAAGTTTCTGGAAGGACTCAACGATGAGTTAAGCATGCAGCTGGTAGTGGCTACTTTCAACAACTACCAAGAGCTGGTGGACAAGGCCCTCATCTTGGAGGGTAAACATCAGCAAATTGAGAACCGCAAGCGGAAGTACACTCAGGGGAAGTTTAACTCTGGAGCTCATCATAAGCCCCGCTACTCCCCGTACTCAGGGAATACCGGATCAGGGACTGGTAAGTTTGGAAGGCACACTCATGATGTGCACAACCATGGAGGCCACAACCATGGAGGAAATGGGAATGCCCGTCCCAACCATGGCAATTTCAAGACTGACAATGGGAATGGGAACAACAACCAGCACCGTCATGCTCCTACTCAGAAGGATCTGAGCCGCATCACCTGTTTCAAGTGCCAGAAGACAGGGCACTATGCTACTGAGTGTCCCCAGAGCAAGCAGGGAAATGGAAACGGCAACTCCATAGCCAAGAAGCCAAATCCGTTTCCTCGTGCCCAGGTGAACCACCTTGACGTGGAAGAAGTTTATGATCAACCCGAGACTGTGGTTGGTAAGTTTTTATTGCATTCACGTCCAGTTACAGTACTTTTTGATTCCGGTGCAACTCATTCATTCATATCAAGGGTAGTTGTGGATAAGTATGGTTTGCCCACTAAAACCCTTAGTCAACCTATTAAGGTCAGTTCCCCAGGAGGTATGATGATGGCAGGGATAGGATGCCATGCTTTGAAACTCAATATAGGAAACCATGTTTTTCCCACCGACCTCATCGTCTTAGAATCCCAGGGATTGGATGTAATCCTAGGCATGGATTGGATGACCAAGTATGAAGGAAATCTTGATTGCCCTAGCAAGTCTGTTTCACTCACCACCCCGGAGAACAAGAGGATTAAGTATGTATCCCGACGCACACGTATGAGTGCTAGGTTAAATGCCCTCACAGGAGTTGTTCAGGAAGAAGTACCCATGGTAAAAGACATTCCGGATGTATTCCCGGAAGAATTACCAGGCATGCCACCAGATAGGGAGATTGAGTTCCTAATAGAGCTACAGCCAGGGACAGCCCCAATTTCCAAGAGACCCTATCGGATGCCCGCAAATGATCTAATGGAAATCAAGAAGCAGATTAAGGAACTATTGGACAAGGGATATATTCGCCCAAGTTCTTCACCTTGGGGAGCCCCAGTTCTTTTGGTGGAGAAGAAGGATAAAACCTTGAGAATGGTAGTCGATTATCTTGCCTTGAACGAGGTGACTATCAAGAACAAGTACCCTCTGCCAAAGATTAATGATTTGTTTGATCAACTAGTAGGCGCCAAAGTATTCTCTAAGATCGATCTTCGATCAGGGTATCACCAACTGAAGATTCGTGAACAGGATATACCCAAAACAGCTTTCACCACAAGGTATGGCTTGTATGAGTATACAGTCATGTCCTTTGGTTTGACTAATGCTCCTGCCTACTTCATGAATTTGATGAACAAAGTGTTTATGGAATATTTGGACAAGTTTGTCGTGGTGTTCATCGATGACATTTTGATATTCTCCAAGAACGAGGAAGAACACAAGGAACATCTGCGTTTAGTTCTGGAGAAGCTAAGAGAGCATCAGTTATATGCCAAGTTCAGCAAATGTGAATTTTGGCTGACGGAAGTCGGATTCCTTGGACATGTTATTTCCGGAGAAGGAATAGCCGTAGACCCCGCTAAGGTTGAAGCCGTCACCGAGTGGAAGTCACCCACCTCAGTTAAGGAGATCCGTAGTTTCCTCGGACTTGCCGTAGACCCCGCTAAATTTTCTTGAAGCGGGGAAGAGAACCCTGTTGTTTTGGCCTACCCAGGGGTAATAACCCCGTCAGTAGTCCCCAAAGCCAGCGGGGTCCGCGTCCGGCAGACGGAAGGGAGCCAGCGGCTTCCCCCTAGTGGTACCCGCCTCTCGTGCCAGGCCGAAAAACCAGCCGGGTCGGTAGCCGTACCCAACGCCTCGGGTCCTGACGCGCCTCCGCGGGACCTGGGCTAGCCCGTAGTGCGCCACGTGACGATAATGATGTCGTGGGTCCCGCGCACGTGGGCAGACGAGACGTCGCACTAGGCCTAACCCGCTAGGCCTCGGGAGTAGCCTAGTAGGCCTCGGGACGCAGGCAGAGATCTTCTGTGCCCCGATGCGCCGGTTATGGCCCAGGATGCCCACGCACACGCAGAGATCACTGGGGACTGGGCGCAGTTAATCCCAACGTCCCCCGGTCGTGGCCTCCCCATTTAAAAGGGGTGGGACGACAGAGGGCGGAAGCACCCGCGCCCCATTTGCCCCCTCGTCTTGCATTCTCTCGTCTCCTATGCTCCCTCGCGCGCCGCCATTCTTCTCGCTCGCGACCCCGCTCACATGCAGCCCCGCCGTCATGATGGCCGAAGGGCGCTAGGGGAGTTGGGCCGGTTCCGTGGTCACGGAGGCCGCCATTGCAGAGCTCCGCTGCACGAGCATGCTGCCGCCGGTGGAGCGCGTTACCGCCCGCGCACCGGGTGGCAAGGTAGTGCCCAACCCGTAGCAAGGGGAGTTCATCGTCTTCTCTTGCCACTTCTCCCACGGCTTCCGGCTTCCGGTGAGCCACTTCTTCCGTCTCATGATAGACACATTTGACCTCCAACCGCACCACCTCGGCCCCAATGCCATCCTTTACATTGCGGGCTTTGTGACCCTGTGCGAGGGTTAATTGGGGATGCTCCCCTTAGTGGACTTCTGCAAGGCGCTGTTCTACGTCAAGGCTCTAAAAAGCGCACCTGCGGGAGCACGGTGGTGTGCTGCCATGGATTGCGCTTCCCACACTTCAGCCTCATTGACTCCGTCAAGGGTTGTCATCGGACATTCTACTATGTGAAGAATTTCGACCGGCAGCGGGATTACATCCGGCTGCCAGAGTACGTCAATGCTCCGTCCTCTGGGGTGAACTGGTCGGGGGCCGCCCTGCGCGGAACCGCTCTCGTAGAGCTCGGCTGGCTCGTGGAGCTGAGGAGCGGGGAGGGGCTGGTTGCCTACGATTTGGTGGCGGCCTTCATCGCGTGCCGGGCGCTGCCTCTCCAGATGAGGCCGCACCGGATCTGCAACATGTCCGGCCGCCGGGGCCTCTGCCGGCTGACAACCGTCGACCTGACGCCGGCTCAGGTGGCGAAGCATGTGAATGCCATCACGACCTTCAAGATGGTGCCGGCGTCGTGGACCTTCGGCAAGGAGTCGTACGACCGTCACCACCGAGCACCCCTGGTATGTTCCGTCGAGACGACCCTTCTTGTTCAAACCCTTCCAGTCGACGCCCGATCTTACTTTTCCGTGCTAACCAGAGTTGTTCCTGCGATAGAACACGTCGGATGGCCCACACCCCTAGAACTTCAAGGCGGAGCGTGACCATTCAGAATTTTAGGACTACAAGTAGGGAGGCCTGCCCGAAGAGGTGGTCGATTCCTCAGGGGATCCCGAGGAGGTGGCCGACCGAGGAGCAGGTGGGCCCAGCGTAGCCGGAGGTTCTGGCGCAGCCGGAGAGCACGGCAGAGTTTGTGAGTATCCTCCTGGTCCCACGACCAAGGACTGGACCGATGATGATGATGACGATGATGATGACGATGATGATGTTTGAATCTTCAACGCGCCTCCCCCTCAGTTCAACAGGGCCAGCGCGGGCGGAGAGAGGAGCGTCCCGCTCATGCCCCGACTGCCGGAGCCACCAGTCAGGGAAAGAGGCCGGCTCCGAAGGAGCCGACGGCCATGCGGAAGCCACCAGCGCACGCCAGGAGGGCTTTGCCCGTCGTCATTGGGTAAGTGACCTTCTTCTTGCGTGGGTTCCTTTGCTTGTTGTGGGTTGGCATATGTTTGACCCCTCACTATAGGAATCTGAGATTTTGCCGTCTGCCAGGGCGGACGGCAAAGGGGGGAAACACGGACGGCAAAGGCTCTGCCGTCAGTCAGCTGACGGCAAACTAGACGGCAAAAAAATATCTGGTAAAGAGGTAATTTGCCGTCTGCTTTCTGTACGGCGGACGGCAAAGAATCTTTTCCGTGAGGGCGTAGACGGCAAATAAAACGGGATGGCAGATCAACAGGCTGTCCCGTTAAGTGCTAATGGCAGGCGTGTCGGGGTCGACCGCTGGTGTCGGGGTCGGGGTGTCGGGGTCGGTGTGCAAAACATAATCGGAAAATATGTGACCTATCTCATAATTTACAAAACTACGACCTCCTTGGCCTCGGTGTCAGGGGTTGCGGGTCAATGGCGTCGGTAGTCAATGTCATCGAGGATCGGTGGCGTCGGTAGTCAATGTCATCGAGGGTCGGTGGCGTCGGGGGTCGGTGGCGTCCGGGGTCAAGGGTCAGTTGCTTCGGGGGTTAGTCGCATCGGTGGTCGGGAGTTAGTGGCATCGGTGGTCGAGGGTCAGTGGCGTCGGGGGTCGGGGATCAGTGACGACGGGGGTCAGTGGCATCATGTCGGGGTGTCGAGGTGTGGTGTCTGGGCATCGTGTCGGGGTGTTGGGGTGTCATGTCTGGGCATTTTTTCTTTACTAATAAACAAACCAACTAACCTAAACCTAAACAAACCTAATAAACCAACCTAAACCTAAACCTAAACTAACCTAAAACTATAACTAACTAACCTAAACCTAAACTAACCTAGAACTAAAACCAAACTAACCTAAACTAACCTAAAACAAAAACTAAAATAACCTAAACTTAAACTAACCTAAAACTAAAACTTAACTAACCTAGAAAAACAAAACAAAAACTAAACTAACTTAAACTTAAACTAACCTAAATCTGAACTAACCTAAAAAACAAACCAAAAAACAAAAAACTCACCTTATACGAAGGTCCACGGGGGCGGGGGCTGCTGGGGGAGGGCCGGCCGGGGTTGGGACCGGCCGGGGGAGGGGCGGCCGAGGGCGGGGCCGACCGGGGGAGGGGGTGGCCGGGGGCTGGCGGCGGCGCGGGGGAGGGCGGCCGGGGGAGGGGCGGCGCGGGGAGGGCAGCCTGGGAGGGGCGGCGCGGGGGCTGGCGGCAAGAGGAAGGGGCGGCCGGAGGTGGTAGGGAGGAGGCGGCGCTGGGGCGGCCGGAGGGGCGGGGAGGAGGGGTGGCGGCGCTGGGGTGGGCGTGGGGGGCGCAGAGAGAGGGGGTCACGAGGGGGTGAGATCGGGTGGGGGAGACGGCCGTTAGGGGGGCCTCTCTTTGACGTTCGCCCCCCGAGGGCAAAGAGCGGGACGACAGATGGCAAAGACAGCGCTGTTATGGGGTGGGGGAGGGGGCGTGCGGTGGGGGGGGGGGCTCTCTTTGCCGTCTACCCTCCTGCTCTTTGCCGTGAGTCAGCAGACGGCAAAGAGCAGACTGATGGCAAAGAGGATATTTGCCATCAGTGTGCTCTTTGCCGTCCGTTTTTTGGTGACTGACGGCAAATATTGCCTTTGCCGTTTGCCAGCAAACGGCAAAAAATAGGCAGACGGCAAATTTCTGAATTCCAGTAGTGCCTATGCGATTCAGGGACCCCATTGAACTTCACGACGTGCAGTCGATGGTCGATCCGACGAAAGCCACCTGCCGGCTGGCCCGCGAGCACGCGGGCACACAACGCGAGGAGAAGAGGAGGCTCGCGGAGCTACGGGCCTCGAAGTTCGGAGCCCAAGGCGGGGCGTCGCACTCTGGGACCTCAAATGGCGAGAGGCGGAGGAGGTCTACAGACCCCACGCGAGCGTCCGACTCGACGGCAAAATCGACTCGCATGTCGAGGCCGCCGTCGAGCGAGCCGCGATGCGCGGCCACGAAGCCGGCCGTGCCCTTGTCTGCGAAGGAGGCGGCCCGACTGGGGGCGGCAACTACGGAGCCGGCCCTCGAGGAGACCCGGCCGATGGTGCCGGACGTGACGCCACCCGTGGCTGAGCCGGCCCAGGTCGACGTGTCAGAGGTTCCGGTGGCCCCGGACGTGGCGCTAGAGGCGCCGGCCATGGAGACGGAGGCACCGTCTGTCGCGGTCGTTGCGCCGAGCCGGCAGGAGGAGGGGGTGGTACCAGTGCCGAGTGAGGGGCAATTGGGGACTGATTCCTGCGCCCTCGCCATTATCAATCCTCCCCTGGCGGCCAGCACCATGACGAATGCCGGGACGGGTGGCGATGATGGCCAGACCCGGAGGTCCATGCTAGACGTGATCCGGGATTGGGAGGCTTTGGCGCGCGTCCCTACCCTTCCGGTTCCCTTGGCAGGTGGCCCGGCCCCCGCGCTCCGGCTTGCGCAGAGCGTCCAAGCGGTCACCTAGGAGAGGGACCGGCTGGGCGCCCTGTTGGTGGATGGGTAGGTGGCCCAAGACTGCTTGACAGCTCATGTGGTGTGGGAGTTGACGGCCAAGGAGAAGGCCATCAAGGAAGCGGCTGACTCCGCCCAACGGACCGCCACCCTCCAAAACGAGGTGACCCGCCTTGAGAGGACACTTGAGGAGCGTAGGGTTTCCCTCGCCGAGTGGGAGGCGGCGCCGGTGTCGGAGCGGGGCTCGTCGCTCCACTTCGCCATTGAGCTGGACGACTCCTTTGAGCGTAAGTACCAGTTTTTTTGTTTTTCAGCCGACTGCTTTCTTCTTGTCCTTGCATTGCCCTCTTCTCATTCTTTCGTTTCTTCTTTAGGGCGCTTTTCAGAAACCTAGCACCGCGCTGAGCGTGCCATTGAGAAGCACCAGGAATATCTTCGGGTGCGCGGGCGCACCATCGAGGGGGATATCGCTTGGGATATGGCGGAGCTTGGGATGGCCATAGAAAACCGTCTGATCTACCTGGAGCGGAGCACGGAGCGGTTGAAGATAGCCGACAAGGAGGTCATCGCTGCCTTGTGGCCAGGTCGTGGGGCTCTCGAGAGTCGCGTGGCATTGTGGCTGGAGAACGCTGTGGCCCGACTCTAGGTTTGGAAGGCGTCAGCGGCTCGAGTCAGCGCGCAGATGGTGCTCTGGTTCGTCACGTCGCGCTACCGCGGTGTTGACCTAGACCGACTGGCCACTATGCGGGAGGAGCCGGCCAAGAAAGTGGGCGGCACGCGTGCCGGTCCTCGTGCACCGAGCCAACGAGCTCGCGACGTATGTCGAGCCCGACGAGCTCCTGATAGCCCTTAGAGAGGATGGCAAGCCGGTAGCCGAGGACTCCTTAGGCAACCCCCAAGATCCGGAGGACAAGTAGGTCACCGATGAGAGCACCGACTCCAGCACCGATAGCAGCAGCAAGATGGCTAGGACCACGGGGGCTGCCCCGAAGGCCACGGAAGCCGACCCGAAGGCCGCGATGACCTCCAGGCCGAGCGTTGATGTCACACCCAAGATGCGATCCTATCCTTAATTTGGCACGAGAGCCTCGACAGGGATAGAAGCGCATCTTGTCGTGTTGCAAGAATGGATAACATTACAAGTACATGTATAGAACAGATGAGTGTATGGAATTGGCTTACACCCACCACAGCTACATCAGAGTCACATCAATACAACAACATATTCTAGCATCATACAGAAGAGCAGGGTCCGACTATGGACGAAAACAAACGATAAAATTTCATCCATCGTTGCTATCCCAGGCTGCCGCCTAGAACCCATCCTAGATCGATGAAGAAGAAGAACTCCAAATCAAACAAGCATCACGGTCATGTCAAATCATCACATTACCCGTACCTACAACTGTTGTTGTAGTAATCTGTGAGCCACATGGGACTCATCAATCTCATTTCCAAGGGTATCAAGACTATTAAAGCTTAATGGGTGAGGTATGGTTAAGTGGTGAGGCTGCAGCAACCGACTAAGCATTTATATGAGTGGCTAACTTATGAATACATAAAGTAAAGTATGGTGGTCTACGCATAACGGACGTGAACTAGTAATGATCACTACCGATACTGAACACATGCTTATATCAAACATAACCCCACCGTGTCCTCTCTCGGATAAGGACTCACGAGAAGAGACAGTCACGGTTACCCACACAGTTGGTGTATTTTATTAGAGTTTACTTCAAGTTTGCTATGACCGGGAGTTAAACAAAGTTTCCAAGTTTTCCACATAACCGCGGGCATGGCTTCTCAAAAAGATTTAACCCTACAGGGGTGCTCCAAATCGTCCATCACAAATTAACCACACGCCGCGTGAATAAGCTCGACCACGGATCTCGTGATCATCCTAGGCAATTCCAGAGGAAATCTGACACCTCAAGATAGCCCGAAGAAGATCAGAGTTCCTCACGAAAGACATTCGAGAAAGGTAAAACAACTCCAACAAGACTGCCCGACGTGTCGACGAACCCGATAGGAGCCGTGTATCCCATTCTTAGGACACGACGGATTGTCCAAACCTCCGGTAGGCCAATCGCAGAGTTGCCCTGATAGCCATCGACGATTGACAGGTTGGACTAACACTCATGAGGAGCACTGGTCCGGGTTGTTAATTAAAGATCCTCGGGGTCCGGAAAGTCCCTATGCAATTTTATTAGTTATTAGGCAAATGTAGTACCAATGTTGGGCCTTGCCAGGCAATCTTTATCCTAAAAAAATCAAGGGGGTCCCCATAACAACCCCGAGCATGTTAGGAGTGCTCAATTATGCAATATTACACCAGTTCACAAGTAATTAGGGTGGCAAGAGTGGAACAAGAAACCGAGCAAAAGGCCAAGCCTTCCACCCTTTACCAAGTGTATAAGTGCACTAAATTAAATAGCAATAATATTATGATAACAAAAGAATGTACATGTTGTCACATTGATGCAATTGCACATGTAGCTAGAAGCACTATAAGAAGGTTGGGCTAGCGGTAACATAGCCAAACAAAGGTTTGCTAGGAAGGTGGAGGGTTAGAGGCTTTTCATGGCAATGTTGGGAGGCTTGACAAACAAGTGGTGGGTAGGGAGATATAACGATAAAAGCGGGATAACTAGCATAGCAATGATAGTAGTGGTATCCAGGGAAATGTGTCATCTTGCCTGAGACCCCGCTTGGAAGAAGAATGAATCCATGAAGAAGATGATCTGTGAAGTAGACGAACGAATCCTCACACTCCGAACGCTTTAGGAACTCCATCGAGAAGAAGCAATCTGGAAATAACAATCAACACATGGTACACCACAATATATGCATGACATGATGCGCAACAAATATGATGCATGTTATGCATGACATGGCAAGCACAACAATCAACTTCTACATATTTAGTGAAGCTCAATATGCAACGGTTGCATATTGATGAAACTCCACGATCGATTATTTAGTTCACTCTCATTTTCGTACACGACAATATTCAATGTTGTTAAACATGTCAAGAGGTGAAGCATAAGTAAACAACACTATCTAGGCATTTTAAATGAGGTCGGAAACAACATATAGTATTTCTGAAATGACCCCATATGTTAATTTTGAAATTGGTCCAGATCTCAAGTAACCATATTTTATATTTGTTAAACAGAAAAATAAAGTATACCATGTAATTCTACACGCTATTCTAGTTGATTTACATATGTGGAACATCTCAAGTGGAGCTACGGTCTAAAAGATATGACAATCACAAGATTATATGACATGAATGCAAAATGTATGAAAATGACAACCACAAGAACTTCAAAACATGGACGCAACATGATAATATCATACTACATGAAATTCTAAGAAAGTTTCATATATGGCATGCCCAAAAAGGAGCTACGGCTCAACCACAACAACCAACACAAGTTTATAGGAAATCTGCCCAAAACAGCAACGTAGCATTTTGCACACATGAAAACAACAAGCTAAAAGATTCTAAAATACACAAACTAAGCATGGGGCAGTAGCATATAACACACACTTCATTTTATCTTCACATATCATACTCAAAACATGAATTGATCACATGGTAGGAAGCTCGCAAGATGGCTAATTGAAGACAGTTTCAGACTTAGTGAAAATAGCAGTTTTTGATAGTGTAGTTTTTATCACGAAGGCATATTGACAGCAGTAAAACTATATGCTACAGGTCATATTATGGCATACAACTCAGCATCATGGTGGTAGACATTATAAGATATAAATAACTCCACTATACCAACCTCAAAGGTGTTCTAGATCACTAGCAAAACACATGGCAAGACAACAACAAAATGTTACAGATTCAAGACAGAAATATTTTGGACCCTCAAAACTGCAGTATTTTCATAGCATGTTGTCAACAACAAAATAACACCTAAACATGCATTATCATGGCAAACAAAATGTCCAGGGGCTAGTGCTCATGTCAAAGGGCATATCTCATGTACAAAATTATTTCATATCATGCATGAATTTAATCACCGGGAAATGTCAAATGGGCATCACAGCAAAAATGACATGCGCACAAACTTACTCATATGACAAATATAAATGCACAAATAAATTCAATGGATTTTTCTACCCCAAAATCATATATATTATGCATATGTTCATGTAGGAAAAATGTCACCATTAATTACGCAAGGTTATGACATAACTTATTAGCAAGTCATTTATGCAAATTAAATGCAAACAACACGTCAAACATGTATATCCTGCAAGAAAATGCAGTATAAATAGTATACACATTTTACATCTAAGACATGTTTAATTCCGATGCACGGTTAAATAATTATGACAATGCAAATTAATGGTAATTATGCAAAATGATGCAAACATCGAGCTTAGGTATCTTTATCATGGATGAAAATGAAATATTGTTAATCTACACATTTTTTTTCTAAACAGTTTTCATATATGAAACATTTTTATTTCGCTGCACGGTTAATTAAATATTGACTGTTTAAAAACATGCATTTCTGAAATTATGGAAAATCCTGTATATTAGACGATTCGGAACAAAGGGAAAAAACACTACAGTGCTGAAACTGACTAGCCCAACAGCGAATAGGTGAACGCAGCATAGATATAGCAGCATGGGCGAGGGATAGGGGGTGGCACTCACCAGAGTGGCCTTGGGACAAAACTGAAGAGGCGAGCTGGGCCTTCGGTGGCTGGGCGGCTCACGAGCGCTAGGGCGAGCGGTCGAGCGGGAGGCTATCGCCCGTCCCGTGCTCTGAGGCATGGTGGCTGACGGTTCTGCATGGTGACGGTGGCCTCTGGCAGGGTCCTCCAGCGAGGACCACGGGCAGCGGAAGGCGAGAACGGGCAGATCTGGCCATAGGCCGTCGGATCCGGTCGGTTGCGGTGTGCCACGGCAGGGGTCGGAGCTTGGGGCATCGGCGACAAGCTTCGAGCTCGGGCAGGCCTGGGTGGCAGCGGACGGCTGGCGGCGGGTCCGACAGCTGGGGTGGTGAGGCTCCTCCAGCAGGCGGTAGCGTGCTGCGGCAGGTGGCGATGGGGTCCAACGAGGCGAGGTGCGGCGGCAGGGTTGACGTGGAGGTGCGGGAGCCGAGCGGGAGGAGCTGTGGCCTCGCGCGGCGGTGGCGGTTCGGGCCCGAGCGGGCCTCTAGATGGGCTCTGCGGGCCCACGCGAGGTGAGCAACAGGGAAGGAGGCAACAGGGAGCTGGTTGACTGGGCGCGGATCCCAAGGAGGCTAGGGTTAGGCCAGATTAGGCAAGTGGGATGTTTAAATAGGCAAGGGGGCAAGGATTAGCAGTTTTTGCCCGTTTTCGGGCCATAGGATCTCAATCTGACAGTTCAGAAGTGAAGGGGTGGCTAGGTGGGCTACGGAGGCTATGTAGTTGGGCTAGGAGGGGATGAGAGAAAGAATCGTGCCCCGCGACATGAGTTGAAAACACCGAAAATGTCCGACTAATAACCTGATGATTGTGCCGCTAAGGGCGACCGTTGGGATATCAAACGAACTCTGATTGCGATGAAACATGGCAGGTGGTCTACCTACAATATCACAAGACCACATGCCAACTTCCAACTCAATTCGAGAATATTTCATATGCACTTTAAAAACAACATTTTAATTAATGTTGCGGGCGCGTGCGTGTGTGGTTGGTCTCGAAATGGTCACCGACGTGAACGGAGAGAACCGGCAACTATGATTGGATGCAAGTTTTCGAAAACGAGTGCGGCTGCTATGCAGATGATGCAAATGATGCAATGATGAATGTGACAACCAAACGAATCACATACGAGAATGGAAATAAAAGGGGAATCTTTTGGAGCATCGATCCCGGGCTGTTACAGTCAAGCCGACTGGCAGCGCGCCGGTGGCCTGAGCCCCCCGGGCATCTTTACCTGTCTTTTGTTTTTTCGTGCATGTTAGACTCCAAGTCCACCCACTGGGGGCATATTGTCATGAATCGTGATGTTTTGGGGCCTTTTTGAAATTATGAAGTTTCTGGTTGTTGCAAAGTCAGTTTTTATGCGTGACGGCTTGCCCTTCCCTTTGTTTGCCCCTTAGGTTCCGTTAGCTCAAGTCCTTTTCCCCCTTGGTTTCAACCCCTCCAGCCCGACAGTCGGGAGCCGTTATGTAGCTGGGACGGGGCGTCCACCTCGAGGGAGACGGCTCTGAGTTTAGCAACCGCGAGGATTTTTTTGGTAAGACAAGTGACAGAGGCAAGAATATGATCCGGCTAGACTTAGCCGATGACCCCCTAGTGATCGGTTTTTCATGTGAACCAAGCTTTGCCCCCCGGACCCCGTGATCCAGACAGCCGGGGGCCGCTCTGTATCTAGGAGGGGTGGGAGGACTTACTTTGCTCACACTACTTGATCTGCCTCGAGGGAGGACATTAAGACTAGCCGGCAAGCCCCCAGGGCTAGTGGCCAGATCCAGGGGCCAGCAAATTGAATTGACAAGCTTTGAAGTGGAAAGGAGCGTGTCCCAAGAGCCGGCTTGGGACACCCATTGCATTCATAAGCCTAAAAGGGGAAGGATACATACAGACACTAGTTTTTTCAGTAGTAAAACGGACGAAGGGGCGCCGTGTTCCACGGGCGCTCGGTCTCCTCGCCGAAGGCGTCTCTCTTGCGCTTCTGCGGCTTCTGGGCATCTATTAGGTAGTATGCGTTGTTGTGCAGCTCCTTGCTAACGATGAACGGGCCCTCCCATGGGGAGGACAGCTTGTGCTGGCAGGCTGTCCGCTGGATCCGCTTGAGCACCAGGTCCCCTTCGCGGAAGGAGAGTGGCCAGATGCGTTTGTTGTGGTAGTGCCGGAGCTTCTACTGATAGATGTCCATCTGGCTCAGGGCCAGTTCGCGGGCTTCTTTGAGTTGGTTGATGCCATCCTCTCTTGCCTCCTTTGTGTCCTTCTCTGTGTATAGGCCGACCCGAGGCGAGTCAAACTCAATATCGGTGGGAATGATCGCCTCGGACACGTACACAAGGGAGAAGAGTGTGTAGCCAGTTGATTGGTTGGGAGTGGTCCTGAGTCTCCAAAAGACAGCCAGTAGTTCGTCGACCCAACAGCCGGCTGACTTCACCAGCGGCGTTACGATCTGGGGCTTGATGCCGGATAGGATTAGGCCGTTCGCCCTCTCGACCTGGCCATTCGACTATGGATGAGCGACGGACGCCAGGTCGAGCCGGATGCTCTGCTTGGAGTAGAAACACGTGAGCGCGACCTTGATGAAGTTTGTGTTGTTGTCGGTGATGATGCTGTGGGGGATGCCATAGCGAACCATGATATCATCGATGAACCGGACGGCCGCAGGGCCATCCAGCTTCTTTATCGGCCCGGCCTCGATCCACTTGGTTAATTTGTTGACGGCCACCAACAGATGCATCATGCCGCCTCGCGTGGTTTTGAAGGGTCCCACCATGTCCAGCCCCCAGACGGCGAAGGGCCACGAGACGGGGATGGTTTGGAGGGCCGAAGCTGGTAGGTGGCTTTGCGTGCTGAAGCGCTGGCAGCCCTCGCACTTGTCGACCAATTTCTTGGCTTCCTCCAAGGCGGTCGGCCAGTAGAAACCATGGCAGAAAGCCTTGTCCACCAGGGTTCTAGAGGGGGTGTGATGCCCACACTCGCCCTGGTGGATGTCGAGGAGGATCTCCTGGCCTTTTTCCGACTCGACACACCATTGAAAGACACCGGTGGTGCTGCAATGGACGAGCTCGTGGTTGATGATGCTATTGGCCGAAGCCCGGCGCTGGATTTTTCTTGTTGTGGCCTCGTCCGGAGGGAGCTCGCCGTGCAGAAGGAACATCGAGATGGGCTGGGCCCATGAGGGAGCCGAGACGGGGATCCCTGGACTGAGTGATCAGTCCCCGAGACCGGCTCACCAGCCCCCGGGATCGGCACGCCAGCCCCCATGTTGGGTATGACAGGAGGGGCGTCGACTGCCATCATGACAGCCGTGGCACTGGAGCTGGCCGTGTCGGAGGCAGCCGACTGGGCCGGCTGAGCCGGCGCCGGCAAGATAGTCGCGGTAGGAGGAGCCGGTGGCGAAGATGCCGAGGGAGCAGCCAGAGCTGCCGATGGGCCGGCAGCGTCGGCCCGTACGAAGATGGACTCTGATTCGAGGGAAGGCTTGACTGATGGTTTGAGCAGCCGCTCGAGGGAGACACCGGCTAGGATGGCCTACCAGGTGGAGCCGGTCTTCGTTAGTGTGTCGGTCACCTCGTTGTCCGCTCGCGGGACGTGGTGGAACTCACAGCCCTCAATGGAGCCGATGAGTTGTTGTACGAAGAAGTGGTAGCTGGCCATGTTGGCATCCCTGGCGTCCCATTCGCTGAGACCTGCTACACCACGAGGTCTGAGTCACCGAAGCATAGGATGCGCCTCATGCTGATCTCCTTGGCGAGCCAGAGGCCATGGACGATGCCTCATATTCGGATACGTTATTGGAGGCGGCAAAGTGGATCTGGAGGGCGTACTTGAGCTGGTCACCTTTTGGGGGGAGAGGACTATGCCGGCACCCAGGCCGGTCCTCATTTATGAGCCGCCGAAGTGCATGCGCCAATGCGTGGAGTGTGGGGGAGGCGACACAAACTCGGTCTCCGCCCAGTCGCTGAGGAAATCGTCTAGCACCTGTGACTTGATGGTGGTACACGGCTCGTACCGGATCTCGTGGTCGGCGAGGGCGATGACCCATTTGGCGATCTGACTAGTGGAGTCCCGGCGGCTCATGATCTCGCCTAGCAGGGTCGTGCTCACCACGGTGATAGTGTGCTCCTGAAAGTACAACTTGACCTTCTTGGTGGTGAAATAAATGCCATAGCACATCTTATGGTAGTGGGGGTAGTTTTGCTTGGAGGCGGAGAGGACCTCGCTGAGGTAGTAGACGGGGCACTGGACAGGCAGGGATTTCCCTCCTCTGGCCGCTCGACCACCAAGATGACGCTGATGACGCGAGTGGTCACCACGATGTAAGCAAGCAAAGGCTCTTTCTTAGTCGGCCGGCCAGGATGGGTGCGCAGTTGAGAGGCCACTTGAGGCCACGAAAGGCCTCGTCCTCCTCATCGGCCCTGTCGAACATGCCTGGCTTCTTTGTGTGACCCGGCTCGACCAGAGCCGTCTTGCGAAGGAGCCCGTAGAGGGGCAAGGCCTTCTCCCCCAGCCGGCTGATGAACCGGCTGAGCGAGGCGAGGCAGCCGGTTAATTTATGGACGTCGCGGAGCCGGGTCGGCTTGGGTATGCGATCGATCGCACTGAATCTTCTCCGGGTTAGCTTCGATGCCACGAGCCGACATGAAGAAACTCAGGACATGGCCGGCTAGGATGCTGAAAACACACTTCTATGGGTTCAGCTTGATCTTGTACTCTTGCAGGTTCGCGAAGGTCTCCCACAGATCGTCGAGGAGGCTAAAATGCTTCTTGGTCTTAACGACGATGTCGTCGACATAGACGTGGACGTTCCTTCCTATCTGAGCCAGGAAGCACTTCTTCATGCACCGTTGGAAGGTGGCACCGGCGTTCTTAAGGTTGAAGGACATGGTGATGTACCAGTAGGCCCCGAAGGGCGTGATGAAGGAGGTTTTGAGCCGGTCCTCTGGATCCATCTTGATCTGGTGGTAGCCGGAGTAGGCGTCCAGGAAGGACAACAAATCGCAGCCAGTCATGGAGTCGATGACTTGATCGATACGTGGCAAGGTGAAGGGGTCCTTGGGGCATGCCTTGTTCAGGCTGGTGTAGTCGATGCACATGCGCCAGGTCTTGTTCTTCTTCAGTACCAGGACTGGGTTGGCCAGCCAGTCCGGGTGGAAAACTTCCATGATGAAGCCGGCTACGAGCAGCCGAGCGATCTCTTCTCCTATAGTACGTTGCTTCTCCTGAGAGAAACGGCGTAGGGGTTTCTTGACCGGTTTAGCATCCGGTCGAACATGTAGTTTGTGCTCGGCGAACTTCCTCGGAACACCCGGCATGTCCTTGGGGGACCATGCAAAGATGTCCCGATTCTCACGAAGGAAGCCGACGAGCTCGCCTTCCTATTTGATGTCGAGGCGGGAGCCGATAGTGACGCACTGAGCGAGGTTTGCCGGGTCAAGTGGGATCTGCTTGGTGTCCTTGGACGGCTGGAAGGAGGCCTCGCCGACCAATTGCGAGGGGGGAGCCGGAACGGCCGGCTGGCTGGCAGCGAGGGCCACGAGCCGGTCAAGTTGTCGCTTTTCCTCGGCTATCTCCAGGGCCTCGGCCAGCCGGCTACCATCTCGAGCGCACTCGAGCGACATCTTGTAGTCCCCCACGATGGTGGTGATTCCCTTGGGGCCCAGTATTTTGAAGTTGAGGTAGGCATAATGGGGATCGCCATGAACTTGACAAGAGCCGGCCGGCTCTGAAGCACGTGGTAGGGACTCGCGAGGTCCACTACCTCGAACAACACTGGCTCGTGGCAGAAGTGACCAGGGCCGCCGAAAAGGACGTCAAGCTCAATCTGGCCAACAGGGGAGCAGGACTTTCTCGGCACGATGCCATGGAAAATCGTCTGGCTTGCCTGCAGGTCTTCTATTTTCAGCCCTAGCTTGCGCATCATGTCGAGGTAGAGGATGTTGATAATGCTGCCACCATCAATCAGCACCCATGAGAAGTGGTAGGTGCACTTCTTGGTGGCGATGGTGGGGTCGAGGACCAGGGCATAGCTGTCGGGACTCGGAATCACAGCCGGATGATCTGCCCGGCTCCAGGTGACCGGCTTCTCTGACCAGTGCATGAACTGGGGAGTTGCCGGCATAGTGGCATTCACCTCACGATGGAGCAGGTGTTGAGCATGTTTGCTCGTCTCTTCACTGGTGAAGACGACGTAGCAACCGTCCTGATTGGGGAACTGGTCGTGTAGGCGACCGTCATTCTGGGATGGAGCCGGAGCCATCTTCGGGGCGGCAGCTGGTGCCAGGGCCGGCACACGGGCTGGCAGCATGGGAGGAGCCGAAAGGCCATCCTCCTGGGCCAGTCGCTCTGAGAAGCTGCACTGCCGGAGCGTGTGCGTGGAGGGCTTGGCCCCAGAGTGGTTTTTGCAGGGGAGGTCGAGCATCTGTTAGAACGTGAGCTTGGGTTGCCAGGCAACCTTGCCAGTGCACTTGTGCTGGCTGGAAGACTGGGCAGCCGGCTCCTGCTCCTCGATGGTGGCAATCTGCCGGCTCCTGCTCCTCGATGGTGGCAATCTGCCGGCTCTCGTAGTGGGAGTCGAGCTGGTCATTCTTGCGCTTGTTGTTCTGCGGCTGCAGGTTGTCGGCAGCCGGTCGGGCCGCCGCCGGCGCCGACGTTGCCTTGGCTGGCGGAGTCGCTTTGACCCGAATGGCGGAGTCGCTCGTGGCGTACTTCTCTGCCTTGGTCATGAGCTCGGCTAACGTAGCTGGCTCAGAGCAGAGGAGCTTGTGCTTGAGGGGGGTGCCGTCGCAACATCCTTCGATGAAGTACTATATGGCTTGCACCTCGTGCACTCGCTCTAAGAAGTTGCGGAGCTTGGTCCACCGGGTGAGGTAGTCGCGGAGGGACTCGTCCGGCCCCTGAACGCACATGGCTAGTTCACAGGGGTGGCCTGGCCACTTGTAGGTGTCGGTGAAGTTGCGGGCAAAGGCTTCCTCGAAGTCCGTCTAGGTGTTGATGCTACCGGCCGCCATGCTGTTGAGCCAGGTGCGGGCCAAGATGATCAGCATGAGGGGGGCGTCGCAGACGGCTACGCGCTTGTTCCCCGTGGCAATGCCGACCGCGATGGTGTAGTCGATCAGCCAGTCTTCGGTTTTTGCAGCCCCATTGTACTTCGAGGTATCTCGGGGGGAGCGTGAAGCCGGGTGGGAACGGCTCGTTGCGGATCCGAGGGCCGAAGCACGCCGGGCCAATTGAGCCCTCCTCTTCGAGGAGGGTCGACTGCGCGAGTTGGTCGATGCGGAGACGGGCGTCATTCTCGCTGTGGAGGACACGTGGTCCGAGCCAAGCCCGGAGCTCAGGGCGGATGGCCGATGGAACTGACCGTTCCGGCTCGCGCCGCGAGGGCGGCATGTGCCCGCGGCTATGCCGGCTGCCGCGAGGTGGGTTGTTGGTGCGTCGGCTGTTTACAGCCGGTTGCTCGTTCCCCCGTAGCTGAGAGTGCCGAGGGTTGCTTGCCTCAACCCGGTGGCTGGAGGCGCGAGGGGAAGAGGAGTGCTGAGCTGGCTGACGGCCAGCAGTTCCCGTGCCCTCGCACTCGTGTCGAGGGCCTTCGGAGGCGGCCCCGCCCACCGCGAGCTGATGCTGCTGTGCATCGGCAGCGTCGATAAGGTCCTTGATGTGGCGCTTGCGAGCGGCACGTTCTTCGCCTTCCAAGGTAGCCAAATCTTTGTAGGCTACCTTGGCGGCCCACAGGTTGGCCGAGTGGGTGACGTAGACGGGCATGTTGCCACCCAAGATTTTGGCGACCATGCGACCGCGGTCGCGCACAGCCCCCTGCCGGCTAGGCTCGGTGCCAGCCCGGGTGAGACCATAGGCGGAGGTGTACTCCCGCTGAGCGGCCCCCATGCAGCGCCACGTGGCCACGAGGGCGCTGGCGTCCTCGAATAGGAGGCGGCGAGCTGCCTCTAGCTCGGCCGTGGCGATGTTAGGGTTCTCCGTCGGGGCAATGGGGGTGCTCAGGCCCCAAAGGGCCGCGCCGTGCGGATCGAAGGTGCCAACACGGGCCGCGGCGGTGCCGGTCACGGCCCACGCATGACCGGAGGAGGTGGTGGAGATGATGGCCATTGCTCCCACATGGACGTGAGAGCTGCTGCACTAGGTCGCAGCGAGTGCGCCCACAGCCATGGGCGGGTCGGCGTACTCGAGCACCTAGCTAGGATACTCGTCGGTGCCAAGTGCTTCGGCAAGGCTTAGCCTGCCAAAACGCTCGGTGAGCGTGTCGATGTCGAGCTTGAGGTCGATGACGCTGTGCACAGGGCCTGCTGGAGCAAGCCCCACGAGCCTGCGGTTTCGCCTTGACGTGCAGCGGCGGCGGGGAATGGGGAGGGGTCCTGACCAAAGGATGAATTCGGCCGGTGCAGCGTACGGCCCCATGGTGGGCACCAACTGTCGTCGTTTTCTCACGGCAGATGCCATGGGTAGGCTTATCGAAGGTGGTTCAGGCCGGAGGACACCGACGGGCTCCAGGTGCGGGATTATGCACAAGTGATGGTGACACGTGATGTATCCAGGTTCAGGGCCCTCCGTGGGAGGTAATACCCATAGTCCTTCTTGTTCTAGTTGATGGATGGGTATGTTTACAAGGTTGCTCCTGGAGTTGTTTGCTAGAGGAGAAAGAGAGAGCAGCCGGCTCGCCTTCCTCCGCTACAAAGGTAAATATGAGGGAAGTGTTCCGTGGGCGTGTGGGCGTGAGACTCGTCGTCCCCGTTGCATGGGGGCTCGGGGGGGTCTATAGGCCAACCCCCCGGCTTATAATATTCTTAGCGTACAGAATGAGGGGTGGCTGGCAGCCTCTCCGGCTGCCTAGTGGGTCCCGCCACGTGGGCATCTCGTCGCCCATAGGGTCCACCGGCTGCGCAGTCCCATTGCTTGTTGGGCCCACCAGCTGGCTCCGTGATTGTCCCTAACCCACCTGCTACGGCACGGGCCGCCCGGGTGGCGTCGTCTTCTGCCAGCCGACCGAAGTGTCCGGTATGGCTGGCTGCACTATAGCCACGCCAGAGCAGGAAATGGAGTGGGCGGGCGTGTGTCGGCACTGTTGCCCCGCCCGGTCGTGGTCGGCCAAGGTCAGCGATATGACCGGCCGAACTTTAGCCACGCGTGCCCGTGCGTCAGCGGTCACTGTGGCTATATTGGTGCCCGTCGTGGGGGTCCCTTCGTGTCGTCGTACCCGCGTGCAGAGGGATGGGACGGGAGCTTGTCCATCCAGGGGTCAACGGACGAGGCCTCTTGAAGGTAGCCGGTCGCGTCCAGCCGGGCGGGGGCCGGGCCAGCTCCTTGACCAGCCATCCCTGAGCCAGCCGGCAACACACCTACCGGCTGCGCGCCAGGCGGTCGGGAAGCAGCCGGCCACGTACTTTTTCTTGAAGCGAGGGAGAGAACCCCGTTGCTTTGGCCTACCCAGGGGTAATAACCCCGTCAGCCTCCGGCTCACCAAGAAAATTGGCATCAGGCGCATCATATGCTTCGGCGACTTCGACCTCCTAGTGCAGCAGGTCTTTGGCGAATGGTATGCCAGGGACGCCAACATGGCCAGCTATCGCTTCCTCGCCAACTGCTCACCGGCTCCTTCGAAGGTGGGAGTTCCACCACGTCCCACGGGCGGATAACGAGGCGGCCGATGCGTTGGCAAAAATTGTCTCCACCCAACAGGCCATCCCAGCCGGCGTCTCCCTCGTATGGCTGCTCAAGCCGTCGATCAAGCCCTCCCGTGAATTGGAGTCCATCTTCGTGGCGCCTGACACTGCCGCCTCGTCGGCAAAGCTAGTTGCCCTGTCGGCATCTTCACTGATGACTCTATCAATTCCGACTACCTTGCCGGCGCCGGCTCCACCGGTCAAGCCGGCTACGTCTGTGGCAGTCGGCTCCGACTCCGTGGCGGTGAAGTTGATGATCGACACCCCTTCTGCCGCCTCCATCCCAGGGGCTGGCGAGCCGGTCCCGGGGTCTGACGAGCCGGTCTCGGGGGCTGAGCACCTAGGCCTGAGGACTCCCAAGCCGGCCCCATCTCGGATCCCTCATGGGCCCAGCCCATCCTGGTATTCCTCCTATGCGGCGAGCTCCCTCCTGACAAGGCCATGGCAAGGCGAATCCACCGCCGAGCCTCGGCCTACAGCATCATCAACTGCGAGCTCGTTCATCATAGCAACACGGGCGTCTTTCAACGGTGTGTCGAGCCGGAAAAGGGTCAGGAGATCCTCCTCGACATCCACCAGGGCGAGTGTGGCCACCACGCCACCTCCAGGACCTTGGTGAACAAGGCCTTCCGCCACGGTTTCTACTGGACGACCGGCTTGGAGAAGTCCAAGAAGCTGGTCGACGGGTGCGAGGGATGCCAGCTCTTCAGCATGCAGAGCCACCTGTCGTCTACAGCCCTCTAGACCATCCCCCTCTCGTGGCCCTTTGCCGTCTTGGGGATGGACATGGTGGGTCCCTTCAAGACCGCATGGGGCGGCATGACACATATGCTGGTGGTCGTCGACAAGTTCACCATGTGGATCGAGGCCATGCCAATCAATAAGTAGGACGGCCCCACGGCAGTCTGGTTCATTGAAGACATCACGGTCCGCTATGGCGTCCCCCACAGCATCATCACCGATAACAGCACTAACTTCGCCAAGGGAGCGCTGGCGCGTTTCTGCAACAAGCAAGGCATGTTGTCCGTCGTGCATCTAAAGTGAAGCGGTCAGGTTGACAGGGCAAACAGCCTAATCCTGGCCGGCATCAAGCCCCGGCTCATAACGCCGTTGGTCAGGTCAGCTGGCTACTGGATCGACGACTTGCCGGCTGTCCTATGGAGCCTCAGGACCACACCCAACCAGTCGACCGGCTACACCCCCTTCTTTCTCATGTACGGGTCCGAGGCGATCATCCCAACTGACAGCATTGAGCTACTCGAAGAAGCACACGAACTGGCCTTGAGTTAGACAGACATCTACCAGCAGAAGCTCCGGCACTACCACAGCAAGCGGATCTGGCCGCTCTCGTTCCGCGAAGGAGGCCTAGTACTCAGGCGGATCCAGCGAATAGCCGGCCAGCATAAGTTATCCTCCCCATGGGATGGCCCGTTATTGTCAGCAAGGTGCTGCACAACAACATGTACTCCCTGATAGACGCCTAGAAGCCGCAAAAGCGCAAGAGAGACGCCTCCGACAAGGAGACGGAGCGTTCATGGAACGCGGCGCTCCTCCGCCCGTTTTACTGTTGAGTACCAGTGTATGTACGTATCCTTCCCTTTTGGGCTTATGAATGCAACAGGTGCCCCAAGACGGCTCTTGGGACACGCCCCTTTTCGCTTAACTTCAAGTTTCTTCAACTCAATTCATCGGCTCCCGGATCCGGCTCCTGGTCCCAGGGGCTCACCGGCTGGTCCTATGCCCCCTCCCCCGAAACCGACCAAGTAATGTGAGCTAGACAAGTCCTCCCACCCCTCCCAGCTATAGACTAGCTCCCGGCTGTCCGGCTGACGGGGCCTTGGGGCGGCAAAACATAGCACACACGAAAAACCGATCGCAAGGGGGTCACCGGCTAGGTCTAGCCGGACCACTTTTTCGCCTCTGCCACTCTCCTTACCCAAAAGACTCTCGTGGTTCTCAAGCTCAGAACCGGCTCCCTCGAGGCAGATGCCCCGACCCGGCTACAGACCAGCTCCCGGCTGGCAGGCTGGCGCGGCCGAAACCAAAGGGGAAACGGGGACGAGCAGACGGAACCAAGGGGGGAAAAGGGGGAAGGACGAGTCGGCACGCATGATAACAACACATTCAACAGTCAAAGTGCAAATGGATAAAAACATGAAAAGGCCACCGGCCATAGGTTCATTACATACACCCCGAGTGGGTGGAATTGAGTCTAATTTGCAGCAAAAGTAAAAAAACAAGTAAAATGCCTAGGGGCTTAGGCAGCCGGCGAGTCACCAGCCGGGGCGTCACCAGCCAGCTCGACGTGCGGCCCGGAAGTGGCTGCGGCCTTCGGGTTAGCCTCCATGGTGTCACCGCCGTTTCACCGTCCCTGTCGGCGCTGGAGTCGGTGCTTTCACCGGCGACCTCCTCGTCCTCCGGATCTTGGGGGTTGCCGAAGGAATCCTCCGCAACCGGCTTGCCATCCTTGGCAAGGGCCGGAAGGAGCTCGTCCGGGTCAACATACGAGGCAAGCTCGTTGGCCCAACGAATAAGGGCGGTCTCGCGTGCCACTCGCTCCTCCTCCGTCTCGTCCCACATGGTGGCCAGCCGGTCCAGGTCGACGCCATGGTACCACGACGTGATGAACCGTAGCGCCATCTACGTGTCTGCTCGAGTTGCAGACGCCTTGCAGACCTCGAGCCGGGCCACGGCGTTCTCGAGCCACAACGCCACGCGGCTCTCGAAAGCCCCACGACCTGGCCACAGGGCGGCGATCACCTCCTTGCCGTCCGTCTTCAGCTGCTCTATGCCATGCTCAAGATGGATCAGCCGGTTCTCCATGGCTAGCCCAAGCTCCACCATGTCCCAACCGGCATTCTCCTCGATCTCATGCCCGCGTTACTGGAGATACTCCCGATGTTGCAAGCTCAGCACAGCGCTGGGTTTCCGGGAAACATCTTGGAAAAGAGAGGCGGATCAGAGAAAAAAGCAACCCGAAGGCAAGAACAACGCTGCCGGCCGAAAGAGAAAACTCAGACTTACGCTCGAAGGAGTCGTCCAGCTCGAGGGCGAAGTGCAGCGACGAGTCCCGCACCGACGCCAATGCTGCCTTCGCTTCGGCGAGGGAGGCCTTGCGCTGCTAGAGCGACCTCTCAAGGTGGGTCACCTCGCTTTGAAGGGCGGCGGTATGTTGGTCCGCATCAGTAGCCTCCTAGGTGGCCTTCTCCTTGGCCGCCACCTCACGCGCTACGTTGGCCTTCAGGAGGTCTTGGGCCGCCTCCCCGTCCACCAGCAGGGCGCCCAGCCGATCCCTTTCCAAGGTGATCGCCTGGACGCTCTATGTCCACTGGTCCCGCTCGGAGCCCGCCCCGGCCTTATCCTCCCAGAGGATGCTCAACTCCCTTGCAAAATAAAACCAACAGCGGTTAGTAAAAACATGCAAGAAATGGCTCGACTACCAAGCAGCCAGCACACAAGATCTGGCCCGACTGCCAGGCAACCGGCCCGACTCCCGGGGGCTACATGCGCCCACTGGGCCAAGCATAGCATGGATCCTCACCAACTCCTCCTCCAACCGGTAGAAGTCATGCTTCCCGCGGTTGTGGATGGCGACCGCTTTGTCGAAGAGCTCCGTCCGTCGGGCGTTCCCAGCCTGCCCCAGGATAACAAGGTTAAGAGAGAGAATACAAGCAAAACAAGATCCGGCCCGGCTGCCCCACAGCCGATCAGCCGGCCCGCATCTCGGGGGCTACACCCAGTGGGTGCGCTCGCGCGCCCCCACAGGAGGACAGAAGCAAAAGCAAGCGAATGAGAGAGAATACAAGCAAAAGAAGATCCGGCCCAGCTGCCCCACAGCCGGTCAGCCGACCCGTATCTCGGCGTCTACACACAGTGGGTGCGCTTGCGAGCCCCCAGAGAACTTTTTTTTGATGAAAACAGAACATACCTCGGTGCATTGCAGGGCGCTGTTGGCCGCCTTGGCGAACTTGGTCAGCTCCTCACGATATTGTGCCAAGACGCCGCCCATCTCCCCGAGAGCTAGGACCGGGCCGCCAGCCGGTGGGGGCAGGACGGCTATGACGCGTGCTAGTGCTTCCCAGTCCCAGATCACGTTCAACATGGACCGCCGGGACCAGCTCTCCTCGCCGTCCTTCGCGACGTTCGCCATGGCACCGACTGTCGGGGGATGGCTGAGGGCACGGGGGCCGGCTCCCGGCTGTCACGTGTTCGGCGCCACCATCGCCTCTTCCACCTAGCAACCCGACACATTGGTCGTGACGGTCGTCGCTTCTGTCTTCACGTCCGGCACCGCCTCCGAGGCCTCTGGCACGATGACTCGGGTCGGCTCGGCAACGGGCGGTGTCACCGCCATTTCCACCGACCGGATCTCCTCGCAGGCCGGCTCCGGGACTGCCGCCCTCGGCAAGGCCGTATCCTCCACGGACGGAGGCTGGGCCGCCTCCGCAGCCAGCCTTCACGGCTCGCTCGATGGGGGCCCCGGCATACGAGCCGACTCTGCCGCCGAGTTCGACGCCGGCACAGGGTTCACCAACCTCCTCCGCCTCCCACCGTTCGAAGCCCCGGAGCAAGAGGGTCCGCCCGGGGCTACCGACTTTGAGACTCGCAGTTCCGTGAGCCTCCTCTTCTCCTCACGCAGCGTGGCTGCGTGCTATTGTGCCAACCGGCTCGCCGCCTCCATCGGGCCGGCTGTCGGGTCCACCTCGTGGAGCTCGATGAGGTCCCTGGAGTAGACAAACACTCAGACATCTGAAAGGCGCGACTCTCCAATAAGGAACCTACACTACAAAAAAGACACTCACCTTGCGATGACGGGAAGGGCTCGCTTGGTGTGCGCCGGCGGCTTCGACGCGACTGCCTTCACCCACTTTTGAGCCTGCGGCTGGGTCATCGGCTCCTCTTGAGCCGGCCTCTTCCCCCTGCTGGTGGTCCCAGATGCCGGGGAGCGCGCCGGCTGCTCCTCGTCCCGCCCGCGCGGGCCCTGTTGAACTGAGGGAGGATGCGCGTTCAAGATCTAGATGTCGTCACCATCATCATCGTCGTCATGAGTCCAATCTTTTATTGAGGGACCAGAGGGGAACTCACCATCTGCCCTAGACCCGCCGACTCCCAGATCGCCCGCCGCCTTGACCTCCCTAGAGGAGCCGACCTCCTCCTCGGGTCCTCCCACCAGCTCATAGTCCTTGAAGTTGGACTGGGCACGCTTCGCCTCGGTGACCTCGGGGTGTGAACCGTCTGGCGTGTTCTGTCGAACGAATAGCTGTGGTCAGCACGACAAGTAAGATCGACAGCCGTCCAATCAAATTCAGAGAATAAAAAAGGTCACCTCGTTGGCACGTACCAGGGGTGCCAGGCAGGGGCCGGTCATACATCTCCTTGCCGAAGGACCAGGTCCCCGTCGCCAGCTCGAAGGTGGTGATGGAGTTCACCTGCTTCGCCACTCGAGCTGACATCAACTCGATGGTCCATAGCCGACGGGGGTCCCGGCGGCCGGACATGTCGCAGATCCGGTGTGGCCTCAGCTGGAGGGGCAGGACCCGGCGCGCGATGAAGGTGGCCACCAGGTCGGAAGTGACCAGCCCTTCTCCGCTCCTCATCGCGATGAGCCGGCCGAGCTCCTCAAGCCCGGCTTCGTGCGGTGCGGTCCCCGACCAGTTCACTCCGGTGGATGGGGAGTTGACGAACGACGGTAGCCAGATGTAGTCCCGCTGCGGGTCGGGATTCTTCAGATATAAGAACATCCGGTGCTAGCCCTTGACAGAGTTTATGAGGCTGAAGTGCAAGAAGCGCGAGCTCGCCAGCACACCGCCGCACCCCTGCAGGCGTACGGTGTTGGGAGACGTAGTAGTAAATCAAAATTTTCCTACGTGTCACCAAGATCTATCTATGGAGAAACCAGCAAACGAGTGGGGAGAGATTGGATCTTCATACCTTTGAAGATCGCTAAGCGGAAGCGTTGCTAGAACGCGGTTGATGGAGTCGTACTCGCAGCGATTCAGATCGCGGTAGATCCGATCAAGTGCCGAACGGACGGCACCTCCGCGTTCAACACACGTGCAGCCCGGTGACGTCTCCAACACCTTGATCCAGCAAGGAGGAAGGAGAGGTTGGGGAAGATCTCCAGCAGCAGCACGATGGCGTGGTGGTGGTGGAGTAGCAAGGTATCCCGGCAGGGCTTCGCCTAAGCACTACGGAGGAGGAAGAAGCAGAATAGGGCTGCAGCGAGAGAGAAAGAGTTCGTCGTCTAAAACCTGCCCAAACCCTTGCATATATATAGGAGGAAGGAGAGGGAGGGCTGGCTTGGCCCCTCCTCCAAGGAGGAGGGATTCGGCCGAAGTGGGGGGAGAGTCCTCCTCCCACACGGGAGGTGGACCCCCCCCCCTTTTTAAATCCCTTTTGCCTCTATCTCCAGATCCCTGGCGCATGGGCCCTTTCTAGAAGGTATTGGCTGGCCCAATATGGGCTGGCAGACCTCCTCTAAGGGCCCATGAGGTCCTTTGGTCGTCACCCCCTCCCAGGGGTCCTCCGGCACCCTCCCGGCACTCCCGGTACAATACCGATGAGCCCGAAAACTTTCCGGTGACCAAAACTGGACTTCCTATATATCAATCTTTACCTCCGGACCATTCCGGAGCTCCTCGTGACGTCCGGGATCTCATCCGGGACTCCGAACAACCTTCGGTAATCACGTATACCTTTTCCCTATAACCCTAGCGTCATCGAACCTTAAGTGTGTAGACCCTACGGGTTCGGGAGACACGTAGACATGACCGAGACACCTCTCCGGCCAATAACCAACAGCGGGATCTGGATACCCATGTTGGCTCCCACGTACTCCACGATGATCTCATCGGATGAACCACGATGTCAGGGATTCAATCAATCCCGTATTCAATTCCCTTTGTCTATCGGTATGATACTTGCCCGAGATTCGATCGTCGGTATCCCCATACCTTGTTCAATCTCGTTACTGGCAAGTCTCTTTACTCGTTCCGTAATACATCATCCCGTGGCTAACTCCTTAGTCACATTGAGCTCATTATGATGATGTCTTACCGAGTGGGCCCAGAGATACCTCTCCGTCACACAGAGTGACAAATCCCAGTCTCGATTCGTGCCAACCCAACAGATACCTTCGGAGATACCCGTAGTGCACCTTTATAGCCACCCAGTTACGTTGTGACGTTTGGCACACCCAAAGCATTCCTACGGTATCTCGGAGTTGCACAATCTCATGGTCTAAGGAAACGATACTTGACATTGAAAAGCTTTAGCAAATGAACTACACGATCTAGTGCTATGCTTAGGATTGGGTCTTGTCCATCACATCATTCTCCTAATGATGTGATCCCGTTATCAACGACATCCAATGTCCATGGCCATGAAACCGTGACCATCTATTGATCAACGAGCTAGTCAACTAGAGGCTCACTAGGGACATGTTGTGGTCTATGTATTCACACATGTATTATGGTTTCCGGTTAACACAATTATAGCATGAACAATAGAAAATTATCATGAACAAGGAAATACAATAATAACCATTTTATTATTGCCTCTAGGGCATATTTCCAACAGTCTCCCACTTGCACTAGAGTCAATAATCTAGTTCACATCACCATGTGATTAACACTTACATCACCATGTGATCATATCGTCATGTGATTAACACCCAATAAGTTCTGGGGTTTGTTCATGTTCTGCTCGTGAAAGAGGGTTTTTTTAGTCAGCGGGTCTGCGACATTCAGATCCGTGTGTACCTTGCAAACTTTCCATGTCATATTTCTAGATACTACTCCCATGCTCCACATGGAGCTATTCCAAATGGCTGCTCCACTATACGTAGCTGGATTTCTACTAAGAGTCATCCGGATTGGCTTTAAAGCTTGCATCATCGTAACACTTTACGATGAACTCTTTATTACCTCCATAATCGAGAAATATTTCCTTAGTTCTCAAGTTACTAAGGCTAACTTTGACCGCTGTCTAGTGATCCACTCTTGGATTACTCTTGTACCCCTTGACAGACTCATGGCAAGGCACACACAGGTGCGGTACACAGCATGGCATACTATATAGAGCCTATGGCTAAAGCATAGGAGATGACACTCATCTTTTCTTTATCTTCTGCCGTGGTCGGGTATTGAGTCTTATTCAATTTCACACCTTACAATACAGTCAAGAACTCCTTCTTTGACCCATCTATTTTGAACTCCTTCAAAAACTTGTCAAGGTATGTCTTCGTCGAAAAAACTTATCAAGCGAATTGATCTATCCCTATAGATCTTGATGCTCAATAAAATAGTAGCTTTATCTGGGTCTTCCTTTGAAAAAACTCTTTTCAAACAACCCTTCATGCTCTTCCAGAAATTCTACATCATTTCCGATCAATAATATGTCAACTACATATTCTTATAAGAAATTCTATAGTGCTCCCACTCACTTTCTTGCAAATACAAGTTTCTCATAAACTTTGTATAAACTTAAACACTTTGATCACCTCATCAAAGCATATATTCCAACTCCGAGATTCTTGCTCCAGTCCATAGAAGGATCGCTGGAGTTTGCATATTATTAGCATCCTTAGGATTGACAAAACCTTCTGGTTGTATCACATACAACTCTTCCTCACAGAAACCATTACGGAAACCTTGTTTTGTCATCCATCTGCCAGATTTCATAATCGAAAAATGCAGCAACTGCTAACAAAATTTTAATAGACTTTTAGCATCGCTACAGATGAGACAATCTCATTGCAGTCAACTCCTTGAACTTGGCGGAAACTTCTTTGCGACAAGTCGAGCTTTATAAACGGTGACATTTCACCATTAGCGTCTATGTTTATCTCAAAGGTCCATTTGTACTCAATGACCCGCCATTCAACAGGCAAGTCTACCAAAGTCCATACTTGGTTTTCATACATGGATCCTTTCTCGGATTTCATGGCTCCTAGCCATTTGTTGGAATCCGGGCCCACCATCACTTCTCCATAGTTCGTAGGTTCATCGTTGTCCAACAACATGATTTCCAAGACAGGGTTGTCGTACTACTCAGGAGCAGTACGCGTCCTTGTCGACCTACGAGGTTCGATAGTGACTTGATCCGAAGCTTCATGATCATCATCATTAACTTCCTTTTCAACTGAGTAGGCTCTACAGAAACATCTTTCTGTGTTGCGCTATTCTCTGGTTGAAACAAAGGTTCAACAACCTTATCAAGTTCTATCTTCCTTCCACTCAATTCTTTCGAGAGAAACTCTTTCTCAAGAAAGGACCCATTCTTAGCAACAAACACCTTTTGCGCTTGGATCTGAAATAGAAGGTATACCCAATGTCTCATTAGGGTATTCTATGAAGATACATTTGTCTGCTTTGGGTTCGAGCTCGCTAGCTGAAAAACCCATTTTCACATAAGCGTCGCAGCCCCAAACATTAAGAAATGACAGCTTAGGCTTCTGTCAAACCATAATTCTCACGGTGTCATCTCAACAGACTTAGATGGTGCCCTATTAAATTGAATGGATTTGTCTTTAATGCATAACCCCATAATGATAGTGGTAAAACGATAAGAGACATCATAGTACTCACTATATCCAATAGAGCACGACTACGACGTTCGAACACACCATCACACTATGGTGTTCCAGGAGGCGTGAGCTGTGAAACAATTTCCACATTGTCTAAAATTGCATACCAAACTCGTAACTTAGATATTCACCTCCATGATCGTATCATAGACATTTATCTTCTTGTCACGATGATCTTTAACTTCACTCTGAAACTCCTTGAACCTTTCAAACATTTCAGATTCGTGTTTCATTAAGTAAATATCCCCATATTTACTCAAATCATCAGTGAAGGTAAAGAAAAACAACGATATCCACTGTGTGTTTTAACACTCATTGGACCACATACATCAACATGTATTAATTCCAATAAGCCACTTGCCCGCTCCATCATATTGGATGACGGGGTCTCAGTCATCTTGCCCAAGAGGCATGGCTCGCATGTCTCAACCGATTCGAAATCGAGTGAGTCAAAAAAAAATTCCATCATCATGGAGTTTCTTCATGCGATTTATACCAATATGACATTACGTGGCAGTGCCACAAGCATGTGGTACTATCATTATTAACTTTGTATCTTTTGGTACCAATGTAATGAATATGTGTACTACTACGATCATGATTCGATAAACCATTTCGAGTGGGTGCATGACCATTGAAGGCATTATCCATGTAAACAGAATAACCATTATTCTCTAACTTATATGAATAACCGTATCGCACTAATCATGATCTAATCACGTTCATGCTCAACGCAAACACCAAATAACATTTATTTAGGTTTATCACAAATCCTGAAGGTAGAGAGAGCGTGCGATGGTGATCACATCAATCTTGGAAATACTTCCAACACACATCGTCACCTTTCACCTAGCTAGTCTCCATTTACTCCGTAGCTTTTATTTCGAGTTGCTAACACTTAGCAACCGAACCGGTATCCAATACCCAGGTGCTACTAGGAGTACCAGCAAGGTACACATCACTAACACGTATATCAAATATACTTCCATTGACATTACCAGCCTTCTTATCTACCAAGCATCTAGGGGTTTTCCGCTTCAGCAAACATTCTCCTCATAACAGAAGCACTTAGTCTCGGGTTCGGGCTCAACCTTGGGTTTCTTCACTAGAGCAACAACTGGCTTGCCATTCCTGAAGTTTTCCGTTCTTGCCCTTGCCCCTTTTGAAACTAGTGGTTTCACTTAACCATCAACACTTGATGCTCCTTCTTGATTTCTACCTTCGTGGTGTCAAACATCACGAACAACTCAGGGATCATCTTATCCATCCCTAGCATGTTATAGTTCATCACGAAGCTCTAGTAGCTTGGTGGCAGTGACTTGGAGAACTACATTAATCACTATCTCATCTGGAAGATTAACTCCCACTTGATTCAAGTGATTGTAGCACCCAGACAATCTGAGCACACGCTCAGCGATTGAGCTATTCTCCTTTATCTTGCAGACAAAGAATCTTGTTGGAGGTCTCATACCTCTCAACATAGGCACGAGCCTGAGATCACAATCTCAGCTCCTAGAACATCTCACATGTTCCGTGACGTTCAAAACATTTTGGAGCCTCAATTCTAAGCCGCAATGCATGACGCATTGAACTATCACGTAGTCACCAAAAAGTGCCTGTCATATGTTCACAACATCTACAGACAACACTTGAGGGAGTGGTGCAGTTAGCGGTACATCAAAAACATAAGCTTTCTGTGCAGCAATGAGGGCAATCCTCAGATCACGGACCCAGTCCGCATTATTGCTACCATCAACTTTCAACTTACTTTTCTCTAGGATTGTATCAATAAAACTGTGGAGCTACAGCGCGAGCTATCTACGACATAATTTGCAAGGACATTTTTAGACTAAGTTCATGATAATTAAGTTCACTTAATCAAATTATTAATGAACTCCCACTTAGATAGACATCTCTCTAGTCTTCCAAGTGATACATGATCCATGTCAACTAGCCCGTGTCCGATCATCACGTGAGACGGACTAGTCATCCATGGTGAACATCTCTATGTTGATCGTATCTTCTATACGACTCATGTTCGACCTTTCGGTCTTCCGTGTTCCGAGGCCATGTCTGTACATGCTAGGCTCGTCAAGTCAACCTAAGTGTTTCGCATGTGTAAATCTGGCTTACACCCGTTGTATGCGAACATTAGAACCTATCACACCCGATCATCACGTGGTGCTTCGGAACGACGATCCTTAGCAACGGTGCATAGTTAGGGTGAACACCTTTCTTGAAATTTTATTGAGAGATCATCTTATTTACTACCGTCGTTCTATGCAAATAAGATGTAAACATGATAAACATCACATGCAATCAATATAGTGACATGATATGGCCAATATCATCTTGCTCCTTCGATCTCCATCTTCGGGGCACCATGATCATCACTGTCACCGGCACGACACCATGATCTCCATCATCATGATCTCCATCATTGTGTCTTCATGAAGTTGTCTCGCCAACTATTACTTCTACTACTACAGCTAACGTTTAGCAATAAAGTAAAGTAATTACATGGCGTTTATGATTGACACGCAGGTCATACAATAATATAAGACAACTCCTATGGCTCCTGCCGGTTGTCATAGTCATCGACATGCAAGTCGTGAACCCTATTACAAGAACATGATTAATTTCATACATCACAATGCATCACATCACATCCTTTTGGCCATATCACATCACACGGCATATGCTGCAAAAACAAGTTAGACGTCCTCTAATTTGTAGTTGCAAGTTTTTACGTGGTTGCTTTAGGTTTCTAGCAAGAACGTTTCTTACCTACGTCAAAACCACAACGTGATATGCCAATTGCTATTTACCCTTCATAAGGACCCTTTTCATCGAATCCAATCCGACTAAGGTGGGAGAGACAGACACCCGCTAGCCACCTTATGCAACTAGTGCATGTCAGGCGGTGGAACCGGTCTCACGTAAGCGTACGTGTAAGGTTGGTCCGGGCCGCTTCATCCCACAATACCATCGAATCAAGATAAGACTAGTAACGGCAAGCATATTAACAAAATCGACGCCCACAACTACTTTGTGTTCTACTCGTGCATAGATTCTACGCATAGACCTAGCTCATGATGCCACTGTTGGGAGACGTAGTAGTAAATCAAAATTTTCCTACGTGTCACCAAGATCTATCTATGGAGAAACCAGCAAACGAGTGGGGAGAGATTGGATCTTCATACCTTTGAAGATCGCTAAGCGGAAGCGTTGCTAGAACGCGGTTGATGGAGTCGTACTCGCAGCGATTCAGATCGCGGTAGATCCGATCAAGTGCCGAACGGACGGCACCTCCGCGTTCAACACACGTGCAGCCCGGTGACGTCTCCAACACCTTGATCCAGCAAGGAGGAAGGAGAGGTTGGGGAAGATCTCCAGCAGCAGCACGACGGCGTGGTGGTGGTGGAGTAGCAAGGTATCCCGGCAGGGCTTCGCCTAAGCACTGCGGAGGAGGAAGAAGCAGAATAGGGCTGCAGCGAGAGAGAAAGAGTTCGTCGTCTAAAACCTGCCCAAACCCTTGCATATATATAGGAGGAAGGAGAGGGAGGGCTGGCTTGGCCCCTCCTCCAAGGAGGAGGGATTCGGCCGAAGTGGGGGGAGAGTCCTCCTCCCACACGGGAGGTGGACCCCCCCCTTTTTAAATCCCTTTTGCCTCTATCTCCAGATCCCTGGCGCATGGGCCCTTTCTAGAAGGTATTGGCTGGCCCAATATGGGCTGGCACACCTCCTCTAAGGGCCCATGAGGTCCTTTGGTCGTCACCCCCTCCCAGGGGTCCTCCGGCACCCTCCCGGCACTCCCGGTACAATACCGATGAGCCCGAAAACTTTCCGGTGACCAAAACTGGACTTCCTATATATCAATCTTTACCTCCAGACCATTCCGGAGCTCCTCGTGACGTCCGGGATCTCATCCGGGACTCCGAAAAAGCTTCGGTAATCACGTATACCTTTTCCCTATAACCCTAGCGTCATCGAACCTTAAGTGTGTAGACCCTACGGGTTCGGGAGACACGTAGACATGACCGAGACACCTCTCCGGCCAATAACCAACAGCGGGATCTGGATACCCATGTTGGCTCCCACGTACTCCACGATGATCTCATCGGATGAACCACGATGTCAGGGATTCAATCAATCCCGTATTCAATTCCCTTTGTCTATCGGTATGATACTTTCCCGAGATTCGATCGTCGGTATCCCCATACCTTGTTCAATCTCGTTACTGGCAAGTCTCTTTACTCGTTCCGTAATACATCATCCCGTGGCTAACTCCTTAGTCACATTGAGCTCATTATGATGATGTCTTACCGAGTGGGCCCAGAGATACCTCTCCGTCACACAGAGTGACAAATCCCAGTCTCGATTCGTGCCAACCCAACAGATACCTTCGGAGATACCCGTAGTGCACCTTTATAGCCACCCAGTTACGTTGTGACGTTTGGCACACCCAAAGCATTCCTACGGTATCTGGGAGTTGCACAATCTCATGGTCTAAGGAAACGATACTTGACATTGAAAAGCTTTAGCAAATGAACTACACGATCTAGTGCTATGCTTAGGATTGGGTCTTGTCCATCACATCATTCTCCTAATGATGTGATCCCGTTATCAACGACATCCAATGTCCATGGCCATGAAACCGTGACCATCTATTGATCAACGAGCTAGTCAACTAGAGGCTCACTAGGGACATGTTGTGGTCTATGTATTCACACATGTATTATGGTTTCCGGTTAACACAATTATAGCATGAACAATAGAAAATTATCATGAACAAGGAAATACAATAATAACCATTTTATTATTGCCTCTAGGGCATATTTCCAACATACGGCTCCTTGCCATTCTTCAACGCCTTGAGGAAGAACAACTTCTTGAAGAGCTCCACGTAAGGGAGCATCCCCGGGTAGCCCTTGCACAGGGTCACGAAGCCTGCAATGTAGAGGATGGCGTTGTGGCCAAGGTGGTATAGCTGGAGGTCGAATGTGTCGAGCAAAAGACAGAAGAAAATTCTAATCGGCAACCCAAAGCCATGGGGGAAATGGCACGCGAAGACGACGTGCTCCCCCGCCTGCAGCTTGGGCACCACTTCATCGCCCGGCGCGCGCGCGATCACGCGCTTCTTCGCCAGCAGCATACGAGCGTGACGGAGCTCCGCGATGGTGGTTTCTGTGACAACGGAGCCAGCCCAACTCCCCGAGCGGCCCTCGGCCATCCCGGTGATAGGATGGTGCGAGGAGACAAGGGGGCGAAGCAGCGGGCGTAACAGGCTACGACGCGTGGGAGAGCGAAGAATGCAAGGAAGGAGAAGACGACGGGGGAAATGGGAGCACGGTAGCCTCCGCCTCCCCCCTTTCCCCTTTAAATAAGGGGACGGGACCCGTGGGAGGTGGGGATTTATTGCGCCCACTCCCCCAGGATTTCCACATGAACGTGGCCACCTCGGGCCGCAACCACCGCGCCTAAGCATAGAAAATCCTGGTCTCAAGCCCGAGGCCTACTGGGCTACGCCCGCGGCCTAGCGGGCTAGGCCCTCGGCGACATCCCGTCTGCCCATGAGCGCGGGGGCCGTGGCATCATTACTCTCTACATGGCGCGCTGCGGGCAGGCTCGGGACCCGGAATGACGTGAATGAACCTGAGGCGTCGGGGGCGGCTCCAACACGACCAACCGTTCGGCTTCGAGCAGGAGGCGGGCGCCGCATGAGGGAAGCCGTCGGCTCCCCCTTGTCCGGTAGACGTAGGACCCCGCCAGCTTTTGGGACTACTAACAGGGTTATTACCCCTGGGTAGGCCAAAGAAACAGGGTTCTCTTCCCCTCTTCAAGAAAAATCACATCGCCGAATGTCTCATGGCAGGCTGGTGCGTGGCCAACAGGCTCACTACCGACTGGCTTGTGGGTGGCTCTTCGAAGAGCCGGCCCAGTCTTGGTCGGCTCGGCCACAACCGGCTGCCCCCGGGCCGGCTCCCCCATTGACCCGTGGGCAAGCAAGCTCCCATCCCATCCCACTGCGCGCGGGTACGACGAAAAAATAAGACCCCCACCACGGGTCCCAACATGGCCACAGTAACCGCTGACATGCGGGCGGGTATGGCTACAGTCCAGCCGATCGTACCGCTGACCTTGGCTGACTGTGGCCGGGCGTGGCAACAGTGCCGCCATGCCTCCACCCACAACATTACCTACCCCCGCGTGGCTACAGTGTCATCGGCCATACTAGAGACTTCGGCCGGCTGGCGGAAGACGACGCTGCTCGGGCACCCCGTGCCGTAGCAGTTGGGCACAGGCCAATCGAGCAGCCGACTGGTGGGCCCCATCAGGCGATGAGACAACGCAACCGGTGGACCCCTTCGACGGCGCGACGGCTCAAAAGGCGGGTCCCACTTGCCAGCCGGAGAGGCTGCTAGTCGGGTCCCCTCACGCAGTACCTTAGGAATATTGTAAGCTGGGGAGTTGGCCTATAAAACCCCCCGCAGCTCCCCCATGCAGGGGAGGATCTCCCCCCCCCCCCGACACACACACACACTCACACGTCGAGAGGAACACCTCTATCCACCATCACCTTCATAGCAAGGGAAGGGGAGCCGGTTGCTCCTCCTTCCACCTCTTGATACAGCTCCAGGAGCACCATTGTAACATTTCCTCATCGATCAACAAGATCAGGCAGGACTAGGGGTATTACCTCCCAAGAAGGGCCCCGAACCTGGGTACATCTTGTGCCATTCACCGCTTGTGCCTAATCCTGCTCCCGGAGCCCGTGGGCGTCCTTCGGCCCCAACCACCTTTGATAAGCCTACCTATGGCATCTGTCGTGAGAAAACGACGACAATGATCCAGTTTGAACTCTTTCAAAATCTTGTCTAGGTATGTACTCATTGAATGTCTCATCAAGCATCTTGATCTATCTCTATAGATCTTGATGCCCAAAAATTAGGTAGCCTTATCCAGTTCTTCCTTTGAAAATAACTCTTTTCAAACAACCACTTATGCTTTCTAGAAATTCTACATCGTTTCCGATCAATATTATATCAACCACATATGTTTATCAAAAATTCTATAGTGCTCCCACTCACTTTATTGTAAATAAAATTTTCTCGTAAACTTTGTATAAACCCAAAAACTTTGATCACCTCATCAAAGCGTATATTCCAACTTCGAGATGCTTGGTCCAACCCATAGAAGGATTGCTAGAGTTTGCACACCTTTTAGCATCCTTAGGACTGACAAAACCTTCTCGTTGTATCACATAAAACCTTTCCTCAAGTAAACTGTTAAGGAAACGATGTTTTGACATCCATCTTGCAGATTTCATAATAGAAAAATGCAGCAACTCCTAACATAATTCCAACAGACTTTTAGCATCGCTACGGGTGAGAAAGTATCATCATTGTCCACTCCTGAAACTTGGCGGAAACTTTTTTGTGACAAGTCAAGCATTATAAATGGTGAGATTCACCATCAGCGTCTGTCTTCATCTTAAAGGTCCATTTGTACTCAACGACCTCTCGTTCAACGGGCAAGTCTACCAAAGTCCATACTATGTTTTCATACATGGATCCTTTTTCGGATTTCATGGTCTCTAACCATTTGTTGGAATCTAGGCCCATCATCGCTTCTCCATAGTTCGTAGGTTCATCGTTGTCCAACAACATGACCTCTAAGACAGGGTTACTGTACCACTCAGGAGCAGTACCCGTCCTTGTCGACCTATGAGGTTCAATAGTAACTTGATCTGAAGCTTCATGATCATCATCATTAACTTACGCTTCAACTAACGTAGGCTCCACAGACAAAAATGCGCGTTGCGCTACTCTTTGGTTGAAACAAAGGTTCAACAACCTCATCAAGTTATATCTTCCTCCCACTATATTCTTTTGACAAAAGAGAAAGGACCCGTTTTAGCAACAAAGACTTTGTGCTTGGATCTAATATAGAGGGTTTACCCAACTATAACATTAGGGTATTCTATGAAGATTCATTTGTCCACTTTGGGTTCGAGCTCCTTAGGTGAAAACCCTTTTTTACATAAGCGTCGCAGCCCCAAATATTAAGAAATGATAGCTTAGGTTTCTGCCAAACCAAAATTCATACGATGCCATCTCAATGGACTTAGATGGTGCCCTATTTAAAGTGAATGTAGTTGTCTCTAATGCATAACCCCAAAACGATAGTGGCAAAACGATAAGAGACATCATAGTATGCACCAGCACGACTATGACGTTCGGACACACCATCACACTATGGTGTTCCAGGTGGTGTGAGTTGTGAAACAACTTTCACATTGTATTAAGTTGTATACCAAACTCGTAACTCAGATATTCCCTCCACGATCACATCGTAGACATTTTTATCTTCTTGTCAAGATGATCTTAAACTTCACTCTGAATTTGTTCAAACTTTTCAAACATTTTGGACTTGTGTTTCACTAAGTAAATATACTCATATATACTCAAATCATCAGTGAAGGTAAGAAAATAACGATATCCACTGCACGTTGCAACACTCATTGGACCGCATACATCAACATGTATTATTTCCAATAAGTTACTAGCCCGCTCCATCATACCGAAAACGGGGTCTTTAGTCATATTGCCCATGAGGCATGGTCTCCATGTCTCAACTGATTAGAATCGAATGAGTCCAAAGATCCATCAACATGGAGTTTCCTCATGCAATTTATATCAATATGAAAATTAGTGGCAATGCCACAATTATGTGGTACTATCATTATTAACTTCGTATCTTTTGGCATCAATGTTATGAACATGTGTATTACTACGATCAAGATTCAGTAAACCATTCCATTGGGTGCATGACCATTAAAGGTATTATTCATGTAAACAGAATAACCATTATTCTCCAACTTATATGAATAACCATATTGCAATAAACACGATCTAATCACGTTCATGCTCAATGCAAACACCAAATAACATTTATTTAGGTTTATCACTAATCCCGAAGGTAGAGAGAGCATGCGATGGTGATCACATCAACCTTGGAAACACTTCCAACACACATCGTCACCTCACCTTTAGTTAGCCTCCGTTTATTTCGTAACTTTCATTTCGAGTTACTAACATTTAGCAATCGAACTGTTATCTAATACCTAGGTGCTACTAGGAGTAATAGCAAAGTACACATCAATAACACATATATCAAATATACTTCTGTTGACGTTGCCAGCCTTCCTATCTACCAAGTATCTAGGGTTATTCTGCTTCAACGACCGTTCTCCTCATAATAGAAGCACCTAGTCTCGGGTTTGGGTTCAACCTTGGGTTTCTTTACTAGAGCGCCAACTGGCTTGCCATTCCTAAAAAATTTCCCTTCTTGCCCTTGCCCTTCTTGAAACTAGTGGTTTTACTTAACCATGAACACTTGATGCTCCTTTTTGATTTCTACCTTCGCGATGTCAAATGTCACGAACAGCTCAGGGATCATTATTTCCATCCCTGACAGGTTTATAGTTCGTCACAAAGCTCTAGCAGCTTGGTGACAGTGACTTGGACAACTATATCAATCACTATCTTATCTAGAAGATCGACTCCCACTCGATTCAAGCGATTGGCATGCCCGGACAATCTACGCACATGCTCACCGATTGAGGTTCTATACCTCTCAACACGAGCACGAGCCTGAAATCCAATTTCAGCTCCTGGAACATCACATATGCTCCGTGATATTCAAAACAATTTGGAGCCTGAATTCTAAGCCGTAATGCAAGACACACTGAACTATCAAGTAGTTATCAGAACGTGACTGTCAGATGTTCACAACATCCACAGTCGCCGTTTGAGGGGGTGGTGCACCGAGCGATGCATTAATGACATAAGCCTTCTGTGCAGCAATGAGGACAATCCTCAGATCATGGACCCAGTCCGCATTAATGCTACCATCATCTTTTAACTCTATTTCTCTAGGAACATATAAAAAAATTCAAGGGAGCTACAACGCTAGCTGGTAATCTATAACATAATTTGCAAAGACATTTTGACTATGTTCATGATAATGAGTTTAGTTAATCAAATTAGTTAAAAACACCCACTCAAATTGACATCCCTCAGGTCATTCGAGTGTCACATGATCCAAATCCACCAACTGACGTCCAATCATCATGTGAGTTGAGGTGGTTTCAATGGTGAACATCTTCATGTTGATCATATCTACTATATGACTCATGTTTGACCTTTCGGTATCTTGTGTTCCGAGGCCATATACGTACATGCTAGGCTCGTCAAGCTTAACCCGAGTGTTCCGTGCGTGCAACACTGGCTTGCACCCGTTGCATGTGAACGTAGAGCCTATCACACCCGATCATCATGTGGTGTCTCGACACGACGAACTTTCACAATGGTGCACACTCGGGGAGAACACAATTCTTCTTGAAATTGAAGTTAGAGATCACCTTATAATGCTACCATCGTCCTAAGCAAAACAAGGTGCTATCGGGACCTCGATCCAAAGTCATATGAATCCAGGCTGTAACATATCACATCACTTTGCGACCTCATGCACGGTAAGCTCCACGGTTGCAGCCTTACCTTAGCCAGGACCGTTTGCATCTTTTGGCTCATGTATCTGAACATGTCGCTGGCAATCAAATGATAGAGATCCCGGGCCGACATAACTAGTCATAGAACCCAAGTGGCACATCCGTATGGAAACAGGCATACGTAACCCAGCAACGCAGGTGTCAGCCTCAAGCGTGTGTAGATGAGTTAGCTACAAGGACTCAATTATGCTGTGAGACATAAATGCCATCACTGCATGTAGACGAGTCGTAGCAGGCTATGGGGACTCCATTACACTGCAAGACATTTCCCTGAAGGGACAGACATAGCAACAAAAAAGGATACATGCCGGTCAATCAATGTGTCCGGAGCAATAGCAAGCTACCATGGCTCGATGGAAGCACAAAGAGGCAGTTTCCCATAAAGAGTACTACTAAAGGCACACGACTAGGTGTCGGATCCCATACATACCGTTGCGCGTCACACGTACGCACGACATGCCCGATATGCATACATACAACTATGGCATCACAACATAACCATATAACAACACAACTTTTATTTAAGAGGCTCAGACGAGCCTTGCATAATATGTTCTTATAGATAGGGGTCTCATGACCCGTCACTCAAGTCATACAAACAAGTTCATACAAACCAAGCGGAAGCATAAAGCTGTGTGAGTACAGACAGATGAAAGGGGTAAAAAGGCACATGGCCCGCCACAGACATAAGGTCATAGCTGGGACACCAGCTATTTGGCATCATCGACATCTAGAAAGAACCCACCCGATGGGTCCTGGGTCTCATCTGCAAAATTTATTAAGCAAACATGAGTACAAACGTACTCAGAAAATCTTTAAAGCAGACCTAGACTAATCATGCTCATGTATCAACAAAGGGGGTGGTGGAGTTTATGCAGCAAAGCCAGCTTTGACTCATGGCTAACCTACACTACACAATGTTAACTCTTTCTTTACATTTTAGATATCGCACACGAGTCCATTAACTCCATGACAATACACCACCATGGATTCACTTCCCTCTCCTGGGAGAGTGCCATCCACGGTACTCACACTTGTCTTGATATTATTATGAGTATCCATTTGATTATCTATGAACAGCATAAGTTTTCCAAGTAGTCCATACCCGAGGACGCGACCATTCGAATAGTTTCATACCCTGCAGGGGTGTACTTCTTCACACACGCTCTCGCCACTTATCGCTGTGTGCTCATAAAACCATGCACCTCGGCAACCTTCAAGTGGAAGCCCAGCGAGGGAGTCGTGCACGACCGTCAATCATATAAGACCTCTAGTCTCGGCTATCGCCTATTTGAGACTGAACCCGCACGGAAGTCCTGCCGAACTATCTGCTACGGCCCCAAACGATGTGCGCAGGGTTCCCAAGCCCACCATTCTAGGTCATAGCTGGGACACCAGCTCCTGGACTAAGGACTAAGCGACTGATAAGTCGAGAGGGTCAATTAAGTATCCCAACGTGTGGTTGTAACTAGTCTTGGATCACAAACACGGATCTCAGTTCCTAAGAACGGTCCCAATGAGACAACCCGCTATGTACTCCTACATATCCCCTCATCCCTACCTTTACCAAATCGGGTTCATCGTAAGCTTATCACATCATAAGGACATTGTTTCACTCCAGTTCGTCACCCGATGAATCAAACCTGACACAACTCTAAGCATAGCAAGCATAGCAGGCATAGTAAACTAACCACATCATGGCACAAGCATCTACCAAGTATGCTAGGTTGCAAGGTTTAGCTATTTACTGCAGCAATGACAGGTCATGCAAAAGGATAGGTTCATCTACTGTGTATGACTGACAAGTGAACGTTGGTCCAAATGCAATAAACAAGAGCAAGAGCGAGAGAGAATGGGATGTTATCGTAATGATCAAGGGGTTGCTTGCCTTGCTGGGTAGCAGGAAGGTTCTCTCCTTCATTGGAAAACTCGAGGTTATCCTTAGAAGTAGGGCCTACCGCAATGCATATAAATACCAATCAATAGCCGCAAGTGCAACAATATGATGCATGATCTTGGCATGATAGCATGTATGGATGAGCTAATGCAACTAGTGTTCAAGTTAATTTGAAATGAATTTGAATATAGGTTCAAAATCATTCTTCATTTCAAATTCCATATACTAACCTATTAGTAAATATCAATGTTCATCTACTTAGGTTGCTCTAGCATATATGATAATAGCACCATTGGATTCATTGGATTTTTCTGATAAATTTTCATATATAGATTATTTTCATCTTAGTTAAAGATTAATTTATATGTATTTTTAAAGTTTTAAATATTTTCTGGAATTATTTTAAAACTAGAAATTGCTTTTATTGCACCAGCCTAACGTCATCATGGCGTCAGCAGGTCGGCTGACTAGGCCAAGTCAAACCTGACAGGGAGGGACCCACTGGTGACTGACCCAGTCACTAGCAGGTTAATTATTTTAGCTAAATACTAATTAGATTAAGGAATGGCCCAACTTTTAGTGGGCCATTAGTTTCATTAAATAAAGTAATTAAATTATCAATTAGGATTTGACTAACAGGGTCCGGCCCGACCTGCCAGTGACCCAGGGGTCAAACCCCTGGTGGTCAAACTGGTTGACTTGCCGGCATTGAGCCGTCGGCGACGTCAGGAACGACGGAGGGGGTTGGGATTCCTCCTCCGGCGACCAAATGGACGCCGGAGGGCACCAAACTGCTATACTTGCTCGCGCCCGTCGAGCTCGACAGTTCCCAGAGGCTGGGATGGCCGGAGTCGGCGCCGGCGATGAGCACTGCGTCTGCCAGAGCTCGGACGAGCACGGGCTCATCGAACTAGAGCGAGACACGGCCGGAACCAGGCACCTACAAGCACTACACGGTCCCACGAGCTTGATGGTGGCCTTTGATGGACCAACTGGTCACCGGAACATCACCGACGACAAGCTCGTGTGATGGCCGTTCGGGAGCTGGACGGAATCGGGGCCTAAAGAGGGGGAAAAGGCCGGGAAGGAGAGGGAAAGAGCCGGAAGCTCACAGCAGACTCGAAGCCGTCGGAAGCTTGGTCGGGGAGGGCTCGGAGACGGTGATCAACGGCGGTGAAGATTCGGGTCCAAGGAGGAAGACGAGCTCGGGGACGGTGCTTCGGGACCCCTAGCGATGCGTGGCTCCGCGAGAAGGGAGAAGACGATGAGGTGGAGCGATTGGAGGGCTCAGAAGCGAGGGGGAGCGGCTAGAGCTACGGCGGCCAAGGTAAGGCACCGCCGGCCATGGCGGAGCAAAGGAGGGGAAGAGCAGAGAGGCGAGCGAGAGCAAGAGGGAGAGAGTGATGGGGACGGCTCTGGGATATTGTCCTAGTCGCGCTGGCGAGGGGAGGCAGGCAGGCAGCTGTCGGCGTGGAGGCACGCCCGTGCACACGCTCCGGCCACACGCCCGTCCTCCTGGCAGCCAGGAGGATGACGATGGAGCTGGGCCAGCTGGGCCGGCCCAGGTTCATCCTCCCTTTCTTTTTCTGCTTAATTCTTCATTTTCTTTTCTGTTTTCCTATTTTTAACATTTGTTTTATTTTATTTTCAGGTACAATTGCTTTGATAAAATATCCCAAACATTTTATATATTGAAGTTTGAATATTTCAAACTTATCTAAAAAGTTCCAGGATATTTTGGAAACTAAAATAATGATAATGCTTTATTTGGTATTTTCAGAAGCTCTATCATTTATTTTTAAATTGCTTCAGTTGTTCAAATATTTTAAATGACCCCTTGTATAATCATGTCCATAATTATCAAACATAGGGGACATTTTAGATGGGCATTTTGGATTTGTTGAATTTTCACAAACTTTGAATTGGTTTGATTCAAATATGAGCTTGGGTTTCTTTTAGTCCCCATTTCATGTTGATGCAAAATTGAAACATGATGCAACACCCATGTTGTTCCCATGACATATAGCTAGGGATGTGACAACTCACCCCCACTCAAAAGAATCTCGTCCCGAGATTTCGAAGTTGTCGGGAAGAGCGCGGGGTACTCTAGTTGAAGACGATCTTCTCTTTCACATGTGGCCTCCTTTTCGAAATGGTGTGACCACTGAATCCTAAGATGTCGGGACCTCGATCCTAAGTCATACGAATCCAGACTGTAACATATCACATCACTTTGCGGCGTCACGCACGGTAAGCTCCACGGCTACTGCCTTACCTTAGCCGAGACCGTTGTGTCTTTTGGCTCACGTATGTGAACATGTCGCTCGCAATCAAACGACAGAGAACCCGGGCCGACATAACTAGTCATAGAAACCAAGTGGCACATCCGTACGGAAACAGGCATACGTAACCCAGCAATGCAGGTGTCGGCCTCAAGCGTGTAGACGAGTCATAGGAAGCTACAAGGACTCCAATATGCCGTGAGACATAAATTCCATCACTGCACGTAGACGAGTCGTAGCAGGCTACAGGGACTCCATTACACTGTGAGACATTTCCCCGAAGGGACAGACATAGCAGCAAACAAGGATACATGCCGGTCAATCAATGTGTCCGGAGCAGTAGCAAGCTAACATGACTCGGTGGAAGCAGAAAGAGGGAGTTTCCCGTAAGGAGTAATACTAAAGGCACACGACTAGGTGTCGGATCCCATACATACCATTGCACGTCACACGTACGCACGACATGCCGGATATGCATAGATAGAACTATGGCATCACAACATAACCATACAACAACACAACTTTTATTTAAGAGGCTCAGACGAGCCTTGCATAATATGTTCTTACAGATAGGGGTCACATGACCCGACACTCAAGTCATACAAACAAGTTCATACAAACCAAGCGGAAGCATAAAGCTATCTGAGTATAGACACATGAAAGGGTAAAAAGGCACATGGCCTGACTATCTACAGTCCGCCACAGGCATAAGGTCATAGTTAGGAGACCAGCTATTCGGCATCGTCGACATCTAGAAAGAACCCACCCGATGGGTCCTGGGTCTCAACTACAAGATTTATTAAGAAAACATGAGTACAAACATACTCAGCAAGTCTTTACAGCAGAACTAGACTAATCATGCTCATGTATCAACAAAGGGGGTGGTTGAGTTTATGTAGCAAAGCCAGCTTTGACTCATGGCTAACCTACACTACACAATGTTAACTCTTTCTTTACATTTTAGATATCGCAGACGAGTCCACTAACTTCATGACAATACACCACCATAGATTCACTTCCCTCTCATGGGAGAGTGCCATCCACGATACTCACACTTGTCTTGTTATTTTTATGAGTATCCATTTGATTATCTATGAACAGCATAAGTTTTCCAAGTAGTCCATATCCGAGGACATGGCAATTTGAATAGTTTCATACCGTGCAGGGGTGTACTTCTTGACACACGCTCTCGCCACTTATTGTTGTGTGCTCATAAAACCATGCACCTCGGCAACGTTCAAGCGGAAGCCCAGCGAGGGAGTCGGCCACGACTGTCAATCACATAAGACCTCTAGTCCAGGCTATTGACTATTTGAGACTAAACCCGCACGGAAGTCCGGCCAAAGTTTCCGCTACGGCCCCAAACGATGTGTGTAGGGTTCCCAAGCCCACCATTCGGGTGACCCTTGGTACACCGTGCCACTGCCTACCGCGTCGTAACCCACCCCTAGGGTCAGTGCTATGCACGGCCTCCAGCATACTATAAACACCAGAAACTACTTGCAAATCCTGGACTAAGGACTAAGCGACTAATAAGTCGATAGGGGTCGTGTTACCGGAACACAATGTGTGGTAATATCTAGTCTTGGATCACAAACACGGAACTCGGTTCCTAAGAATGGTCCCAATGAGACAACCCGCTATGTACTCCTACATAGCCCCTCATCGCTACCTTTACCAAATTGGGTTCATCATAAGCTTATCACATCATAAGGACATTGTTTCACTCCAGTTCGTCACCTAGATGAATTAGACCTAATACAACTCTAAGCGTAGCTAGCATAGCAGGCATAGTAAACTAAGCACATCATGGCACAAGCATCTACGAGGTTTGCTAGGTTGCAAGGTTTAGCTATTTACTGTGACAATGACAGGTCATGCAAAAGAATAGGTTTATCTACCGTGTATCACTGACAAGTGAACGTTGGTCCTAATGCAATAAACAAGAGTAGGAGCGAGAGAGTGGGATGTATCAGAATGATCAAGGGGGTTGCTTGCCTTGCTGGGTAGCGGGAAGGTTCTCTCCTTCGTTGGAGTACTCAAGGGTATCCTAAGCAGTAGGTCCTACTGCAATGTAGATAAATACCAATCAATACACGCAACTACAACAATATGATGCATGATCATGGCATGATAGCATGTATGGATGAGCTAATGCAACTAGTGTTCAGGTTAATTGGAAATGAGTTTAATATAGGTTCAAAATCGTTGTTCATTTCAAATTCCATATACTAACCTATTAGTAAATATCAATGTTCATCTACTTAGGTTGCTCTAACATGCATGATAATAGAACCATTGGATTCATTGGATTTTTCTGATAAATTTTCAAATATAAATTATTTTCATCTAAGTTAGAAATTAATTTATATGAATTTTTGAAGTTTAAACATTTTCTAGAATTATTTTAAAACTAGAAATTGCTTTTATTGCATCAGCCTGACGTCATCATGGCGTCAGCAGGTCAGCTGACCAGGCCTGGTCAAACCTGACACGATGGGACCCACTGGTCAGTGACCGAGTGACTAACAGATTAATTATTTTAACTAATTACTAATTAGATTAAGGTAGGTCCCATTGGTCAGTGGGCCATTAATTTAATTAAATTAATTAATGAATTTACTAATTAGCATTTGACTAATAGGGCCGGCCCCACCTGCCAGTGACCCAGGGGTCAAACCCCTGGTAGTCAAACTGGTTGACTCGCCAGCGTTGAGCCACCGACGATGTTAGGGACGACGGAGGGAGTGAGAATCCCTCCTCCGGCGACCAAACGGACGGCGGATAGCGCTGGGAGAGCCTACGCTCGACCGCGTATCGATCTAGCCCCAAACCAAAGGCTAGGGTGGTTGGGACCGACGCCGGCGTCAAGGGTAGCGGCGGTCGGAGATCGGGCAGGACCGGCTACGGTGCTAGAGGGCACGGGAGAGAAGGGGGAAAGGGGGAGGAGCACCAGCGGCTCGCCGCGGTTCCAGCAGAGGTGATGGCGAGGTCGGGGGATGTCCGGACGGGGCGAAACGCCGAGGCGGTGCTCGGGTGGCCGGCGGGGAGGAACAGGGATGGCGTGGCGTAGAGGGGCTCCTGGCGTCTTCTAGCTTCACGGGGAGGACGAGGGGGTCGCGGTGGTTCTCGTGGGCTACCTAGCGAGGCGAGGGGTGGCTAGAACGATGGCGGCGAGGTTGAGCAGGGCTCGGCCATGGCGGAGCAGGGGGGAAAGAGAGCGAGAGGGAGAGCGCATGAGGGAGAGAGAGGAGGAGAAAGAGGCCACGACGAGGAGGCATCACGCTGGAGCTCTCCGAGCCCTCCAGGCCAGCAGCCAGGCAGGGAGGATGTGGCCGGCATGTGGCGACCATGCGCCGGACATCCTTCTGGCCGGAGGTGGAAGAAGACCGGTTCGCCCCTGGTGGGCTGGGCTGGCTTCTTCCCTGGCCTAGGTGGGCTTTAGTTATTTTCTTTTCTGCTTTCTTTTTATTATTCCATTTCTGGCATTTGTTTCATTTTATTTCCAGGTACAATTGCTTTGATAAAATGTCCCAAACATTTTATATATTGAAGTCTGAATATTTCAAACTTATATGAAAAGTTTCAGGATATTTGGAAACTGAAATAATGATAAATGCTTCATTTGATATTTTCAAAAGCTTTATCATTTATTTTTAAATTGCTATAGTTGTTCAAATATTTTAAATGACCCCTTGTATAATCACGTCCATAATTATTAGACATAGGGGACATTTTAGATGGGCATTTTGGATTTGTTAAACTTTCACAACTTTAAATTGGTTTGGTTCAAATATGAGCTTGGGGTTTCTTTTAGCCCCCATTTCATGTTGATGCAAAATTGAAACATGATGCACACACATGATGTTCCTATGACATCTAGCTAGGGATGTGATAACTTACCCCCACTCAAAAGAATCTCGTCTCAAGATTTTGAAGTTGTCGGGAAGAGCGCAGGGTACTCTAGTCGAAGACGATCTTCTCTTTCCCATGTGGCCTCCTTTTTAGAATGGTGTGACCACTGAATCTTAAGAAACTTGATGTTTCGTCGCCGAGTGGTACGTTCATCTTGATCAAGAATATGAACAGGGTATTCTCGATATGTAAGGTTATCTTGGAGATCAAGCGCTTCGTGGTCTACTTCACGGACAGAGTCCGAGAAGCAATGCCTAAGTTGCGAGACGTGGAAGGCATCAAGAACCGTGGAAAGATGCGGCGGAAGTTCCAATTGGTAGGCAAGCTCTCCTCGTTTAGCAAGAATGCAAAAGGGTCCAATGTAATGAGGAGCTAACTTGCCCTTGATACCGAATCGATGGGTATCCTTCAGAGGTGTAACCCGAAGATAAGCCTTCTCGTCAACTTCCTAGGTCACAGACTTATGACGGTGATCATATTGGCTCTTGTGACGAGATTGGGCTGTTTTCAATTTTTCACGAATAATGGGAACTTGCTCCTCTGCATCCTGGATCATATCCGGACCAAAGAGTTGCCTCTCTCTGGTTTCTTACTAGTTAAGAGGTGTTATACACCTTCATCCATAGAGAACTTCAAAAGGGGTTTTGCCCAAGCTTGATTGATAACTATTGTTATATGCAAATTCGGCAAATGGAAGACATTTCTCCCAGTTCATACCGAAGGATATAACACAAGCTCGGAGCATGTCTTCGAGAATTTGATTGACTTGCTCAACTTGACCACTTGATTGAGGGTGGAAAGCAGTGCTAAAGGATAGATGAGTCCCCATAGTGGTTTGAAAACTTTCCCAAAATCAGGAAGTAAAGATACTTCCGCGGTCTGAGTTAATCTCCAAAGGAACACCATGAAGCGATACTATTCGAGAAACATATAACTCTGCCAGCTGACTAGTGGTTATACTCTCCCGACCAGGAAGAAAATGAGTCACTTTGGAAAGGCGGTCAATGACCACAAATATAGTATTATTCCCTCTCTTAGTCTTGGGAAATCCGGTAATGAAATCCATGCCGACCTTATCCCATTTCCATTCAGGAATAGCTAAAGGTTGAAGGGTGCCAGCAGGCCTTTGATGTTCTGCTTTCACACGACGACAAACATCGCTATTAGCAATGAACTGGGCAATTTCTCTCTTCATCCTAGTCCACTAGAACCTCTGGCGTAGGTCCTCAAACATCTTGGTACTACCCAGATGAATTGTCAGAGGAGAATCATGAGCCTCCTTAAGGATCAACTATCGTAGATGTTGCTTTTTCGGGATCGCCAAGCGGTTCTCAAAAAAGACAACACCTCGATCATCTTCCGAGAAGCATCTAACATTACCCTTCCTAATATTTTTCTTGATCCGAGATATCCCGGCATCATGCTCTGGGCTTCTATACTTTGATCCGTAAGAGTAGGTTTCATCACCAGGTTGGATAGGAATCCTTGAGGAACAATGTGAAGGTTTAACTTCCGAAATTCCTAATGGAGAAGTGGTTGACCTTGTTTTAACATTAGGTTGTTACAATAAGACTTACGACTTAGTGCATCAGCCATGACATTGGCTTTCCCCGGGGTGTAAGTTATCCCTAAGTCGTAATTTGTAATCAACTCAACCCACCGTCTTTTCCTGAGATTCAAATCTGGCTGGGTGAATATATATTTTAGACTTTGGTGATCAGTGTAAATTTCACAACGATTACCGAGAAGGTAATGTCGCCAGGTTTTCAGTGCATGGACCACAACTACAAGCTCAAGATCATGTGTTGGATAATTATCCTCATGTGGACGCAACTGTTGAGATGTGTATCCAATCACATGAGGATCTTGCATGAGAGTGCAACCTAGTCCTTGTCACGAGGCATCGCAATAGATAACAAAGTCCTTAGAGAAGTCTGGTGGCACGAGAACGGGAGCAGAGGTCAGTCGTCTTTTCAACTCCTGAAAACTATGCTCGCATTGTGGAGTCCACTCGAACTTTTTATCTTTCTTGAGGAGTTCAGTCAGAGGTTTGGCAACCTTGGAGAAATTCTCGACAAAGCGGCGACAATAGCTAGCTAAGCCAAGGAAACTCCGAACTTGCTTAACCGATTCAGGTTGAGTCCAATCAAGGACGACCTGAACTCTCTCGGGATTAACAACAATACCTTTACCAGAGATCATGTGGCCCAGATAGGTCACTTCTAGCAACCAAAATTCACACTTGGAGAATTTGGCATACAGACGGTGCTCTCGAAGTTTCATCAATACCAGCCTTAGATGCTCGGCATGTTCCTGTTCGTTCTTCGAGTAGATGAGTATATCGTCGAGGTAAACCACAACGAATTTATCCAAATACTCCATGAAGATCGAATTCATCAAGCGAGAGAAGGTGGCTGGGGTATTGGTTAAACCGAAGGACATGACGGTGTACACGTATTGGACATAACGACTAATGAAAGCCGTTTTTGGAATGTCCCCGATCCTAATTCTGATTTGATGGTATCCCAACCTCAAATCCATTTTGGAAAAGACAGAGGATCCAGCGAGTTGATCGTACAAATCGTTGATCCTGGGGAGCGGATACTTGTTCTTTATGATGACCAGATTCACTAGCCGATAATCCACAACCATCCGATCTGATCCATCCGTCTTCTTGACGAAGAGGACGGGACAAGCCCAAGAATAAGAGCTAGGATGGATGAAACCTTTCTTCAAAGCCTCATCGAGTTGGATCTTAAGTTCGGCTAGTTCTAAAGGTGCTATCTTATAGGGTCTTCTAGCTATTGGGACAGTCCCTGGAATGAGGTCTATCACAAACTCAACATCTCTGACAGGAGGAATTCCTGGCAGTTCTTCTGGAAAGACATCCGAAAAGTCACAGACTACCGGAATATCTTCTAACTCTAGCAGAGGGCTAGCATTGAGAGAATAGATTTGGCGCTTGGCTGCTAGAGTGGAGACATTAACTGTCTCACCCGATGGATGTGTAAGTTGAACATTCCTAGTATGAGTATCAATCTTAGCATAGTGGGCTTTCATCCAATCCATGCTTAGAATGATATTGATGTCCGAAGACTTTAGGGCTATCAAGGATGCTAGGAAGACTAGCCTATCCACCAGAATCTCATTTTCATGGCTCACCCTAGAAGTTTGCCACTTTGAACCAGGAGTCTGAACTACTAAAGGAGTAGGCATATCACAAAAAGACATGTTATGAAACTGTGCATAACTTTCTAAGATGAAAGAATGAGATGCCCAAGTATCAAGAACAGATGCTAGATGACTATTGACAAGGAGCGTACCTAGGATAACATCAGGATCCTCAAGGGCTTCCTCAGCAGAAACATAATACACTCGTCCTTGAACAGGAGCTGGCTTCACATAGAAGGCTTTTCCCAGCTTTCCACGTCCAGCCGACTTAGCATTAGCCTGAGGACAATCACGAGAATAGTGTCCTAGTTCTCCACATTTGTAGCAGACCATGGAGGCATGGGGAGCAACATTGGCAGGTGGACCTCCAAATGGCCTGGCTGGAGGGTTGGGCTGAACTGGGCGAGGCGCCTGGAAGGATAGCCTCGCGGTGTATCTTGGCAGCAGAGCTGCGTTTGGCACCCACACCTGGCGTTTGTTGGGGTCCGAGCCAGATGCGGGGTTGAAGTCACGGTTGTGCTTCCTTGTGGCCTCATAATCCGCCTGTCCAGTCTCGGCATTGATAGCCTTGTTGACGAGAGCCTGGAAAGTTGTGCACTCATGCACGCGTAGATCTCGATGGAGCTCAGGATTGAGTCCCTTGCGGAACCTAGCCTACTTCTTAGCATCAGTTGAAACTTACTTCGGAGCATAGCAAGCAAGATTGCAGAACTCACGACTATAGGCATCCACTGACAGTCTACCCTGGGTGAAAGCACAGAATTCCTCTCTCTTGCGATCCATCAGCCCTTCCGGGATATGATAGGTACGGAAAGCCGCACTGAATTCTACCCAAGCTGGTGCGGGGCCTGCGGGACGCATGGCTTCATAATTTTCCCACCACAGATTTGTGGGTCCTTCCAGAAAGTAGGTAGCAAAGCTCACCTTGTTGACCTCGGACACATTGGCAGCCTGAATCCTGCGGAACATACTGGTCAGCCAGTCATCCACGTCGAGTGGGTCGACCGAATGATGATACTTACGTGGGCACAGCCTAACGAAATCAGCGAGTGACATGCCATCATTGAGATCATTGCGGGGAGCACGTGCTATGTTCTGCTCAATTCGTTCTAGCAGCCTGTTGGTCTCCGTTTTATTCTATTCAACTTCTCGCATCAATTCCGCCAAAGAAGGCGCATGTGGTAGGTTCTCTTGCCTTGGCTAGCTTCCCTCGCCCTGCTCGGGGGCAGGCACGGGGTTATTCCTAGTTGCCACCATCTTGGGAAAACAAACCCATAGCTTAGACATAGAGGACATCAACTCTAAGACATGAGATAAGGAATGTACTAGACAACAAGGCATGCAGGGTAAACACCCAAACAACATGGTAATAGCAACTGCCATATGAACACCATGATTCATACACACCATGACATAGTTTAGTACAAGACCAAGCTGAAAGCAACTATAGAGAGATGACACAACTCACCGGAGGCATTACAAGCTTCCTATATATTATCTATCTACACCTCCAGAACTCAACTCTCAACCTCAATCATATCCCACAAGACACACAGGACTGTGGCGATACGATTACTAATATACTAGTACTAACATCCACGTACTCAAGCATCGCCGTAGAATGCCTCATATAGGTTACCCCCATGACCCGGGAGCTGAACCTAAGGATCCGGAAACACTCTAGACTGTGATCCCTAGAAACCATAAAGACACAAATGTGGCCTTAGTCCCCTCGTTGGCGGCAACAGCGGTCCTCGAAAAGGGGTGATGCCTCCAACATCAGGCCAGTCTACGTGTGCTGGCAGATGAGTCTGCAATGGAGTCAGCATCTCCAAATCTCCATGGCCTATCTGCACGACATGTGCCAACTATGTCAAAGCTGGCCAAAGACGTGCACGGGTGGCATATAGCTCCATGCGAAGGGCACGTGCATCACGATCCCTGTTCTCCAACATTTGAGCGGTCACCTGCAGCCTAAGGTCCTCATGAGAATGGTCATAGTAGGCTGCGCTAAGATAATCATCCTCTCCTCCCATGGAAGCAGGAAGATAGCAGAACTCTGTGTTCTGTAGCAGACCATGGTGAAACCTCATGATAGTCAACATGGTATTGTCGGCCTCATGAACTGCCATGTCTATGGTGACACCTAATCCATAAGTCCAGTGAAGCGGCTCTGTAGCTCCAGGATATGAAGGATATATCTTAATAGTACACAGATACTGACTCTGGATGAAATCTCGATATTGTTCCTCCATGGTGTACTCTGGATACCAACGGTAGCCAGCCTCCATCATAACTCTAACCAACATGGCCATGTGACCCGGTACATCGATGCACCTAGTCAGACGGACCACCTGACGGGAAGGACGAGGGGGCATCTGAAACAGAGAATAATGCAAAGACATTAGAGACTCTAGCAGAAATTGGACAGCATAACAACTGTAATTGCTCAAAAAGGATTTTGAGACAACTGCAAAAGAGTGGAAAGGCATAACCACTCGACTTCCTAGACTCAAATCTCTTCTCCATCTGTTTGTCACACCAACAATACTCAAGTACCGACACTCACTTGCAAACAAGCTAGCTAGTGCTCCCTGTTTAGTAACTCGTCATCCTAAGAAATAGATGAGAAGCCTAGTTCTTATCCCCAAAGAAAAGATGAGAATGACTTAGAATAGGATAACTTGGGAAGAGGACTAAAAAGAGCCTTACATTCCCTTCCACAATCAATTCCCCTACTTTTATATAGTGTTTCTAGACTCAACTTCGACCGGTTTGGCTTGGTAGTCCTACAGTCAGTCAGGCTCCGATACCAACGCAGTCGGGACCCCGATCGTAACTCATATGAATCCAGACTGTAACATATCACATCACTTTGTGGCCTCACACATGGTAAGCTCCACGGCCGCTGCCTTACCTTAGCCGGGATCGTTTGCGTCTTTTGGCTCACATATGTGAACATGTCGCTGGCAATCAAACGACAGAGAACCCGGGCTGACATAACTAGTCATAGAACCCAAGTGGCACATCAGTACGGAAACAGGCATACGTAACCCAGCAATGCAGGTGTTGGCCTCAAGCGTGTAGACGAGTCATAGCAAGCTACAAGGACTCCATTACGCCGTGAGACATAAATGCCATCACTTCACGTAGACGAGTCGAAGCAGGCTAGAGGGACTCCATTACACTGCGACACATTTCCCCGAAGGGACAGACACAACAACAAAGAAGGATACATGACGGTCAATCAATGTGTCCGGAGTAGTAGCAAGCTACCATGGCTCGGTGGAAGCACAAAGAGGCAGTTTCCCGTAAAGAGTACTACTAAAGGCACACGACTAGGTGTCGGATCCCAAATATACCGTTGCACGTCACACGTATGCACGACATGCCCGATATGGATACATACAACTATGGCATCACAACATAACCATACAACAACACAACTTTTATTTAAGAGGCTCAGACGAGCCTTGCATAATATGTTCTTACAGATAGGGGTCTCATGACCAGACACTCAAGTCATACAAACAAGTTCATACAAACCAAGTGGAAGCATAAAGTTGTCTGAGTATAGACAGATGAAAGGGTAAAAAGGCACATGGCCTGACTATCTACAACACGCTACATGCATAAGGTCGTAGCTGGGGCACCAGCTATTCGGCATCGTCGACATCTAGAAAGAACCTAGCCGATGGGTCCTGGGTCTCATCTGCAACATTTATTAAGCAAACATGAGTACAAACGTACTCAGCAAGTCTTTAAAGCAGACCTAGACTAATCATGCTCATGTATCAACAAAGGGGGTGCTGGAGTTTATGCAGCAAAGCCAGCTTTGACTCATGGCTAACCTACACTACACAATGTTAACTCTTTGTTTACATTTTAGATATCACAGACGAGTCCACTAACTTCATGACAATACACCACCATGGATTCACTTCCCTCACCTAGGAGAGTGGCATCCACGGTACTCACACTTGTCTTGATATTTTTATGAGTATCCATTTGATTATCTATGAACAACATAAGTTTTCCAAGTAGTCCATATCCGAGGACGTGACTATACGAATAGTTTCATACCCTGTAGGGGTGTACTTCTTCACACATGCTCTCGCCACTTATCGTTGTGTGCTCATAAAACCATGCACCTCAGCAACCTTCACGCGGAAGCCCAGCGAGGGAGTCGGCCATGACCGTCAATCACATAAGACCTCTAGTCCAGGCTATTGCCTATTTGAGAATGAACCCGCACGGAAGTCCAGCCAAAGTTTCCGCTACGGGCCCAAACGATGTGCACAGGCTTCCCATGCCCACCATTCGGGTGACCCTTGGTACACCGTGCCATTGCCTACCGCGTCGTAACCCATCCCTAGGGTCAGTGCTACGCACGGCCTCTAGCATACTATAAACACTAGAAACTACTTGCAACTCCTGGACTAAGGACTACGGGACTAATAAGTCGAGAGGGGTCGAGTTACCGGAACCCAATGTGTGGTAGTATCTAGTCTTGGATCACAAACACGGAACTCGGTTCCTAAGAACGGTCCCAATGAGACAACCCGCTATGTACTCCTACATAGCCCCTCATCGCAACCTTTAGCAAATCGGATTCATCATAACCTTATCACATCATAAGGATATTGTTTCACTCTAGTTCATCACCCAGATGAATCAGACCTGATACAACTCTAAGCATAGCAAGCATAGCAGGCTTAGTAAACTAAGCACGTCATGGCACAAACATCTACCGCAATGGAGATAAATACAATCAATACACGCAAGTGCAACAATATGATGCATGATCATGGCATGATAGCATGTATGGATGATCTAATGCACCTAGTGTTCAGGTTAATTTGAAATGAGTTTAATATAGGTTCAAAATTGTTCGTCATTTCAAATTCCATATACTAACCTATTAGTAAATATCAATGTTCATCTACTTAGGTTGCTCTAACATGCATCATAGTAGCACCATTGGATTCATTGGATTTTTGTGATAAATTTTCATATATAAATTATTTTCATCTAAGTTACAGAATAATTTATATGAATTTTTGAAGTTTTAAACATTTTCTAGAATTATTTTAAAACTAGAAATTGCTTTCATTGCATCAGCCTGACGTCATCATGGTGTCAGCAGGTTAGCTGACCAGGCCAGGTCAAACCTGACAGGGTGAGACCCACTAGTCAGTGACCCAGTCACTAACAGATTAATTATTTTCACTAAGTACTAATTAGATTAAGGTAGGGCCCACTGGTCAGTGGGCCATTAGTTTAATTAAATTAATTAATTTACTAATTAGCATTTGACTAATAGGTCCTGGCCCCACCTACCAGTGACCCAGGGGTCAAACCCCTGGTGGTCCAACTAGTTGACTCGCCGGCGTTGAGCCGTTGGTGACGTTAGGGATGGTGGAGGGGGTCAGAATCCCTACTTCGGCGACCAAACGGACGGCGGAGAGCGATGGGAGAGCCTACGCTGGACCGCGCGTCGATCTAGCCCCAAACTAGAGGCTAGGGTGGTCGGGATCGACGTCGGCGTCAAGGGCAGCGGTGGCCGGAGCTCGGGCAGGACCGGCTATGGTGCTAGAGGGCACGGGAGAGAAGGGGAAAGGGGGGAGGAGCACCAGCGGCTCACCACGCTTCTAGCAGAGGCAACGACAAGGTTGGGGGAGGTCCGGAAGGGGCGAAACGCCGAGGCGGGGCTCCAGTGGCCGGCAGGGAGGAACGGTGATGGCACGGTGTAGAGAGGCTCCCGGCTTCTTCTAGCTTCACGGGGAGGGCAAGGGGGTCGCGAAGGTTCTCGGGGGCTACCTAGCGAGGCGAGGGGGCGGCTGGAACGACGGCGGCGAGCTCGAGCAGGCTTGGCCATGGCAGAGCAGGGGGAAAGAGAGCGAGAGGGAGAGCGCGCGAGGCAGAGAGAGGAGGAGAAAGAGGCCATGGCGAGGCGGCCTCGCGCTGGCGCTCTCCGAGCCGTCTAGGCCAGTAGCCAGGCAGGGAGGAGGTGGCCGGCGTGTGGTGACCACGCGCCGGACGTCCTTCTGGCCGGAGGTGGAAGAAGACCGGTTCGCCCCTGGTGGGTTGGGCCGGCTTCTTCCCTGGCCCAGGTGGGCTTTAGTTATTTTCTTTTCTGCTTTCTTTTTCTTATTCCATTTTTGACATTTGTTTCATTTTATTTTCAGGTACAATTGCTCTAATAAAATGTCCCAAACATTTTATATATTGAAGTCTGAATATTTCAAACTTATCTAAAAAGTTTCAGGATATTTGGAAACTGAAATAATGATAAATGCTTCATTTGATATTTTCACAAGCTTTATCATTTATTTTTAAATTCCTATAGTTGTTCAAATATTTTAAATGACCCCTTGTACAATCATGTCCATAATTATCAGACATAGGGGACATTTTAGATGGGCATTTTGGATTTGTTGAATTTTCGCAACTTTACATTGGTTTGGTTCAAATATGAGCTTGGGGTTTCTTTTAGCCCCCATTTCATGTTGATGCAAAATTAAAATATGATGCACACACATGTTGTTCGTATGACATCTAGCTAGGGATGTGACAATTCTCTTCCTCTTAGAATTGCTTTCTTGTCTTTAAGTAATTGGCAATATAAGGATTATCAATGCAATCTACCACGCAATACATACAGATTTCATTTATATCAAAATCAAATATTTTCATGAGAGCCCATGCTGGAACATCCTTAATTTCATGTTTCATTTCTTCATACCCCAAAAATAGACTAAGTTCATTATGATGCTCAAGGTTAATGAGGTTATCACAATTTTTGGACACAATTCGGTCATGAAATAATTCACGTTGGAAATTATAATGACCAAGTTCATGGCAAAGTTCAAAAGGACGGCGAGAAATATGAAGTCTTCCAGCACAAACATATAGCCTCTCTTGCAACCATTTAGTTTCTAAATACTTATGCATCTTACAAAATCTATCTTCCCTTTTAGGCATGTCTTGACAAACTCTATGCACTCCACAAAAATTGACATGCTTATATGAAATATTTTTATCATGACTAGTGTAATCATCATTAGTACTATGGATATTCACAATTCATACTAACAACATTGCAATCACGCTCATCACTCAAATATTTAGTGCCAAACATTTTAATAACTTCTTCTTCTAACACTTGAGCTCAATTTTCCTTTCCATCATTTTCACGAAAGTCATTAAAAAGATGAAGCATATCAGGCAACCTCAATTCCATTTTTTTGTAGTTTTCTTTTATAAAACCAAACTAGTGACAAACAAGAAACTAAAAGATTTGATTGCAAGATCTAAAGATATACCTTCAAGAACTCACCTCACTAGCAACGGCACCAAAAAAGAGCTTGATGTCTACTACACAACCTTCTTCTTGTAGACTCGTGTTAGGCCTCCAAGCGCAGAGTTTTGTAGGACAGCGGCAATTTTCCCTCAAGTGGATGACCTAAGGTTTATAAATCCATGGGAGGTGTAGGATCAAGATGGTCTCTCTCAAGAAACCCTGTAACCAAATAACAAAGAGTCTCTTTTGTCCCCAACACACCCAATACAATGGTAAATTTTATAGGTGCACTAGTTCGGCGAAGAGATGGTGATACAAGTGCAATATGGATGGTAGATATAGGTTTTTGTAATATCAAAATATAAAAAAAGCAAGGTAACAAATAGTAAACGGTGAGCAAAATGTTGTATAAATGCTTGGAAACCAGGCCAAGGGTCCATACTTTCACTAGTGCAATTTCTCTCAACAATATTGGCATAGTTGAATCATATGTAAATCCCTCACGTGTGACAACGAGTTCACTCCAAAGTTACAAATAGCGGAGAACAAACGTAGAAATTATTGTAGGGTACGAAACCACCTCAAAGTTATCTTTTCTGATCAATCTTATGAGCTATCCCTATACGTGTCATGACCACACCTACAGTTCGTACTAAGATAACACCCTAAGATAGACATCAACCAAAACCTTAATGTCACCTAGATACTCCAATGTCACCACAATTACCCATGGGCTTGATTATACGATATTGTAGCGACCCGACCTGAAAGGTCGAATCTCCGGTGTTTCTGTACCATCCCAAGATCATGCTGGTACACACACGGTACATCAATGTATATATCAAAGTGAAATCACATAGCTTTATAAATCGTAAATATCATATAAAGTCCTTTATTACAATAAAAATTACAATAAAGTGTCTGAAAGCCAACTCATGAGAATAACTAATCTTACGCAAGCTTCAAAGGTAGTTGAGTCCATCTGACTCCAAGGGCATCTCACCGAGCATAGAGCGTATCCTCACTCCTGGTCAAAAAAGTACTCTGCAACATGATACGTTGCAGCCGTGTAGGTCAGCATATTGAATATGCCGGTAATGTCACAAAATAGGGGGTAAAGTAATCATCTATTCTATATGCATATATGGCGGGTGGGGGTAGTAAGTTTTTGCATAAAGCCAATTTTTTCCTACAACAAGAGAGGGCAAAAGCATAAATACTACAATGTTGGTTGATTAATGAGATGGTTCCAGCAACCAATTCCCATACCCAAGTTGACATTAATACCCACATCAATGTAATTAATTGTGTTGAGAGTTCCAGATAGTTTCAGTTCCTTTGGCTCAAACTGTCCATGACCGTGGACATGGCTAATCGATTAGGTTTGGGTACTCTGCAGAGTTTTGCACACGTTCCCCACAAGATTTGATCACCTCCGTTGGATTTCTCGCACTTCAGGGTGTTTGAGAAACGAATGACCAAAACATGGTCTTCTAAAGGGTTTCCCTGAGACTCTGTCGGTGCCCATCCTTTCCTACCATTCTTCTACATCTCGTACCACCGCCTGTCCAGGGTCACCACGATATCCAACCAAGCCAGAGCCCATAATGGCTTGTGGCTGTGCAGGTAAGCCTTGGGTATTGAAGTATCCATCCATCTCTTTGTGCCTGGGTGGACATTTCCGCATGAATACTGGCACTTCTCCAGCAACATCTAGGCTAACCACTGGTTTCTACAGGGCGCCGTTCAACCATCATCCACCCAGAGGTATGTTGAAAACTCGGAGTCTTGAAGACATGAATCATCTTGTAGGTCTTGAAATTATTAACTCACAACTCTCATGAATCACACAACCAACCCCGTCTACTAATAGCATAGCAAAATTTAAATCAACGTTTCCCGGGGCCAATGTGTCAAAGGGTTGAGGGGTGGCTACCACATGATACTACATCAAATAACCAAGTTTCCAAATTACCTACTTTGCATGCAATTGGGGAGATGGTAGAACTAATGCAATAAAAACATAGGTATACATGGTCACACTGACTTGCCTTGCTGACGATCCTCGTATTCAAGTGACTCTAGATAAGGAGCTTCGCACTCCGGATGATCTAACGAATCAAACAAACCACACAATAATCAAAAACACAATACACTTCATACAACAGCAAGGTAAACAAAAACTTCAACAAACAAAATCACAATCAAAAGGAAAAATCACTCAAAGTATTAGACTCTAAAATTTTTGGTGTCAAAACTCTACTAAGACATAACAAGTCAAAATTTGTTTTGAACAACTAGGCATTTAGATAACAGAAAAATAAATACAAAATTTTATTAGAAAACAGAAAGTTTTTCATTATAAAAATTTTGTGCAAAAAGAGTTACTACAAAACTTTTTCTAAACAATACTAAAGGTGAAAATAGGATGTACCTATTCAAACTAGAGCACAAAAGAAATTAAAAAAATATTTTGATTAACAGAAAATAATACACCTATGTTGAATCAACACAATCTAATGAAATCTAAAAACAAAAGTTAAACTAACTCAGATTCAAACTAAACAAAAATCAAATTAACTAAACTCTATTAAGACTAAACAGATTCTGTTTTCGTTAAAAAGATTAAACAAATTTATCCTAAAAATTCTCAAACTTAGTAGGATGATAGGTCTAACTAATACAAAACAGTGGCAAAAAGATTCACTCAATAATATATTTTTGAACTCTAGTTATACAGATTTTAGTAATTTAAGCAAATTTGGTTAGATTTAAATTTAAAAGTTCAAATTTGAAATCTAAGACTACAGGATGAAACTACATCAAATTTTTGACCTAATGAAAAAAGAATCAATTAAAAACACTAATTAGTTTAAAAGATACAACTAAAACAAAAACAGAAAACATTCTGTTTTCTAAAACAAAAAAGTAAAAAAAAAGAATCTGATCGAACGGACAGGGTCTACGTGGCATGCTGCGATTGGTTGAGAGAGTGTGCATGCAGAATCTAGCGAGCGGACGACCGAAACATAGCACGTACCAATTCGTTTTATAAAACTTCTAATCTAGCGCGTTGGATCTAGATCGAACGGATGCTGGTGGAGGTGGCGGCTTACAGAGGAGGGGTCGGGGTTCCAGCGAGGTTTGACGGCGGCCGGAGGTCGGAGGTGGTCGGAGGCGACGGTGCGGTGGTCGGGGGCGACGTCTGAAGTGCTCAGGCGATGGCGGCGAAGCTCCGGCGTCGATTGGTGGCGTCGGTCGGGGCTGGGGACGACGGAGACGACGACCTCATGCTCGGGGAGATTCGGGTGGAGGTAGAACACCGGCAAGGTTGCATGGTGGCGTTCTGGCAAGGGTAGAGGGGGTTTCGAGGTGGAACGTAGAGCGGAGGGATGGGGGGTTCTTATAGGGGTGGTGCGGTGGTCGGGGAGGGATCGCCGGCGACGTCGGAGGCGCGGTGAAGGAGACGAGTGCGATGTCGCCGCGGTCGGACGATGGGTCCCACGCGTCAGTGAGGGTGGGACACGGTGTCTGCGCGTCGGTGGCCGACCCGGATTGATTTCGGGTCTTAAAGGCTGTCAGCCGGCCCGTTTCAGTTTAATTTGTTTCCTTCTTTATTTACAGAGCGTTTAAAACATCTTTAATGCATTCAAATCATTTCCAAACATAGGAAATGTATATATCAAAATGATCAGGGGATTAAATGCTATTTAATGAACATTTTTCCTCTGTCATATTGAATATCTTTTTAAGAGTTATTTTCAGAAAAATGCCTAATTGATTTTAAATCCTTTTGAGATAAACTTTCAAATAACCCCCTGGTTTTATTGCTCAAATATTTCACCAAGATGCCCCTGGTGTGGATTGTCATGTTACTCCCCTCTTTCTTTGAACATTACCGAAGGTTTTCAAATAGGTGGAACAAATACATGGAAAAATTGAAATGGCCTTTCAGAATTTCAAAAGAAGCACTTCAACCATTCATTTCATTCAAACAAAGTGATGATGATGCATAACTATATTTCATAACATTCCAAAATGAAATTTTGGGATGTTACACATATGCATCACATAATTTCAGATTCATTAATCCAACACAAAGAACTTCAAAGAGTGCCCCAAAGTTTCTACCGGAACTTCAAGATAAGAACGTGTGCCAACCCCTATGCACAGATTCCCAAGGTCACGGAACCCGCAAGTTGATCACCAAAACAAACATCAAGTGTATCAATAGAACATCCCATTGTCACCACAAATATCCTGTCGCAAGACATACATCAAGTGTTCTCAAATCCTTAAAGACTCAATCCGATAAGTAAACTTCGAAGGGAAGACTCTATTCATCACAACTAGATAAAGAGGGGAAACACTCCATATGATTCAATCTATATCAACATAGCTCGCTGTACATCAAGATCATGACATCTCAAGAACATGAGAGAGAGAGATCAAACACATAGCTACTGGTACATACCCTTAGACCCAAGCGTGAAATACTCCCTCCTCATCATGGAGAGCGTCGGGATGATGAAGATGGCCTCCGGTGATGGTTTCCCCCTCCCACAGGGTGCCGGAATGGGCTCCCGGTTGTTTTTCGTGGCTCTAGAAGATTCCGGCGGCGGAACCCCTGATTTAGGTTTTGCGTTGGGGTTTCTGGAATATTTGACAATTTGTAGAGTTGAGAGGGAGGTCGGTGGACTCCTGAGGGGCCCACAAGCCTGGTGGTTGTGGCAAGGAAGGCTTGTGGACTCCTCGGCAACCTTCTGTCCCAACTTTGATGCTCCATAGGTCTCTTTTGGTCCCAAAAAAATCACCATCAATTTTTATTCCGTTTGGACTCCGTTGATATTCCTTTTCTGCAAAACTCAAAAACAAGGAAAAAACAGGAACTTGCACTAGGCTCTAGGTTAGTCCCAAAAATAATATAAAGTTGTGGTAAAATGATTGTAAAACATCCAAGAATGATAATATAGCAGCATGAAACAAGCAAAAATTATAGATACGTTGGAAACGTATCATTGATCTCCATCAACGTGTCACCATCGTGGTTGCCGCACCGATTGTTGCTTCCACGACTATTGCTAACTCATAGCGATGAAGTAAAGAAAAAAATGGGAAAATAATTAAAGACAAACCTATCGCTCCTGTAGGTTTCAGTAGTCATCGACATGCAAGTCGTGATATTCTATACAAAACATTATTGTCTCATACAGCATATATATCTCATCATGTAATTGGCCATATCACATCACAACATACCCTGCAAAAACAAGTTAGACGTCCTCTAATTGTTGTTGCAAGTTTTACGTAGCTGCTATAGGTATCTAGCAAGAACAATTCTCACCTACGCATAAACCACAACAATGATACACAAATTGCTATTCAACCTTCTCAAGGACCGCCTTTGTCGAGTCCGATCCAACTAGAGTAGGAGAGACAGAAACCCACCAGCCATCTTTGTGCAAGAAAGTTACACGTCAGTTGATGGAACCGGTCTCTCGTAAGCGTACGAGTAAGGTTGGTTCGGGCCGCTTCATCCCACAATACCGCTGAATCAAAACATGACCAGGGGAGGAAGCATCTAAGCATCAACGCCCACAAACTCCTTTGTGTTCTACTCGTGATCTCATCTATACATAGACCTAGCTCATGATGCCAATGTTGGGGAATGTTGCATGGGAATCAAAAAAATTCCTATGCACTTGCAATATCTATCCATGGTGATGAGCATCTACGAGAGGGAGAGTGGATGTACATACCCTTGTAGATCATTAAGCGGGAAGCGTTAAGAAACGCGGTTGATGTAGTCGAACGTCTTCGCAATCCAAATCTCCGAGCATCCCGCGATCCAATCACAATCCATCTCGCGATCCAATCACGATATGTCCCGCGATCCCATCACGATCCATCCCTCAATCAAATTACAAATCGTCTCGCGGTCCTGATCTAGCACCAAACAAACGACATCTCCGCGTTCAACACACATACAAATCAATGAAGATCTGCGCCTTCTTGATCCAGCAAGAGGTATCGGAGAGGTAGATGAGTTATCCGGTAGCACGACGGCATGGCGGCGATGGTGGTGGAACTATTTTGGCAAGGCTTCGCCTAAGCACCGCCGAAATTAGACTAGAGGAGAAAACGATCTAGAGGAAGTAGAGGGAGCACGTGGCAATTAGGGTTAGCTTTGCTGTCTAAATCCTCTAGTATATATAGGAGGGAGGGAGGGAAGGAGGCATCCTCAAACCCTCAAAGGTTGGCAGAAATTGGAGGTGGAGGAGTCCTACTCCAATCCTACTAGGAGTAGGATTCCTACTCTCCACATGGAAACCCTTTCCACCTTTCCACCTTTGGGTTTTTCCAACCCCTAGCCGCATGGGCCTTAGTGGGGGGTTCATCCAGCACACTAGGGGAAGGTTTGACACCTCCCACATCCCATGAGATACTTTGGTTCAAGAAACCCCTCCCAATGGTCCCCCGACACCCTCCCGGCACTCCCGGTACACTACCGATGAGCCCGAAACTTTTCCAGTGTCCAAAATAGGACTTCATATATATCGATCTTTACCTCCGGACCATTCTGGAGCTCCTCGTGACGTCCAGGATCTCATTAGGGACTCCAAACAACCTTCTGTCACCACCATACATAACTCTATACTATCGAAACGTCAGTGAACCTTAAGTGTGCAGACCCTGCGGGTTCGACAACTATGTAGACATGACCGAGACACCTCTACGGTCAATAACCAATAGCCAGACCTGGATGCCCATATTAGTTCCTACATATTCTACGTTGATCTTTATTGATTGAACCTCTATGTCAAGGATTCAGTTAATCCCATATGATGTTCCCTTTGTTCAGCGGTATGTTACTTGCCCGAGATTCGATCGTCGGTATCTCTATACCTAGTTCAATCTCGTTACCTCCAAGTCTCTTTAATCATTCCATAATACAAGATCCCATGGCTAACACTTAGTCACATTGGTTGCACGGCTTGATGTGATGTTGTATTATCGAGTGAGCCCTGAGATACCTCTCTGTCACATGGAGTATCAAATCCCAATCTTGAACCATGCCAACTCAATAGACACCCTCGACGATACCTATAGAGCACCTTTATAGTCACCCAGTTACATTGCAATGTTTGATACACACAAGGTACTCCTCCGGTGTCAGTGAGTTGCATGATCTCATGGTCATAGGAACAAATACTTGACATGCAGAAAACTATAGCAATAAACCGACACGATCATATGTTATGTTTATAGTTTGGTCTTGTCCATCACATCATTCTCCTAATGATGTGATCCCGTTATCAAATGACATCTTGTGTCCATGTCTAGGAAACCTTGATCATCTTTGATCAATGAGCTAGTCTATTAGAGGCAACTAGGGACATGGTGTTGTCTATGTATCCACACATGTATCTGAGTTTCTGATCAATACAATTATAGCATAGATAATAATCGATTATCATGAACAAGGAAAGATGACAATAACCAATTTATTATTGCCTCTAGGGCATATTTCCAACAGTCTCCCACTTGCACTCGAGTCAATAATCTAGCTCACATCACCATGTTATTTACATTGTTATGAATCTAACACCCAATGAAATTTGGGGTTCGATCATGCTTTGCATGTGAGAGAGGTCTTTAGTCAACGGGTCTGTGACATTCAGATCTGTGTGTACTTTGCAAATCTGTATGTCATACTATAGACACTGCTACCAAACTTCACTTGGAACTATTCCAAATGGCTGCTCCACTATACGTATCCAGATTGCTACTCACAGTCATCCGGATTAACTAATCAACACGTGCCATTGTATAAACGGTGTGTGATATCTTCATCATCACACACGAGATTTCTCTGGGAACCGTGTAACATATATAACATCATCGGACACCTTTCCCGAAAAATGTACGCATGGGATCGTCTTTTCATCGGGCACGGTTTCTTGTTGGCTCACGTATGAGATACGGTGCTATCGCAAACAATTGAGTAGATCCTGCACACATGTACATGTGTTGCAAACTGTTTGTGATTTCTTATGTATCACCAACGTTTTATATTATATCTCGTGTGCTTTTCCTGTGGATCACAGGTGGTTGCGCTACGAGTTGCGTGTGCTTTTCGTTCTGGACCGCACACGCTTAGTTGCTTGAACCATGTGCGCTGAAATTGTCAGGTTATTGGGAAATATCGCATTTAATTCACCCTGCAAATACCAAATTCATCACAATATGCAATCGATAAGTAGTGTCCACATGAAGAGCATTCATCATAATTCGCCACAATATGCAATTGAATGAATAGTGTCCACAAGCAGAGGATTCATCATAATTCACAACAATATGCAATTGAGAAAATGATAGCTAAATTCAAAGTTGTTAAACCGACATATCCAGTACATAATCATAGTGTACGAAATATGAAGACATGATCACATGGAAAATAATGCATCCATGTGTATATGTTTAGCTGATAACACTATATGAATGCGTACTTATTTTAAGGAGATTTGAATCCGGAAATCTTTGTCTTTTTTAGAGGGCTTGATATAGTGTTTCACAAAGAAGGTGCTGATAAATTTCCCAACAAAGAATAATTCGTTAGCGCCGAGCGGTTCAAGAGTCATCGGTATGAAGATCAGTTGCATGACTTTTAGATCAGAATGTGACATACATGTGGAGTAGAAGATAGTAATTAAGAAGCAGACTTACTGGTTTTATCCTGTCACCATCGACACCACATTTAGCATGTCTGCATAGGTTGATCATCTGTGCACAAACGTAGTATCCACATAGGCTGGTACCTTGTTATTCCTGAGGACACTAAATTCTTTTACAGTATTAGTCATGTATTTGCCCTGTTAGGAACAACCTAACCGGTATAAGTTATTTTTTTCTATGGAGAGAACTAGAAAGAGGTTTACTTAGAAACTTGAACATCTATGAACTGTGGTTTGGTAAGAAGCCAAATTTGTCATTTCTTAAAGTTTGGGGATGTGATGCTTATGTCAAAAAGCATCAGCCTGAAAAGCTGGAACCCAAAGCGGACAAATGCGTCTTCATAGGATACCCAAAAGAGACAGTTGGGTATACCTTCTATCTCAGATCTGAAGGCAAAGTGTTTGTCGCAAAGAACGGAACATTTCTTGAGAAAGAGTTTCTCTCAAAAGAATTGAGTGGGAGGAAAATAGAACTTGATGAGGTTACTGAACCTTTACTTCAACCTGAGAGTAGCGCAACACAGAAAGATGTTCCTGTGCAGCATACAACAGTTGAGGAGGAAGTCAATGATGATGATCATGAAACTTTAGATCAAGTTACTATTGAACCTCGTAGGTCGACAAGGGCGCGTACTGCTCCTGAGTGGTATGACAACCGTGTCTTGGAGGTCATGTTGTTAGACAACGATGAACCTACGAGCTATGGAGAAGCGATAATGGGCCTGGATTCCGAGAAATGGTTAGAGGCCATGAAATCCGAGATGGGATCCACGTATGAAAACAAATTGTGGACTTTGAAAGTATTACCTAAAGGGCGAAAGGCCATTCGGAACAAATGGATCTTTAAGAGGAAGACGGACGCAGACAGTATTGTCACCGTCTATAAAGCTCGATTTGTGGCAAAGGGTTTTTCACAAGTTCAAGGAGTTGACTATGATGAGACCTTCTCACCCGTAGCGATGCTTAAGTCCGTCAGAATCATGTTGGCAATAGCTTCATATTTCGACTATCAATTTGGCAGATGGATGTCAAAACAGCGTTCCTTAACGGTTTTCTTAAGGAAGAGTTGTATATGATACAACCAGAAGGTTTTGTCGATCCAGAGAACGCTGACAAAGTTTGCAATCTCCAGCGATCCATTTATGGACTGGTGCAAGCATCTCGGAGTTGGAATCTGTGTTTTCATGAGGTGATCAAAGCGTTTGGGTTTATACAAGTTTACGGAGAAGCTTGTATTTACAAGAAAGTGAGTGGGAGCTCTATAGCGTTTCTAATATTATATGTGGATGACATATTGCTGATTGGAAACAATATAGAAATGCTAGAAAGCGTGAAGGAATATTTGAACAAGAGTTTTTCAATGAAGGACCTGGGAGAAGCTGCTTTAATATTAGGGATTAAGATCTATAGAGATAGATCAAGACGCTTAATAGGACTTCACAGAGCACATACCTTGATAAAGTTTTGAAGAAGTTCAAAATGGATCAATCCAAGAAGGGGTTCTTGCCTGTCTTACAAGGTGTGAAGTTCACTAAGACTCAATGCCCAGTGACTGCAAAAGATAGAGAGACAATGAGTGTCATCCCCTATGATTCAACCATAGGCTCTATCACGTATGCAATGCTGTGCACAAGACCCGATGTCAGCCATGCCATAAGTATGGCTGAAAGGTTTCAAGGTAATCCTGGAATGGAGGACTGGACAGCGGTCAAGAATATCGTTAAGTACCTGAAAAGGACTAACGAAATGTTTCTCGTTTATGGAGGTGATCAAGAGCTCGTCGTAAAGGGTTACGTCGATGCAAGCTTTGACATTGATCCGGATGACTCTAAGTCGCAACCTGGATACGTATATATTCTTAATGGGGGTGCGGTAAGCTAGTGCAGTTCCAAGTAGAGCGTGGTAGCCGATTCTACATGCGAAGTGGAGTACATCGCAGCCTAGGAGGCAACAAAGGAAGGTGTCTGGATGAATGAGTTCATGACAGATCTTGGAGTAGTGCCTAGTGCACTAAACCCAGTGGATCTATTATGTTATAACACTGGTGCCATTGCACTGGCCAAGAAACCAAGGTTTCACAAGAGGACCAGACACATAAAGCGATGCTTCAATTCTATCCGCGAGTACATCAAGGAGGAGGACATAAATATTTGCAAAGTGCACACAAACCTGAATGTTGTAGACCCGTTGACTAAACCTCTTCCAAGGGCTAAACATGATCAACACCAGAACTGTATGGGTGTTCGATTCATTACAATGTAAATCACATAGTGATGTGAGCTAGATTATTAACTCTAGTGCAAGTGGGAGACTGTTGGAAATATTCTCTAGAGGCAATAATAAAAGAGTTATTATTATATTTCCTTGTTCATGACAATCGTTTATTATCCATGTTATAATTGTATTGATTTGGAAACACATTGCATGTGTGGATACATAGACACAACTATGTCCCTAGTATGCCTCTAGTAGACTAGCTCATTGATCAATGATGGTCAAGGTTTCCTAGCCATTGACATGAGATGTCCTTTGATAACGGGATCACATCATTAGGAGAATGATGGGATGGACAAGACCCAAACTATAAACATAGCACATGATCGTGTCAGTTTATTGCAACAGTTTTCTACACGTCAAGTATATGTTCCTATGACCATGAGATCATGCAACTCACTGACATGTGAGGAGTGCCTTGTGTGTATCAAACGTTGCAACGTAACTGGGTGACTATAAAGGTACTCTATAGGTATCTCCGAGGGTGTCTGCAGGGTTGGCGTAGATCAACACTGGGATTTGTTACTCCGTGTGACGGAGAGGTATCTCAGGGCCCACTCGGTAGTACAACATCACAATAAGACTTTCAAGAAATGTGACTAAGTGTTATCCACGGGATCTTGTATTACAGAACGAGTAAAGAGACTTGCCGGCAACGAGATTGGACTAGGTATGGAGATGCCGACGATCGAACCTCGGGCAAGTAACATACTGATAAACAAAGGGAACATCATAAGGGATTAACTGGATCCTTGACATAGAGGTTCGAACGATAAAGATCTTCATAGAATATGTGGGAATCAATATGGGCATCCAGGTCCCGCTATTGTCTATTGACCGTAGAGGTGTCTCGGTCATGTCTACATAGTTTTGGAACCGCAGGGTCTGCACACTTCATGTTCAGTGACGTTTCGGTAGTATAGAGTTATGTATGGTGGTGACCGAAGGATGTTCGGAGTCCCGGATGAGATCCGGCATGTCATGAGGAGCTCCGGAATGGTCCGGAGGTAAAAATTGATATATAGGAAGTCTTGTTTTTGTCACCGGAAAAGATTTGGGCTCATCGGTAGTGTACCTGGAGTGCCAGTAGTGTACCGGGGGACCATCGTGAGGGGTATTTCGACCCAAGAGGCTACATGGTTTGTGGGAGGATGAATACCAGCCCATAGTGGGCTGGTGGAAGTCCCACAAAGTGCCCATGCGGCTGGGAAGAAAGCCCAAGTAGAAAAGGTGGAAAAAGTCAAAAAGGTGGAAATAAGGAAGGAGTCCTAATCCTACTAGGAGTGGAGGAGGAGGACTCCTCCCTCCCACTTCGGCCGAAGACTAGGAGGGCTGGCCCTTGGGACAAGCCTCCTCCTCTCCTCCTCTTAGATATACTAGAGGTTTTAGGGTTTTTTGCACATAGATTTCAGCCACGTGCTACCCTCACCTCTAGATCGTAGTTTCTCTTCTATATCGGTTTTAGCGCTGCTTAGGCGAAGCCCTGCTGGAATAGCTCCACCACCATCGTGGCAACGCCATCGCACTGCTGGAGAACTCTTCTACCTCTCTGCTCCCTCTTGCTGGATCAAGAAGGCGGAGATCGTCATCAAGCCGTATGTGTGTTGAACGCGAAGGTGCCGTCCGTTTGGTGCTAGATCGGGACCGATCATGATTGGATCGCGGGAAGCTCGGCGATTTGGATCGCGAAGATGTTCGACTACATCAGCCGCGTTTCTTAACGCTTCCCGCCTAGCGATCTATATGGGTATGTAGATCCACTATCCCTCTCGTAGATGCTCATCACCATGGATAGATCTTGCGTGTGCGTAGGAAAATTTTTGTTTCCCATGCAACGTTCCCCAACATAAACATGGCATTTGATCATTTGGAAATGTACGGCTAATCTATGCATTTAGTGTGGCTTGTGCACACATGATATGTAATTCGACAATAACTAATTGGAACAAATACAACTTATATGTTAGAAGGAAGATGATGAACATAAATACGCTCTCCATTATTTTATAATCATTTTGGGGACAAGCCATAACAAATAGAAAAAGGAACGCAAGATAATGGACGTCACCGCGATGAAGGGCAGTAATTGACCGAGTTTTTTGTGCAAATCCAGTAGGAGAGGCGAGGGTACAGGATCGATATGCTCAATGGTGGCTGGCGAGCAAATGAAGACGGCGAGGCATGGGCAGCCACATGTCTGGAGCGGTAGTGAAGAGTAGGGTTGAAGCCAAGAAGCAGGTACACGGCTGGGTTGAGTACAACGGTGCCAGAAAGGGTTCTGGTGTGGTTCTGGGGGACGAGAGGGGGAGGGAGCTAGTTGTCGATGAAGTTTGGGTAGAATACGAGGATAGATGAGCAAAATGAGGGAGGGCGCGGGTTTGGCATCGGGGAGGGGGCATGTTGGCGGCTTCGGTGGAAAGTGTGAAAAAAGATCGACCTGTGCCCGCGAAAAAAACTTTGCAAATGGCTTCATATAGTAACCTGTGGGCACAAGCAGCACAAATCTGTTCGAAATGAAAACCTGAAAACTTTGACGTGACCTCATCGTTTTGTCTCCAAATTTTTCCCACGGTACGCAACTATCGTTGTACCCTAATATTGATTTCTGGCGCATTTCTGTGCTCGCCTATTATATTTAAGCCATTTTTTATTTATGGGGCATTTATTGCATATAAACCAAATCCCAACTACAACAGCATGTGTTGACGAGAGGTTTAAGGACCGTTGTTCCATCTGGATGAATCCTACGATGCAGATGCACGATCCGTGTGGTTTGGGTTTTGTCTAATCAGAAAGCAGGACTCACTTTGCACGCATTAGGTTTCATACGCCATGGTTTAGAAAGCACACGGTTCTAGTTAACCAACCGTGTGCTATTTTTCCATGCAGAACAGTCATATTTTTATTTCAAATGAATTTGGGACACCAAAATTTCACCTCGAATTATTTTCATCCACAGACAATCAACTTTTAGCCCTTGTATTGATTTCCAGCCGCATTTCATGACTTCTTTGCTAATTTGAAGACATTTTTTCCACCAACATGGGGTTTGTTAGTAATTTAATTGGAGGAAATGCAGATGTATTATGAATATTACAAAAAATGGGTGTGTCACTGTGGCATAATGTGAAGACCTCGTGCGAAAAATTGGTAATGTCTCGCGGAAGTTCCTTTGAAAACGAATGCATCTCACACAAAGGATCATGGTTTACGAAAAGTAGAGTTAACATTTTGGACTCCAATCGGTGTCAATCTCATCCTTTTGCCTTGGTTTTTTCCATGGTATGCAAACATCATTGTACTCCTAATATTGATCTTCTGGTGGATTACATGTCTCGTTTGTTATATCTAAGTCATATTTTTGCAGCTACCATGTTAATTAGTTCTTATAAACAAAATACCCCAACATGAATTACGTGTGGATGGTGGCAAATAATCTCTTACAAATAATTTGTGTGTCACTTTGTGTGATTTTCGTTGTTGTGCAACGAATGAGAAGAATTGTAAAGCACTTCGGACGGGAGATGTGTCCACCTAAATAAATGTCAGTAATTTAATTATAGGAAATGCAGACGGACTCCAAAAATCACGAAAATCAGTGTGTCATCATGGCGCAATCTCGAGACACCGTGGAAAAAATTTGGTAAAATTTGGCACAAGCTACAATGATCACTAATTGAAAACCATAGCATTTTAGTAGGAGGATCATAGTTCCAAGGGGAGAAGTGGCAAATCAAACTCCAATCGATGGTGTCTTCATCACCTCTCCTCCAAATTTTATCCCATAGTAGTCAATCATAATTATATACCAGGTTTTATTTTCTAGCACATTTTTGGGCTCGTTCGATATCTTTCAGCATTTTTTATCATTTACAAGGCATTTATTGCATATAAATCAAATCCCAACTTCAGCAGCGATTGTTGATGAGAGGTATAAGGACCACCGTTCGATCTGGGTGAATCCTACGGTGCAGATGCATGATCCGTGTGGTTTGGATTTTGTCCAATCAGAAAGCAGGACTCACGTTGTGCGCACTAGGTTTCATAGGCCACGGTTTAGAAAGCATACGGTTCTAGTTAATGAACATGTGCTATGTGTAAACCAAACTGCGCATGTTCAGTTCATACATACTGGAGTGAGATGAACTAAGCATTCTACCATTAGAGTAAATTATCATGAATATTTCAAATTCATTTCTATAGATGACAACATATTAATCTGTATCGACATAAGGCCATGCATACCTTGCAATACAGTACATGCAAAACTTATAACAGAATGAACTCAATGCACATCCCTCACAATTCAGTACATGTAGCAATTCAGTATAGTAGACATGATGACTACTTTCTGAATCAATTCCCATGTACATGTTGTGATCGCGATCATTAGGTTGACCCCTAATGAACTTAGGATTTCTGGTGATTTTACGCTTCTCCTTTGTTATGTTGTGTGGCCCCTCAAGTGGCAACTCATCATATTGATTGTACTCCTCCTCATCACAAACATTTTCGATGCCTAGTACCCTCCTCTTCCCATACATCACTACATGGCACTGCGTATGCAAGAGGTCTGGCACAAAGAAAATCTGGGTAGCATCGCTAGCAGAATAAATGGGTCCTTGTGATATGCCATAATTTTGCGGTCAACATATGCCTTCCTGGTGTAAGCATCAACCTTTATGCTACTAAGAGGGAACCATCTGCACTTGAATAATGCCACCTTCATTTCCACATAGTAAAACTCCCAAATCTCTTCAATGGTTCCATAGTACACCTATTTATCATCTTCCTCTATAGTTAGGCATTCTATTCGAACAGAGATGTTTTGATACAAGGTCCTCAGTATAGTACGTGTTGCCATTTATGTCATACGCTTGGTAGTTCATAACCGTCAGTGATGGCTTTTGTGCCAACCATGTTGCAAGGTCTTCTTGGGGTCTGTTTGCCAAACGATCCTTCAGCCATCTTATATAGTCCCTATTGTGTGCATTTTTCTCGGCAGCTGGTGACAACACATTGGGTAAGTTTCTTTGTCATATGCCCTCCATGTGTTGTGCAGCATAAGAATCGAGTATCGGGCTATTAAGCAGTGCCGTCAAATGGGCTTGATCATACATATCTCTAGGTGCAAGAGTCTTATTGCCAGCAAAGACCAGCTTACCAGCCAGCCTACCATCATGGCGAGAGAGGGGCACACCTATAGGTCTAAGTTTCATGTATTCGGTGCAAAACTCAACCACCTCCTCCGCGGTATAATCTTGTAGGATACTTGCCTCTGGATGACATCGGTTCCGACAATAGTGCTTCAATATTCCCATGTACAGCTCGAAGGGATACATGTTGCGAAGAAACATAGGACCACAATACTTTATCATGTCCACAAGGTGCACAGTGAGATGGACCATGACATCAAAGAATGACGATGGGAAGAACATCTCTAAGTTTGACAATATCCTTGCAATATCAGCTTGCATATTATCCAACTCTTCACCATCTATCACCTTCTGCCATAGTTTGTTGCAGAAATCACAAAGATCAATCAATGTGTCTTATGTTCGTGTCCATCATATTCCTTATGGCCACCGGGAGGATTTGTGTCAACATTACATGGCAATCATGTGACTTCATGTGAGACAACTTCTTTTTACCCAAGTTGTCATTAATGAGACTTCTGATGTTTGCGGAGTAGGAACAGGGTGTCTTAATTGACAAAAAAATGCAAAGAACTCTTTTACTTCTGTTGCATTTAAATTGTAACTCTGGTGTTGGTGGAGAAATTTGTCATCATCTTCTGCTTCATCCATACATTGTGATTGATCACCAAGCATATCGAGTCATCCACCGTCACCATCCTTTCTTTTGCCTTTAATCTTGAGCAGAGTAACAAGGATGCTTTCCTAGACATTCTTCTCTACGTGGATGACATCAATGCAATGATGTACATGTTGGAAATATGCCCTAGAGGCAATAATAAAATGGTTATTATTATATTTCCTAATTCATGATAATTGTCTATTGTTCCTGCTATAATTGTATTAACCGGAAACCGTAATACATGTGTGAATACATAGACCACACCATGTCCCTAGTGAGCCTCTAGTTGACTATCTCGTTGATCAATAGATGGTCATGGTTCCCTGAACATGGACATTGGATGTCGTTGATAATGGGATCACATCATTAGGAGAATGATGTGATGGACAAGACCCAATCCTAAGCATAGAACAAGATCGTGTAGTTCGTCTGCTAGAGCTTTTCTAATGTCAAGTATCATTTCCTTAGACCATGAGATTGTGCAACTCCCAGATACCGTAGGAATTCTTTGGGTGTATCAAACGTCACAACGTAACTGGGTGACTATAAAGGTGCACTACAAGTGTCTCCGAAAGTGTTTGTTGGGTTGGCACGAATCGAGACTGGGCTTTGTCACTCTGCCTGACAGAGAGGTATCTCTGGTTCCACTCGGTAATACATCATCATAATGAGCTCAATGTGACCAAGGAGTTAGTCACGGGATCATGTTTTATGGAACGAGTAAAGAGACTTGCCGGTAACGAGATTGAACAAGGTATAGAGATACCGCCGATCGAATCTCGGGCAAGTAATATACCGATGGACAAAGGGAATTGTATATGGGATTAATTGAATCCCTAATATCATTGTTCATCCGATGAGATCATCATGGAACATGTGGGAGCCAATATGGGTATCCAGATCCCTCTATTGGTTATTGGCCAGAGAGGTGTCTCAGTCATGACTGCATGGTTCCCAAACCCGTAGGGTCTACACACTTTAGGTTCAGTGATGCTAGAGTTGTAATGGGAATTGTATGTGGTTACCGAAAGTTGTTCAGAGTCCCAGATGAGATCCCAGACGTCATGAGGAGTTCCAGAATGGTCCGGAGGTGAAGATTTATATATGAGAAGTCCAGTTCCAGTCATTGGAAATGTTTCGGGTTTATCGATATGTACCAGGACCACCAAAAGGGTTACGAGGGTCCACCGGGAGGGGCCACCTGCCCCGGAGGACCACGTGGGCTGAATATGGGTGGAAACCAGAACCCTAGTGGGCTTGTGCACCCCCCCCCCTCAAGGGCCCAAGGCGCCTAGGGTTGGGAACCCTAGGGGGTGGGGGCGCCTCCCACCAACTTGGGAGGAAAGCTCCCCCCTCTAGATGGATCTAGGGGGCGGCCCCCTCTCCCCTTCAGCCTATAAATAGAGGGGAGGTGGGAGGGCAGCCGCACCACTTGCCCCTGGCGCATCCCTCCCCCCTCCTACACTTCCTCCTCCTCCTCCTCCTCCTTAGTGCTTAGTGAAGCTTTGTTGGAGAACCATGAGCTCCACCGCCACCACGCCGTCGTGCTGCCGAAGCTCTCCCTCATCTTCTCCTTCCCCCTTGTTGGATCAAGAAGGAGGAGACGTCCCCGGGCTGTACGTGTGTTGAACGTGGAGCCGCCGTCCGTTCAGCACTTGGATCGGATCTTTCGCGATTTGAATCGCCACGAGTATGACTCCATCAACCGCGTTCTTTGCAACGCTTTCGCTTAGCGATCTTCAAAGGAATGAAGATGCACTCCCTCTCTCTTGCTGCTAGCATCTCCTAGATTGATCTTGGTGACACGTAGGAATTTTTTTGAAATATTACTACGTTCCCCAACAATGGCATCATGAGCCAGGTTTATGCGTAGATTATATGCACGAGTAGAACACAAGTAGTTGTGGGCGATGACTTGGTCAATTTTCTTGCCGTTACTAGTCCTATCTTGATTCGGAGGCATTGCGGGATGAAGCAGCTCGAACCGACTTTACACGTAAGCTTACGTGAAACTGGTTCCACCACCTGACATGCACTTGTTGCATAAGGTGGCTAGCGGGTGCCTGTCTCTCCCACTTTAGTCGGATCGGATTCGATGAAGAGGGTCCTTATGAAGTCTAAATAGCAATTGGCATACCACCTTTGTGGATTTTGCATGGGTAAGAAATGTTCTTACTAGAAACCCATAGCAGCCACGTAAAGCTTGCAACAACAATTAGAGGACATCTAACTTGTTTTTACAGGGTATGCTATGTGATGTGATATGGCCAAAAGGATGCGATGAAATATATGTGATGTATGAGATTGATCATGTTCTGTAATAGGAATCACGACTTGCATGTCGATGAGTATGACAACCGGCAGGAGCCATAGGAGTTTTCTTAATTTACTGTATGACCTGCGTGTCAATCAAAAATGCCATGTAATTACTTTACCTTATTGCTAACCGTTATCCATAGTAGTAGAAGTAATAGTTCGTGAGACATCTTCATGAAGACACGATGATGGAGATCATGGTGTCGTGCAGGTGATGATGGTGATCATGTCGCACCCCGAAGATGGATATCAAAGCCGCAAGATGATGTTGGCCATATCATGTCACTTTATGATTTGCATGTGATATTTATCATGTTTTTACATTTTATTTGCTTAGAACAACAGTAGCATAAATAAGATGATCCCTCACTAAAATTTCAAGAAATGTGTTCCCCCTAAGTGTGCACCATTGCGAAGGATCGTTGTTTCAAAGCACCACGTGATGATCGGGTGTGATAGATTCTAACCTTCGCATACAACGGGTGTAAGCCATATTAACACATGCAAAACACTTAGGTTGACTTGACGAGCCTAGCATGTACAGACATGGCCTCGGAACATGAGAGACTGAAAGGTCGAACATGAGTCGTATAGTAGATGCGGTCAACATGGAGATGTTCACCATTGATGATTAGTCCATCTCACGTGATGATCGGACACGGCCTAGTCAATATGAATCATGTATCACTTAGATGACTAGAGGGATGTCTATTTGAGTGGGAGTTCATTAAATAATTTGATTAGATGAACTTAATTATCATGAACTTAGTCTAAAATTGTCTTTACAATCTATCTTGTAGATCCAATGGCCCATGATAATGTTGCCCTCAACTTCAAGACATTCCTATAGAAAACCAAGCTCAAAGATGATGGAAGCAACTATATGGACTGGGTCCATAACTTGAGGATCATCCTCATAGCTTCCAACAAGTTATATGTCCTTGATGCACCGCTAGGTGATGCACCCATTTTCCCAGCAACTTAAGACGTTATGAATGCCTGACAGTTACGTAGTGATGATTACTCCCTGGTTCAGTGCGGCATGCTTTACAGCTTAGAACCGGGGCTCCAAAAGCGTTTTGAGCAACACAGAGCATATGAGATGTTCCAAGAGCTGAGAACGGTTTTCCAAGCTCATGCCCGGGATGAGAGATATGAAGTCTCTGACAAGTTCTTCAGTTGTATCATAGAGGAAAATAGTTTTGTCAACGAGCACATACTCAAAATGTTTGGGTTGCACAACCTCTTGTCTCGGATGGGAGTTAATCTTCCGGATGACTCAGTTATTGACAGAATCCTCCAGTCACTTCCACCTAGCTACAAGAGCTTTGTGACGAACTTCAATATGCAAGGGATGGAGAAGTCCAATCGTGAGTTATATTCGATGCTGAAATCAGCGGAGGTGGAGATCAAAAAGGAACATCAAGTGTTGATGGTGAATAAGACCACCAGTTTCAAGAAAGGGAAGGGTAAGAAGAACTTCAAGAAGGACGGCAAAGTAGTTGCTGCGCCCGGTAAATCAGTTGCCGGGAAGAAGCCCAAGAATGGACCCAAGCCTGAGGCTGAGTGCTTTTATTGCAAGGGAACCGGTCACTGGAAGCGGAATTGCCCCAAGTACTTAGTGGATAGGAAGCCCAACAATGTCAAAGGTATATATGATATACATGTTATCAATGTGTACCTTACTAGCGCTCGTAGTATCTCCTGGGTATTTGATACCAGTGCGGTTGCTCACAATTGTAACTCAAAACAGGAGCTGCGGAATAAGTGGAGACTAGCAAAGGACGAGGTGACGATGTGCGTTGGGAATGGTTCCAAGGTCGATGTGATCGTCGTCAGGATGCTACCTCTACATCTACCTTCGAGATTAGTTTTAGACCTCGGTAATTGTTATTTAGTACTAGCTTTGGGCATGAACATTGTATCTGGATCTCGTTTGATGCGAGATGGCTACTCATTTAAATCCAAGAATAAAGGTTGTCCTATTTATATGAGAGATATGTTTTATGGTCATGCCCTGCTAGTCAATGGTTTATTTTTATTGAATCTCGAACGTGATGTTACACATATTCATAGTATGAATACCCAATGATGTAAGGTTGACAATGATAGTCCCACATACTTGTGGCACTGCCGCCTTGGTCATATTGGTCTCAAACGCATGAAGAAACTCCATGCAGATGGACTTTTGGAGTCTCTTGATTATGAATCATTTGATGCGTGCGAACCATGCCTCATGGGAAAGATGACTAAGACTCCGCTCTCCAGGACAATGGAGCGAGAAACCAACTTGTTGGAAATAATACATACCGATGTATGCGATCCAATGAGCGTTGAGGCTTGTGATGGCTATCGTTATGTTCTCACCCTCACTGATGACTTAAGTAGATATGGGTATGTCTACTTAATGAAACACAAGTCTGAGACCTTTGAAAAGTTCAAGGAATTTTGGAGTGAGGTGGAGAATCAATGTGACAAGAAAATAAAGTTCTTACGATCTGATCGTGGAGGAGAATATTTGAGTCACGAGTTTGGCACGCACTTAAGGAAATGTGTAATTGTTTCATAACTCACGCCGCCTGGCACACCTCAGCGTAATGGTGTGTTCGAACGTCGTAATCGCACTTTATTGGATAGAGTGCGATCTATGATGTCTCTTACTGATTTACTTCTATCATTTTGGGGATATGCATTAGAGATTGCCGCATTCACTTTAAATAGGGCACCGTCTAAATCCGATGAGAGGACACCATATGAATTATGGTTTGGGAAGAATCCTAAGTTGTCGTTTCTAAAAGTTTGAGGATGCGATGCTTATGTCAAGAAACTTCAACCTAAAAAGCTCGAACCCAAATCGGAAAGGTACGTCTTCATATGATACCCTAAGGAAACTATTGGGTATACCTTCTACCTCAGATCAGAAGGCAAGACCTTTGTTGCCAAGAATGGATCCTTTATAGAGAAAGAGTTTCTCTCAAAAGAAGTAAGTGGGAGGAAACTAGAATTTGATGAGGTAATTATAACCCCTCTCTAACCGGAAAGTAGCATAGCGCAGCAAAATGTTTTTGTGGTGCCTGCACCGACTAGAGAGGAAGTTAATGATGATGATCATGAAACTTCGGATCAAGTTACTACGGAACTTCATAGGTCCGCGAGAACACGTTCCGCACGAGAGTGGTATGGCAACCCTGTCCTGGAAATCATGTTGTTAGACAATGGTGAACCTTCGAACTATGATGAAGCCATGTTGGGCCTAGATTCCAACAAATGGCTTGAAACCATGAAATCTGAGATAGGATCCATGTATGAGAACAAAGTATGGACTTTGGTGGACTTGCCCGATGATCAACAAGCCATTGAAAATAAGTGGATCTTTAAGAAGAAGACTGACGCAGATGGTAATGTGACCGTCTATAAGGCTCGGCTTGTCGCTAAGGGTTATCGACAAGTTGAAGGAGTTGACTATGATGAGACTTTCTCACCCGTAGTGATGCTGAAGTCCGTCCGAACCATGTTAGCAGTTGCCGCATTTTATGATTATGAGATCTAGCAAATGGACATCAAAACGGCATTCCTTAATGGTTTCCTTAAGGAAGAATTGTATATGATGCAACCGGAAGGTTTTGTCGATCCTAAGAATGCTGAGAAGGTACGCAAGCTCCAACACTCCATCTATGGGCTGGTGCAAGCATCTCGAAGTTGGAACATTCGCTTTGATGAGGTGATCAAAGCATTTGGGTTTATAGAGACTTATGGAGAAGCCTGTCTTTACAAGAAAGTGAATGGGAGCTCCGTAGCATTTCTCATTTTATATGTGGATGACATATTGTTGATGGGAAATGATATAGAACTTTTGGAATGCATCAAGGCCGACTTGAATAAGTGTTTTTTCAATGAAGGACCTTGGAGAAGCTTCTTACATATTAGGCATCAAGATCTATAGAGATGGACCGATACGCCTCATTGGTCTTTCACAAAGGACATACCTGGAAAAGATATTGAAGAAGTTCAATATGGATCAGTCCAAGAAGGGGTTCTTGCCTGTATTGCAATGTGTGAGATTGAGCACAGCTAAATGCCCGACCTCTGCAGAAGATAGAGAAAAGATGAGTGTCATCCCCTATGCCTCAGCCATAGGCTCTATTATGTATGACATGATGTGTACTAAACCTGATGTGAACCTTGCCATAGGTTTGGTAGGGAGGTACCAAAGTGATCCCGGAATGGAACACTGAACAGCAGTCAAGAATATCCTTAAGTACCTGAAAAGGACTCAGGATATGTTTCTCGTTTATGGAGGTGCCGAAGAGCTTGCCGTAAAGGGTTACGTCGATGCTAGCTTCGACATACATCCGGATGACTCCAAGTCACAAACCGGATACGTGTATATTTTGAATGGTGGGGCAGTCAGCTGGTGCAGTTGCAAGCAAAGCGTCATGATGGCATCTACATGCGAAGCGGAGTACATAGCTGCTTCGGAAGCAGTGCAGGAAGGAGTCTGGATGAAGGAGTTTATCACCAACCTAGGAGTGATTCCCAATGCGTCAGGCCCGAGGACTCTCTTCTGTGACAATACTGGAGCTATTGCCATTGCCAAGGAGCCCAGGTTTCACAAGAAGACCGAGCACATGAAGTGTCGCTTCAACTCCATTCGTGGTTACATTCAGGATGGAGATATAGATATTTGTAAAGTACATACGGATCTGAATGTCGCAGATCCATTGACTAAACCTCTTTCACGAGCGAAACATGACCAGCACCAGAACTCTATGGATGTTTGATTCATCACAATGTAACTAGATTATTGACTCTAGTGCAAGTGGGAGACTGTTGGAAATATGCCCTAGAGGCAATAATAAAATGGTTATTATTATATTTCCTTGTTCATGATAATTCTCAATTGTTCATGCTATAATTGTATTAACCGGAAACCGTAATACATGTGTGAATACATCGACCACACCATGTCCCTAGTGAACCTCTAGTTGACTAGCTCGTTGATCAATAGATGGTCATGGTTTCCCGACCATGGACATTGGATGTCATTGATAACGGGATCACATCATTAGGAGAATGATGTGATGGACAAGATCCAATCCTAAGCATAGCACTAGATCGTGTAGTTCGTCTGCTAGAGCTTTTCTAATGTCAAGTATCATTTCCTTAGACCATGAGATTGTGAAACTCCCGGATACCGTAGGAATGCTTTGGGTGTATCAAACATCACAACATAACTGGGTGACTATAAAGGTGCACTACAGGTGTCTCCAAAAGTGTCTATTGAGTTGGCACGAACCGAGACTAGGATTTGTCACTCCGTGTGACAGAGAGGTTTCTCTAGGCCCACTCGGTAATACATCAGCACAATGAGCTCAATGTGACTAAGGAGTTAGTCACGGGATCATGTGTTATAGAACAAGTAAAGAGACTTGCCAGCAATGAGATTGAACAAGGTATAGGGATACTACGATCGAATCTCGGGCAAGTAACATACCAATGGACAAAGGGAATTGTATATGGGATTAATTGAATCCCTGACATCGTGGTTCATACGATGATATCATCATGGAACAAGTGGGAGACAATATGGGTATCTAGATCCCACTATTGGTTATTGGCCGGAGAGGTGTCTCGGTCATGACTGCATGGTTCCCGAAACCATAGGGTCTACACACATAAGGTTCGGTGATGCTAGAGTTGTAATGGGAATTGTATGTGGTTACCAAAATTTGTTCGGAGTCCTGGATGAGATCCCGGACATCACGAGGAGTTCCGGAATGGTCTGGAGGTGAATATTTATATATGGAAAGTCTAGTTTCAGTCACCGGAAAGGTTTCGGGGTTTATCAATATTGTTCCGAGACCACCGAAAGGGTTCCGGGAGTCCACCAGGAGGGGCCACCTGCCTCGGAGGACCACGTGGGATGAATATGGGTGGAAACCAGGCCCCTAGTGGGCTGGTGAGCCCTCCCCCCAAGGTCCCAAGGCTCCTAGGGTTGGGAACCCTAGGGGGTGGGGGTGCCTCCCACCAACTTTGGGGGGGGCAAGGGGGGGGCAAGCTCCCTCCCCCCTTGAACCCCCCCCCCCTAGATGTATCTAGGGGGGGCGGCCCAATCTCCCCTTCAGCCTATAAATAGAGGGGAGGTGGGAGGGAAGCCACACCCCTGGACCCTGGCACAGCACTCCCCCTCCTACACCTCCTCCTCCGTAGTGCTTAGCGAAGCTCTGTCGAAGAACCACGAGCTCCACGGCCACCACGCCGTCGTGCTACCGGAGCTCTCCCTCAACTTCTACTTCCCCCTTGCTGGATCAAGAAGGAGGAGATGTCACTGGGTTGTACATGTGTTGAACGCGGAGGCATTGTCCATTGGCGCTTGGATCATATCTTCTGCGATTTGAATCGCCGCGAGTATGACTCCATCAACCGCGTTATTTGCAACGCTTCCGCTTAGCGATCTTCAATGGTATTGAGATGCACTCCCTCTATCTTGTTGCTAGAATCTCCTAAATTGATCTTGGTGACACTTAGGAAATTTTTTGAATTATTACTACATTCCCCAACAGTACACGTAGGAACTCCCGGTAAGGTAATTCCCAAAACACTGATTTCTTCTTTAACACTTGGTCCCTGGGCGTTATTTTTGACGTCAAACCGGATCCCTTGACAAGCATAACATTAATTTATCTAACCGTGTTGTGGACTTATTTCCCATGATAGGGTCTTGGGCCCGTTCCAATCTCTACTGTACCATCAAATTCAGCAGTCATTTTTCGGTAAGGGTGATTTCTCCTTAAGAATATACGATGATGCAAATACACGGTTTTGCACAAGTTGGAAAGAAAACTACTCTCGGTCCTATCCATGCATGTGACACATCCTACTGGTCCCTTTGTTTTCTGCCACGAATTGTTGCCTAATGCCGGCATATCTTGAATGGTGTGTAGCAACAACGCATGTATCCAGAAAAACTCCTTTGTGTTGGCATCATAACAGTTCACACCAGACGTCCACAATGTCTTCAGTTCTTCTACCGGTAGCTCAAAGTAAATGTCGATATCATTTCCAATTTGCTTTGGACCTTGGATAATCATCGACATCATGATGTAATTTTTCTTCATACAAAACCAAGGAGGAAGGTTATATATGCACGGAAGCACCGGCCAAGTGTTATGGTTGGTGTTCATATCGCCAAATGGATTAAATCCATCAGTAAACTCCCCTAGCCATTTTTTTCTAGGATCCTTTGCAAAATCTTTAAACCTTTCAGCGATTTATTACCATCGAGTCCCGTCTTTCGGGTGCCTCATATACTTATCCACAATTCGCTCATTATGGTGCCACCGCAACCTCTTTGCCTCTCTAGGTTTGCAAACAAATGCTTCAACCTTGGAATTATAGGCAAGTACCAAACAACCTTGAACGGGATTACTGTCTCGATCTCTTCGTCCAATTTGTAGTTGTCCTGTGCTCTCCTGCGCTTGTATCGTGCGTGCTTGCATATGTGGCATGAACGCAAATCTTTGTAATCACCATGGGTACAACATACAATCATTCACACAAACTTGTATCTTCTCGACTTCAAGTTCCAATGGACAAAAAAATTCTTCGCTTTGTTCGTGATTTTGCATAGCACATTATCTTCTAAAGAATGTCTTTGAAAAGACTCAACAACTGTGTGAAGGCCTTGTTTGATAGACCGCTTTCTGCTTTAAATTCGAGAAGCGTCAGTGTGACACACAACTTGGAATATTTATTTTTGCAACCTGGATACAATCTTTCTTGGAGGCTGCATCAATGCTTGGCAGCTCCTTGTACCCAGCTAAATCTTTTGCTGGGCCCTGGAAATCTGCAATCATAGCAGCAAGATCTGTTATATCATCAAGGTCGGTGTTGTCTGCTACACACTCTTGGTTTTCATTTGTGTTTTTTGGCATGCCAGTCTTCTGTCTATAGCTTGACGTCTAAGCCCCGAGGTTAAATTCATCACCCATGCGACTCTGATCGGGGTTTGGCACCTCGCCGATAGGCAGGTTCTTACATTCATCCATAACCGGCTCTTCACCATGTTTAGTCCATCTTGTGTATCCACCCATGAATTCCTTTTTGTATAAGTGTAACTCGACCTCATCAATTGGAATTGACACCGTATTTCCACAATCCTTGCATGGATAGAGGACGTAATATTGTTTGCAAATTCTCTTTTTTGTCCGTTCAACCAAAGCCATGAACTCCTTCACGCCATCCCTATACCTTGAGCTTGCCTGATCCCCCATCCATTCAGATCATTCCATCTGCACACGTTGCATCCATTAGATGGGTGAATAAATCACAAGATTTTATTTTCAAAATTTGTGGAGGGCGCTGCATAATGTTACACAGCCGTGCAATGACACTAATCTACCAGTCAATTTACACTCATCGTGAGTACTGCCATTATATGAATTTAATACCTTTACTAGGCCACTCAAGGAAAATAATACCTTAATTAATTAGCAGCGGCACGGTGAGACAGCAGGGTCGAGGAGCAGAGCTTAGCGGGGCACCTGACTATAGTCTAGGCTCCACTATCGCGCCTACGACCGTGAGGGAGTACTCCAGTCACGCCGGCACCGACCACGAGGATTGAGCTCCTCCCATATCTCCCGCCGCCGACCGAGGATTGACCTCCTATCACGCTGCCACCGCCGACCGAGGATTGACCTCTTGTAACACCACCACCACGGACCGACCGAGGATGGACTCCTTATAACACCGACACCGGATTGACCTCCTATCCGTCAAACGTTGCCTCGGTCACCGCCGACATCTCCATCAGCATAACGTTTTTTGGGGTGGGGGATTCCGGTGAGCGACTGTTTACCGCACCCATATGTGTTGGGAAGCACATCACAAAGGGTCATGTTACAGAAACCGTGGATCACGCACGTTCTATCTCACACGATTTGATTTGGGAAACCATATGCCGTATACAACATAATGCGATAAATAGTTCACCCGGCCGTTATCATCAAATCCCCATAGTTTCCCCGTCTTCCCCAAATCCCTAAATAGCTTCAAATTCCCTCGCACCAAAATTCCCTAGTGTGGCGCTGACATTGGGGAAATGCAGACGAGTGATGTTGATGGTTTCAATGCGGCTGCACTAGTTCGTATAGTCGTTCTTGCAGCACCATTGGCGGCACAACCACGACAGCGGTCACCGCCGAGCACCTGCCTAAGGTCACCAGGAGGCTGGTGTACTACGGATCCGAATCGTCTTGTCAGGTCCCAATCATTCCTCATCTTTTTAGCATGACACACACACACACATGAAATCAATCAAATGCCGGATCCAGAGTTTGACTCCAGTAGACTCCCGCAACATGAGTTTGATTCCGAGTTTTGCACCACCGAGAAGAACCAAAAGTTGAGTTATGTGCACGGACACACTCCCGCTCAACCTGTATGCAAGGAGGGATTCGACATTGGCAGAAGGTTTCTAGGTTGCCCCTTAGAGGTTAGTGATAAGTTCATCCCTTAAGTTCAGTTAATGCCCCCATTCATCCTGATTATTTAACATTCGTAGGGATATGAGGCTTGTGCCTTTGTTAACTAGCTAGATGATGAATGGCATGACAGGGCTTAGAGTGTTATAACCAAGGTTGCAGACGATAACGTAAAACTGAAGAAGAAACTGACTAATCTAGAGTGTACAATCACTACGATGAAGCAAGAAAGAATCAATCACAGGCAACAGATGAAAGCAAACGGCAAGAAGGCACTAGCATGTGTAGTTGTAGTTGCAGCATTAGCCATCTTCTATGAGCTGTTTGCAATGATCATTAGGGGTTTTAATTGATTATTAATGGCTACATCAATAAGTAGAGCTCATCTATTTCTTACCAACTATCCTATGTTAAATGCTTACTATTTCACACTCGTCGTGTTTCATATAAGTGTGTGTGTAGTTAAACAATGCATCTAGTGAACCGTGTGAACTCCTAAAATGTACACATGTGAAATATTTGGCATATTGAGAACTACACAATAGAGGGAATTTGGAGCGACGGACCGGGTGCACACAATTCCGGTTGATTATATCAGAATTCTAACCGCCTGCCAAGGCACCAATATAATCCATCAATCCCCCGCTTCAATAGTCATTCCTCTTGTCTTCACACCACACTTCAGTTTCCACCATCTTCATCATCCTAGTTGGCCACTCTACACTTCCACGCACTCTGCAATCTCGCTTTTTCATCAGTTGTTTAATTATGTAGCGAAGCATTGTCGAGCGACAGCGAGGACGACAGTTCCGCTAGTCTGGGGTCAACCACAAAATCATCGCGATCGTCTTCCCTGAGTCCAACATCAAGTCCTGACCTCCATTTTATCCGGCTCATGGAAGGGCCATCGCCGCCAGAGTCATCAGACGATGACCAGACGGACGAGGAGTCGCCGAAGGACGAAGAAGATGACAACGATGAGGAGGAGGAGGAATGTTCGGACAAGGAGGAGGACGACGAGGAGCCTCCGAAGGACGAAGAAGACACTGACAATGATGATGAGGAGGAATGGTCGAACAAGGAGGATGACGACAAGGACATCAACGATGATGGCGATGAAAATCCAGCGATCAGCGGCAAGAAGCGTCCACGTCAAGACGATGGCGCGGGGCCGTCTAACAACAACAAGAAGAAGTAAAATAGACTGTAATCCTTAAACTTGTTGTCGTTTGTTCATATTTACTCCTTAACTCTGTCTACCTTCTCGATCTCATCGCAAATGGTTAAGAAGACAGATTCGTCTGTGATCATTCACAATATCGCACACATTTGGTTTCTTGAATTGTGTGACATGTCAAGCACACAATTCAGAACAACAAATCGTATGCGTTGTCTAGAATTATAGCACATAGTTCTGATTATCAAATTGTTTGCAGCCAATCACACACACATTGTTACGCCGCATCGTTTGTGTTCTTATGTATCATCGCAAACAGTTCATATGAGGGACATGTATGCCATACATCACACACATATATATTTGATTAACTGTTTGTACCATTTCGCCTCATCACAAACAGTTTTTAAAAGTCAACTGTCTACCGTAGATCGCACACGAAAATATTTTCTAAATCGTATTTGATGGTGTCGGGGCTGGATGCACTCAATCACTTATGAGTCCATTGGCCCCTTTTGTGGTTCGGTAGGGGCGTGGACGCAAGCACAAACAGTAGAGATAGTTGGACGACATGACGATTTACCCACGTTCGAGCCGGTGTGAAGCGTAAAGCCCTACTTCTGCTTTATGGGTGGATTGATCAGAGGAACACGAAGGACGTGCAACACTCTAGCCCATCAAGGGTTTCCTTCGGGAGAGTCACTGCACATGTACAAATGTTCAAAAGTCTGAATCCTAAGCAACGTTGCCTCGGGCCTCCTTTTATAGCACAAGGGGCAACCACAATGGCAAAACATACATTGTCTGATAGTTAGATAGCTAGCAAAGCTTATCATACCTAACTCTGGCATTAGGGACAAAATGTAATCATTGCTAGTCTAGGTGGCACACGGGGGCACATCCCCGACAAGCTTAGGACACCGCTCTAGCTAACCGCCAGGCCATAGCTTAACACATCTATGGACTGGTGTCAAGGAGGCATAATTTATCTTCCGGCGCGTCGCCATGTGCTTAGCGAGAGACACTTAGCCACCTGGGGGCTCGACACCGCATAGAGAAGTGCCTGGCCTTGCAATGAGGTGGAGCGGTGGCCAATTGGCTCACGCCTGCCCAGGGATGGCTTGTTGGGTCTTCATGAAGGGGCGCACGTCCTGGTCCCCAGCAATCGTCGGGGATGCACTTGGTGCACAACAGTCCAAGCTTGGTATGCCGCGTTGGGTTTGTCGAAGTCTTGTATTGACCATTTGCTGGGTTTGGCTCAATGTCGATGGGTTCAGCTACTACCGCCTATGCATAAGTCAAGGGCACTAGGTACCCCTGTCCTAGTGCACCGACAGGAGCCCCCGGGTCTGGCCCACGCGCGCTTGCCAAGTGCCGTTGGTCCAGGCCCAAAATGCATGCACATGCATGCAATGTGAGGGAGTAACTGCCAACTTACTTGTCAGCACTTACCCACTACCTCAGGTCGTTTCCGCCACGCGTGCCGCATCCATAGCAGGGAGTTAACAGCAGGCATGCATGACTTAAAGCTCTCGTCATGGCAGAAATTGCAGCGCCATGGATTGGATCAATGGGGTGGTTACCTGTTCACCTATGATCGTGGATAGTGGAATTAGTGGAGATGGGCAGCGACCCTTGGAGCGAGGGAGATTCAGCCCCCACGGCCTCCCCTATGAATTGGGAGGTCTCGAGAGGTGATGCTCATCCACCCTCTCCTCCTCCTTGAGTCTGAATCCATAGAGCTCGCTCCTCTGCTTCCTTATCTTGAGCCACACTCGCTGCCAGCATGCCCAGAGGACGAGGGCATTCTCTGTCTTTCGCCACGACGGCGAGGGCTTCCTGTCGGGATAATGCCACCACTTTAGTCGTAGAGGCGGAGGGCGGTTCTAGTGCAGGTGGCGGAGGTATGGGAAGGGGTCGAGGTTGACGCGGGACCCGTGGTCAGGGAAGACGAAGTGCTGCTTCTCTTCCTCCTCCGCCATCAGACCCACCCCTATAGAGGGTCACACCGAGGGGACGGCGCTAGATTTCATCATCAAGCTGCATGGTCCTCCTCGAAGCCGCCTACGTCTCCCTTGCCCTTTCGCTAGGGTGATGAAGGTTGATAAGCCGCATGCGCTGTGGTTGCGGGTGCATGGTTGCTATAATGGCGTCGTGCGAGTGGACGACGAGTTTACGGAGCGCCGCATCATGTTTCTCAGGCGCAGGTGGAAAACCTTCGCACGTGCCCACAACTTCACAGGTGGGCATGTCCTCTGCCTCAAGTTTGTGGAGGCCGACCTGCTCTCCACCATGATTCATGGGCATTCACGCGCCCGTCTTGGCTACTGCGAGGAGAGCTCGAGTGATGTCGAAAGCTCCTCCTCGAGTGATAGCAACGAGGAGGGCAGTGCCGGTGAAGATGACGACGATGAGCCCCCAGACATCAAGTCGTATTATGATATGTCTTCGTCATATCTATAATGTTTGATTGTTTCATGTCAATATTCTACAACTTTCATATATTGTTGGCAACTTTTTATACTATTTCTGGGACTACCATATTGATCCAGTGCCCAGTGTCAGTTCCTCTTTGTTGCATGTTGTTTGTTTGGCAGAAAATCCATATCAAACGAAATCCAAACGTGATAAAAACTTATGGAGATTTTTTTTGTAATATATGTGATTTTTGGGAAAAAGAATCAACGTGAGGCGATGCCCGAGGTGACCACAAGTACCCCCTGGCCCCGCCCTGGGCCTTGTTGTCACCCCGTAAGGCGGCTGGTGCCCTTCTTTCACCGCAAGAAGGATAATATCCAGATAAATATCCCCACAAAATTTCAGCCCGATTGGAGTTATGGATATCCGTATTTTTAAGAAACGGTGAAAGGCCAGAATCCGGGAGCACAGAAACAGAAGGAAACAAAGAGAGAGAGATCCAATCTCGGAGGGGCTCTTGCCCCTCCGCCGCCATGGAGTCCATGTACCAGAGGGAATACCCTTCTCCCATATAGGGGAAGGCCAAGGAAGAAGAAGGAGTAGGGGGCTCTCTCCCCCTCTCTCCTGGTGGTGCCAGAACGCCATCAGGGCCATCATCATGACGACGATCTACTCCAATAACTCTGTCATCTTCACAAACACCTCCATCACCTTCCCCCATCTATCTACAATGGTCCACCCTCCCGACCCCCGTTGTACCCTCTACTTGAACATGGTGCTTTATGCTTCATATTATTATCCAATGATGTGTTTCCATCCTATGATGTCTGAGTAGATTTTTGTTGTCCTATGGGTTGATTGATGATCATGATTGGTTTGAGTTGCATGTTTTATTATTAGTGTTGTCCTATGGTGCTCTCCATGTCACGCAAGCGTGAGGGATCCTCGTTGTAGGGTGTAGCAATGTGTTCATGATTTGCCGGTGGTGGGTTGCATGAGTGACAGAAGCATAAACCCGAGTAGGTGGGTTGTTGCATATGGGAGTAAAGAGGACTTGATACCTTATAATGCTATGGTTGGGTTTTACCTTAATGATCTTTAGTAGTTGCGGATGCTTTCTAGAGTTCCAATCATAAGTGCATATGATCCAAGTAGAGAAAGTATGTTAGCTTATGCCTCTCCCTCATATAAATTTGCAATAATGATGACCTGTCTAGTTATCGATTGCCTATGGACAATTCGCAGCTCCTACCACCACTTTTCCACACTAGTTAAACTAACTTAGTTGTTTCTTTATCTTAGCAGCCGCTAGTTTCTATTTACGTGTTCTTTATTATCATACAAATCTATTGTTGACACATGAACACGTCACCGTGTACCCTCGACGCCGGGGGTGATGCACCGCAGCTCATGTCGAAGGAGGTCCGTCCGGCAGCGCGATACGCAAGACACTCAGCGGGCTCTTTTGCAGACCCGAAACCCCGCACACCCAGGAGGGACCCCGTTAGGGAGAGCAGCGGCTATGGTCTGCCCTAGGTCGATTCGCTCGCCCCTAGAGCCTCGGGATTCGCAGTTCTCAAACATGAAGAACAGCGAAGAACGAGAGAAAAACGAAGAACGTAGATGGAAAAGTAGTATAGATTGATTTGTTCGATTTTGTGTTGTTCCATGGGCCATCACCCCCAAGATATAAAAGAGGCAGCTAGACTTCCCGTACAAGCAAAGGATTCATCTAGGCTTTCCTTACAAGAAAATTACATCAATTCATGTCCTAGAGTCCTAGTTCTAGTTCCACTCGGATCCAGCCCAAATTTGGCCCAATCTTCTGTCTTGCTTCTTGCGTGGGCCGTGAAATCTGTATACGACCTCCGATGGAGACAGTCCAAACATAAATTTTGTGCGCCTCGACGAGGCAAACAATCCGTATGTTGATCACTTTCCCAAATAAAGCCATCTTGAATACTCCACGAGGTCAACTTCAAATCGGACTCGGTCACGTAGCAGACTGGACTGTCCGAGTGTTGTATCGTATCTACAAGCCGCATACTATATTAGATGACAATGACCTTAAAACAAAAGTTGACCGTTTTGATGTTACGAACAACTTTCATGTTGAACACTCTTCCATCTGAGGCTATTTTGAACTTTCACTCGACCGGAACTTTCACTCGACCAGTACTTTTCACTCAGATGGTGATTTTCACTCGGACGGCAATTGCACTCAGTCAGTAATTTCACTCAATCGGTACTTTTCATTAGACCGGTACTTTTCACTCGGATGGTTATTGTCACTCAAACGGCAATTGCACTCGGTCAGTACTTTCACTCGACCGGTACTTTTCATTCGGATGGCGATTTTCACTCGGACGGCAATCTCACTAGGCCGGACGTAAAACTTTTCACTCGACAGGACAGCAAACATTTTCCTCGTCCGGCAAACTTTCACTCGGAAATCCTGAGTGAAATTCCAGGCTGATTTTGTTTTGCCTCTCCAGTCACATACGACCTCGGATTGAGAAGATTTATATATCAAAATCGATCAGCTCGACGAGACGAAGACAATCCAAGTAGAACATTCCTTCATTCGAGGTTGTCTTGGAGGAGTAATAGAGCAAAAAAGCACTCAGGACATCTACATGACAATCCAAGTGTAATTTGGCCCTTTAAATGATGCCGAATGGTGATGGCTAAACATCAAGGTTGTTTCAATCGGCAATATGAACTTTCTCGTAGAAAAAAAAACTTTTCATTTGAGTCCATTTTTTCTGCATTTTGCATCGTGCCAAAATCAGGTGTCAACACATTCCCCCCCTATTTTTCGGCAAAGCTAGCATGCCGAAAAATAATTTGCACTTATGTTTGTTCTAAGGACGATGTCAACACTCCATCGGCCATCTATATCTCTTAGGGCGATAATTATGCATCGGTCATGTTTATGCTAAGGGTCATAATAATATATCGGCCATTGCCGAATCTGGCTTCTTGCCACACACTCGGGTGGTACTTTTTCAGATATCTGCCATTGAGAGCTCGAGGTAATAATACTCCTTGTATGGATTCCACTAAATATGAATTTCCAGGAACTATTCTTCCAATCCTGAAAGGACATTCCCAGTTTGGAGACCACTTCCTGAATTTTCTATCTCTAGAACCAATCCGCAGAATTACTTTCCACACAAGATCGCCAACTTGAAAATTCTTCAACTTGACCTTTTTATTGTAAGCTCCTACTACCCTCAATTTGTCCTTCTCTATGGCTTTTAATGCAGCCAAACGCTTATCAGCAACTTCATCAATACTGTCCATCATCAAATCATAAAAGTCCACTACCGATAAATCATTTTGTTTGGCTATCCTCAAAGCACTCAAATTTACCTCCGCAGGTAAAATAGCCTCTTGACCGTATACTAGCTCATATGGAGTTACCTTCGTAGCACCATGCCTTGAGATTCTATGTGCCCATAAAGACTCGGATAACAACTCATGCCATTTTCTTGGATTATCCTCAATTTCCTTCTTGATGAGCTTAATCAATATTTTTTTGTTGGACTCAGCTTTTCCATTAGCTTGGGCATAATACGGAGATGAATTGAGCAACTTTATTTTATCTGATTCGGCAAATTCTCTAACTTGATGTGACATGAAAGATGAACCTTGATATGTAGTTAGCGTCTGAGGGATGCCGAATCTATGAATAATGTGTTTGGTTATGAATTGAATTACCTTCGTATGTGTCATGTTCTTGAGAGGTACTACTTTAGACCATTTAGTGAAATAATCGGTTGGCACCAATACAAACCGATGCCCCTTTGAAGAAGGTGGATGAATTTGTCCAATGAAGTCTAAACCCCATCCTCTAAAATCCCAAGGCTTGATAATAGGATGTAACATAGCAGCAGGAGCCAACTGAATGTCACCAAATTTTTGAAAAGCTTCACACACTTTATAATACCTGAAGCAATCATTGATCATAGTCAGCCAATAAAGTCCAAAACGTCGTAAGAGCCATTTCATCTTGGGTGTTGACTGATGAGTACCACAAATGCCTTCATGTACCTATTCCATAGCAACTCTTGCTTGGTCCTCGCCCAAACACTTCAAAAGAACATCTTCAACCGTTCGGCAGTAAAGACCATCATCTCTCATTGTATATTTGAAAGCCATACGCCGAACAGCCCTGTCCACCCTTTCACTCGGATTGCACAAGTAATTAATAATGGGCTTCCTCCAATCATGATTTTCACCTGTACTAGATTTAGTGTTAGTGGCCGAATCAATGGGCTCTAATCCGGCCTCTCCCATATTGGCAAGACAAGACATCGGTTTCCGACAAATATGAAACATGCCATGATCAATATGATAACCAGATGCTTGTTGTGCTAACTCATTTGCTCTCCAATTGTCATGTCTAGATATATGAGCAATGCTAAAATAACTCAAAGTAGAAATCGCATCTAGACACTTATCAAGATAAATGTTAAGTGATTCGTCTAAACATTGAAAGACTTTGGACACTTGCTGCACTACTAATAAAAAATCACCAAAAGCCTCAACATGTGTAGCACCTATAGCGAGCAACATCTCTAAACCGAATAACAATGCTTCATATTCGTCTTGATTATTTGTGCAAAAATATTCCAGTCAGCATGAGGCTTCAAAAACAGCACCATGGGGAGATATATAAACAATACCAACAGCTTGGCCATTGCTACAAACTGAACCATCAAAATATAACCTCCATGGCACTAATGATATAAGATTTATATCAACATCATGCTTGTCATTAATCCGATGCTCAACAATAAAATTAGCAACAATTTGGCCTTTCATGGATTTTAGAGATTCATAAGCCAAATCATACTCAATTAAAGCATAGGCCCACTTGCCAATCCTACCACTAAGGATTGGCATATGCAACATGTATTTAATGACATCGGTTTGACAAGCTACTATGCAGGCACAATATAAAAAGAGGCATAACTTTTCAATAAATGTATACCTTGTCTCGGCATCCAATAAGCATCGACTCAAATGTGTAATAGTATGTTCTCTTCCTTCGGTTTCTTGAGTCAATACAGCACCAATAACACTGTCCTTCGCCGCAATGTAAAGCCTAAAGGGCTCTTTATGTTTAGGTGCTTTCATCACTGGAGGAGTGCTCAAATAAGTCTTGATCATGTCGAATGCCTCTTGTTGTTTTGCCCCCCAAGTAAAATCAGCGTCATCCTTTAACCGAAGGATAGGAGTGAATGCATCAACCTTCCCTGACAAATTAGCTATGAACCTTCTCAAATAATTAACCTTGCCAAGGAATTTTGCATATCTCTCTTGCATGTTGGAGCCTCCACTTTTTGTATAGCTTCTATCTTTTTGGGATCAATTTCTATGCCATTCTCATGAATAATGAAACCCAAAAACTTTCCAGCCGATACGCCGAATGCACACTTCAAAGGATTCATCTTCAGTCCGTATTTTTTCATTCTTTCAAAGGCCAAACACAATCGGCTAGATGAGATTCAAAAGCATCCGATTTGACAACAATATCATCAATATAAACGTCAAGTATAAAACCAAGTAAATCATGAAAGATTAAATTCATAGCCCTCTAATATGTGGTGCCAGCATTCTTTAACCCAAAGGTCATCACTGTCCACTCAAATAAACCAAGGAATCCGGGGCACCGAAAAGCCGTTTTGGACATGTCCTCCTCGGCCATGAAAATCTGGTTATACCCTGCATTGCCAGCAAGAAAGCTAATGACCTTATGTCCAGAAGCATCATTAATAAGCATATCGGCTATGGGCATGGGATACTCATCTTTGGGCATAGCTCCATTCAAATCTTTGAAATCAATGCACACTCTTATCTTGCCAGAGCCCTTCTTCTCTACTGGCACAATGTTAGAAATCCACTCGGCATATCTACAAGGTCTAATAAAATTAGCTTTAAGTAAAGGACCAATCTCTTCTTTGATCCGGTCATATGTTTTTGGATTATACTTCCTGGCCGATTGCTTATAAGGTCTAAAACCAGCCTTTATAGGTAACCAATGCTCCACTAACTCTTGGCTTAAACCGGACATCTCATGATACTCCCATGCAAAGCAGCAAACATATTCTTTCAACAACTCGATCAACCTAGCCTTTTGATCGGCTCTTAAGTTTTCGTTTACAAACGTCGGCCTGGGAACTGAACCATCTCCTATATATATCTCTTCTAATGGATCTACCGATTGAAAACCCTGTCCTAATTTATCCATGTCATCCAACTCCTCTATAGATTCACACATATCTTTCTCGCTAGACCAATATTTTGCAAGACGTTTCTGCAACCTCTCGGAATTAGAATCCATTTAAACATATCATACCTTGGAGCCGATTGCCACTAATCGGTTTTAAAGAGATGGGCACAAAGCCATTCTTTGTTGCCCTAAGGAATCAAACTCTAAAAAGTCGCGTCCCGTTAAGCAAGTAGCATGGGGATGTTGCCAATCCACCGATGCATCGGCCAAAGCAACACAAGCCAAGTTATCCGCATGAATGACTTCCACCTCATCATCAACCCACTGGATCAAAACCTGGTGCATGGTAGATGGCACGCACTGGTTTGCATGAACCCAATCATAGCCTAGTATGACGTTGTAGTTACCTTGCACCTCAGCAACAAAGAATGCAGTAGCCAAAGTTTTGCTCCCGACTGTAAGCTCCACATACATCACACCTTTCGCTTCAGTTTTCTCTTTGACTTCAAACCCATTAAGCACCATATTGGTCTTGATTAATTCGTCATCAGGCAAACCCAATTTCTTGAAGACCAAATAGGGCATGAGATTCACCACAACACCACCATCAACAAGCATCCGAGTGAGTGGTAATCCATTGACATGACCTCTGAGGTATAACGGTTTCAAGTGCATCACTGGTTCCTTTGGCTTCTCGAATATTGCATTTCTGGGGCCAAAATCCAACTGAGCCACTTCCCCTTCCTCATCTCCAACACGGAATTCAGCGGGTAAGTAATACACCATATTGATATCCATACCTTCATGAACCGGTGTAGACTCATAGTCCAACAGATCGTCTTCCTCCTCGCGCACGTCCACCAAAATGTCCGAGTGAAGGAGAAGTAATAGGCGACTAAAACGATGTCATAGCTACATCGTCCTCTTTTGGTGGTGTAATTGCTATTGTGATAGATGTAGAAGCCATTGTGTCTTGCATTGGTTTAGTCTTCCACACTTTCTTCGCTGGTATCATGGGCCGAGTGACATTGAACAACTCGTCCCTTTGCTTCTCAGCCTCTTGTCTGCCATCTCTTGATTCCTCAACCTCTGCAATTTCCTCTTTTGTGTCTTCGTTAACCCTGGAGGACACCACCTTGGCCGAGTGTATTTAGGATCACTTGGCTTCTCCTGGCTGGTACTTGCTTTGTGATCATTGGTCGAGTGCTTTGGCGCAATAACAAGTATCGGCTCAGTTGGGTTGCCACGCACAATCGGCTGTTGCGTGGTGAACGTTTCACTGTGCAAGACGAGTGAGTCAGCATTGATATTTTCCTTGCCTTTCCCTGACTCCACTGCTGCAACACTCGGCAACTTGACACGCCACTCTTGTTGACTTTTCTGGCCTACGATGTTTTCACTCGGGCGCACCTTTTTACTCGGATGAAATCCATTCAGACGTTCGACTGAGTAGAACCCACTCGACCGTATTCTTTCATTCAGATAACTTTTGCCCGGGTGCATTCTTACACTCAGATAGTTTTCACTCGGAGGCATATTTTGACCAACCGAGTAATGGAACCCATGTTCAGTCAATCCCAAACAGGTTGTCGTTGTTCTTTTGGAAACGACACCCTCGATCCAGTCGCTTTTGCATGTCGACCGAACATATCAGCTGATGGTGACCTTGGTCGCTTTAGGTACGATGGCCGATTAGAGCCAGAACTGGCCAACTGATTTGCATATTTGTACAACAGCATATCAAAAGTTGTCTTGAATCACTTATGATGTACCTTGGCTTCATTTCTCTTCCACTTGCCAACTTCTGGACTCTTGGGTTTAATAAATTTAACATGAGTGTCTTGTTGCACTTGTGGTTGCCCCCCGAGCGCAGGATTCTTGATGGTGATCTTGATTACTTCCTTGCTATTGGGTTGCTTGTCAAGCACAACCTGCCTCCCCAAGACCTTGTCGTCCTCCTTGCTTTTCCTAGGCTCACCAATAATTACATTAGTTTTATTAGCAGATTCGGCTACCTATGGCCGAATGAGCAACTTTTTCCCTCTAAATCCAGAGTGTTCATTGGGAAGGGCTGCTTATCAACTTGCATCTCAGAAAAGTTCAATTGTCGTCATTAATGGCCAATTGTATATGTCGTCGGAAAACATTGCAATCGTTAGTAGCATGAGAAAAGAATTATGATATTTGCAATAAGCACGTCATTTCAACTCTTAATCGATGGTAAAGTGTGAGATATCCTAATGATCTTAGCTTGCAGCAAAGCATCAAATATTTTGTCACACTTAGAAATGTTAAAAGTAAACTTTATCTCTTCATCATGATTCTTATGAATTGGTTTCAGATCATTGCAAGTAAATGGTTTGGCCTTATATGGCCAAACAAATTCAGCAGCATACATATGACCTTCATCGTCCGAGTGATCACTACCATACTCAACCATATTCATCTTAGGACGATCAGTTTTATATCTATGCACCTCAATGAGATCTTTTCTCCATCTCTCCTGAGCCAAAGCTTTTTGCAAGACCTGGTTGACACTTAAGAACTCATATCCTTCTATCTTTTCCCTAATGTGAGTTTTCAAACCACTGAGCACAAGCTCAGCCAAGTTCCTCTCTGTTATCACCAAACTATAGCACCGGTTCTTTATATCTCTAAATCTCCTGACATAATCAGAGACCGATTCATCATTTTTCTGCTTAACCGATGTAAGATGTGATAATTTAAGTTCATTGTCGCCGCTATAAAAGTGATCATGAAATTTCTGTCCCAGTTGGGACCACACACGGATAGAACCATGTGGTAGAGAAGAAAACCATGAAAATGCAATACCGGTTAATGATAAAGGAAACAAGCGCACTTTCAATTCATTCAGCAAGCCTGCTTCACCCAGTGGTGCTAAGTATTGACTAATATGTTCCCATGTGGTTTTTGTGCCTTCTCCATTGAACTTAACAAAATCTGGAATTTTATATCCGGGAGGGCACTGGATAGCGTCAAAGTACTCGGGGTACGGTTTTTGGTAAATCCGATTCCAAGGTAGCTCAACTCCAAAATTCTCTCGAAGCATCTTAGCCATCTCCTCTCTAAAACTAGCTAAAGTATCGTCCGCAATAGACGGTGAAGCTTGCTGTTGTGGGATGGGAGGAGTAGAATTACTAGCAGTAGGCAGAAACTATGGCACATATGTCAAATCATAGTTCAGTTGTGGCCGAGTGCTGGCACCTATAGGTATAGCTTGGTTCGGTATAGGTACCAAACTTGGCACGCTCATGATGGAATTAGCAAGTGCAGCCACAATCTGAATTGTGTGGGTAGGATAGTAATTCATCGGCATGGGAGGTGCCGATGAAAGAGGTATAGACAGATTGGGGTTTTCTACACCAGCAGCCACACCAATATTACCACTAGACGATTGAGGCATATTTTTCTATGCATTGGTGTTTTCTATAAAAGTTTGATAGACCAAATTATAACCATCGGCGATACGACTCTCAATCTCAGCCCACTACTCGGGAGAAAAGGTAGTACTTACAGGAGGTTTAACCTGCTCGGCTCGAAGAGGAGGGAACTTGATTTCTCCAATCGGAGTGATATTGCCTTGGCGATCTTTCTTGAAATTTCCAAGGAATTCCTGCAACTCCTTCTCTTCATGTGCCTTCTTGTACTCCTCATAAGCTTGGCGATGATGCGCCGATAGTTCATCAAGCTTGGGCTTAATGATGTTATCAGCATTTATCTCAGATGGCTTGGGAAGATCAGACATGATGGTTGATGAGGATGATTGATCTTTAGACCCCAGCGGAGTCGGCAAAAAGTGTGTTGACACACGAACACGTCATCGCGTACCCCCGATGCCGGGGGTGATGCACCACAGCTCAAGTCGAAGGAGGTCTGTCGTGGGAACGAGCCTGGCAGTAGATGGTAGGGCTACGAATGGAGAGGGCAGAGTCCTAGCTACGGCGAGGATGTACACACGGATGTATGAGTTCAGGCCCCTCTCGTGGAGGTAACAGCCCTACGTCTCAGTGCTCGGGAGCTTTATGTCGAGTGGAATGTAGAGATTACAATAGTTTTCTTAACCCTTGTGCAGGAGGGGAGGGGCGGCTTATATAGAGTTCGCTGCCCCTCATAATGGCCCCGCATCAATGGGTCTGGTCGTGGGGTGTAAAGTCTGCCATTACAGGTAACGTACGTAGTAAAAGCTATTAAGGCCATTAAGCCAGCGTCTGCCCGTTGGGCTCTTGATGATGGCTCCTGGTCTTCTGGCATCAAGTGAAACGAGGTCTGTCGAGTGACACGCAACTGTCGAGTGAGAGCGGGAACTTCCGAGTAGACTACTGTCGAATGACTTTGAATGTCTCCAGGGACCCACTCGGAAGTTCTTGCTTGATCTTCAAGTCCTCCCATGTGGTGTTCTTAGGTAGGGTATGCGGGCCTTGCCTAGGACGCTACCCTAGGTACATATCCTCATCATTAGCCCCCGAATGGATCGGGGTTTGAGTGGTGGAAGGAGGTATCAATGAAGACCTTGAGTTAGTATATCAAATCATCTAAATGACATTTGAGATTTCCATGGAACTTGCGTCGATTGAACTCTGAGCCTTAGCGTTCATTCAGGATCGACACGCAAAATCTTCCGAATGATATTCGGGTCTTCAACGAAATTTACGTCGATTGAATTCTTCTCCGCTCACCTGGATCCATTCATTCTTAGAAGTGTCTGAGTGAATCAAGCGCATCTTGGGGAGGTGACAGGTCGGTCTGATGGGCCCGGATTCTCCGGGATGCAAAAATTTGGGAAGCGCCCGCACACGAGGAGATGACGCCACGATTAGGGAAAGTGGAGGCATGATGCGTCGATTCTTGCGCCGGTCATCTCGCCACGCACTGGGCACCGTTAGCGGTTGGCGTGTGTGGTTATCTCGCGGGCCCACCGGCCAGTGAGACACTCGGCAGCTTGTAAAGCACTCTGAGCCGCAGATTGCACAGTACCCTCCGCTAATTCTCCCTCTCTTCCTCCGCCTCCTCTGCTCCCTAGCACAGCACACCGCTCCCCTCCGACCAGAGCCGCCGCTCTGATGACGAAGAACGCGACGGAGAAGCTGGAGCGCGCAAAGAAGGGGACGTCGAAGCTCAAGGGCAAGAATCCCTCGACCGCTCGGTTCACCACGCCAGCGGGGTGGATGTAGGGGGATTTTCTCCCCTCTGTTGTCACCCGCGCTGACCTCGAGGGCCTTGTCTTCGACGGGTTGGTGGCGCATGGTGCCTGGAGGCTGCCGGGGGAGGAGCGCGAGCCGGAGCCGTGCGACGGAGAGCGGGTTCTTCTCCTCTCCCATGTAGAAAGAGGTTTCTCCATGCCACCCCACCCATTCTTCCGGGGATTTCTGAATTTCTTTGGTGCGCAGTTGCATCACTTTCCACCGAACACCATGGCATAGTTGTCTGTATTCGTCACCTTGTGTGAGTGTTTCCTGGGGTGCTCTCCCCATTGGGGGTTGTTTAAGCATCTCTTCACGGCAGATCGCAGACTGTGAAGAAAATCCTTGCCACCGACGGGAAGACCCACGTGCTCCAGTTGTGTGGAGGCTTAGGGGTCCAGAAAAGGCAACGTAGTTCCTTTCCTGCCATTACTCTTCCCGAATCTGTCCGAGACTGGCAGTCGATCTGGTTCTACTGCAAAGATGTACCACCACCCAACATGTCGACTGGTCTTCCTCTTTTTCACCTGACCGACCCGCTGCCCCCAAGTCCCTGAAGGTGACCGACGAGGAGCATGTCCAAGTAGGTATCCTAGTCGAGGTTGTGGTTCAACTGATCCGGGGCGGGGTGACAGGCATGGATCTGCTTGAAACATTCCTCGGTCGACGTATACAACCCCTCCAGGCCAGAGACCACACCATGTGGCATTACTTAGGCCCGGGGGACTCGACCAGGACGCATCCAGAAGAAGTTACACAGGAGACTGTCGAGTAGTGGCTTCGGAGCATCACCGGGGCTTGTAACAACCCCTCGTGAGCCAAGAGGATCCTGCCTTACTCGGTTGAAAACCCATCGAAGAACCTGGTGAGACGTGCAATGTCGACTGATACATTTATACTATCGAGTGATGTATTGACTTGTGGTCTGACTCTCTTGTTTGAATTATGCAGGAATGGACGAACATGCACTCGCCCGTTCCCAACGGGAACCATGTGCATGACGGCGTGGTGAGCGAGGGCGGTAGCGTGGATGGCGACGGACTTTCCGATTTTGAAGATGAATATGAAGATTCCGGCAAAGAGGAAGGAGTCGAGTCGCCCCCCGTCACGAAGACCGCACTAAGGCCCTCCATGACCCGGCAGCTGCTGAGGACAAGGCCCCGGGCCCAAGCGAGAGGAACCCAAAACGGAGCCGCCCCTCGACTGTCCAGTCGAACGAAAGATTGGCCAAGCAGCCCAAGCAAGCCACCTCCAAGCCTCGCAAAGCACTGCCCCGTATGAGGGTGGTCGTACCTGTCGTCTCCACGTAAGTGTTCATTTCCAAATTGTTTGGTCGACTGAAGTCTTGAGTTATATCTGAGTGAACGCTATTTAATCCATCAAAGTTGCAACATCTGTGACCTCCCCTCGCCGAGATGAAGAGGACGTAATGGATGTTGATACCGCTGACGCTGCCACTTCTCATAGAAGTAGGAAAGTTGTTAATTTTTCCGAATAGGACTCGACACATGTAGATGTTGATGTTGTCGATTGTTGTAGAGGTCATTCAAGTGGAGGACGACGAGGGGTTGCTGGAAACTTCACGCGCTCGCACCCGAAGGGCGTCATCGTCGCAAGCACCTCAGCGCTCAACTGCTGAGTCTTCCCAGAGGGGAGGTGACTTGACGCGACCCAGGGTTAAGTCTGCAATGCCTCCGTCGCATGCTCCTCCAACCGTCTCGACCGTCGTGATGTCGGCTCCGACCGGACCTCTTCAGGCTACTCCAGCTGCCCCAGCGACTGCATCGACCCCACCTGTGATGGCCTTCCCTCTGCACTGCACCCCGGAAGACCAAACCGGAGCTGCAAATGAAGCCATGATCCAGGCGGAGCAGCTCATGCTGAGGACCAAGGAGGCATACGAGGCCAGCAAATAGGCTTTTGACGTCAGCGCAGCCCTCCGCACCAATGTCCGAGTAAGTTCGATTGTAAGTCCATTGTTGATTGAATTATTGTCTTTTCATGGCTGCCGAACACCCACTGGGTGATTGCCGTAGAATGTTTGAACTTCTTCCAGTCGAATAGATCGGATCGGAGTCGAGTAGGACTAGTATTGGTAGTACACGCAGTACTGTTGTCTCTCGACATGTCGAGTGTGTTTTCTGACGAGTTACTCAACGGATCGAGAGTTAACCATCTCAGTGGGGGCGCTCTTAGCGCACCCACTGGGTGTAGTCCCCAAGACCGCTGTCGATTGCTTGCATCGACAGGGGTCTTAGAGTCTATTGTATACAGGATACATTTTGTCTTCGAATCACACCACTCCATAGATACCTTGCGGGTTTCATGGATATCATTATGAAACCATTATATGACGCTGCATAGGGATCGACTACACTTCGTAGAGTGGGGGAGGTGTGTCGCTCAACTGGTTGAGTGTCACGACAGGGCCGACCTTGTCGAGTGTTTTTTTCCTGACGAGTTACTCGACGGACCGAGAGTTAACCGTCTCAGTGGGGGTGCTCTTGGCGCACCCACTGGGTGTAGTCCCTAAGACCACTGTCGATTTCTTGCATCGGCAGGGGTCTTAGAGTCTATTTTTTATAGGATACACTTCGCCTTGAATCACACCATTCCGCATCTTCCTTGCAGGTTTCATGGATACTAATTACAAACCATGATATGACGCTGTATAAGGATAGGTTGCACTCCATAGAGTAGGGTGGGTGTGTCACTCGACGGGTTGAGTGTCACGACATGGCTGACCTTGTTGAGTGTGTTTTCTGACGAGTTACTCGACGGATCGAGAGTTAACCGTCTCAGTGGGGGCGCTCTTAGCGCACCCACTGGGTGTAGTCCCCAAGACCTCTGTCGAGTGCTTGCGTCAACAGGGGTCTTAATAGAGATAGCTTTCTGTTTGAATTTGTTTACGGCGTGCGGAACGCCAGAGCCACTAGGTGTGTCGAGTGGACTTTATTTTTGAATTCTTCCAACATGGGCATTCGCCGGTCTTAATAACTCAGTCGACTGTCCAAGAACTCCTTGCTGATTGAACTCCTATCTTTTGTTGGTTCCAGACGGCTTGCAAACTTGGGACGCAGTACAAGGAGATGGAGGAGGAGAAGAACCAATTGCAGGTGGACTTGGCGGTTCCCAACAATGCCCTGGAACGAGCATGCGCTGGGCTGAAGTCTCTGGGAGGTAATAAGTGCCGACTGTCAGCATTCCCATCTTCCCCTTTTCATGTTTTGAACCGAGTGCTCTCGCTCGAACAGACGTGCACAATGAAAACCGTCAACTCCAAGCGCGACTTAACAATGTTGTTTCTTTAGATTCCATGAAGAGGGCACTAGAGGAGGAGGACAAAGCACTTGTTGATGCCCAACAAGTCGCCAAGGACAAAACTGAAGTTGCAGAGCAGAAGTTGACTGCCGTCCAGAAGCTGGAAGAAGAGAATGCCAAGCTGAAGCAGGAGCGTACGGATCTTGTCAAGAGGGCTGAACAACTAACCAAGAGGAGCAATGGCCTAGAGAGGCATCTAGGCGAATTCTCGAGGAAGATGTATCTTCTACTCGACGGTGAGTATTTCTTGTCGACTGACATTTGTAATAAATTTTTGAGGGTTGTAGCTCACCGATTCCCTTTCTTCCATCAGAATTCTGCCAGTACTTTGAAAAGGAAACAGAGGAGATTGAGCTCATGCTTGACCCCACCAAGTCGCTAGTTGCTGATGCGGTGGCGATGAACATGTTGCGGCTTAACTTCTGGCTCCAGGGTGCCCAGGCCTATATCGCTCGACTGAAATTTGTCATGGAAAGGATCGACAAGGAGCTTTGGCCCGAGGACACTCTTCAGCTCGACCTCAACTCCATGATGGCACGCCTAAACGAACTTCCCAGTCGAGTGCAAGCTTGGAAAAAATATGCTGCTCGTTGCAGGGACGACGTGGCGTTGTCTCTGGTCAGGGTCCATTGTAAGGACGTGAGGGAGGAGAGATGAAGGAGCTCCAAGTGGTAAACACGAAGAAACTCCAGTTCAAGGACTTCATGGAAACCTTCATCAAGGCGGCCACCAGAATCGCCGACGGCATCGACCTGGATACTTTTGTCGAGCCCGCCAGTCCGTCGCCTGCCTAGAAACTTGAGTCTTTGGAAAAAACATTAAATTTGCCTCAGTATGCCGAGTGAAACTGTATCCCTTAAAACTTTATTTAGGCCTTAGGCCTGAGCTTATTTGCTTCTGCACACGACGTTTATCCACGGGTTTATCCTTTGGATTTTGCTCGCGCTTTGGCTCTCAATCGTTTGTTCGACTGCTTTTGTTTTTTACTTAGGCGAAATGTATTCGCAGCTAAGCTCCCCGAGCATGAGGATCGCTCATCACTCGGAGTATTTTGAACTTAGGCAAATGTCGATTCGCATCTAAGCTGTCGAGTGGATGGATTACCATCGCCTCGATGAATTTTTAACTTAGGCGAAATGTATTCGTAGCTAAGCCCCCGAGCGTGAGGATCGCTCATCACTCGGAATATTTTGAACTTAGGCGAATGTCGATTCGCATCTAAGCTGTCGAGTGGATGGATTACCATTGCCTCGACGAATTTTTTTAACTTAGGCGAAACGTATTCGCAGCTAAGCCCCCGAGCGTGAGGATCGCTCATCACTCAGAATATTTAGAACTTAGGCGAATGTCGATTCAAATCTAAGCTGTCGAGGGAATGGATTACCATCGTATCGACCAATTTTTTTAACTTATGCGAAATGTATTCACAGCTAAGTCCCCAAGCGTGAGGATTGCTCATCACTCAGAATATTTTGAACTTAGGCGAATGTCGATTCGCATCTAAGCTGTCGAGTGAATGGATTACCATCGTCTCGATGAATTTTTTAACTTAGGCGAAATGTATTTGCAGCTAAGCCCCCAAGCGTGAGGATTGCTCATCACTCAGAATATTTTGAATTTAGGCGAATGTCGATTCGCATCTAAGCTGTCGAGTGTATGGATTACCATCGTCTCGACCAATTTTTTAACTTAGGCGAAATGTATTCGCAGCTAAGCCCCCGAGCATGAGGATTGCTCATCACTCGGAATATTTTGAACTTAGGCGAATGTCGATTCGCATCTAAGCTATCGAGTGAATGGATTACCATCGTCTCGACGAATTTTTTAACTTAGGCAAAATGTATTCGCAGCTAAGTTGTCGAGTGAATGGATTACCATCGTCTTGACCAATTTTTTAACTTAGGAGAAATGTATTCGCAGCTAAGCCCCCGAGCGTGAGGATTCCTCATCACTCGGAATATTTTGAACTTAGGCGAATGTCGATTCGCATCAAAGTTGTCGAGTGAATTGATTACCATCGTCTCGATGAATTTTTTAACTTAGGCGAAATGTATTCGCAGCTAAGCTGTCCAATGAATGGATTACCATCGTCTCAACCAATTTTTTAACTGAGGCAAAATGTATTCGTAGATAAGCCCCCGAGCATGAGAATTGCTCATCACTCGAAATATTTTGAACTTAGGCGAATGTCGATTCGCATCTAAGCTGTCGAGTGAATGGATTACCATCATCTCAACGAATTTTTTAACTTAGGCGAAAAGTTTTCGCAGCTAAGCCCTCGAGCATGAGGATTGCTCATCACTCAGAATATTTTGAACTTAGGCGAATGTCGATTCGCATCTAAGCTGTCGAGTGAATGGATTACCATCGTCTCGACGAATTTTTTAACTTAGGCGAAATGTATTTGCAGCTAAGCCCCCAAGCGTGAGGATTGTACATCACTCAGAATATTTTGAATTTAGGCGAATGTCGATTCGCATCTAAGCTGTCGAGTGTATGGATTACCATCGTCTCGACCAATTTTTTAACTTAGGCGAAATGTATTCGCAGCTAAGCCCCCGAGCATGAGGATTGCTCATCACTCGGAATATTTTGAACTTAGGCGAATGTCGATTCGCATCTAACGTATCGAGTGAATGGATTACCATCGTCTCGACGAATTTTTTAACTTAGGCAAAATGTATACGCAGCTAAGTTGTCGAGTGAATGGATTACCACCGTCTTGACCAATTTTTTAACTTAGGAGAAATGTATTCGCAGCTAAGCCCCCGAGCGTGAGGATTCCTCATCACTCGGAATATTTTGAACTTAGGCGAATGTCGATTCGCATCTAAGTTGTCGAGTGAATTGATTACCATCATCTCGATGAATTTTTTAACTTAGGCGAAATGTATTCGCAGCTAAGCTGTCCAGTGAATGGATTACCATCGTCTCAACCAATTTTTTAACTGAGGCAAAATGTATTCGCAGATAAGCCCCCGAGCATGAGAATTGCTCATCACTCGAAATATTTTGAACTTAGGCGAATGTCGATTCGCATCTAAGCTGTCGAGTGAATGGATTACCATCGTCTCAACGAATTTTTTAACTTAGGCGAAATGTATTCGCAGCTAAGCCCCCGAGCGTGAGGATTGCTCATCACTCGGAATATTTTGAACTTAGGAAAATGTCGATTCGCATCTAAGCTGTCGAGTGAATGGATTACCATCGTCTTGACGAATTTTTTAACTTAGGCGAAATGTATTCGCAGCTAAGCCCCTAAGGGTGAGGATCGCTCATCACTCGGAATATTTTGAACGTAGGCGAATGTCGATTCACATCTAAGCTGTTGAGTGAATGCATTACCATCATCTCGACGCAGTTTTTTTTAACCTAAGCGAAGACAGATTCGCGAATAGGTCGTCGAATGAATGGACTGCTATCCACCCAACAGGGATTTTAACTTAGGAGAAACATGTTTCGCAGCTAAGTCCCCGAGTGCGAGGATTGCTCATCACTCGGAGTATCCCCAAGTAAATAACTGCTCGGTCGGAATCGACGAGGTATTAATTGCAGAGACACAAATTGCATTCATGAGGAACTTTTATTACATCAAAAAATTAATGTGTCAAGTGTAAAAACGTCGAAGCAGGTCTGCATTCCAAGCTCGTGGCTCATCTATCTGCTTCATAAGATTATATAAGTGATAGGCTCCATTGTTTAGCACCTTGGTGACTACAAAAGGGCCTTCCCATGCAGGGGCTAGCTTGTGAGGTTGGTGCTGATTCACTCGGAGCACCAAATCTCCTTCATGGAACGCTTGGCTTCTGACATTCCTTGCGTGGAAGCGCCGCAAGTCTTGCTGATAGGCTGTGCTCCGGATCAGAGCCATCTCATTCTCTTCTTCCAGAAGATCTACCCCATCTTGCCTGGCATGCTCGGCTTCAGCCTCAGAATACAGCTCCACTCGAGGAGAATTGTGGGCCAGATCACACAGCAGTATAGCTTCAGCGCCATAGACAAGGAAGAAAGGAGTTCGTCCAGTCGACCGATTAGGTGTTGTCCTCAACCCCCAGAAAATAGATGGCAGCTCAGTTACCCACGCACCAGCGGCATGATCCAAATCGCGCATGAGACGAGGCTTCAGACCTTGCAAAATGAGACCATTAGCACGCTCAACTTGCCCATTGGTTTGAGGATCTGCAACAGAAGCATAATCCACTCGGGTGCCTTGGGAGTTATAGAATCTCCTGAATTCTTCCGAGTCAAAATTAGTGCCATTGTCCGTGATGATACTATGGGGAATGTCGAACCGGATAATGATCTCTCTCATGAACGTGACCGTCGTGCGGGAATTCAGCTTCTTGATGGGCTTGGCTTCGATCCACTTGGTGAACTTGTCGCCTGCTACCAACAGGTGAGTGAATCCTCCTTTTCCGTGTCAGAAAGGACCAACCATGTCGAGCCCCCAAACCGCAAACGGCCAGGCGAGTGGAATTATCTTCAGAGCAGACGTTGTCTTGTGTGACAGGTTTGCATAGAACAGCCTTCGCAATGATCTACAATGTCCTTAGCCATTTCATTAGCCCGTGGCCAATAAAAACCCGCTCGGTATGCTTTAGTGACGATCGCCCTTGAAGACGCATGCTGTCCGCAAGTTCCCAAGTGGATTTCATCTAGAATCATTCGACCTTCCTCGGGAAAAATGCAGCGCTGGGTGACACCCGACACACTTTCTCTAAAAAGTTGATCACTCATCACAGTGAAAGCTTTGGACCTGTGCACAATCTGTCAAGTCTCTGCTTCATCTTCAGGAAGCTCCTGTTTGAGGATATAGGCTATGTACAGTATTGTCCAGCCGGGAATGATAACCAGCACCTCCATGACTATGTCAATCATGGCAGGAACATCGACTTCAGACGAGTCAGAGGAGCTTAAGGTTTGCGGGGGCTCTTTAGTGAAGGGATCCTCTTGAATCGAAGGAGTGTGCAAATGCTCCAGGAACACTCCGTTGGGGACAGGCCGTCGAGTGGAACCAATCTTTGATAGCTCATCAGCTGCCTGATTTTTTAGTCGAGGAACATGGTGAAGTTCCAGACCTTCAAATTTCTTCTCCAGCTTCCGGACTGCATTGCAGTATCCAGTCATAGCAGGGTTTCTAACATCCCACTCTTTCATCACTTAATTCACCACCAAATCCGAGTCGCCATAAACTATCAAGCGCTTGACGCCGAGCAAAATAGTCAAGCGCAACCCATACAAAAGTGCTTCATACTCTGCTTCATTGTTGGAGGAATCAAAGTGAATTTGCAAGACATAGATGAGCTTGTCGCCTCTGGGGGATATCAACACAACGCCAGCACCGGATCCATTCAACATTTTGGAGCCGTCGAAGAACATTGTCCAATGCGCCGAGTGAACTTGGATAGGTTGTTGTTGTTCGATCCACTCAGCCATGAAATCTGTCAATGCTTGGGACTTGATTGCCTTCTTGGCTTCGGATCTGATGTCAAAGTGTCCCATCTCAATTGCCCATTTAGCCACTCGACCTAACGCGTTGCGACTATTGAAAATCTCTGATAAAGGTGCATCACTGACGACTGAGATCGAGTGGTCTTGGAAATAATGTGCCACCTTCTTCGCTGATAAGTAAATACCATACACCAGCTTCTGATAATGAGGATATCTCTGCTTTGAGGGGGACAAAACTTCCACGACATAATAGACTGGCCGCTGAACCTTATAGGCTTTGCCTTCCTCTTCTCGCTGGAGAGTCAGCACTGTACTGACGACCTGATTTGTGGCCACGATGTATAGGAGCAAGGGCTCTTTGCTGGCAGGAGCAGCAAGCACCGGCTGGGTGGACAACAGGGCTTTGAGCTCAACAAACGCTGCTTCGGCTTCAGGAGTCCAGTCGAACGTGTCTAATTTCTTCATCAACTGATACAAGGGCAGAGCCTTCTCACCAAGACGAGAAACGAATCGACTCAATGCCGCCAAGCAACCTGTGAGCTTCTGAACATCGTGCACTCGCACGGGAGTCTTCATACGGGTAATGGCGCTGATCTTCTCGGGATTGACATCAATTCCTCATTCGAAAACCAGAAAAGTGAGTAACTTGCCGCCAGGGACACCGAATGTACATTTGGCTGGATTCAGCTTTATGTCAAATCGCCTTAGATTGGCAAATGTCTCAGCCAAGTCAGCCAGCAGGTCGGAACCTTTGCGGTACTTGACCACTATATCGTCCATGTATGCCTCGACATTCCGAGGGATCTGGTTGAGTAAACATTTCTGAATCATGCGCATAAAAGTAGCGCCGGCATTCTTGAGACCAAAAGGCATCGTGATGTAGCAGAAACACCCAAACGGGGTGATGAAGGCTGTTTTTATTTCATCTAGGCCAAACAGACGGATCTGATGGTACCCAGAATAGGCATCCAAAAACGATAATCGCTCGCACCCCGCTGTCAAGTCAACAATCTGATCTATGCAGGGGAGAGGAAAATGGTCTTTTGGATACACCTTATTAAGATGTTTGAAGTCAATGCACATGCGCAACGACTTATCTTTTTTGGGCACCATCACAACATTCGAGAGCCACTCGGAGTGGTAAATCTCCCGAATGAACTTGGCTTGCAAGAGACGGGCCACTTCTTCTCTGATTGCCTTGCCCTTCTTAGTCGCGGATCAACGCAAATGCTCCTTGACGGGCTTGGCCTTCGGATCCACTCGCAAACGATGCTCAGCCAGCTCCCTGGGAATTCCCGGCATGTCAGCAGGCTTCCACGCAAAGATATCCTAGTTATCATGGAGGAACTGGATGAGCTCAGCTTCCTATTTGCTGTCGAGTGTTGTCGAGATATTCGTCAGGGCAGATGTTGGATCTGTCGGGTGGATGTGCACCTTCTTCACTTCACTTGCCGACTGAAATGCCGACTCACAAGCCGGCTTTTTTGCATGGAGCAAATCAGCAAGATTAGTGGTTTTCTTGTACTCCTCCAGCTCGACCATGTCCATCTGTTGATCGGCGATCTTGGACCCTTGCTGGAGACACTCTTCGGCCCGCTGTCGATTGCCAATGACCATGATCATGCCCTTAGGGCCCGGCATTTTCAGCTTGAGATACACGTAACATGGTCGGGCCATGAAACGTGCATAAGCGGGTCGACCCAAAATGGCGTGGTAAGCGCTCTTGAAATCCATGACTTCAAATGTCCACTTTTCTTTTCGGAAATTTTTGCTATCTCCGAATGCCACATCCAATGCTATCTAGCCGAGTGACTTGGCCTTCTTTCCTGGGATGACCCCATGAAAATGCATGCTGCTTTCGCTGAGACGGGACATAGGAATGCCCATTCCCTTCAGGGTATCCGCATACAGAATGTTCAGGACGCTGCCGCCATTCATGAGGACTTTTTTGAGTCGAGTCCCCTGCACCACCAGATCAACTACAAGAGCCCGTTGACCGGGTGTGGCCACACGGGCAGGATGGTCAGTCTGGTCAAATGTGACAGCATACTGAGACCATTTGAGGTAGGTGGGGGTGTCTGGCACAGCCATATTGATCTCTCTATTTATGACTTTCAGATGGCTCTTGCTCTCGACGTCAGTAAAGATCACCAGGGTGGCAGTGAAATCCGGGAACGTTTCCTTCTCTTTGTCTTCATCTTCTTTTTCAGAAGATTTCCCACTCGACTGGTCTCCCTTGAACTGTTGGATGAGGGTCTGACACTGTCGAGTGGTGTGCTTGGGCAAAATCAGGTTGCCTTCTGCATCTTTCTTCATGTCAATCACACACGACTGATCTAAGATATCGGTTCCTGGCTCATCCTTCCCCTTCTTGGGGGCATACTGAGCTTTGGCCTTGCCCTTGTTTTTCGACTGAGTTGCCAGTGCTGTGGCCTCTGCCAGAACTGGGTGTTCAGCCTTCCGCTTTTGTTTCCTATTGTTACCGCCGCCAGACTCGTTGGCAACCGCTTTTCCTTTGCTGCTACGGAGGTGGTCTTCTTCCTCGCCATTGGTATACCGAGTGTCAATTTCCATCATCTTGCCGAGTGAAATGTCACCAGTGCGCCCGAACTTCAAATACAGCTCTCTGTATCTCACACCGGCCTTGAAGGCACAAACAGCCTGGTGTTCCGACACATTTTCCACCGTATGATGCAGGGTGGACCATCGCTGAATGTAGTCTCTTAAGGTTTCGCTGGGCTTCTGGACACAGTGTTGTAAGTCGACCAGACCTGCAGGGCGCTTGCAAGTGCCCTTGAAGGTCCGGACAAACACTCGGGCAAGATCTTCCCAACAATGAATGCTGGAAGGAGCCAAACGATTCAACCAAGCTCGAGCTGGTCCATCCAACATAAGAGGTAGGTGCTTCATTGCGACATTGTCATTCCCGCCGCCAATCTGCACAGCCACTCGGTAATCATCAAGCCAAGTCTTTGGTTTTGTTTCACCAGAAAACTTTCCGATCCCCGCCGCCATTCTGAAGTTGGGGGGAATCTCTACAGAGCGTATAGCTCTGCTGAAACACTCTGGACCAGACACTGCAGGTGAGCTACCACTCGGGACATCTCTGTCGTGCCCTTCTCTGTAGGCTCTGCTCTTGTTGATCCGCTTCTGAAGAAGGTACGCACGGGCATCAAAGTCCGCGTCCCGCTCGTCACCGAAGGAGTGCCTGTCGTCCTGGTGCCGGGGCGCATACGGACCGCTCCGTGGAGGAGTGGGCACTCGACGGTGGTCTTCGCGGTGGTGCTAATATCTATCTTGCCCTTCACGATAACTGCCGCCTCGACGACGCAAGGGCGACCTAGGACTATGTGCCGACTGAACGGTCTCTGCCATGGGTGAATTATTGTGTATCTTGTGACGAGACTGTGAAACTACTGAATTCTGGCGTTGTGCTGCATCTAACAATGCTTTGATCTGCAATAGCCCTCGACCAGCCTCATACCGGGAAGGCTGAATGGAATCTGCTATCCTAGCAGCAGTAACAACATTAAGCACGGGAGTTCGGTATACCTCGACGCCATCGTGAGATCTAGTCAGGAACTGTTGTCGCTGACGTGGACTGGGGTGCGGCGGGCGTGGACGGGCGCGCTCGTCAATCTCTGCCTGGAGCTCTTCCAAACGAACGCGCGCGGCCTCCAAAGCCCGGGCCTCAGCGGTCGCGCCGATGATGGGGGTATGAAGGACCTTCTCATCGCGACACGATTGCACGTTAGACGGGCCACCAGCCTCGTGCTCGCCACGACCAAAACTAGGCGGTGAGCTCTGATGTGAGCCCGCCATCAAGACCTCTGCTACGGGATCATAGCTCTCGCACTCGGAAGGCACGTCAGACAGATCGAAATCCGACTCGAACACGCCATGAAGGGACTCGGCAAGTTCGAGTGCTGCAACCTGCGAAGAAGCTTGATGCGCTGCAGTGTGTTTGACCCACCGCTAGAGTCGTGAGCGGCCGAACTGCTTGCGACCGCGAACGGCGAGAGGAGCCGATGCGTAAGGTGTCGATGGCTGATGCAACAAAACACCGCATGGACTCGCGCGGAAATGCGTGGCCCCGCGAACTGGGAGCGCCTTGACATCAAGAGGCGCCTCCTGGAGCCATGCCGAATCGTCGGCGATGAAAGTGAGCCTCCGAAATGGATCTCGCGGCCCAAAGCAAAAACACCCCCGGAAGACATGTTGAACGAGGAAAAGCGCAACCTTGCCGAAAGTCGCTTAGACGCCTGCCCCACGGTGGGCGACAACTGTCATGGGAACGTGCCTGACAGTAAATGGTAGGGGTACGACTGGAGAGGACAGAGTCCTAGCTATGGCGAGGATGTACACAGAGGTGTATGAGTTCAGGCCCCTCTCGTGGAGGTAACAGCCCTACGTCTCAGTGCTTGGGAGCTTTATGTCGAGTGGAATGTAGAGATTACAATAGTTTTCTTAACCCTTGTGCAGGAGGGGAGGGGCGGCTTATATAGAGTTCGCTGCCCCTCATAATGGCCCCGCATCAATGGGTCTAGTCGTGGGGTGTAAAGTCTGCTATTACAGGTAACGTACGTAGTAAAAGCTATTAAGGGCCATTAAGCCAGCGTCTGCTTGTTGGGATCTTGATGATGGCTCCTGGTCTTCTGGCGTCGAGTGAAACGAGGTCCGTCGAGTGACACGCGACTGCCGAGTGAGAGCGGGAACTTCCGAGTGGACTACTGTCGAGTGACTTTGAACGTCTCCAGGGACCCACTCGGGCTTGATCTTCAAGTCCTCCCATGGGGTGTCCTTAGGTAGGGTATGCGGGCCTTGCCTAGGACCCTACCCTAGGTACATATCCTCGTCAAGGTCCGTCCGGCAGCGCGATACACAAGACAGTCGGCGGACGCTTTTGCAGACCCGAAACCACGCCCACCCGGGAGGGACCCCATCAGGGAGTGCGGCGGCTATGGGCTGCCCTAGGTCGATTCGCTCGCCCCTAGAGCCTCGGGATTCGTAGCTCTCGAACACGAAGAACAGCGAAGAACGAGAGAAAAATGAAGAACGTAGATGGAAAAGTAGTATAGATTGATTTGTTCGATTGTGTGTTGTTCAATCGGCCGTCACCCCCAAGATATATAAGATGCGGTTGGACTTCCCTTACAAGCAAAGGATTCATCTAGGCTTTTCTTACAAGAATATTACATCAGTTCATGTCCAAAGTCCTAGTTCTAGTTCCACTTGGATCCAACCCAAATCTAGCCCAATCTTCTGTCTTGCTTCTTGCGTGGGCCGTGGAATCTGCATATGACCTCCGATGGAGACGATCTGAACATAAATTTTGTGTGCCTCGATGAGGCCAACAATCCGTATGTTGATCACATTCCCAAATAAAGCCATCTTGAATACTCCATGAGGTCAACTTCAAATCGGACTCCGTCACATAGCAGACTGGACTGTCCGAGTGTTGTATCGTCTCTGCAGGCCGCATACTATCTCAGATAACATTGACCTTAAAAACAAAGTTGACCGTTTCGATGTTACGAACAACTTTCATGTTGAACACTTTTCCATCCGAGACTATTTTGAACTTTCCCTCGACCGGAACTTTCACTCGACCGGAACTTTCGCTCGACCGGTACTTTTCACTCGGATGGTGATTTTCACTCGGACAGCAATTGCACTCGGTCAGTACTTTCACTTGATCGGTATTTTTCATTCGACCGGTACTTTTCACTCGGATGGTGATTTTCACTCAGATGGCAATTGCACTCGGTTAGTACTTTCACTCGACCGGTGCTTTTCATTCGGACGGCGATTTTTACTCAGACGGAAATCTCACTCAGCCAGACGTAAAAACTTTTCACTCGACTAGACAGGAAACGTTTTCCTCGTCCGGCAAACTTTCACTCGGAAATCTCGAGTGAAACTCCAGGCAGATTTTGTTTTGCCTCTCCAGGTCGCATATGACCTCGGATTGAGAAGATTTATATATCAAAATCGATCAGCTCAACGATACGAAGACAATCCATGTAGAACATTCCTTCATTCGAGGTTTTCTTGGAGGCATAATAGACCAAAAAATCACTAAGGACATCTACATGACAATCCAAGTGTAGTTTGTCCCTTTAAATGATGCCGAATGGTGATGGCTAAACATCAAGGTTGTTTCACTCGGCAATATGAACTTTCTCGTAGAAAAAAAACCTTTTCATTTGAGTCCATTTTTACTGCATTTTGCATCGTGCCAAAATCAGGTGTCAACACCTATCCCGTCACACCTACAAAGTAATTGTAGTTTCATACTTGTTCTAGGTAAAGCGAACGTTAAGTTGTATTGGTGGTCGATAGAACTTGAGGAAACATTTGTTCTACCTTTAGCTCCTCGTTGGGTTCAACACTCTTACTTATCGAAAGAGGCTACAAGTGATCCCCTATACTTGTGGGTTATCAAGTCCTTTTTCTGGCACCGTTGCCGGGGAGCAATAGTGTGGGGTGAATATTCTCGTGTGTGCCTATTTGCTTTATTGCTAAGTAGATTTTATTTGCTGTTCTAAGTTGTTCTCTATCTTTAGTTATGGATATGGAACACGAAATACCAAAAAAAAGTAGGTGTACTTGCTACTCATGGAGATGGGGAACCTCCTAAAACCCTCGATGCTCGTTATGTGTAAGATATTATGGACTAATTTAATAATCCTGAGAAAACCCCATTCAATTATATAATGGGATACACGTTGGATCAACGTGAATACTTTAGGGATTATCTCTTGAAAAAGGGAAACTATTATGGGATCAAATTTATATGTTGAAATGGTATGCTTGGAATCTATGCTTGAGATATGATATTACTTGTTGCTCTAGGATGAAGGCTAAACACCTTCCCTTTTCATGTAAATTTAATGATAATGAAACCTTGGCTTATTATGCTAATGGTATATATGATTACTATGATGTGGAACAAATCAAAGAGTTTGTTGCTTTTAAGGGTGCTTATGAAATTGAAACTTTGTTTGAAAAGTATGAAGATTATGAGGATGTTGTTTATCGATCCCAAAATTTGGCTATGCTTCGTTATTGTTATGGCAATTATGAATATAATGCCCTTATTGATAAATTTATTGAGAAAGTCTCCACTGTCCAAGAAGAGATTAATATTTTGCAGGAATCTATGGAAGAAGAAATTGATAACACTATGAGCTCATTGGATGAAAAAGATGAGGAGGAGAACGATGAACAAAAGGAGGAACAGCGGACTAGATACCCATGCCCACCTTATAATGAGAGTAAATCTTCAGCTCATACGTTCTTTAATTTCCCTTCGTTCTTACCGAAGGATGAAGGCTATGATAATTTCTATGATCCCTTAGATTCGTTTGAAATATCCCCTTTTGATAAACTTGATGCTTGCTATGCTTGTGGCCATGATGCCAATATGAATTATGTTTATGGAGAGGAACTTGCTATAGTTCCTTATGTTAAACGTGAAATTATTGCTATTCCACCCACACATGATAGTCCTATTATCTTTTTGAATTCTCCCAACTACACTATATCGGAGAAGTTTGCACTTATTAAGGATTATATAGATGGGTTGCCCTCTACTATTGCACATGATGATTTTGATAGATATAATATGCATGTGCTTGTTGCTCCTACTTGCAATTATTATGAGAGAGGAACTACGTCTCCACCTCTCTATGTTTCCAATACGATAAAATTGCAAGAAACTGTTTATACTATGCATTGGCATTTACCTTGTGTGCATGAATTGTTCTTTTATGACATGCCGATTCATAGGAACAGAGTTAGACTTTGTTGTTGCATGATATATGTTAGTTTGTTCTCACTACTAAATTACAAATCATTGTTAATTAAAATTGGCTTTGATATACCTTTGGATCCGGATGGATCCATTACTTGAGCACTATATGCCTAGCTTAATGGCTTTAAAGAAAGCGCTGCTAGGGAGACAAATCGGAAGTTTTAGAGAGTCATTTTATTATGTAGTTTGCTTTTATATAGTTTTAAAAAAATAAAGTAGGGAACTTAAAACCTTTTCAAAAATAAAAGTGAAAGTGAGAAAGACGAGAAAGTTGAAGTGGGGGCTAACCTTGAACTTTGTTCATGCTCATGGAAACTTTGTGAATCTTGATTACATAAAATTTTCAACAAAAATAATTATCCCCTTGTAAAAATACATTGCATTATAAAAATTGTGTAAATATTTTCCTTTAGGATGATCAGATTGCTTGTTTGGTGTGTGCGGTGCAAAAACACAAACTTTGGCTGTAGTGCCTGAATTTACATTTTTTACTGGAATGTCAAAAGTTTCTGAATTTTTACACAGTACTTCTGTGCAATTATTTTATTTCGTCCTAATTTTTTAGAATTTTTAGAGTTACACAAGTATGGTGAATGTTCAAATTACTACAGACTGTCCTGTTTTTGATAGATTATGTTTTTGATGCATTGTTTTGCTTGTTTTGATGAAACTATCAATTGTATCAGTGGTATAAGCCATGTAATAGTTACATTACAGTAGCTACAATGCAAAAACAAAATATGAATTGGCTGGAAATAGTACTTAAAGTGGTGATTTGTTTTATTATACTAATGTATCTCACGAGGGTTTTGTTAAGTTTTCTGTGATTGAAGTTTTCAAGTTTTGGGTGAGATCACGATGGATGAAGGAATAAGGAGTGGAAAGAGACTAAGCTTTGGGATGCCCGAGGCACCCCAAGGTAATATTGAAGGACTCCCAAGAAACTAAGCTTGGGGATGCCCCGGAAGGCATCCCCTCTTTCTTCTAACAACCATTGGTAATTTTACTTGGAGCTATATTTTTATTCGTCACATGATATGCGTAAATCTTGGAGCGTCGTGTGCTTTTTATTTTTATTTTAATAATGCACCATGCTGATATGAGAAAGTCCTTGGTTGATTTATAGAAGTCTCTTTGCATCTCACTTATATCTTTTGAGTATGGCTTTATAGAATACTTCATGTGCTTCACTTATATCATTTGAAGTTTGGATTGCATGTTTCTCTACACATAGAAAACCGCCATTTATAGAATGCTCTTTTGTTTCACTTATATTTGTTAGAGCATGGGAATATATTTTATAGAAAGAATTAAACTCTCATGCTTCACTTATATCTATTTAGAGAGTTAATAGGAGTTGATCATTCACATGGTTAGTCATAAAATCCTACATAAAATTTGTAGATCACTGAATATGATGTGTTTGATTCCTTGCAATAGTTTTGCGATATACAGATGGTGATATTAGAGTCATGCTAGTGAGTAATTGTGGATTGGTATAAATACTTATGTAAAGGTTTGTGATTCCCGTAGCATGCACGTATGGTGAACCGTTATGTAAGGAAGTCGGAGCACGGTTTGTTTATTGATTGTCAACCTTTGTGTGATGGTCGGGAGCACGCAATGATTAACTCCTACCAACCTCTCCCCTAGGAGCATGCGTCTAATACTTTGCTTTGATGACTAATAAACTTTTGCAATAAGTATGTGAGTTCTTTATGACTAATGTGAGTCCATGGATTATACGCACTCTCACCCTTCCACCTTTGCTAGCCTTTCTAGTACCGTGCAACATTCGCCAATGCATTAAACCCACCATATATCCTCCCTCAAAACAGCCACCATACCTACCTATTATGGCATTTCCATAGCCATTCCGAGATATATTTCCATGCAACTTCCACAGTTCCATTTATTATGACATGCACCATCATTTTTCATATTGTTTTGCATGATCGTAAGATAGCTAGCGTGATGTTTTCATGGCTTGTCCATTTTTATGCCATTTGCTATGCTAGATCATTGCACATCCCGGTAAACTGCCGGAAGCATGAATATAGAGTCATATTTTGTATCGAGTTGTAAGTAAATAAAAGTGTGATGATCTTCATTATTTGAGCATTGTCCCATGTGAGGAAAGGATGATGGAAGCTATGATTCCCTCACAAGTTGGGATGACACTCCAGACTTTATGAAAAATAAAAGAGGCCAGTGAAGCCCAAATAAAAAAAGAGGCCTTTGATGCCCACCAAAAAAAGAGAGAAAATAGAGAAGGGACAATGCTACTATCCTTTTTCCACACTTGTGCTTCAAAGTAGCACCATGATCTTCATCATACAGAGTCTCCTATTTTGTCACTTTCATATACTAGTGGGAATTTTTCATTATATAACTTGGCTTGTATATTCCAATGATGGGCTTCCTCAAATTTCCCTAGGTCTTCATGAGCAAGCAAGTTGGATGCACACCCACTTAGTTTTTTTTTAGTTTTCATACACTTATAGCTCTAGTGCATCCGTTGCATGGAAATCCCTACTCACTCACATTAATATCTATTAATGGGCATCTCCAGAGCCTGTTGATAGCCTAGTTGATGTGAGACTATCTTCTCCTTTTTCTTCACAACCTCCACCATATTCTATTCCACCTATAGTGCTATATCCATGGCTCACGCTCATGTATTGCGTGAGAGTTGAAGAAGTTTGAGAACATAAAAGGTGTGAAACAATTGTTTGACTTGTCATCGGGGTTGTGCATGATATAAATACTTTATGTGGGGAAGATGGAGCATAGCCAGACTATATGATATTGTAGGGATAACTTTATTTTGTCATTACATTTTGAAGAGATACAATTGCTTTCTTAGTATGTTTGAAGTATTCTTGTCTTAATGTCAAATGATAGACTATTGCTTTGAATCACTCGTGTCTTAATATTCATGCCATGATTAGATTATATGAACAAGATTATGCTAGGTAGCATTCCACATCAAAAATTATCTTTTTTATCATTTACCTACTCAAGGACAAATAGGAATTAAGCTTGGGGATGCTGATACATCTCCGTTGTATCTATAATTTTTGATTGTTTCATGCCAATATTCTACAACTTTCATATACTTTTGGCAACTTTTTATTCTATTTCTAGGACTAATATATTGATCCAGTGCCCAGTGCCAGTTCCTGTTTATTGCATGTATTTTGTTTCGCACAAAATCCATATCAAACGAAGTCCAAAGGCGATAAAAACTTAGGGAGATTTTTTCTGGAATATATGTGATTTTTGGGAAAAATAATCAACTTGAGACGATGCCCGAGGTGACCACAAGCCAGGGGCGCGGCCTACCCCCCTAGACGCGGCCTCAACCCTTGTGGTCACCCCATATGGCGGTTGGTGCCCTTATTTCGCCACAAGAAAGCTAATATCCGGATACAAAATCTGGATATTTAAGAAACGGTGAAAGGCCAAAATTTGGGAGCGCAGAAATAGAAGGAAATGGAGAGAGAGATCCAATATCGGTGGGGATCTCGCCCCTCCACTGCCATGGAGGCCATGGACCATAGGGGAAACCCTTCTCCCATCTAGGGGGAGGTCAAGGAAGAACAAGAAGAAGGGTGCTCTCTCCCCCACTCTCCCGGTGGCGCCGGAACGCCGTCAGGGCCATCATCGTGATGACGATCTACTCCAACAACTCCGTCATCTTCACCAACACCTCCATCACCTTCCCTCATCTATCTACAGCGGTCCACGCTCCCGCAACCCGTTGTACCCTGTACTTGAACATGGCGCTTTATGCTTCATATTATTATCCAATGATGTGTTGACATTCTATGATATCTGACTAGATTTTTGTTGTCCTATGGGTTGATTGATGATTATGATTGGTTTGAGTTGCATGTTTTATTATTGGTTCTCTCATATGGTGCTCTCCGTGTCACGCAAGCATGAGGATCCTTGTTGTAGGGTGTAGCAATGTGTTCATCATTTTCCTATGGTGGGTTGCATGAGTGACAGAAGCATAAACCCGAGTAGGTGGGTTGTTGCATATGGGAGTAAAGAGGACTTGATACCTTATAATGCTATGGTTGGGTTTTACCTTAATGATCTTTAGTGGTTGCAAATGCTTGCTAGAGTTCCAATCATAAGTGCATATGATCTAAGTAGAGAAAGTATGTTAGCTTATGCCTCTCTCTCATATCAAATTGCAATAATGATGACCGGTATAGTTATCTATTGCCTAGGGACAATTCCGCAACTCCTACCACCACTTTTCCACACTCATTAAACTAACTTAGTTGTTCTTTATCTTAGCAGCCCCTAGTTTTTATTTACGTGTTCTTTATTATCTTGCAAACCTATCTTGTCACACTACAAAGTACTTCTAGTTTCATACTTGTTCTAGTTACAACGAACGGCATGCATAGAATTGTATCGATGGTCGATAGAACTTGAGGAAATATTTGTTCTACCTTTAGCTCCTCGTTGGGTTTGACGCTCTTAGTTATAGAAAGAGGCTACAACTAATCCCCTATGCTTGTGGGTTATTAGAGTACGCCGACTCGGACTCAAGCTGAGTGTCAGTCGCACCATCACCGTTAGCTAAACCCCTCCCCATCAGAGCGATTTACTGGGGGTTCTTGACTTCGGTTTCGTCTTCCCTTTCGGTGGCCCTGCCGTCTATGCAATGCTGGTCCTGACGGGGTCAGGCTGGGCTTCTGTTGGGGCCCTTCTTTTATCCCATTTTTCTGTAGTGTCTTGTTTCTAGGGGAGAAAGCCAAAATGAAGGATTATTAAAAAGGCGCACCTTCTAATGTAACCTCTATCCAACTTGTATCGAAAATGAATGAGAAAACATTTTCCTTTCGCAAGTACTATCCCTTTCTTTCCTTATTTACACCGTCTTAGTATGTTTTGTCCTTGCTACACGGAACCACTTGCTGGATCATCACTTAACCACGAGTGCCAAGAGGGAAAACGAACCCTCGGCAGCAGGTTGGCGTCATTCCCTGGCAAAGCTCCTTGCTGGTGTCGGCATAGCCCCCCCATAGTTGTTAAAAAAATAGGGAGACGACTCGTCCTGACAAGGGTTTTCACCACGTGGAGGACTCCACTACCCACAGTAAGGAAGATACTAAGGATTTCCTCAAGGAATCGAAAGGCATCGAACTTGGGATATGTCATTTTACTTATCTTTTCAAGTAGCATCCCTCCTTAGAGTACGATCGGTCGTTATCCTCATTTCTTCGCTTTGCTTCCCTGTCTTTCCGAATGTCCACCGTGCAGGGTGAGAACAGTTAACAAAGATCACAGGTTCATCAAATACTCTAGCAAATCTTATATCTTAAAAAGCGATAACACTGGAATCATAAAAATGCGTAATGAGCATGTAAAATGATGATATGATGCAATGCCTAGCTTTATTATCATTTCATAGGGTCTGCACCTGGCTTTGTACAAAGGGTTACATGTAACATCGGCAAGGATTGTACAAAAGGTGGCTGCTGGGGACTGAGCCCGGCAGCCGCGCCTCACGGGTAGAACATACGAAGATGCTCAATATTCCATGAGTTAAGCACCTTGGTTCCATCTTTAGTCTCCAAACGGACTGCGCCAGGTCTGGTGACTCGTGCTACCCGGTAAGGGCCTTCCCACTTTGGCGTCAACTTGTTGGTACCCTTGGCGTACTGAACATGCCTAAGGACAAGGTGACCTTGCTCAAGGCTCTGAGCGTGGACCCAACGGCTATGGTAGCAGTGCAGGGTTTGCTGGTAGCGTGCATCACGCACAACGGCCCGGAGATAGTCTTCCTCGAGGAGCATCGCATCGTCATGCCGTAGCTGTTGTTGCTCTACTTCATCGTAGGCAAGCACTCGAGGTGACCCGTATATGAATTCTGTGGGGAGCAATGCTTCTGCCCCGTACACTAGGGAGAAGGGCGTCTGGCCGGTAGCTCGATTTGGTGTCGTTCTGAGGGACCAAAGAACCGTCGGTAGTTCGTCTATCCAGCACTTGTCGATCTTCCGCAGCTTATCGAAAGTCCTTCTCTTCAGCCCTTGCAGCACTTCAACATTCATCCTCTCGACTTACCCGTTGCTTCTCGGATGGGCATGTAATGACCCGAACCTGATAAGATTTGTTGTCTCTATGCTTACTGTGCTAGTCCCTGGATCAATAGCTAGCACACACAGTACATGATGTAATATCAAGAATAAACCACATGTCATAATATTACATCATAGATCCAGAATTTACAATATTACATACCTCGTAGCTCAAGGGTACCATACAAAAAAATATAGGAGAGAAGCAAATATAAACTCCATGGAATCCATCAATATCACAGGAAAATATTGAGTATATACATCGTAACCCTACATCGTAATACTCACTCGTCGTATAAAATATGCAACATGACAAGTTACATCCACAAGGGTCAGTACGTTGAATGTACTCACAAGTCACACAGGGAATGATATAACAGACCTGCATCTATATGCAAGGTATAGCTATTGGGGAACGTTGCATGGGAAACAAAAAATTTCCTATAAGCACGCAAGATCTATCCATGGTGCTGAGCATCTACGAGAGGGAGAGTGGATCTACATACCCTTGTAGATCGCTAAGCAGGAAGCGTTAAGAAACGTGGTTGATGTAGTCGAACGTCTTCACGATCCAAATCGCCGAGTGTCCCGCAATCCAATCATGATTCGTCCCGATCTAGCACCGAACGGACGGCACCTCCGCGTTCAGCACACGTACGCCTTGATGACTATCTCCGCCTTCTTGATCCAGCAAGAGGGAGCGAAGAGGTAGAAGAGTTCTCTGGCAGTGCGGCGGCATTGCGGCGATGGTGGTGGAGCTATTCCAGCAGGGCTTCGCCTAAGCACCGTTAAAACTGATATAGAGGAGAAACTACGATCTAGATGAGAGGTAGCACGTGGCTAGTTTTTTTGTGTCTCAAAACCCTCAAAACCTCTAGTATATATAGGAGGAGAGAGGGAGGAGGCTGGTGCACAAGTAGACAGCCCTTGGCCTTTGGCGCAAGGAGGAGAGGAGGAGTCTTCCTCCAATCCAAGTAGGACTAGGACTCCTCCTTCCCACTTGGAAACTCTTTCCACCTTGGCTTTTTTTCCTTCTCCTTCAACTCCAGCCGCATGGGCCTCTTGTGGGACTTAGGCCAGCCCACTAAGGGCTGGTATACCTCTTCCCACAGCCCATGTATCCTCTTGGGTCGAAATACCCCTCCCAATGGTCCCCCAGCACCCTCCCGGCACTCCCGGTACACTACCGATGAGCCCGAAACTTTTCCGGTGACCAAAACAGGACTTCATATATATCAATCTTTACCTTCGGACCATTCCGGAGCTCCTAGTGATGTTTGGGATCTCATCCTGGACTCCGAACAACCTTTGATCACCACCATACATAACTTTATACTACCGAAATGTCACCAAACCTTAAGTGTGCAGACCCTGCGGGTTCGAGAACTATGTAGACATGACCGAGACACTTCTATGGTCAATAACCAATAGTGGGACCTGGATGCCCATATTGATTCCTACATATTTTACGAAGACCTTTATCGGTCGAACCTCTATGTCAAGAATTCAGTTAATCCCGTATGATATTCCCTTTGTTCTTCGGTATGTTACTTGCCCGAGATTCGATCGTTGGTATCTCTATACCTAGTTCAATATCATTGCTGGCAAGTCTCTTTACTCGTTCCGTAACACAAGATCCCGTGGCTAACACTTATTCACATTGCTTGCAAGGCTTACTATGATGTTGTATTACCGAGTGGGCCCTGAGATACCTCTCCGTCCCACGGAATAACAAATCCCAGTGTTGATCCATGCCAATCCAGCAGACACCCTCGGAGATACCTATAGAGCACCTTTATAGTCACCTAGTTATGTTGCGACCGTTTGATACACACAAGGCACTCCTCCGGTGTCAATGACTTGCATGATCTCATGGTCATAGGAACATATTCTTGACATGCAGAAAACTATAGCATTAAACTAACACGGTCATATGCTACGTTTATAGTTTGGGTCTTGTCCATCACATCATTCTCCTAATGATATGATCCCGTTATCAAATGACATCTCATGCCCATGGCTAGGAAACCTTAACCATATTTGATCAACGAGCTAGTCCATCAGAGGCATACTAGGGACATGGTGTTGTCTATGTATCCACACATGTACGTGAGTTTCCGATCAATACAATTCTAGCATGGATAATAAACGATTATCATGAACAAGGAAATATGATAATAACCAATTTATTATTGCCTCTAGGGAATATTTCCAATAGTCTCCCACTTGCACTAGAGTCAATAATCTAGTTCACATCATCATGTGATTCACAATCTCATGAATCTAATACACAATGAGTTATGGGGCTCGATCATGCTTTGCATGTGAGAGATGTCTTTTAGTCAACGGGTCTGCGACATACAGATCCGTGTGTACTTTGCAAATCTCTATGTGTTACTGTAGACACTACTACCACACTCCACTTGGAGCTATTCCAAATGGCTGCTCCACTATACGTATCCGGATTGCTACTAAGAGCCATCCGGATTAGTATTAAAGCTTGCATCGACATAACTCATCGACATGCAAGTCGTGATATTCTATACAACACATGATCATCTCATACATCACATATATATCATCATGTAATTGGCCATATCACATCACAATATACCCTACAAAAACAAGTTAGACGTCCTCTGATTGTTGTTGAAAGTTTTACGTGGCTGCTACGGGTATCTAGCAAGAACGATTCTCACCTACGCAAAACCACAACAGTGATACATAAATTGCTTTTCAACCTTCTCAAGGACCGCCTTTGTCGAATCCAATCCAACTAAAGTAGGAGAGACAGACACCCGCCAGCCATCTTTGTGCAACAAAGTCACACGTCATTCGATGGAACCGGTCTCTCGTAAGCGTACGAGTAATGTTGGTCCGGGCTGCTTCATCCCACAATACCGCTGAACCAAAATATGACCAAGGGAGGAAGAAATCTAAGCATCAATGCCCACAAACTCTTTGTGTTCTACTCGAGATCTCATCTACACATAGACCTAGCTCATGATGCCACTGTTGGGGAACGTTGCATGGGAAACAAAAAATTTCCTACGCGCACGCAAGATCTATCCATGGTGATGAGCATCTACGAGAGGGAGAGTGGATCTACATACCCTTGTAGATCTCTAAGTGGGAAGCATTAAGAAACGCGGTTGATGCAGTCAAACGTCTTCGCGATTCAAACCATCGAGCGTCCCGCGATCCAATCACGATCCGTCCCAATCTAGCACCGAATGGACGGCACCTCCGCGTTCAGCACACGTACGGCTTGATGAGGATCTCCGCTTTCTTGATCCAAAAATAGGGAGCGGAGAGTTAGAAGAGTTCTCCGACAGCGCGATGGCATTGCGGCAATGGTGGTGGAGCTATTCCAGTAGGGCTTCGCCTAAGCACTGCTAAAACCGATCTAGAGGAGAAACTACGATCTAGAGGTGAGGGAGGCACGTGGCTGAAATTTATGTGCAAAAAATCCTAAAACCTCCATTATATATAAGATGAGGAGAGGAGGAGGCTTGGACCAAGGGCCAGCCCTCCTAGGCTTCGGCCGAAGTGGGAGGGAGGAGTCCTCCTCCTCCACTCCTAGTAGGATTAGGACTCCTTCCTTATTTCCACCTTTTTGCCTTTTTCCACCTTTTCTCCTTGGGCTTTTCTTACCAGCCGCATGGGCCCTTTGTGTGATTTACACCAGCCCACTAAGGGCTGGTATTCATCCTCCCATAGCCCATGTGTCTCTTGGGTCGAAATACCCCTCCTGATGGTCCCCCGGTACACTACCGGTACTCCCGGTACACTACCGATGAGCCCGAAACTTTTCCGGTGACCAAAACAGGACTTCCTATATATCAACCTTTACCTCTGGACCATTCCGGAGCTCCTCATGACGTCCGGCATCTCATCCGGTACTCCAAACAATCTTCGGTCACCACCATACATAACTCTATACTACCAAAACGTCATCGAACCTTAAGTGTGCAGACCCTGTGGGTTCGAGAACTATGTAGACATGACCGAGACACCTCTACGGTCAATAACCAATAGCATGACTTGGATGCCCATATTGATTCCCACATATTCTACAAAGATCTTTATCGGTCGAACCTCTATGTCAAGGATTCAGTTAATCCCGTATGATGTTCCCTTTGTTTATCGGTATGTTACTTGCCCGAGATTCGATCGTCGGCATCTCCATACCTAGTCCAATCTCGTTGCCGGCAAGTCTCTTTACTTTTTCCGTAATACAAGATCTCGTGGCTAACACTTAGTCACATTTCTTGCATGGCTTATTGTGATGTTATATTACCGAGTGGGCCCTGAGATACCTCTCCGTCACACGGAGTAACAAATCCCAGTGTTGATCTATGCCAACCCAGCAGACACCCTCGGAGATACATGTAGAGTGACTTTATAGTCACCTAGTTACGTTGTGACATTTGATACACCCAAGGCACTCCTCCGGTGTCAGTGAGTTGCATGATCTCATGGTCATAGGAACATATACTTGACATGTAGAAAATTGTAGCAATAAACTGACATGATCATGTGCTACGTTTATAATTTGGGTCTTGTCCATCCCATCATTCTCCTAATGATGTGATCCCATTATCAAATGACATCTCAAGTCAATGGCTAAGAAACCTTCACCATCTTTGATCAACGAGCTAGTCTACTATAGGCATACTAGGGACATAGTTGTGTCTATGTATCCACACATGCAACGTGTTTCCAAATCAATACAATTATAGCATGGATAATAAACGATTATCATGAACAAGGAAATATAATAATAACTATTTTACTATTGCCTCTAGGGCATATTTCCAATAGTCTCTCACTTGCACTAGAGTCAATAATCTAGCTCACATCACTATGTGATTTACATTGTATTGAATCGAACTCCCATATAGTTCTAGTGTTGATCATGTTTAGCCCTTGGAAAAGGTTAGTCAACAGGTCTGCAACATTCAGATCCATGTGCACTTTACAAATATTTATGTCCTCCTCCTTGATGTACTCGCGGATGGAATTGAAGCGTCGATTTATGTGTCTGGTCCTCTTGTGAAACCTTGGTTCCTTGGCCAGTGCAATGGCACCAGTGTTATCACAGAACAGATCCACTGGGTTTAGTGCACTAGGCACTACTCCAAGATCTGTCATGAACTCTTTCATCCAGACACCTTCCTTCACTGCCTCCGAGGCTGCGATGTACTCCGCTTCGCATGTAGAATCGGCTACCACGATTGCTTGGAACTGCACCAGCTTACCGCACCCCCATTAAGAATAAATACGTATCCGGTTTGGGACTTATAGTCATCCGAATTAGTGTTAAAGCTTGCATCGATGTAACCCTTTACGACGAGCTCTTGATCACCTCCATAAACGAGAAACATTTCCTTAGTCCTTTTCAGGTACTTAAGGATATTCTTGACCGCTGTCCAGTGCTCCATTCCACGATTACCTTGAAACCTTCTGGACATACTTATGGCAAGGTTGACATCGGGTCTTGTGCATAGCATTGCATACATGATAGAGCCTATGGCTGAAGCATAGGGGATGACACTCATCGTCTCTCTATCTTCTGCAGTCACTGGGCATTGAGTCTTACTCAACTTCACACCTTGTAACACAGGCAAGAACCCCTTCTTGGACTGATCCATTTTGAACTTCTTCAAAACTTTGTCAAGGTATGTGCTATGTGAAAGTCCTATTAAGCGTCTTGATCTATCTCTATAGATCTTAATGCCTAATATGAAAGCAGCTTCTCCCAGGTCCTTCATTGAAAAACTCTTGTTCAAATATTCCTTCACGCTTTCCAGCATTTCTATATTGTTTCCAATCAGCAATATGTCATCCACATATAATATTAGAAACACTATAGATCTCCCACTCACTTTCTTGTAACTACAAGCTTCTCCGTAAACTTGTATAAACCCGAACGCTTTGATCACCTCATCAAAACGCAGATTCCAACTCCGAGATGCTTGCACCAGTCCATAAATGGATCGCTGGAGTTTGCAAACTTTGTTAGGATTCTCTAGATCGACAAAACCTTCTGGCTGCATCATATACAACTCTTCCTTAAGAAAACCGTTAGGGAACGCTGTTTTGACATCCATCTGCCAAATTTCATAGTCGAAATATGCAACTATTGCTAACATGATTCTTACGGACTTAAGCATCGCAACGGGTGAGAAGGTCTCATCGTAGTCAACTACTTGAACATGTGAAGAACCCTTTGCCACAAGTCGAGCTTTATAGACTGTGACATTACCGTCCGCGTCCGTCTTCCTCTTAAAGATCCATTTGTTCCGAATGGCCTTTCGCCCATCAGGTAATACTTCCAAAGTCCATACTTTGTTTTCATACATGGATCCCAACTCAGATTTCATGGCCTCTAACCATTTCTCGGAATCTGGGCCCATCATCGCTTCTCCATAGCTCGTAGGTTCATAGTTGTCTAACAACATGACCTCCAAGACAGGGTTGCCATACCAGTCAGGAGCAGTACGCGCCCTTGTCAACCTACGAGGTTCAATAGTAACTTGATCCGAAGTTTCATGATCATCATCAACTTCCTCCTCAACTGTCATAGGCTCCACGGAAACATCTTTCTATGCGGCGCTACTCTCAGGCTGAAGTAAAGGTTCAATAACCTCATCAAGTTCTGTTTTCCTCCCACTCAATTCTTTCGAGAGAAACTCTTTCTCCAAAAATGTTCTATTCTTTGCGACAAACACTTTGTCTTCGGATCTGAGATAGAATGTATACCCAACTGTCTCTTTTGGGTATCCTATGAAGATGCATTTCTCCGCTTTGGGTTCCAGCTTTTCAGGCTGAAGCTTTTTGACATAAGCATCACATCCCCAAACTTTAAGAAACGACAACTTTGGCTTCTTGCCAAACCACAGTTCATATGGCGTCGTCTCAACGGATTTTGATGGTGCCCTATTTAAAGTGAATGTGGCTGTCTCTAATGCATAACCCCAAGACGATAGTGGCAGATTGGTAAGAGACATCATAGAATGCACCATATCTAATAAGGTTTGATTATGACGTTCGGACACACCATTAGGTTGTGGTGTTCCAGGCGGTGTCAACCGTGAAACAATTCCACACTGTCTTAAGTGACTGCCAAACTCATAACTCAGATACTCACCTTCTCGATCAGATTGCAGGAATTTAATCTTCTTGTTACGTTGATTCTCAACTTCACTCTGAAATTGCTTCAACTTTTAAAACGTTTCATACTTGTGCTTCATTAATTAAATATACCCATATCTACTTAAGTCATCAGTGAAGGTGAGAAAATAACGATATCCACCACGCGCCTCAACGCTCATCAGACCGCACACATCAGTATGTATGATTTCCAATAAGTCACTCACCCATTCGATTGTTCCAGAGAACGGTGTTTTAGTCATCTTTCCCATGAGGCATGGTTCACATGTGTCAAGTGATTCAAAATCAAGTGACTCAAAAAGTCCATCAGCATGGAGCTTCTTCATGCTTTTTACATGAATATGACCCAAAAGGCAGTGCCACAAGAAAGTGGTACTACCACTATCAACTCTACATCTTTTGGCGTCAATGTTATGAACATGGGTATCATTACTATCAATATTCAACATGAATCAACCCCTCACATTGGGTGCATGACCATAAAAGATATCGCTCATATAAATAGAACAACCATTATTCTCAGATTTAAATCAGTAACCGTCTCGCAATAAACAAGATCCAGCTATAATGTTCATGCTTAACGCAGGCACTAAATAACAATTATTCAGGTTCATCACTAATCCCGATGGTAATCGAAGAGAGAGCATGCTGACGGCGATCACATCAACCTTGGAACCATTTCCCACCCGCATTGTCACTTCTTCCTTTGCCAGCCTTAGTCTATTCTGTAATTCCTGCTTTGAGTTGCAAATGTGAGCAACCGAACCGGTATCAAATACCCAGGCACTACAACGAGAGTTTTAAGGTACACATCAATAACATGTATATCATATATACCTTGTTTGTTGTTGGTCACCTTCTTGTCAGCCAGATACTTGGGGCAGTTCTGCTTCCAGTGACCAGTCCCTTGCAATGAAAGCACTCAGTTTCTGGCTTGGGTCTAGCCTTGGGTTTCTTCACTGGAGTAGCAACTGCTTTGCCACCCTTCTTGGATTTACCCTTCTTGCCCTTGCCATTCTTCTTGAAACTAGTGGTTTTATTGACCATCAACACTTGATGTTCTTTCTGGATTTCAGACTCAGCGACTTTCAACATCGCAAACAGCTTGGAGACTGACTTGTTCATCCCGTGCATGTTATAGTTCATCACAAAGCTCTTGTAGCTAGGTGGCAATGATTGAAGAACTCTATCAGTGATCGCCTCCGGCAGAAGGGGCATCCCTAACTCCACCAGACGGGTCGAATACCCAGACATTCTGAGTATATGTTCACTCACAGACCCGTTCTCCTCCATTTTACAAGCACAGAATTTATCAGAGGTCTCATACCTCTCGATCCGGGCATTCTTCTTAAAGATAAACTCCAACTCTTGGAACATCTCATATGCTCCATGACATTCAAAACATCTTTGAAGTCCCGGTTCTAATCCATACAACATTGCACATTGAACTATTGAGTAATCTCCAGAACGTGTCTCCCAAGCGTTCTTAACGTCTTCGGATGACAGACCAGCGGGTCGGTCACCAAGCGGTGCATCAAGGACATATGCCTTCTACGAAGCCGTGAGGATAATCCTCTGATTACGGGCCCAGTCCACAAAGTTACTTCCATCATCTTTCAACTTAGCTTTCTCTAGGAACGCATTACAATTCAGGGGTGCTACCGCGCGAGCCATTGATCTGCAACATAAATATGCAAAGTTTACTTAGACTATTGTTCAAGATAATGAGTTTAGTTAATCAAATTACTAAAGCTCTCACTCAAATTGACATCCCTCAGGTCATCTGAGTGATACATGATCCAAATTCACCAACTCAAGTCCGATCATAACGTGAGTTGAGGTGGTTTCAATGGTGAACATCATCATGTTGATCATATCTACTATATAACTCATGTTTGACCTTTCGGTCTCTTGTGCTCTGAGCCCATGTCTGTACATGCTAGGCTCGTCAAGTTTAACCCGAGTGTTCTGCATGTGCAACATTGGCTTGCACCCGTTGTATGTGAATGTAGAGTCTATCACACCCGATCATCACGTGGTGTCTCCACACGACGAACTTTCGCAACGGTGCACACTCGGGGAGAACACAATTTTATCGTGAAATTTAAGTAAGGGATCACCTTATAATGCTACCGTCGTTCTAAGAAAAACAAGGTGCATAAAAAGGATTAACATCACATGCAAATCATAAGTGACATGATATGGCCATGAACTTGTTCTTTTGATTTCCATCTTGAAAGCACCGGCATGATCTCCATCATCACCCGCATGACACCATGATCTCCATCATCTTGATCTCCATCAACGTGTCGCCATCGGGGTTGTTGCACCCGCCATGATCATACTACTATAGCTACAGTTTAGCGATAAAGTAAAGCATTACAAAGCGCTTAATGATTGACATGCAGGTCATACAATAATTAAAGACAGACCTATGGCTCCTGCCGGTTGCCATACTCAACGACATGCAAGTCATGATATTCTATACAACACATGATCATCTCATACATCACATATATATCATCATGTAATTGGCCATATCACATCACAACATACCCTGCAAAAACAAGTTAGACGTCCTCTAATTGTTGTTGCAAGTTTTACATGGCTACTACGGGTATCTAGCAAGAACGATTCTCACCTACGCAAAATCACAACGGTGATACATAAGTTGCTTTTCAACCTTCTCAAGGACCGCCTTTGTCGAATCCGATCCAAATAAAGTAGGAGAGACTGACACCCGCCAGCCATCTTTGTGCAACAAAGTCACACGTCACTCGACGGAACCGGTCTCTTGTAAGCGTACAAGTAATGTTGGTCCGGGCCGCTTCATCCCACAATACCGTTGAACCAAAATACGACCAAGAGAGGAAGCAATCTAAGCATCAACGCCCACAAACTCTTTGTGTTCTACTCGAGATCTCATCTTCACATAGACCTAGCACATGATGCCACTGCTGGGGAACGTTGCATGGGAAACAAAAAAATTCCTACGCTTCACCAAGATCAATCTAGGAGATGAGCATCTACGAGAGGGGAGAGTGGATCTACATACCCTTGTAGATTGCTAAGCGGGAAGCATTAATAAACATGGTTAGTGTAGTCGAACGTCTTCGCGATCCAAATCGCCGAGCGTCCCGCGATCCAATCACGATCCATCCCGATGTAGCATCGAACGGACGGCACCTTCGCGTTCAGCACATGTAAGACTTGATGACGATCTCCGCCTTCTTGATCCAGCAAAAGAGAGCGGAGAGGTAGAAGAGTTCTCCGGCAGCGCAACGGCGTTATGACGATGGTGGTGGAGCTATTCCAGCAGGGCTTCGCCTAAGCACTTCTAAAACCGATCTAGAGGAGAAACTGTGCACTAGAGGAGAGGGTAGCACGTGGCTGAAAATCTAGTGCAAAAAACCCTAAAACCTCTAGTATATATAACAGGAAGAGAGAAGGAGGCTTGGCCCAAGGGCCAGCCCTAGGAGGCTTCCGCCGAAGTGGATAGGAGAGGAGGAATCCTCCTCCAATCCAAGTAGGACTAGGACTCCTTCCTTTTTTGCCTTTTTTGCCTTTTCCCACCTTTTTCTCTTTGGGCTTTTCTTCCTAGCCGCATGGGCCTTTTGTGGGACTTCCACCAGCCCACAAAGGGCTGGTATTTATCCTCCCACAGCCCATGTAGCCTCTTGGGTCGAAATACCCCTCCTGATGGTCCCCCGGTACACTACCGGCACTCCCGGTACACTACCGATGAGCCCGAAACTTTTCCGTGACCAAAATAGGACTTCCTATATATCATTTTTTACCTCCGGACCATTTGGAGCTCCTCGTGACGTCCGGGGTCTCATCCGGGACTCCGAACAACCTTCGGTCATCACCATACATAACTCTATACGATCGAAACGTCACCGAACTTTAAGTGTGCAGACCCTGCGGGCTCGAGAACTATGTCCCTATGCTATAATAAATTAGTTATTATCATATTTACTTGTTCATAATAATCGTTTATTATCCATGCTATAATTGTATTGATCGGAGACTTAAATGCATGTGTGGATACATAGACAAAACCATGTCCCTAGTATGCCTCTAATGGACTAGCTTGTTGATCAAAGGATGGTTAAGGTTTCCTAGACATGGACATGAGATGTCATTTGATAACGAGATCACATCATTAGGAGAATGATGTGATGGATAAGACCCAAACTACAAACATAGCATATGATCGTGTCAGTTTATTGCTACTGTTTTCTGCATGTCAAGTATATGTTCCTATGACCATGAGATCATGCAACTCACGGATATCGGAGTAGTGCCTTGTGTGTATCAAACGTCGCAACGTAACTGGGTGACTATAAAGGTGCTCTACAGGTATCTCCGATGGTGTCTGTTGAGTTGGCATGGATCGAGACTGGGATTTGTTACTCCGTGTAACGGAGAGGTATCTCGGGGCCCACTCGGTAATGCAACATCACAATAAGCCTTGCAAGCAATGTGACTAATTGTTAGTTGCGGGATCTTGTATTACGGAACGAGTAAAGAGACTTGCCGGTAACGAGGTTGAACTAGGTATGGAGATACCGACGATCGAATCTCGGGCAAGTAACATACCGAAGAACAAAGGGAACGATATACGGGATTAACTGAATCCTTGACATAGAGGTTCGACCGATAAAGATCTTCGTAGAATATGTAGGAACCAATGTGGACGTCCAGGTCCCGCCATTGGTTATTGACCGTAGAGGTGTCTCGGTCATGTCTACATAGTTCTCGAACCCGCAGGGTCTGCACACTTAAGGTTCGGTGACGTTTCGGTAGTGTAGAGTTATGTATGGTGGTGACCGAAGGTTGTTCGGAGTCCCGGATGAGATCCCGTATGTCACGAGGAGCTCCGGAATGGTCCGGAGGTAAAGATTCATATATAGGAAGTCCCAGTTTGGTTTCCGGAAAAGTTTCGGGCTCATCGGTAGTGTACCGGGAGTATCGGTATTGTACCGGGAGTGCCGGTAGTGTACCGGGGGACCTCCGGGAGGGGTATTTCGACCCCAAGAGGTCCATGGGCTGTGGGAGAATAATAACCAGCCCTTAGTGGGCTGGGAAAACAGCCACAAAGGCCCATGGCGCAGGAGAGAAAGTCCTAAAGCAAAAAGTGGAAAATCAGCCAATAGGAGGCAATCCTACTCCAACTAGGATTGGAGGTGAAGTAGGATTGCTCCCACCTCCTATTTCGGCCGACCCAAAGGCCTTGGCTGCCTCTCCTCTCCTCTCCTCCTATATATACTAGTGGATTGGGTGGTTTTTGGACAGAATTTCCGGCCACGTGCTACCCGTTTCACCGGTGCACAGTTTCTCCTCTAGATCGCGGGACGGATCGTGATGAGATCGCGGGACGCTCGGCGATTTGGATCGCGAAGATGTTCGACTACACCAACCTCGTTTCTTAACGCTTCCCGCTTAGCGATCTACAAGGGTACGTAGATCCACTCTCCCTCTCATAGATGCTCATCACCATGGATAGGTTTGCGTGTGCGTAGGAAAAATTTTGTTTCCCATGCGACGTTCCCCAACAGTGGCATCATGAGCTAGGTTGATGGTTCGATGAGATCTCGAGTAGAACACAAAAGGTTTGTGGGCGTTGATGCTTAGATTGCTTCCTCCCTTGGTCGGATTTTGGTTCAGCGGGATTGTGAGATGAAGCGGCCCGGACCAACATTACTCGTACGCTTACGAGAGACCGGTTCCCTCGATGCAACTTGTTGCTTAGATGGCTTGCGGGTGACAGTTTCTCTCACTTTAGTTGGATCGGATCCGACAAAGGCGGTCCTTGAGAAGGTTGAAAAGCAATCTATGTATCACCGTTGTGTTTTATGCGTAGGTGAGAATCGTTCTTGCTAGATACCCGTAGCAGCCACGTAAAACTTGCAACAACAATTAGAGGACGTCTAACTTGTTTTTGCAGGGTATGTTGTGATATGATATGGCCAATTACATGATGTGATATATGTTATGTATGAGATGATCATGTGATGTATAGATTATCACGACTTGCATGTCGATGAGTACGGCAACCGGCAGGAGCCATAGGGTTGTCTTTAATTATTGTATGACCTGCGTGTCAATCATTAAAGCGCTATGTAATGCTTTACTTTATCGCTACGGTAGCAATAGTAGTAGAAGCATGCAGGGTGTGACAACCCCGATGGCGACACGTTTATGGAGATCATGGTGTCATGCCGGTGACGATGGAGATCATGCCGGTGCTTTCTAGATGGAGATCAAAAGCACAAGTTCATGGCCATATCATGTCACTTATGATTTGCATGTGATGTTAATCCTTTTTATGCACCTTGTTTTGCTTAGGACGACGGTAGCATTATAAGGTGATCCCTCACTTAATTTCAAGATAAATTGTGTTCTCCCCGAGTGTGCACCGTTGCGAAAGTTCGTCGTGTTGAGACACCACGTGATGATCGGGTGTGATAGACTCTACGCAGAACACTCGGGTTAAACTTGACGAGCCTAGCATGTACAGACATGGCCTCGGAACACAAGAGACCGAAAGGTCGAGCATGAGTCATATAGTGGATATGATCAACATAATGATGTTCACCATTGAAGCCACCTTAACTCACGTGATGATCGGACTTGAGTTGGTGAATTTGGATCATGTATCACTCGAATGACCCGAGGGATGTCAATTTGAGTGGGAGTTCTTAAGTAATATGATTAATTGAACTCATTATCATGAACATAGTCAAAGTATCTTTGCAAATTATGTTGTAGATTACTAGCTCGCGCTGTAGCTCCCTTGTATTTTTATATGTTCCTAGAGAAATAGAGTTGAAAGATGTTGGTAGCAATATTGCGGACTGGGTCCGTGATCTGAGGATTGTCCTCATTTCTGCACAGAAGGCTTATGTCCTTAATGCACCGCTCGGTGCGCCACCCCCTCTAGCGTCGTCTATAGATGTTGTGAACATCTGACAGGCACGTTTCGATGACTACTTGATAGTTTAGTGTGTCATGCATTACGGCTTAGAATTGAGGCTCGGAAATGTTTTGAAACGTCACGGAACATATGAGATGTTCTAGGAGCAGAGATTGTGATCTCAGGCTCGTGCCTTTGTTGCGAGATATGAGATCTCCAACAAGATTCTTTGCTTGTAAGATGAAGGAGAATAGCTCAATCGTTGAGCATGTACTCAGATTGTCTGGGTACTACAATCACTTGAATCAAGTGGGAGTTGATCTTCCAGATAAGATAGTGATTGATATAGTTCTCCAAGTCACTGTCACTAAAGCTACTAGAACTTAGTGATGAACTATAATACACCAGGGATAGAAGTATTGATCCCTGAGCTGTTCGCGATGTTTGACACCGCGAAGGTAGAAATCAAGAAGGAGCGTCAAGTGTTGATGGTTAATCAAACCACTAGTTTCGAAAAGGGCAAGAGCAAGGAGGGAAACTTCATGGATAGCAAGTCAGTTACTGCTCCAGTGAAGCAACCAAAAATTGAACTCAAACCCGAGACTAAGTGCTTCTATTATGAGGTGAGAGGTCGCTGAAGCGGAACAACCCTAGATACTTGGTAGATAAGAAGGCTGGCAACATCGACAGAAGTATATTTGATATACGAGTTATTGATGTGTACCTTGCTAGTACTCCTAGTAGCACCTGGGTATTGGATACCGGTTCGGTTGCTAAATGTTAGTAACTCGAAATAAAAGCTACGGAATAAACGGAGAACTAGCTAAGGGTGAGGTGACGATATGTGTTGGAAGTGTTTCCAAGGTTGATGTGATCAACATCGCACGCTCTCTCTACCTTCAGGATTAGTGACGAACCTAAATAAATGTTATTTGGTGTTTTGCGTTGAGCATGAACATGATTAGATCATGTTTATTGCAATACGGTTATTCATTTAAGTTAGAGAATAATGGTTATTCTGTTTACATGAATAATACCTTCAATGGTCATGCACCCAGTGAGAATGGTTTGTTGAAATCTTGATCGTAGTATTACACATGTTCATAACATTGATGTCAAAAGACACAAAGTTAATAATGATAGTACCACATACTTGTGGCACTGCCGCTAAATGTCATATTGGTATAAAGCGCATGTAGAAACTCCATGTTGATGGATATTTTGACTCATTCGATTTCGAATCGGTTGAGACATGCGAACCATGCCTCTTGGGCAAGATGACTAAAGGACCCCGTTGGATGGAGCGGGCAAGTGATTCATTGGAAATGATACATGTTGATGTATGCAATGTAGTGAGTCTTGTAGCATGCAGTGGATATCGTTATTTTCTTACCTTCACTGATGATTTGAGTATATATAGTGTATATTTACTTAATGAAACACAAGTCTGAATCGTTTGAAAGGTTCAAGCAAATTCAGAGTGAAGTTTAAAGATCATCGTGACAAGAAGATAAAAATGACTGCGATATGATCGTGGAGGTGAATATCTGAGTCACGAGTTTGGCATACAACTTAAGACAATGTGAAAGTTGTTTCACAACTAAACGCCACCTAGAACACCATAGTGTGATGGTGTGTCCGAACATCATAGTTATGCTCTATTGGACATGGTGCGTAATATGATGTCTCTTGTCGTTTTACTACTATAATTTTGGGGTTATGCATTAGAGACAACTACATTCACTTTAAATAGGGCACCATCTAAATCCGTTGAGATGACACCGTGTGAATTATGGTTTGATAGAAACCTAAGCTGTCATTTCTTAATGTTTGGGGCTGCGATGCTTGTGTGGAAAATGTTTTCACATAATAAGCTAGAACCCAAAGCGGACAAATGTATCTTCATAGAATACCCTAAGAACAGATGGGTATGCCTTCTATCTCAGATCCGAGTGCAAAGTGTTTGTTGCTAGAACTGGGTCCTTTCTCGAGAAAAAGTTTCTCTCGAAAGAATTGAGTGGGAGGAAGATAGAACTTGATGAGGTTGTTAAATCTTTGTTCAACCAGAGAGTAGCGCAGCGCAAAAAGATGTTTCTGTGAAGCCTACGTTAGTTGAAGAGGAAGTTAATGATGATGATCATGAAGCTTCAGGATCAAGTTACTATCGAACTTCGTAGGTCGACAAGGATGTGTACTGCTCCTGAGCGGTACGACAACTCTGTCTTGGAGGTCATGTCGTTGGACAACGATGAACCTACGAGCTATGGAGAAGCGATGATGGGCCCGGATTCCGACAAATGGTTGGAGGCCATGAAATCCGAGATAGGATCCATGTATTAAAACCAAGTGTAGACTTTGGTAGACTTGCTCGTTGGACGGCAGGTCGTTGAGTACAAATGGATCTTTAAAATGAAGACAGACACTGATGGTGAATGTCACTATTTGTAAAGCTCGACTTGTTGCAAAGATGTTTGTGACAAGTTCAAGGAGTTGACTACGATGAGACTTTCTCACTCGTAGCGATGCTAAAAGTCTGTTGGAATTATGTTAGCAGTTGCTGTGTTTTCAATTATGAAATCTGGCAGATGGATGTCAAAACATCGTTTCCTTAATGGTTTACTTGAGGAAAGGTTGTATGTGATACAACCAGAAGGTTTTGTCAGGCCTAAGGATGCTAAAAGGTGTGCAAGCTTTGGTGATCCTTCCATGGACTGAAGCAAGCATCTCGGAGTTGGAATATATGCTTTGATGAGGTGATCAAAGTTTTGATGTTTATACAAAGTTTATGAGAAACTTGTATTTGCAATAGAGTGAGTGGGAGCACTATAGAATTTCTGATAAGTATATGTGGATGACATATTGTTGTTCAGAAATAATGTAGAGTTTCTGGAAAGCATAAAACGGTTATTTGGAAAGTGATTTTCAAAGGAAGACCTGGATAAAGCTACCTAATTGTTGAGCATCAAAATCTATAGAGATAGATCAAGATGCTTGATGAGACTTTCAATGAGTGCATACCTTCACAAGATTTTGAAAGAGTTCAAAATGGATCAGCCAGAGAAATAGTTCTCGTCTGATTTGTAAGGTGTGAAGTTGAGTGAGACTCAAAGCTCGACAACGGCAGAAGAAAGAGAAAGGACGAACGTCGTCCCCTATGCCTTAGCCATAGGCTCTATATTATGCCATGCTGTGTACCGCACCTATGTGTGCCTTGCCATGAGTCTGTCAAGGGGTACAAGAGTGGTCCAAGAGTGGATCACTGGACAGCGGTCGGAATTATCCTTAGTAACCAGAGGACTAAGGAAATGTTTCTTGATTATGGAGGTGATAAAGAGTTCGTCGTAAAGAGTTACGTCGATGCAAGCTTTAACACCTATCCGAATGACTAGTAGTAGCAATCTGGATACGTATAGTGGAGCAGCCATTTGGAAATAGTACCAAGTGGAGTGTGGTAGCAGTGTTTACGGTTTGACATAGAGATATGCAAAGTACACACGGATCTGAATATCGCAGACCCGTTGACTATAAGACCTCTCTCACATGCAAAGCATGATCGAGCCCCAGAACTCATTGGGTGTTAGATTCATAACAATGCGAATCACATGGTGATGTGAACTAGATTATTGACTCTAGTGCAAGTGGGAGACTGTTGGAAATATGCCCTAGAGGCAATAATAAATTAGTTATTATCATATTTCCTTGTTCATAATAATCGTTTATTATCCATGCTATAATTGTATTGATCGGAGACTTAAATGCATGTGTGGATACATAGACAAAACCATGTCCCTAGTATGCCTCTAATGGACTAGCTTGTTGATCAAAGGATGGTTAAGGTTTCCTAGCCATGGACATGAGATGTCATTTGATAACGGGATCACATCATTAGGAGAATGATGTGATGGATAAGACCCAAACTACAAACATAGCATATGATCGTGTCAGTTTATTGCTACTGTTTTCTGCATGTCAAGTATATGTTCCTATGACCATGAGATCATGCAACTCACGGATATCGGAGTAGTGCCTTGTGTGTATCAAACGTCACAACGTAACTGGGTGACTATAAAGGTGCTCTACAGGTATCTCCGATGGTGTCTGTTGAGTTGGCATGGATCGAGACTAGGATTTGTTACTCCGTGTAACGGAGAGGTATCTCGGGGCCCACTCGGTAATGCAACATCACAATAAGCCTTGCAAGCAATGTGACTAATTGTTAGTTGCGGGATCTTGTATTACGGAACGAGTAAAGAGACTTGCCGGTAACGAGGTTGAACTAGGTATGGAGATACCGACGATCGAATCTCGGGCAAGTAACATACCGAAGAACAAAGGGAACGATATACGGGATTAACTGAATCCTTGACATAGAGGTTCGACCGATAAAGATCTTCGTAGAATATGTAGGAACCAATGTGGACGTCCAGGTCCCGCCATTGGTTATTGACCGTAGAGGTGTCTCGGTCATGTCTACATAGTTCTCAAACCCGCAGGGTCTGCACACTTAAGGTTCGGTGACGTTTCGGTAGTGTAGAGTTATGTATGGTGGTGACCGAAGGTTGTTCGGAGTCCCGGATGAGATCCCGTATGTCACGAGGAGCTCCGGAATGGTCCGGAGGTAAAGATTCATATATAGGAAGTCCCAGTTTGGTTTCCGGAAAAGTTTCGGGCTCATCGGTAGTGTACCGGGAGTATCGGTATTGTACCGGGAGTGCCGGTAGTGTACCGGGGGACCTCCGGGAGGGGTATTTCGACCCCAAGAGGTCCATGGGCTGTGGGAGAATAATAACCAGCCCTTAGTGGGCTGGGAAAACAGCCACAAAGGCCCATGGCGCAGGAGAGAAAGTCCTAAAGCAAAAAGTGGAAAATCAGCCAATAGGAGGCAATCCTACTCCTACTAGGATTGGAGGTGAAGTAGGATTGCTCCCACCTCCTATTTCGGCCGACCCAAAGGCCTTGGCTGCCTCTCCTCTCCTCTCCTCCTATATATACTAGTGGATTGGGTGGTTTTTGGACAGAATTTCCGGCCACGTGCTACCCGTTTCACCGGTGCACAGTTTCTCCTCTAGATCGGTTTTCCGCAGCGCTTAGGCGAAGCCCTGCCGGAATCACTCCACCACCATCACCGGAGCGCCGTCACGCTGCCGGTGAACTCTCTCTCCTCTCCACCTCCTCTCGCTGGATCGAGACAGTGGAGATCGTCATCAAGCTGCACGTGTGCTGAACGCGGAGGTGTCGTCCGTTCGGCGCTAGATCGGAAGGAACGTGATCGAGATCGCGAGACGGTTCGTGATGAGATCACGGAACGGATCGTGATGAGTTCGCGGGACAGATCGTCATCAAGATCGTGAGACGGATCGTGATGAGATCGCGGGACGGATCGTGATGAGTTCACGGGACGGATCGTGATTGGATCGCGGGACGGATCGTGATGAGATCGCGGGACGCTCGGCGATTTGGATCGCGAAGATGTTTGACTACACCAACTGCATTTCTTAACGCTTCCCGCTTAGCGATCTACAAGGGTACGTAGATCCACTCTCCCTCTCGTAGATGCTCATCACCATGGATAGGTTTGCGTGTGCGTAGGAAAATTTTTGTTTCCCATGCGACGTTCCCCAACACTAGCATGGCAATGATAGTAGTGGTATCCAGGGAAATGTGTCATCTTGCCTGAGATCCCGCTTGGAAGAAGAACGAATCCATGAAGAAGACGAGCCAACGTAGTCGAACGAATCCTCACACTCCAGACACTTTCGGAACTCTATCCAAAAGAAGCAATTCGGAAACAACAATCAACACATGATAACACCACAACATATGCATGACATGATGCACTTCAAATATGATGCATGTCCGGTTTAATATGCAATGCAATGCATGGCATGGCATGGCAAGAACAACAAACAACTACTACATATTAAGTGAAGTTCAATATGCGACGGGTTGCATATTGAGAAAACTCCACGTTCGAATTATTTAGTTCACTCCCATTTAGGTACTCATCCATATTAAATTTTGTTTAACCTGGCAAACGGTGAAACACACACAACTACAACATCTAGGCATTTTAAATGAGGACGGAAGCAACATATAACATTTCCGAAACGACCTCATATGCATATTTTAAGTTTAGTACAGGTCTGAACTAACCATATTTTATAGTTGTTAAATAGCAATATAAAGTGTGCCATGAGATTCTACACGTCATTCTAGTCGATTTACATATATAGAACATTTAAAACGGAGCTACGGTCTAAAAGATATGACACTCACAAGATTAACATGACATGAATGCAAAATGCATGAAGATGAGAACCACAACCATTTCAAAACATGGGTGCAACAAGATATTATGAAACCACCTGGAATTCTAAGCAAGTTTAAATGAGGCCGGAACAACGAATAACAATTCCGGAAAGTCCCCATATGTAAATTAAGATTTCGGTACTGATCTACCTATTACACAATTTTAGAGTTGTTTAACAGCAAAATGAATGTCACCATGTTGTTTTACACATTTTTCTAGTCAAGTTACATATGTGGATCATTAAATTCGGAGCTACGGTTTAGTAGTTATGAAATAACTCATTTTAGCATGGCAATTACGCAAGTTAATGAAAACAGTAAGATAAACATTTTAAACATGTGTGAAAGTTGGTTATTGTGAATCTACACGAAATTCTAAGCATTCTCCATATATATTTTATTTTCATCCGATGCACAGTTGAAAAGTTATTAATGCACAGAGTTGAGGGTCTTTTCCGCAAAACAGTAATTCGTTGGTTAATTAACAAATTCGTTGGACAAAAAAAACTAACGGGCCAAATCTGTGAGCTACTGGGCCTAACAGAGGCGAGCGCAACGTAGTTATGCGGTGCACTAGGCGTTGCATAGAGATGCAGGGGCAGCTAGGCTAGCTCACCTAGCGGGCCGAACCCATGTCGATAGCGGGGCGAGTTGGGCCTGCTGGGGCGGCGGCTGGGCCTTGGACATGGCGAGGCAGTTCGGCCTACGGGCCAACTGGCGTGGGGCGGCCCAGGCGCGCAGGGGCGGCCCACACAGGTGTTGGCTGGCGTCCGTCGTCCTCCTACTCCCGCATGGAGCTGGAGGCAGGGCGGCGGCGGCATCTACAGGCGGGCAACGACGGGACTTCGGCGAGCGCGGAGAAGACCGGGGATGAGGCGGGGACGAACCGGCCGGCTAGATCCCGGCGGCGGCGCACCAAAAGAGGCCGGATCTGGTGCTCGGGGCTGCGGAAGGCAGGGCCATGGCGGCTGAGCTGCGAGGCAAGGCCATGGCGCGAGGCAGGGGCACCGCGACGCGGCTCGGCGACCGGGAGGCAAGCTTGCATGGCGGCGACGCGATGTGGCCTGGACAAAGGCGCTCGGCGAGAGAAGGCTCGGGGGAGCTTCTGGCGGTTGCGCGATGGGCTTCGGCGGGCTCAGTTCGGGCCCGGGCAGGCCCTGCGGTGTTGGGAGGGAGACACTGGCGCTCAAGCGGCGGCTGGTGGGTGGTTTTGCACGGAATTCGAGGAGGGATTAGGCTAGAGGTGTTTATATAGCAGATTTAAGCTAGGGTTTGGGGTTTTGGCTCCGTTTTCGGCCTTTGGATCCCGATCCGACGGTCCGAAAGCGGAGGGGCTTAGCTGGGTTGAGGTGGGATGGTTGGGCTGTGTAGTTGGGCTGGGAGGGGATGAGAGGGAAGGTTGGCGGCCCGTGACAAGATTGAAACACCGAAAAAACATCCGCTAATTAACAGATGACGACGACGCTCCAGTTGAACGTTGGGGTATCAAACGAACTTTGATTGCGACGAAATTTGACAGGTGGCCTACCTACAATATAACAAGACCGCATGCCAACTTTCGACCCAATCCGAAAATATTTTATACCCACTTTAAAACAATAATTTACCGATGACGCGGACGCGTGCATGTGTGGTTGGTCTCGAAACGGTCGACGACACGAACGGAAAGAACCGGCGACTACGAACGATGCAAGTTTTCGAAAACGAGCGACGATGCTATGCAGATGATGCGAATGATGCAATAATGAATGCGACAACCAAACGAATCACATGACGAGAATGGAAATAAAGGAAAATCTTCTGGAACGTCGGTCTCGGCCTGTTACACTCTTAAACATGGAGGTTGAATATTTAAAAGCATCTTGTGTTACTCTATCAATTTCAGGAAAAGAACATCTTGGGCCAGATAGTAATAGCCGGAACTTCCAGCTGCACTTCTGTCATAAACTTCCATGTTGATTAGCACCAAAGTGCAGAAGAGGTATATTTGTAGTTTTAAACTCCGGTAAAACCTATCTCTAAGGAGGTCTAAACTTATTTGAATCAGAACTGCATACTGGTGGAACTCCATAGCAAACAATAGCTATTTTATTCTGCCATTTGCACTACTATTTTGTGTAGTGTGGGTATTTGAGGAACGAATTAAATTGTCAAGCACTCTCCAAGAGAAAAGTTGCGCGAGCTATTGGGCAGCCAGCCTATCAAAATCGTGGTTATTTCTTTAGCTGTCCTATTCGGACTTTGACCATCTCCGGACGATGGATGATGTCTCCCACGCTGGCCGGAACCAGTTGCACGCTGGAGTGCGAACTTTTGGAGGCCGGGTTTCATGGAGTCTTTTTTTTTTTAAATCTTTGAAAATTATATTTTGGAGTTTCAAAAAAATCGAAAACATTCCTGTGAAAACTTATATATATATTCGTGATGGATCTGAAAATTTTTGTTCAAAAATATTATGATTTGCATGCTGTGCAAAAAGACAAAATCTAGCCCAGCAACAAATATTTTTTGGCCCATTTTCATTTACGTATTTGTCTTTTTTATGTATGCTATGTATGAAAGTATATTGTTCTGAAACTTTTCTCAGACGTGTTAAACATGTATTTGTGTATGTGCAATTTTTTTCAACTGTTTTTGTGCTATATAAATATGTTTAAAAAAAATGAGCTTGCTGGAGCCCGGCCTTCATTGGTCATTGCCGTTGCACGCTGGCCTTAAGGGCATGCACAATGCTTAATAAGATCATATTATCATAAGTCCGCCATGTAACTAGAGAACGCCACATAACTAGAGAAGAGAATGAAATTTTTTATTTTCAGTTGACTGAAAATTAGTAATGTCTCAGTCGACGAGATTAGTTGTAGTATTTTATTCATCTGTGTTTCGTCGCTGAGTATTCCGGCAAATTCTATTTAGCGCCACAGGCGTCGGTTATAGGCAATTTTTGCAAACCGCCGCCTGCAGGCGTGTTTGCTGGGCCGGCCCATCTATGTTTTATTTGCGTCTTTATATTCTTTGGTGCAACCACCCGCCCACCCTAGTGGGATCTTTTTGTTTTTTGAGGGGATAGTGGGATCTTTTAAAAAGTAACATCCTACGTCAATTAGTCTTTCTTTCCCGTTTATTCTTTTTTAGTTTTCCCCTTTTTATTTTCTTTTGTTTTCTTTTTTTCATCCTGGTTTTTTGAATTGTTTGCAAATATGTGAACTTTTATATTTCAATTAATGATATTTACTAAAATTTGATGAAATTTTCCTGAAACTCGTTGAACTTTGTTTTCAAATCGATGAATATATTTTCAAAATTCTGAACTTTGTTTTCTAATTGATGAATTATTTTCAAATTGTGAAATTTTGTCCAAATCAATGATTTTATTAAATCTTTAAAATTCTATGAACTTCTTCAAACTCGATGAACCTTTTTAATTTGGTGAGCTTTTTTCAAAATCGCCGAACTTGTTTCATTTTTTTCGTTTTGCTTTCTATTTTTTCGTTTTCTATTTTGCCCTTTTTCTTCTTCTTGGATCAATGAATTTTCTTGCAAATACGTGAACTTTTCCTTCAAATTGATGAACTTATTGAAATACAATGAACTTTTATTCCGTTTGATGAACTTTTTTCAAAATGTTTGTGTATGATTTTTAAAATATATTATTTATTTTAATTTTTAAAAACTGTTTGAAAATTGATGAAGTCTTTTTCTAACCCCTGATCTTTCTTCAAAATCGATAAACTTTTTTCAAATTCGATGACCTTTTTCTAGTTACGATGAACTTTTGTCAATTTCGATGAAATTTTCTCACATTCGATGAACTTTTTCCCATTATGATGATTTTTTTCTCAAATTCGATGAACTTTTTTTAGATTCAATGAACTTTCATCATATTCAATGAAGTTTTTTTTTCAAATTCGATGAACTTTTATTAAGTTCAATGAACTTTCCTCAGATTCGATGAACTTTTTTCCAAAATCAATGATTTTTTTCTAATTTTTGAAATATTTTCAACTCAGATGATTTTTTTTCAAATTCATCAAAAAAATAAAAAATGATCAATTATTTGAAAAGATTTCATAAATTTGAAAAATAAGATCATAAAATAAGGAAAAAGAAAAAAAACAGAAAACGAAGATTGGAATAAAGGAAAAAGGAAAGAATGACACAAGGATAAAGGAAGAAAGGAAAGAAGGAAAGGCAGAAGAAAAAAGGGAAAAATGGAAAGCATATAAAAAACGAAAAGATGTGATTATGCACATCTGCCCGAGTGGCCGACTGGTCAGCGCGGCGTAGCAGGTAACAAGAGGTCACATGTTGATTCCTTCTAGGGCACAAACTTTTTCTCGTAATTTCCTTTCGCGTGCACCCCCGTATTGGGCTGGCTCAAGAGCACGGCTGCGTGGGCGCCGAAACTTCTACTTGGCGCCTTCGGCGCTGACTAGGAGCTCCCGATTATTCCTCTCACTCAAAGTGTACTGGGCTTTGTCGTAGCGGGTAAGTGTGTGCCCTTGCTTGGGCTGTGGCTTGCGTGCCTTTTCAATTTTTTTGTCTCTTCTTTTATTTTCAAATAGATATACCATGGAAATATTTTGTATTTTCATTTTTCATTTTTGTGCCCATGTGTGTACATAAGGAAACTCACCGGGGCAGTGTATACACGTGTACTTTTTTTACCTTTTCTATTTAGTGTATTTATATCTTCTTTTATAAGTTGTTTTTACTTGTATTTATTTTTTAATTTTATTTCTTATTTTGGAAATTTGAAACATCTAAATTATTGTAAAACAAACATTTTGACACGCATGACCATTGTTACTCCCCCCTGTTGATGTCTTTTTCACATGGATTTTTCTCTTTTATTTTTTTATTAGTATATTGTGTATTAGTTTTCAGCATTTTACTTTGTGTCATTCATGCATTATCAAAATGTACATTTTCATCATGTTTATATGCCTTATTTTTCCTACGACTGGTTGATAGAGAAGCAATTGATTTTTTTACGTTTCTTTTTCACTAAAAAAGCTCATGTCCCTTACACACAGTGAGATCGGGACATGCTTGATATGCGGCGTTTTATAATTTAACTTTTATTTTTTATTTTTTGATTTTTTTTGTCTTTTTCCATCAATGTGGAAGTCGAGATCCAGTGGATATGAATTTCTTGATATTTTTTCACAGAATTGCAAGTCGTTGAGGTGTCTTTTTTATTTTCTCCTTCCATTGCTCTTTTCAAATCCTTTTCTTGCTAACGACATACTTCTTACTACATTTTCTATTTTAAATTTGTTTGGAAAAATTTATTTTTCCAAAAATGAAAATTCAACATCTTGATGCACAATCACCCCTCACTGCAATTACATGTCTTCAGCGCCACTATAACTCAACGATGTTTTTCTCAAGGGAAGGGCAGTTGCATGTCTATCACTACACACACAACCACAAAGTGTCGCACCCCCAATGCAATTGCATGCATTTAATATGGTTACAACTTTATGCTGATTGTTGAGGAAAGGGGTAGTTGCATGTCTGTCACTAGGCACGCAGCTGCAACTGCTACCCCGTAGTGCAACTCTATGGTGTTTTAACAGAGAAAGGGGGTCGTTGCATGTCTGCCACTTCACACACAACTGCAAGTGACACCCGTTGCTGCGACTACATGTCTTCAATGTGAGTACAAATAAGTAGTGTTTTATAGGGGGAAGCAGTTGCATGCCAACCATTAGACACACAAATTATCTCGCCCCGGTCGTTCAACACGACTACAACTCTTTAGTGTTCCGTGGGGCAAGTGGCAGTTGCATGTTTATCCCTAGGCACACAACTGCAGGTGTCGCCCCCTACTGCAACTACATGTCATAACCACGATTGCAAGTAATTTGTGTTTCGTCGGAGAATGGGATAATTGCATGTCTACCACTAGGCATGCAACTGCAGTTGTTGTGCCTCGGTTGCAACTGCATGTCATGTTGGGGAATGATCTAGGCACATATATCCACTCGGAAGTGGGTGACCATGAATTATTACTGTTGACGTTACCCTTGAGGTAAATAGTTGGGAGGCAACACTATAAGCCCCTATCTTTCTCTGTGTCCGATTGAAACTCTGAACTCATAGGTACCTCGTGAGTGTTAGCAATTGTGAAAGACTAAAAGATGATTGAGTATGTGGGTTTGCTTTAAAATCTCTTATATTGACTCTTTCCTACGTTATGATAAATTGGAATTTCTTCAATGATTGAGATCATAGTTTGTCAGTTCTCAATAGAGTTCTTGATTCATACTTTGCCATTGTGAATGAATTGTTACTTTAGCATAAGAAATTATACGTCAATATATATTGTTGTTCTAAAGATGATCATGATGCCTTCATGTCCGTATTTTATTTTATCGACACCTCTATCTCTAAACATGTGGGCATGTTTATTGATTTCGGCTTCCGCTTGAGGACAAGCAAGGTCTAAGCTTGGGGGAGTTGATATGTCCATTTTGCATCATGATTTTATATTGATATTTATTGCATTATAGGTTTTTATTACACATTTTGGGACAATACTTATGCCTTTTCTCTCTTATTTTCCAAGGTCTACATGAAGAGGGAGAATGCCGGCAGCTGGAATTCTAGACTGGAAAAGGAGCAAATATGAGATACCTATTCTGCACAACTCCAAAAGTCTTGAAAATCTATGGAGAATTATTTTGGAATATATAAAAAATACTGGGTGAATAAATACATCAGGAGGCCCACCAGGGAGCCACAAGCCTGCTGGCCACGGTCACCCCCCTGGCCGTAGCTAGCGAGCTTGTGGCTCACCTGGCAGGCCTCCGGTGCCCATCTTATGCTATATGGAGGATTTCATCAAGGAAAAAATCATAAAAGACCTTTCGAGATGAAGCGCCACCGTCTCGAGGTGGAACTTTGGCGGAACCAATCTAGAGCTCCGGCAAGGTGATCCTGCCGATGAAATTTCCCTCCGGGAGGGGGAAATCGAAGCCATCGTCATCACCAACGATCCTCTCATTGAGAGGGGGTCAATCTCCATCAACATCTTCACCAGCACCATCTCCTCTCGAAACCCTAGTTCATCTCTTGTATCCGATCTTTGTCTCAAAACCTCAGATTGGTACCTGTGGGTTGCTAGTAGTGTTGATTACTCCTTGTAGTTGATGCTAGTTGGTTTACTTGGTGAAAGATTATATGTTCAGATCCTTGATCATCACTTATACTCCTCTGATTATGAACATGAATATGTGTTGTAAGTAGTTACGTTTTTTCCTGAGGACATGGGATAAGTCTTGTTATAAGTAATCATGTAAATTTGGTATTCGTTCGATAGTTTGATGAGATGTATGTTGTCGCTCCTCTAGTGGTGTTATGTGAACGTCGACTACATGACACTTCACCATTGTTTGGGCCTAGAGGAAGGCATTGGGAAGTAATAAGCAGATGATGGGTTGCTAGAGTGACAGAAGCTTAAACCCTAGTTTATGCGTTGCTTCGTAAGGGACTGATTTGGATCCACATGTTTCATGCTATGGTTAGATTTATCTTAATTCTTCTTCCGTAGTTGCGGATGCTTGCGGGAGGGGTTAATCATAAGTGGGAGGCTTGTCCAAGTAAGGGCAGCACCCAAGCACTGATCCACCCACATATCAAACTATCAAAGTAACGAATGTGAATCAAATGAGCATGATGAAAACTAACTTGACATAAATTCCCATGTGTCCTCAGGAGCGCCTTGCTTTATATAAGATTTTTTCCAGGCTTGTCATTTGCTATAAAAAGGATTGGGCCACCTTGCTGAACCTTTGTTACAATTGTTACTTGCTACCGATTATGAATTATCTTATCACAAAACTATCTGTTACCGATAATTTCAATGCTTGCAGAGAATACCTTACTGAGAACTGCTCGTCATTTCCTTCTGCTCCTCGTTGGGTTTGACACTCTTAATTATCGAAAGGACTACGATAGATCCCCTATACTTGTGGGTCATCACTTCCCCTCTCCCGAGTGTTGTGTTGGGGAGCGTTGCATGGGAAACAAAAAATTTCCTACGCATCACCAAGATCAATCTAGGAGATGAGCATCTACGAGCGGGAGAGTGGATCTACATACCCTTGTAGATCGCTAAGCGGGAAGCGTTAAGAAACGCGGTTGATGTAGTTGAATGTCTTCGCGATCCAAATCGCCAAGCGTCCCGCTATCCAATCACGATCCGTCCCGATCTAGCACCGAACGGACGGCACCTCCGCGTTCAGCACACGTACGGCTTGATGACGATATACGCCTTCTTGATCTAGCAAGAGGGAGCGGAGAGGTAGAAGAGTTCTCCGGCAGCACGACAGCATTGCAGCGATGGTGGTGGAGCTATTCCGGCAGGGCTTCGCCTAAGCACTGCAGAAAACCGATCTAGAGGAGAAACTATGCACTAGAGGAGAGGGTAGCACGTGGCTGAAAAATCTAGTGCAAAACCCTAAAACCTCTAGTATATGTAAGAGGAAGAGAGGAGGAGTCTTGGCCCAAGGGCCGAACCAGGAGGGAGGAGTCCTCCTCCTCCACTCCTAGTAGGATTAGGACTCCTTCCTTATTTGACCTTTTTGCCTTTTTCCACCTTTTTCTCTTTGGGCTTTTCTTCCCAGCCTCATGGGCCTTTTGTGGGACTTCCACCAGCCCACAAAGGGCTGGTATTAATCCTCCCACAGCCCATGTACCCTCTTGGGTCGAAATACCACTCCCGATGGTCCCCCAGTACACTACCGGCACTCCCGGTACACTACCGATGAGCCCAAAACTTTTTCGGCGACCAAAATAGGACTTCCTATATATCAATATTTACCTCTAGAACATTCCGCAGCTCCTCATCATGTTCGGGATCTCATCCAAGACTCTGAACAACCTTCGGTCACCACCATACATAACTCTATACTACCGAAACGTCACCGAACCTTAAGTGTGCAGACCCTACGGGTTCGCGAACTATGTAGACATGACCAAGACACCTCTATGGTCAATAACCAATAGCAGGACCTGGATGCCCATATTGGTTCCAACATATTCTACGAAGATCTTTATCGGTCGAACCTCTATGTCAAGGATTTAGTTAATCCCGTATAATGTTCCCTGTGTTTATCGATATGTTACTTGCCCGATATTCGATCATCGGTATCTGTATACCTAGTTCAACCTTGTTACCGGCAAGTCTCTTTACTCGTTCTGTAACACAAGATCCCATGACCAATACTTAGTCACATTGCTTGCAAGGCTTATTGTGATGTTGTATTACCGAGTGGGCCCTGAGATACCTCTTCGTCACACGGAGCAACAAATCCCAGTCTTGATCCATGCCAACTCAACAGACACCCTCGGAGACACCTGTAGAGCAACTTTATAGTCACCCAGTTACGTTGCGACATTTGATACACACAAGGCACTCCTCCAGTGTTCGTGAGTTGCATGATCTCTTGGTCATAGGAACATATACTTGACATGCAGAAAACTGTAGCAATAAACTGAAACAATCATATGCTACGTTTATAGTTTGGGTCTTGTCCATCCCATCATTCTCCTAATGATGTGATCCCATTATCAAATGACATCTCATGTCAATGGCTAGGAAACCTTGACCATCTTTGATCAACGAGCTAGTCTACTAGAGGCATACTAGGGACATAGTTGTGTCTATGTATCCACACATGCAACGTGTTTCCAATCAATACAATTATAGCATGGATAATAAAGGATTATCATGATCAAGGAAATATAATAATTATAGCATCGCTACGGGTGAGAAGGTCTCATCGTAGTCAACTCCTTGAACTTGTTGAAAACCCTTTGCCACAAGTTGAGCTTTATAGACGGTGACATTACCGTCCGCGTCCGTCTTCCTCTTAAAAATCCATTTGTTCCGAATGGCCTTTCGCCCTTCAGGTAATACTTCCAAAGTCCATACTTTGTTTTCATACACGGATACCATCTCGGATTTCATGGCCTCTAACCATTTCTTGGAATCCAGGCCCATCATCGCTTCTCCATAGCTCGTAGGTTCATTGTTGTCTAACAACATGACCTCCAAGACAGGGTTGCCATACCACTCAGGAGCAGTACGCGCCCTTGTCAACCTACGAGGTTAAATAGTAACTTGATCTGAAGTTTCATGATCATCATCATTAACTTCCTCCTCAACTACCGTAGGCTCCACGGAAACATCTTTCTACGTTGCGCTACTCTCAAGCTAAAGCAAAGGTTCAATAACCTCATCAAGTTTTATTTTCCTCCCACTCAATTCTTTTGAGAGAAACTCTTTCACAAGAAATGTTCCGTTCTTTACGACAAACACTTTGCCTTCGGATCTGAGATAGAAGGTATACCCAACTATCTCTTTTGGGTATCCTATGAAGACACATTTCTCCGCTTTGGGTTCCAGCTTTTCAGGCTGAAGCTTTTTGACATAAGCATCACATCCCCAAACTTTAACAAACGACAACTTTGGCTTCTTGCCAAACCACAGTTCATATGGCTTCGTCTCAATGGATTTTGATGGTGCCCTATTTAAAGTGAATGCGGATGTCTCTAATGCATAACCCCAAAATGATAGTGGCAAATCGGTAAGAGACATCATAGAACGCACCATATCTAATAAGGTTCGATTACGACGTTCGGACACACCATTACGTTGTGGTGTTCCTGGCGGTGTCAACTGTGAAATAATTCCACACTGTCTTAAGTGACTGCCAAACTCATAACTCAGATATTCACCTCCTCGATCAGATCGCAGGAATTTAATCTTCTTGTTACGATAATTCTCAACTTCACTCTGAAATTGCTTGAACTTTTGAAACGTTTCAGACTTGTGCTTCATTAAGTAAATACGCCCATATCTACTTAAGTCATCAGTGAAGGTGAGAAAATAACGATATCCACCGCACGCCTCAACGCTCATCGGACAGCATACATCAGTATGTATGATTTCCAATAAGTCACTCGCCCGTTCCATTGTTCCAGAGAACGGCGTTTTAGTCATCTTGCCCATGAGGCATGGTTCAAATGTGTCAAGTGATTCAAAATCAAGTGACTCTAAAAGTCCATCAGCATGGAGCTTCCTCATGCGTTTTACACCAATATGAGCCAAATAGCAGTGCCACAAGAAAGTGGTACTATCACTATCAACTCTACATCTTTTGGTGTCAATGTTATGAACATGTATATTATCACTATCAAGATTCAGCATGAATAAACCCCTCACATTGGGTACATGACCATAAAAGATATCACTCATCTAAATAGAACAACCATTATTCTCAGATTTAAATCAGTAACCGTCTCGCAATAAACAAGATCCAGATATAATGTTCATGCTTAACGCGGGCACTAAATAACAATTATTCAGGTTCATCACTAATCCCGATGGTAATCGAAGAGAGAGCATGCCGATGGCGATCACATCAACCTTGGAACCATTTCCCATGCGCATCATCACTTCGTCCTTTGCCAGTCTTCGTCTATTCCGTAGTTCCTGCTTTGAGTTGCAAATGTGAGCAACCGAACCGGTATCAAATACCCATGCACTACAACGAGAGTTGGTAAGTTACACATCAATAACATGTATATCATATATACCTTGTTTGTTGTTGGCCGCCTTCTTGTCAGCCAGATACTTGGGGCACTTCCGCTTCCAATGACCAGTTCCCTTGCACTGAAAGCACTCAGTTTCTGGCTTGGGTCCAGCCTTGGGTTTCTTCATTGGAGTAGCAACTGCTTTGCCACCCTTCTTGGATTTACCCTTCTTGCCCTTGCCATTCTTCTTGAAACTAGTGGTTTTATTGACCATCAACACTTGATGTTCTTTCTGGATTTCAGACTCAGCGACTTTCAGCATCGCAAACAGCTCGGCGACTGACTTGTTCATCCCGTGCATGTTATAGTTCATCACAAAGCTCTTGTAGCTAGGTGGCAATGATTGAAGAACTCTATCAGTGATCGCCTCCGGCGGAAGGGGCATCCCTAACTCCACCAGACGGGTCGAATACCCAGACATTCTGAGTATATGTTCACTGACAGACCCGTTGTCCTCCATTTTGCAACCATAGAATTTATCGGAGGTCAGAATGTCTGGGTATTCTTCTTAAAGATAAAATCCAACTCTTCAAACATCTCATATGCTCCATGACGTTCAAAACATCTTTGAAGTCCCGGTTCTAAGCCATACAACATTGCATATTGAACTATTGAGTAATCTCCAGAATGTGTCTCCCAAGCGTTCTCAGCGGGTCGGTCAACAAGCGGTGCATCAAGGACATATGCCTTCTGGGAAGCCATGAGGATAATCCTCAGATTACGGGCCCAGTCCACAAAGTTACTTCCATCATCTTTCAACTTAGCTTTCTCTAGGAACGCATTAAAATTCAGGGGTGCTACTGCACGAGCCATTGATCTACAGCATAAATATGCAAAGTTTACTTAGACTATTGTTTAAGATAATGAATTTAGTTAATAAAATTACTAAATCTCCCACTCAAATTGACATCCCTCAGGTCATCTGAGTGATACATGATCCAAATTCACCAACTCAAGTCCGATCATCACGTGAGTTGAGGTAGTTTCAATGGTGAACATCATCATCTTGATCATATCTACTATATGACTCATGTTCGACCTATCAGTCTCTTGTGTTCTGAGTCCATGTCTGTACATGCTAGGCTCGTCAAGTTTAACCCAAGTGTTCTGCATGTGCAACACTGGCTTTCACCCGTTGTATGTGAACGTAGAGTCTATCACACCCGATCATCACGTGGTGTCTTGACACGACGAACATTCGCAATGGTGCACACTCGGGGAGAACACAATTTTAACTTGAAATTTAAGTGAGGGATCACCTTATAATGCTATTGTCGTCCTAAGCAAAACAAGGTGCATAAAAGTATTAACATCACATGAAAATCATAAGTGACATGATACGGCCATGAACTTGTGCTTTTGATCTCCATCTTGAAAGCACCGGCATGACACCATGATCTCCATCATCTTGATCCCCATCAACGTGTCACCATCGGGGTTGTCGCGCCCACCATGCTCATACTACTATAGCTACCGTTTAGCGATAAAGTAAAGCATTACATAGCGCTTAATGATTGACACGCGGGTCATAAAATAATTAAAGACAACCCTATGGCTCCTGCCGGTTGCCGTACTCATCGACATGCAAGTCATGAAATTCTATACATCACATGATCATCTCATACATAACATATATCTCATCATGTAATTGGCCATATCATATCACAACATACCCTGCAAAAACAAGTTAGACGTCCTCTAATTGTTGTTGCAATTTTTACGTGGCTGCTACAGTTATCTAGCAAGAATGCTTCTCACCTACGCAAAACCACAACGGTGATACACAAGTTGCTTGTCAACCTTCTCAAGGACCTCCTTTGTCGAATCCGATCCAACTAAAGTAGGAGAGCCTGACAACCGCAAGCCATCTTTGTGCAACAAAGTCACTTGTTAGTCGATGGAACCGGTCTCTCGTAAGCGTACGAGTAATGTTGGTCCGAGCCGCTTCATCCCACAATACCTCTGAACCAAAACACGACCAAGGGAGGAAGCAATCTAAGCATGGGGAACGTTGCATGGGAAACAAAAAAATTCCTACGCTTCACCAAGATCAATCTAGGAGATGAGCATATACGAGCGGGAGAGTGGATCTACATACCCTTGTAGATCGCTAAGCGGGAAGCGTTAAGAAACGCGGTTGATGTAGTCGAACATCCCACGATCCAATCACGATCCGTCCCGATCTAGCACCGAACAGACGACACCTCCGCGTTCAGCACACGTATGGCTTGATGATGATCTCCACCTTCTTGATCCATCAAGAGGGAGCGGAGAGGTAGAAGAGTTCTCCGGCAGCACGACGGCGTTGCGGCGATGGTGGTGGAGCTATTCCGGCAGGTCATCGCCTAAGCACTGCAGAAAACCGTTCTAGAGGAGAAACTATGCACTAGAGGAGAGGGTAGCACGTGGCTGAAAAATCTAGTGCAAAACCCTAAAACCTCTAGTATATATAAGAGGAAGAGAGGAGGAGGCTTGGCCCAAGGGCCAAGCCCTCTAGGCTTCGGCCGAACCAGAAGAGAGGAGTCCTCCTCCTCCACTCCTACTAGGATTAGGACTCCTTCCTTATTTGACCTTTTTGCATTTTTCCACCTTTTTCTCTTTGGGCTTTTCTTCCCAGCCTCATGGGCCTTCTGCGGGACTTCCACCAGCCCACAAAGGGCTGGTATTCATCCTCCCACAGCCCATGTACCCTCTTGGGTCGAAATACCCCTCCCGATGGTCCCCTGGTACACTATCGGCACTCCCGGTACACTACCGATGAGCCCGAAACTTTTTCGGTGACCAAAATAGGACTTCCTATATATCAATCTTCACCTCCTGACCATTCCGGAGCTCCTTGTGATGTCCGGGATCTCATCCGGGACTCCAAACAACCTTCGGTCACCACCATACATAACTCTATACTACCGAAATGTCACCAAACCTTAAGTGTGCAGACCCTGCGGGTTCGAGAACTATGTAGACATGACCGAGACACCTATACAGTCAATAACCAATAGAGGGACCTGGATGCCCATATTGGTTCCTACATATTCTACGAAGATCTTTATCGGTCGAACCTTTATGTCAAGGATTCAGTTAATCCCGTATAATGTTCCCTTTGTTTATCGGTATGTTACTTGTCCGAGATTCGATCGTCGGTATCTGTATACCTAGTTCAACCTCGTTACCGGCAAGTCTCTTTACTCATTCTGTAACACAAGATCCCGTGACCAACACTTAGTCACATTGATTGCAAGGCTTATTGTGATGTTGTATTATCGAGTGGGCCCTGAGATACCTCTCCGTCACACGGAGTAACAAATCCCAGTGTTGATCCATGCCAACCCAGTAGACACCCTCAAAGATACCTGTAGAGTACCTTTATAGTCACCCAGTTACGTTGCGATGTTTGATACACACAAGGCACTCCTCCGGTGTCCGTGAGTTGCATGATCTTATGGTCGTAGGAACATATACTTGACATGCAGAAAACTGTAGCAATAAACTGACACGATCATATGCTACGTTTATAGTTTGGGTCTTATCCATATCATAATTCTCCTAATGATGTGATCCCGTATCAAATGACATATCATGTCAATGGCTAGGAAACCTTGACCATCTTTAATCAACGAGCTAGTCTACTAGAGGCATACTAGGGACATAGTTGTGTCTATGTATTGACACATGCAACGTGTTTCCATTCAATACAATTATACATGGATAATAAACAATTATCATGAACAAGGAAATATAATAATAACTATTTTATTATTGCCTCTAGGGCATATTTCCAACATGTTGGTAATAGTCCGACTGGTGGAATGTCGTTTTAGTGACTTGATGAATCCGAGTGAATCTTCTGTGTGCATCCGAGTGCATGTCTAGTCCAGGGACTTTAATGATAATGTGGAGCCCCAGGCAGGCCTTAGATGTTAGGTTTATGACCCTACCTATGGTAGGTGACCACATCAATGGCTGACCAATTAATTCAGTTAATAGGTTGATTCAATGATTAATCGCTACTCCCAAGACGAGCGAGCAGCTACCAGTTAATGATTTCCTCAACATTGGTTGTGACAGAAGCCCGACCGCTTCCATGGTAGCAACGATGCTATGAGGCATGCTATGATGGAAGCCTAACATCTTCGATGACAACGGCGACGCTACGAGGCGTGTTGCGACGGAAGCCTGACAGCTTCGATGCTATGAGGTGTGATGCGATGGAAGCCCGATCGCTTGAACGATGTTGTAACGACATGCTTCGATGGTTGTGCCCATGGCGCGATGACATTCTTCGACGGTCGGTGATGCTGGGACGACAACCTAGCTGTGTCAACAATATTTCACCGACATTCTTTAACGTTTGTGGTATGCTTTGACGGTTACGGCAATGCCACGACGGCAGGATGTCTATGTCAATGATGTTGTGACGGCCGTGGCGAGTTGTCACATACCTAGTTTCCCATTGCTTGTAAGTGCATTCATGCATGCATTTTTTTTATTTTGAAAATGAAATGTAGAGTGATCAAACCTCATCATTAAAATTTTGTCAAATAAGCAATATAAAAATTTCTTCAATTAGTTACAAGAAAATGTTCCTGGTATTCTAAGAAAATATTGGCAAGGGAAAAAATACAAACCAATATTTTTGGAATCACAGAACTATTTAACTTGGGCTTTTGAATTAATCAAAAAATTATTTGCAATGGAATTATATTTACTATATATAAAATATAGTTCCATATATTCTGAAAATTATTGTGTGGCACATAATAAATCCATTTAGCCCACATGCAAATTTCTAGGATTATTAAAATGAGTTGCTATATTTTGCAAACTAGAACAAATGTGAGAAAACAGAAAAGAAAACTAATAAATGGAAAAGGCCACCTGGCCAATCACATGTCTTACCTGGCCCAGAACGAAGCCAGCCCAACCCATTTTGCCAGTCACCCCTGACCTCTCACCAGGAGGACAGGGGCACGCGCCCGACCAGCTCGTGACGGCTTGCCGTCATTGCCGAGCCGGATAAGGACGTCAAGCCCTCCCGTGCATGCCTCTCCTCGTCCCCGAACCCATCTCGCTCTCTCTTGCCCTCGGACTCCCTCCTACACACGAACCAGAGCGCGCCCATCGCCGCTGCTCTCTGCTCATGCAGCCACCAGCCTCGACGAGCCCTGCAGCCAGTTCCTATCGCTCTGTTATGGTCCTCTTCATTAGCACGTCAACGCTCGCGAGCCCGAGAACACCACAGCTCCGCTATCGCGTCGTCTTCAACCTCGGGACCCGCCGGCCACTGGCGTCGAATTTGTCGGCTCCCGGTTGTCTCCGGACTCCCGGCAAGCTCTAGAAGACTCCCCATGAGCTCCTCGTTCATGTCCCTTTGTCTTGTTGCTCTCGCGCTTGCCCTAGCCCTGGTTTTCTTTGAGGCCGAGATCCTCTTCCCGCCGGTAATGTCGCCGTCGTGGCTGCACGTGCTGCAGCTTGCGCCTGACCACGCAGGCGTGCTCAATGCTCCCTAAGGAAGTTGTAGCCGCCCTCAACTGGCCTCCCCATGCTCTGTAGCCTCGCACCCGAGTAGGTCATAGTTGCGCCGCCGCGGAAGTCGGCGACGTCGACTTCTCTAACCGCCCCGCCTCCGGTGTTTGCGCCATCAGTTGTGCATTGTTACCACGAGCTCGTAGAGCCTAATCACACTCGAAATGGTGCCCCACAGTGCGATTCCAAGCATCTCCGGCGAGCCTCTGCCGTGGATTTGGTCACCGCTGGCCAAAGTCTGGCTGGAGCCGACGTGGACTGGCCATCAGGGCCTAATCGCCTATTATTTAAGCCCCACAACCACTCACCGGTGGGCCCCTAAGGTGGGTCAAATCCCAGTCAGCGCGGCATTAGTCCCTGGGTCACTGACCAGTGGACCCCACTATTCAAGTTTGACCTGGGACCGGCGCCTTTGACATGACGTTAGGATGACGTATTGATGACGCAATTTTTTAATTTCTGGAATAATAGAAATTCATGAAAATCCAGAAAATAGGTTAAACTTTGGAAATTCATAGAAATTAATCTATACCTCCAAATGAAATAAATTATATATGAAAAATTATCATAAAAATGCAAGGAATCTATTGGTGACATTTTCATGCATGTTTGAACAACTTATACACATGGTTTAGAGCAATTTCACTAAAGGCTTTTAAATGCTTATAAATTGGTTTGAAATTGATCTATATTGATCAAATAACTCCCATTTAACTTGTGATCGGTTGCATTAGACAAAACCAGAAACATGTGAACATGCCATGCTCTACATCATTGTGAAGCATTTATCGTGCTTGATTGTACCTTGTTTGTTCTTGTCGATAGATTTGCGAGACGTGGTTATCGACGACATGGAAGAACAGTTGAGTTCTTCTGATAAACAAGCAAGCAACCCCCCCTTGAGCATTCCAATATAATCCCTCTCTCTCACTCTTGCTCTCATTTCAATGCATTAGGACAAATGATTCAAATGTTACTTGTGTTCCGGTAGCTGAACGCACTCCTTTGCATGACCTGTCATTGTCACAGTAAATAGCTGGACCAAGCAACCTAGCATACCTGGTAGATGCTTGAGCCATGTTGTGATATCACCCTGTTATACTTGTTATGCTTAGAGTTGTGTCAGGTCTGATTCATCTGGGTGACGAACTGGAGTGAAATGAATGTGACCTGATGATGAGGGTTAGGTGTTGAACCTGTTTTGGTAAAGGTAGCGATGAGAGGCCACATAGGAGTACATGATGGGTTGTATCATTGAGGCCGTTCATAGGAACTAAGTTATGTGTTTGTGTTCCAAGACTAGCTACTACCGCACATTGGGCTCCCATAACTTGAGCTCTCTCGGCCTATTAACCTACCATCTTCTCTGTCCAGGAGTCGCACTAGTTCGAAACGTTGATAGGATGTGGTCGGGCATGCGAAGTGAATGAACAGCCAAAATGGGACCGACTTGGGGCCCCGCACACAACTTCTGAGTCCGAATAGTGAAACGCGGTCGGATTCTCGATTGTGGTAACCAACTCAGTTAGGTGACTACCTTGGGCTAGAGTCATTGTAAGTTAATGTTCGTGGCCGACTCCCTCACTGGGCTTCCGCTTGAAGGTTGCTGAGGTGCCTTTTTACATGCACATGGCGATAAGTGGCGGGAGCATGTGTGATGAAGTACACCCCTGCAGGGTAAACTATCTATTCGAATAGTCACATCCGTAGATATGGACTACTTGGAGACTTGCATTTTTCATGGACAACTTTAACGGATACTCTAAAATGCTCCAGATAAGTGTGAGTGCTATGGATGGCTTCTCGTAGGAAGACGAGAGAGGATCCATAGTGGTGTATTGATATGGTGAATATGTGGACTCGAGTGTGCTCTCTCGTAGGGAGACGAAAGAGTAATGATAGGTTGAATACTTTATCGTGTTTTAGTTTAGCCAAAGGTCAAAGCTGGCATTCTGCAGTAAACCCCACAACCCCGTTCATTGATACATGATGCATAAGTAGATAGTTCTGATGTAAGACTTGCTGAGTACCTTCGTACTCACTATTGCTTATTTACATTTTTGTAGAGATAGACATTGTCCACTTTATGTTTCTTCTGACGTTGACATCGACGGATTAGCTTGGGAACCCAGACAGGAGTCTGGCTCCTTTGGTAGGGTCATTGTACCTTTTTAGGCTCTTCCAGCCGCTTTTATTAGATGTCTGTACCCAGACATGTAACTTCCACTTGTTTTTTGTATGCTATGAATGTTGGGTCATGTGACCCACCCTGTTTGTAACACCATACTATGTTGGCTCTTTTTGGAGCCTTCTAAATAAATGTTGTGTTGTAGAGTTTTGTTGTGATGCCATGTTGTATCTACGCATATCGTGCATAATGCGTGTATGGTTGAAATGCATTGGTATGTGTGGGATTCGACACCTAGCTGTGTGCCTTTAGTAGTACTCTTACAGGGAACTGCCTCTTTGTGCTTCCATGAGCCTTGGTGGCTTGCTACTGCTCTGGACACATTGATTGACCGGCGTGTATCCTTCTTTGTTGTTGTGTTTGTCCCTACGGGGAAATTTCACACGGTGTAATGGATTCCATGTAGCTCGCTATGACTCGTCTACACACGCTGATGACCGACACCTGCATTGCTGGGTTACGTATGCATGTCCCTGTATGGATGTGCCACTTGGGTTCTATGACTAGTCATGTCAACCCAGGTTCTTTGACGTATGATTACTAGCAACATTTTCATATCCGTGAGCCAAAAGGTGCAAACGGTCCTGACCAAGGTAAGGTGGCAACCGTGGGTATTACCGTGTGTGAGGCTGCAAAGTGGTGTGATATGTTACAGGCTGGATTCACATGACTTAGGATCGGGGTCCAGACACGGGTGCTTCGATGGCCGCAACAATCCTACGAGAGCAACCCAACTAATTGGACGATGTTGTGATGGCGTTCTTTGATGGCCTCGATGATGTGATGGCGTGCTTCGACGGCTGCGATGATGTTGCGATGAATCACAATGTCAGCGTGCTTGGATGATCGCGGTGATGTTCCGACGGAGGCCCGACTGCTTTGACGATGCTGCAACGACTTTCTTTCTTGACATGGTAGTGTTGCAACGATGGCACGAGTGTTTCTATGATGCTACATTTGTAGCATGGTTGCTCCGATGATCTTGTGATGATATATATGCGTCGACGCCAAAGGCGGCAATCACGGAGACGTCAAGGACGCGACCCTAAGCATTGTTTTATCCATGCAAATCATGACTTCATGAGCTTGTCAGTACCAAATTTGACACACACACACACACACGTACAATCAAGAATATGTTTGTTAATCCTTATTTAGTGCTTGTCTTCAAATTACCTGCCATGGTATGTGCCTGTGTAGGTACTTGCTAAGCACTATTACACCTTAAAGCCTTGCCCTTTGCTTGATCCTTGTTCGTGGGTTAGGAGGCAGTGCCACCCTCCGGCGGCAGGTGCAACCCAACCAACTCGACCTGTGTCGGCCTCCTCATCCTCAATTCCACTGTATGCGGCTATGGGAATGCTCAGCCTCAGGCCAGGGAGAAACCCCTGCTTGGCTTGCCTATGCTGGCAGCGGTGGCGCCTGTGGGTGCCGTTTTCCTTCTTGGAGGCACTGCTACGGCCTTGAGATGAGCCCCTCTTCGAGCTCAGGGGAAACCCTAGGTCTAGATCCTCCGGACCGGATGGCGATGGCGCCTCGATGTTGTCTTCCTTATTGAAGGCGCTGTCTTGCTTGCTCGTGGTGTCCCCAGTGTTGGTCTTGGCAATGTGTTCGTGGCTCTTGGCTTTGGATTGGTTGGTTTTGGTTGTGTTGTTTCTGCTGTTTGGGCTGAGCATCCCTTATTTTTTGCTCCGGGCACCATGTTCACGCCTGTTTGCGTTCGTGTCATGTTTTGTATCCTTTACTGTACTATTTCTGTTGCTCCTATCAATGAAATGATACACAAGCTTTGCGTATTCACGAAAAAAAAGTAAAACAAACCCTTAGCTTCGGGTGTCGCTATAGGTAGGGTAACTTCATGTGGGCACAGCCAGACACTCCACGAAGTTGGAAAGTGATTTCCTTGATTGCTTGAGTTTGTTACAGGGTATAACATATATGCGAGAGGAGGTACAACCGATCGCCCTACAATCATGGCACGCAGGCCTGGCTTGGTGTCCTCTCTTTGTACAATAATACATGTGAAGTATAATACAGATACTAACACCTCCCCCCCCTCAGCCGGAACTCCGTTCGGTAGGATGTTCAGGCTGGAACAACAATCTATGAAAATCTGAGATGGCAACCCTTTAGTGAAGATGTCAGCATACTAAGAGCTCGAGGGAACATGAAGAACGTGTGCCTTGCCAAGGTCCACCCAATCCCTAACAAAATGAAGATCAATCTCAATATGTTTCATGCGCTGGTGCTGAACGGGGTTGCAAGCGAGATGGGGGCGGCAGGCTTAGAGTCAGTGGGAGTGGACAGGGAGTGGGCCACATGTGTGGGTGGGTGGTGGACCCGGTCATGGGAGAAGGCACCAGGGGATCTGGTGCATGGGGGCGGGGTCCAAAAGATTTGGACCGGGGGCAGGTGGGGCCGTGGTGGGATTTTCTGTGGATGTAGTGGTGGTGTGCCAAGACGGGGTCGGCTGGTAGGGAAAAATGGACTCGTCGAAAACGACGTGGCGTGAGACAATGACACAGCGAGTGGCTAAGTCATAGCAACGGTACCCTTTGTGCTCAAGGGGGTAGCCAAGAAAGATACACCGGGTGGATCGAGGAGCTAGCTTATGGTCCATGGTAGCATAAAGATTGGGAAAGCAGAGGCACCTGAAAACGCGTAGGTGATCATAAGTGGTATGAACACCATGGAAGAGGAAGTAGGGTGTGTGAGGTGCAGTGACACGGGAGGTACGACGGTTGAGGAGATATGTGGCAGTGTGTAGGGCTTAGACCCAGAAGGTGGGTGTAAGGTTGGCTTGAAGGAGAGTGCGGACAATGTCGTTGGTAGTCCGAATGAGACGCTCTGCTTTGCCATTTTGGGGAGAAGTATGAGGGCACGAGAAGCAATAAGCAATGTCGTGGGAGCTAAACAAGGAGCAAAGAGAGGAGCTGATAAACTCGCCGTCGTTGTCACATTGCATGCTCTTTATGATCACATGGAACTGAGTGTGTACGAATGCGGAAAATCATTGTAAAACTATGGATGTCTTGGATTTATGGCATAAGGGAAAGGACCACGAATAGTGCGTAAAGTCATCAAGCACAATAAGGTAATACTGAAACCCGAAAAAGCTTACAACCGGCGAGGTCCAAAGATCACAGTGAATTAAATCAAAGGGACTAAATGTCTTGTTGGTGGAAGAAGAAAATAGAAAACATGGCTGACGAAACTAATTGACATGCGCTACATGGTGAGTGAGCAGATTTATTGCAATCTTTGAGAAAATCATGGGAAAGAGAAGCGAGGGTGTGAGCGTCGGGGTGCCCAAGGCGACGATGACAGATGTCTGAAGTGGTGGTGAGAAAATCATACGCTTGAGCTGTAGTGTTGTTGTGGAATGGGTAGAGATCATTGATACTAGTGGAGATCATGAGAACTTTCTGTGTGCTTAGATCCTTCACAAGAAAACCACATGGGTAAAATTCAATAGAGCATGAATTATCGGTAGTAAACTTGCGCACAGAAATGAGGCTAGTGACAACGTGTGGTAAGACAAGAATATCGATGAGATGAAAATTGTACGGGTGAAGGGTTGTGGAGCCCATGGCTGTGGTAGGCATGTGCTGACCATTGCCGACAAGAATACTAGGAGTAACATGCTTTAATAAAGAACTAGATGTAGTCAAGGTACCTTGGGTGCCGATCACATGGGATGATGCGCCATTGTCAAGAAACCACTCGAGGGATGGATTGTTGGGGAGGCCGGAGTTGTTGTAGGCGGCATTGAGCATTGCAAGGTGCTCCCAGGACGATGGCTGGGGATGGTGGTATGCCCATGCAGCAGGTCGAGCCGTCGGGTACATGTGATATGCCTAAGAGTGGGAGCCGAGGGTCGGCCCAAGGACGCCAGCAGCATTGGGTGGCACCCAAACCGAACGAGGAGATGGCAGTGCCATGCCGTAAGGGTGTGAAGTAGCCGGTGAACGGGGGCACGGGCAGCTGGGAGGTGGGGGCGCGACCGCCAAGAGAAGATCGGCCATGGCCACGCCCGCGGTCGCGGCTACGTCCGCGGTCACCACCGTCATGTCCGCGGTGACCGAGTCCATGACCAGACAGAGAGGGTGGGTTGGTGGAGCCATGGGGCCGTGATACGTCTCCAATGTATCTATAATTTTTGCTTGTTCCATGCTGTTATATTATCATTCTTGGATGTTTTACAATCATTTTATAGGAACTTTATATCATTTTTTGGGACTAACCTATTGACATAGTGCCAAGTGCCAGTTGATGTTTTTTGCTTGTTTTTACTTCACAGATTTTCAATACCAAACGAAGGCCAAACATCGCAAAACTTTTTGGAGATTTTTTTTGGGCCAGAAGACACCTAGGGGACCAAAGAAGCATCTGGAAGGAGCGCCAAGGATGCCACGATACACCAGGGTACGCCAAAGGCCCCTAGCACGGCCTGGTGGGTTGTGCCCTCCTTGAGACACCTCTCCACCGCCTCTCAGCTCTATAAATACCCCAATATTCCAAAAACCCTAGGGGAGTCAACAAAAAACACACCCAGCCGCCGCAAGTTCCATAACCTCGAGATCCAATCTAACACCATCACGTTCATCATCCTCACTGGTGTCTCTACAATGATGTGTGACTAGTCCACCATAGAGTTGTGGGTCCGTAGGCAGCAGCTAGATGGCTTCTTCTCTCTCTTTTGATTCTCAATACAATGGTCTCTTGGAGATCTATTTGATGTAATGACTTTCATGGTGTGTTTATTGGGATCCGATGAATTTTGAGTTCATGATCAGTTTCTATCCATGAATATTATTTGAGTCTTCTTTGATCTCTTATATGCATGATTACTTATAGCCTCGTATTTCTTCTTCGAATCTTTGGTTTAGTTAGGCCAACTAGATCGATTTTTCTTGCCATGGGAAGAGGTGTTTTGTGACGGGTTCGATGTTGCGGTGTCCTCTCCCAATGACAGAAGGGGCAGCAAGGCACACATGTATCATTGCTATTATGGACAACAAGAATGGGTATATTCCTATATGAATAGATCTTGTCTACGTCATGTCATCTTTCTTATTGCATTACTCCGTTTCTTCATGGAACTTAATACACTAGATGCATGCTGGATAGCGGTCGATGTGTGGAGTAATAGTAGTAGATGTAGGCAGGAGTCGTCTACTAATCTTGGACGTGATGCCTATATAATGATCATTGCCTTTGATATCATCGTGATTATTTGATTTTCTATCAATTGCTCAACAGTAATTTGCTTACCCACCTTGTTCTATACTCATGAGAGAAGCCACTAGTGAAACCTATGCCCCCGGGTCTACTTTTCCAACATATTGTTTTCCGATCTATCTTTTTCTGCTTTTTGTTTTCAGATCTATTAATCAAAAAACCCAAAAATACCTTGCTACACTTTTTATTTGCCTCTTTTATTTTGTGTTATTGAGCGATCTATCTATCCAATCTATTACAACCTAATCTATATTTTTACCTCGGAGAGATTGACAACCTCTCTTACGCGTCGGGTTGCAAGTATTTGTTCTTTGTTTGCAGGTACCGCTTACATAGTGTTGCGTGGTTCTCCTAGTGGTTCGATAACCTTGGTCTCATCACTGAGGGAAATACCTACCATAGATGTGATGCATCATCCCTTCCTCTTTGGGGAAATACTGACGCATCTCAGCCGCATCAGGACGCTGGGAGCCGTGGTCAGTGAAGCGATCGCCACGGTTACCGGAGCCACATGGTGAGCCACAGGAGGACCCACCGCCCGCGAGAGCGAAGGCCGAGGCGCTCTCGTCGACAACACATTGAGACACGGATTCCTCCACGAGAATCACGCGGGAGAGGACTGTGTCCAATGACAGATCCTGATCGCCGATGACGACTCGAATGGTGTCGAGGCATTTGTCGAGGCCGTGGAGAAACTGCATGGTGAGGTCAACCTCGGTGACGGTGTGGTCGATGTCGTCCATCCCATCCATGAGAAGCTTCATGCGGCGAGCATATACAACAATGGGAAGATCCCCCTGCTTGAGGTTGCGATATTGCCTGTTCACGAGCATGAAGCGGGCGGTGCGATTGGCGAGGAAGAAGCCTTTGATTTTCTTCCAGAGAGCAAAGGTGGTGGCGGTGCCGACGACATGATCGATGAGAGGATCGGCGAGGGTGGCGTAGATCTAGAGGGCCACGTGAGCGTCCATCTCAAGGTAATGGGAATCAGCATTGGGAAGGGGAGGGTACTCGATGAGGTCAGACACGTCGTAGCGAAGAAGCACCATGAGGAAGAAGGACTTCCATTTGTGATAATTGTGGTCAGAGGGGTTGAGGTGAAACTTAATGTGATTAGTGATGTGGTCTGAGAAGATGGGGTGGCGAGGGGGGGCGGCGCCGCCGGTGGGGCAAAGGTGAAGAGGGGTGCAAACTGAGATCCGGCAGAGGCGGAGGTGCCGCTGAAGACGAAGGGCGGCGTTGGCGCCGCGGAGGTGGCCGAGGAGGTAGCGGCGGCAGGGGCCGTGGAGGAGAAGGAGCTCGGCGACGTAACGGAGCTCAGGGCAGCGGAGGAGGAGGAGGAACCAGGCTCGGCCATGAGGAAACCTAGAAACTGATACCAAGTTGGAAAGTGATTTCTCGATTACCTGAGTTTGTTACAGGGTACAACATATATGCGAGAGGAGGTACAACCGATCGCCCTACAATCATGGCATGCAGGCCTGGCATGGTGTCATCTCTTTGTACAACAACTAGTAAGCATGCACATGAAATTCACGTGCAATGAAGATGCCATAAACTTAGTGCATGTTGATGCGCCTTTGTATCCTAATGAACCATCAGAACTATCAGCTCGGGAAGGCATGGGTCTACTCATCCAAACCAACTTTTTTCTTTTTCAATTGAAAAGAGTCAGAATTAGATACATTGTAGTTAACTGTCGCCTGAGTTTCCAAAGGTTTATTATGCACACATGTCAACTTGTAATAAGATGGGTATGCTTCATATCCAATCGACCTCTGATTTTCCAAAGATTTAATATTCATCCATCGTGTCCATAACATGAATCAAAAACAAAATTCATATAGTTCAAACCAAAATACAACCTTTCACAACAAACTAAATGATGCAGAAATTAATAAGATATTCACATGTGAAGCAGATGTATCAAATTTACATGACACAGCTGGATCATTTTCATCAGCTTCCAAGGTATATTCAAAATAAAAATGTATAGCCAGTGTTGGTTATCAAAAAGGCTTATCATGCTTGAAGCAAAACCGCCCTTTAGAGGCTCAACATGGCTTATTCCGAAGTCGGCGTGCTAAACTTGAAGCAAAAGAGGGAACTCACACCCAACGGATTTCCTTAACCGCGTCGCATACTGTTAAGTGTAATAGTTGGTTTCAGCTTTGTATATGGTCGATATCATCATTGTTTGAGTTATTCAAATATTAACAAGCCTTTAATTGATGTATACAAGCAAAATTCAAAACAATTTGGTGCACCATGTTGGAAGTTTGCCAATTTAAGACAAGATAAATTTTCATGTACGCCAATATCAGCTAGATATATGCTTATTTCATTTGAGATTGCAATAGGGATGGTCTTTACAATCGTGTCTCCGCTCTCCTCTTGAGAACAGTAGTTTCTAAGGAAAAAGGTACAATGAACCATGTATCAGGTGCCTAGCGCTGCTCTCCACTTTCCACTTGACGACGATTTCTGCGTGCATTTGCAACCGTGGTTTCTGGGTGTATGATGATTTTTTTCACGACACATGTCTTCAACGGCAGCACACTGCGCCGCTGGCGACGATTCCTCCATCGCCGTCGACGGCACACACAACACTGATCCAGAAATCGACATGTTGTACCATGGTTCATAATTGGGCGCCCGCTGATTTTTTTTTTCACGATACTTGGCCGACGCTAGTTAACCATCGTCGATCAAATTTGCTTCTTGAAAATAAAGACGTGAGATCACAGTGTCGTGTTCAGGTTGGACCTAAAAGGTCGTGTTTAGAGATATTCCTTTTTTTTAGTAACGGTGTGGCAGATGGGCACCAGGAAAGAAGGGAAACGGCAGAACTTTCGAGGTCACATTTCACATCTGGACGAAACATGTACTTATTTTTCTTTTGAAAGAAAATCGTGTATTGTCTTGCTTTCAGAATAAAACAGTAGGTTCATAAAAAAAATCCTTAATAAAGAAAACCGCAGCGACCATGTACAGAGAAGGGTTCGGAAAAGGACGAAGGAAAGAAAGGAATGAACTCACCAGAAAAAGAAATGGGTGGTAATACACGGCAGCGGCCTTGTTACCTTGTGCGCCGTCTTCCAGTGCAGCGCCTGGCAAGCGCGCGAGCAGTACTTCACCACGCCGCACACGGAGCACCACCTGAACCCGTGCCGCCGCGCCTCCGCGCGACCGCACAGCGTGTGCAAGCACAGCCGCTGCCGTCGTCCACCGGCGTCGGCGCTGAGCTGCATTTTACACTGAGCGGCCACGACGCGAACCACTCGACAAAGGAACCGGTTGGCGGCACCCGGAGTTGCTGAGTAAGCACCCGGAGTGCCTCCGCGAGGCCTTGCTGCCGGCTGCGCGGAGCAGCGGGGCCGACGTGGTGCGGTGCCTATCGAGCAAGGAGCGGCGCACACCATAGTCGTCCTGAAGGCAGTGACCGAGCTCGCGGAGTGCATCGACGTGGCCGAGCGACGCCGCGCGCGCACAGCGCAACGCCCGTTCGACGTTCGTAGGTCGCGCTCGTCCTGGGTGCCACCACTGCCGTTGAACAGGATGACGGCCAGCGAGTAGAGCGCCGCTGCTGCCATCAACGCCGTTCCAGACTCCCAGTAGAACCGGATCTTCAGTACACCAAAACAATGGAAAGATCGGTCAGTTACGGTCGCTAAGCACAAAGCCACAAAGGAAAGAACGGGAACGCGGTTGATTGTGTATGAGGTAGCAATAGCATGCGTCGAGGTTCCCGGCGTCCGCGCAGCGCTGAAGGAACCGGTGAGCAGAGTCCGACCAGCTCTTGGCCCGGACGGCGAGGCACCGTTGTGACACCTTTGCAAGCACAACCTTGCTCTGACCCAACTCCCTGAACCTCTTGCACCTGCATGCACATTAACAACTTCCAGTGAGAACTCCATCCGATCCCATCGACGATTTGCATTAATCACACAATCAGAAACCACAGGACTAAACAGGCACATACGTACGTGATGATGGCGCCGGATGGGTCGGTCGGCAGCGAGGTTGGACACGGCCACATCAGCAAGTATGGACACCAACAGATCATCCGGCAGGTCCCCGAACATGTCTCCTACTCTTCCGCCAGTGCATCTCCAACACCTAGACGGCTGACTCATGGCAGCAGTAGCACGCGCCATGCCTCGTCTTCATGTCGCCTCCTTCCGCGATGCGGCGATTGTGTTATGTTGTTGCGGCGAGCTGTTGCAACTCCTGGACGGTTGCGGAGAGGCGTGTGTGTGAATGGTGAGAATGGGAGACGATTTTTTTCGAACTAGGCACAGCCCCTTTCCATTGCAAATGAACGGAAATACATAGTTTCAGAAACATAAAAAGGGAAGAGAGGAGGCGAGTTCGAGCATTGTCAGGAAACCCACAGCATCCGTCCGACATCGTGACGAATACCGCAGGACGAAAACCTAACAACACCATAAGGTTCTACAGATTTAAAGACCATCCAATACAGACTTTGAGCAAAAGCGCGGACTTAACGCAAAACAACAAGACCAAGAGAGCGCTCCATTCCACAGCATGGACCAGCGAGAGCCTCATCATTCTCCCACGATCGTCCGTCGCACGTCGTCGCACGCCCTCATCAGACACATCGCGCTAGACTTGATCATCTCAGCCCCAGCACGGACCTCCCCAGCAGCATCTCCACGTTAAAGTCCTACCCAGTAGGATAAGAAAGAACATATGAAAAAAACAATTTTAAATGGGGTCTTAATCAGCTTCTTCTCAAAAGTAGCACGGTTACGGGCAATCCAAATAGCCCAGCATACCGAGGCCAAGCCCACTGTATAATATCTTTCCATGTCAGGAATAAAAGTATGGCATCACGCATAATACTGCCAATAGTTACTTGGGCATCTATCAGTGCCCACGGCCATCCCCACATATCTCCAAACGACTCTGGCCACAGGGCAGGTGAAAAACAGGTGCTCGGACGTCTCAACATTTTTACAGAAAGAGCAGCATGAGTTTCCACATCACTTCCTTTTCCTCATAACTTGCCTAGTGAAACAGCATCTTGCAATAATTGCCAAAGGAAGATCTTAATCTTTAGAGGGATTTTAGCTTTCCAATCCACCTATAGTGGCAGCCACTAAGAGGACTCTCCAACCATTTGTAAACATATTTGATGGAGAACTTACCATTACTATTCAACCCCCAAAACACCCTATCACTATCTCCACTCAGCTGTATACTGGAAATGGTCCGGCACATATCGGCCCACTCCTCCTAAACAAGGAAGAGGATATCGTAGGCTCGAATTTATCCGTAGTAATGTCCTGGGAATTGCAGATATCAAACAACACGGGATACTGTTCGTGGAAAGGAGGCATATTGTCTATAGAATCTTTCCAAACTCTAGTAATATTCCCAGATTCTATCTTAATCTTCCTCCCGACAAAGTAAATATTTTTGACTTTCATAAGAGCTTTCCAGCATGGGGAGTCTGAAAATCTAGATGTAACAGAGGCCACAGTTTCATTCTTGAGATATCTAGCCCGCACTATATCTTGCCAAAGCCCTTCTTGCGTCTCAAGTTTCCACCACCATTTGACCATAAGGCTGATGTTCTGTTTCCTCAGATCTTTGCCCCCTAACCCCCCTTTATCTTTGGGTCTACAGATTTTGTCCCACTTGACCAAATAATACCTCCTCTTCTTATTACATCCTTGCCAGAAAAATCTCCTTCTATGTTTATCAAGTTTCTCAACAAAGGTTTTGTTCATCAACCACATAGACATGTGGTATAAAGAAAGTTGGGTGACCACCGAATCAAGAAGGGTAAGTCTACCCCCAGTTGAAGCAGCATTACCAATCCAAGATTCAAAGTACTTGAGGTACTTATCCACAATGAATTCCCAATCAGATTTTTTAAGGTTAGTATAACTAACTGGCATACCCAGGTATTTGATGGGGAAACTACCTATGTCACAATTGAACAAGGTTGCATACTCTTTAATCACTCTGTCATCATCACCAACAGTGAAAATCTCACTTTTCTGAAAGTTAACTTTCAATCCAGACATCATTTCAAACATGTAAAGCAGCAACTTCAGGTTGAACGCTCTGTCAACATCATGTTTTAGGCAAATGATGGTATCATCCGCATATTGCAACACGGCTACACCCTGGGGGATAAGGTCAGACGCCAAACCAACTAGCAAATTGTTCTTTTGCGCATTAGTGATCATTTTTGCAAGGCAGTCAACCACCAAATTAAACAAGAACAGAGAGTGTGGGTCACCCCTGGCGCACACCTTTAGCACTCTGAAAGTACGTGCCAACAATGTCATTGAGCTTAATACTGACTGTGCCATTGTGCAGTATTTGTTTGATCCACCCCACGAGGTATCGTTAAATCCTCGAAGTTTATGGCAATCCAACAAAAAGTCCCAATTGACTTTATCATACGCCTTCTCGAAATCAAGCTTTAGGACAATCCCCACTTTTTTATTCACATGAGTGTAGTTTAGTATCTCGTGTAAGGACAGGATCCCATCCATGATATTCCTCCCTTTCACAAAGGCAATCTATATAGAACTAATAAGTTTCTGGGCAAATTTCCCCGCACGTCTATCAAGAACGTTGGTAATCAATTTATAGGGGCATCTGAGTAGACAAATAGGTTTGAATTGCTGAATCCTGTCAGCACTCAAAGTTTTAGGTAACAACGTGATAACCCCATAATTGAGGCGTTGAACGTCTAGGTCCCCTTTGTGGAATTGTGTAAACATAGACATAATGTCATGCTTAAAGATATCCCAACAGACTTGATAGAATTTTGCAGGAATTTTATCAGGCCAAGGAGCCCTATTAGGAGGCATGGCAAAAAGAGCATCTTTAACTTCTTCCTCCGTGAACTCACGGCAAAGGACTTCATTCTCTGGAGGGTTTAGTTTTTCACTCTCCGACCAAGTGTCCGGATCAAGGTGGAAAATGTTCCTCGGGGCGGGACCAAACAAGGTTTTATAATAGTTCGTGTCATGCTCGATTAGCTTATCGGTCCCCTCTATCTCCACATTTCCAGCTTTCAGGGAATGTATAGTGTTTTTCCTTTTACGCCCATTGGCGATCTTGTGGTAGTAGTCAGTGTTCAAGTCACCCTCCAACAGCCAATGTTCATGTGACTGTTGAAGCCAAAAGATTTCCTCATTAACCAGAATCTCATGTATTTCAATATTAATTTCCATCTTCCTGTGATATAACTCAGGAGTTAGAGGGCCTTCCTCTTCTAACTCTGCTAGCGTAGCTAATTCCACTCTAAGGTCCTCTTTCCTCTTTTTATCATGACCAAACTTGCTAGACCCCCATCCTTTGAAGTAGTTTTTGAACCTCTTCAATTTGATATTCAGAATATCAATGGGGTCCAGTGAATTAACCTTCCTGGTCCAGATCTTTCTAACAGTTGGAATGAAATTATCATCCTTGATCCAAGAGAGATTGAATCGAAACTCACGAGGTTTAGGGGCTCCCCGCCCTTCTTCCCCAGATGATAGAAGTAAAGGGTTGTGATCAGATAGCTCACGAACCAGCTTTTTGACAGAGGCAAGGGGAAAGAGGTCTTCCCAACTCTCAGGCATAAGGATGTGATCCAATTTTTCCAGCATAGGGTGGGCCTGGTTATTAGACCAAGTATGCTTGCCCCCACTGATATAGATTTCTCTAAGGGCCAGGGTATTAATAATCGAATTGAAAATATCCACAGATTTACGATTGGTCATTTTCTTATTCTTCTCACCACCATGCCTGAGGATGTTAAAGTCCCCACCCACAATGTATGGCATGTTCATGCTGTTGCACATAGCAGCAAGCTCCACAAGGAATTCCTCTTTATATTCCGAAAAAGGGTTTCCCCCCGCTTTGTATTACAAAGCAACCAACCGAACCATTCAAGATAGGTGCTGGGGCGGAAGCAGCACAGTCACACACAAAAAAACGATAGAGAAAGAACAAAAGAAACAAATGTCGACAACGGCGGATCAACAAAAACGAAGAAGCCTCGCGACCGCTGTGACCACCGGGGATCTTCCACTAAGCTCCAAGACTTCGAACCGTCGTCATCAATCAACACCTCCAAGAAGGATTGCGACGATGATGATGCTGCTGCCAAGGGTTTCCCCCCGTACACGACGAGGCGAGAGGAAGGGTATCCCCCGACATCCTGCAGGAAGGTCAGGCGGCACCCACAGGCACCACCATGCCGGTGTCGGCCATGCCGATAGGGGTTTCCCCCGATCCCAACCCGCACCTCGGGCGCTCCAGAGCCTGCCACCAAACCAACCACCACCCTGCGCCAACACGGACTTGAAGCCCCCATGCCGTCTCACCACGGCATCGTGAAGTGAGGACAACACGGCGATGATTTGGAGCCGGGACTAGGGCAGCAGCACCGTCGGCACGTAGAAGGGCTCAACCTCCACTGTCAACGACGGTAGCCGTCCGGACGCAATAGAAGGAGCACACCAGGCCCGGTCGGGCCCTCATAGGCCAGTAAAGCTCCCGCCCTCACGCTGCTGCAAGCACGCCGTCGGCATCGCCGCCCCACATCCGAGCTGCTTCTCCTCCTCACCGCGCAGCAAACAACGAGGCCACGTCAGGGCGCCGGCCCGCTAGGACCCAGATGGGGCCTGACGGGCCCAGATCTGGGCCGGGGGCGCGTCATCGGCCACCCAGCGCCACCACGCCGCCCCGTCGCCACCACGCCTGCCGCCGACCGCTGCCTAGGGTTACCGGACCGCTGCCAAACCAGGCCGCGTCGCCGCCGCCTCCCTGCCCAGGAAGGGAGGGCACGCGTGCGGGGACAAGATGGCCCGCCACCGCCGGCACCACCCGTGCCAGCGCCGGGGGCGCCCGCCGATGGCGGCGAGGGGGACGAGGGAGGAGGGAGCCCGCGGAGGTGGAGCTCGAGCTCTGCCCCAGCCACCTCCCGGGGAGGCGGCACGAGGGCGGATCTGGACGGGGGGAGGAGGGGGTACGGAAGGGGATGGGGTCGGGGGGCTTGGCCGGCGGCGGCGGCAGGGGGGAGAAGGAACCCTAGTCGCCCGGCTCGGATGGGTGGAGCTCAGCCCCATCCGTATGTAGTTCCGTTGAATAATTCCTCTTTATATTCCTCGTGAGCCGAACCATACACCACCATCAGGGCTCAATCAAGCGTCTTCTTGTTATCTCTGAGATTAAGTTGCAAAACATATTTCCCTTTGTTACATGACATCACCTCCAAGGTATCTTGCCTGACCCCGCACAGGATGCCCCCAGATCTACCAATGGCTGGGATCCATCCCCACACGAAGAGACTGTGGGGATCAAACTTCCTAATACATCTAGGGGTAAACTCCCTTTTCATGGTTTCCTGCAGCCCAACGAAGTCTAGGGAATGTTCACTGATTAAGTCAGAGAGGCAGGTGGACATTCCTTTCTTGCCTACCCCTCTACAGTTCCAAATGAGACCTCTCATTTGGAATGTTTCTTGTTTTTTGCGATCTAGTAGCCCTACCAGGAGGCATTGTAGGGCTACGATCTGAATCTCCAGTGGGCAGATCTTCGTCTTGGCTTCTAGTCACAGGTCTAGAAAGCTTAACAGGTGGTTTTGTTCCTATCTTTCTTTTTTTGATTTGCTCAGAGGGGTCAACTCCTGCTCAAATTCCTCATGGTCCAGCCATGTCAGGTTTCCTAGACCATTGGTGACAAAGACATTCCCCTCTTGATCACTATCATTCACATCAAGTTTATTCTTCTCATCTATGTTCCCCCTATCTCTTTCAAGTTCTCTAAAAATATCTATAGATTCAAAATTATTGTCTGGAATCAGGACCCCCATGCTACTAGCCCTACATAGCAATTCTGTATCGAGAGAACATCGAAAGAATTTTTGCAGGGATTGGATTGTTTACCTCCCATATCACGTTTACTTGCCAGATTAGTAGCTTTAGTCTCGATCTTCTCCTGCATCCCCTATCCAAGGCGCTTGCTGAATCTCAGAGCAGCCTCATCGCGAGGGGAGGGGTGAGAATCAGATCGTCATTACACTCAAGGTTAGGTGACTGTACCACATATTTATTGGTAGACTTCAGCTTCGGGTCCACCTCCCCAACCACCTCCACAATCTGGGTAACATTAGAAACCATAGTGGTAAAAGGAAGGGAACGACATGGGGCACAGACAAGATTCACCTGGATTTCTTTGAGATGATCGGCTTTCTTATCAGGATGCGTAGATATGACAGGTTTTACAGGCGCCATCCACTCAGATTTGTCAATCTTCTCCCCGCCAAAACAACTCTCATGCTCCTTTTGCAAAGATTCAATGAGCAGAGACGAGTCCACATCACTATCAGATGAGACTGGTGCCTCGCAGCCAGCAGACGACAGGTCTTGCCACTACGATAAGAGGTTCCATCTTTAGCCACTTCAGTAGATTCAGAATGACTTTCCTCCCTATCTGGATCACCTCTTTTGCGCTTAGGGGTATGTTCAGGACTGTTTCCATCCCCCGAGCCGCAACAATATTTGTTTCTGCCTCAACAAGGTTTCTCACCATCACTTCCTCTATCTCGAAGGTAAACTTATAGAATCGACCTCCTAGCACTCCTTCACTCCTTTAGCAGATGCGGGAAGCTGGTTAATGTTTCTGCAACCTATCATGGCTCTAACAGAAGAAGGACGATTGATGGTGAACATATCAAGCTTCATGGTGATTCCCACCAGACCTCCTACATAGGCCACCATTTTATCAAATCTTTTGTTGGTATGGATCCTGCCTATTTTGACCCAAGTTGTTTCCAGCAGGCCATCAACATCCATACCCTTAGTCCAGGGAGAAAACCTAACAACTCCACATTTTTTGAGTCTGACATGTTCCACAAACAAGGCTCTATCTACTTCTCTGGGATTTGGCATTCTCATGACAAACTTCTCTGGAGCAAAGAATTTAGCTGAGCAGCGTCACCCCTGCCCCACATAAACACTCGGTTCATGCTTTATATCTTTGGTCAAAGCTGACCCTTCCACAATAGTAACAACAATATTGTAAATTTTCTCTCTAGCTTGCCTATCCACATGGAGATCAGGGATATAGAAGAACCCCTGCCCTTTTTCTTGGAAGGCACACATCACAGGAAGGCAACTCCAAGGCAGGAACTCAGTGCAAATTACAGCTAGATGACCTCTCTTTTTACATCTCTCACACATAGCCTGGGGGCATCTAGCAATAACATGACCTCTAAAGTTGCAGATCTGACAGGGTTCATGGAGAGGATTGATGTTACCAGCATGAGCAGCATAGTCTTCCCTCTGGTTAGGACGATTCTTCTCAGCATCACGCAGATCGTTGGTTTCTCCAGACTCTGTTCCCCATCTCTCATAGCCAGAGGGAGCGGCTGCTTCTTCCTAGCCGCCTCATCCCACCTCTCGTGATCCACATCCTCAGAATCGAAAACCCTCATCGTTGAGGAGTTCCCCTGCTAAGTCTTGCGTTTCCACATGTTGGTGTCGAGGCCGCGGCCGCGACTTTGATCGAAGCGGCCAGCACCCCAGCCATGGCGACCAGCATCGAAACCCTCACCCCTCATATTGGTGGGATCTTTCTCACGACTGCTCGCAGGAGGAAGGGGAGGGGGAGGGGAGGCAACTACTTGAGCAAACGACCGAGGATCACCATGGATCTTGCCTTCCCACCAAGTGAAGGACTGGCTAAGCCTAGCTCTCACACGAGGCGACTCGTTCCAGAGGTGGGAGCTGCACTCGTCAAGATCCAAAATGGGGGAGGAGGACCTAGCGGTTTTATTTATACCCGAGTAGTACGACGAAACCCTAATATCTCCGCGATCATGGCGGTCTGATTTCTCACGCCCCACGTGGCTAGCATCCGGTCCATGGCGGACCGGTCCACGACCCAGGATCCCTACCCCTCCTGTCAGACGTGGCGAGCGACACCGCGCGTGGCCCACGCCCGGCCCGACGTTCCCGTGCGCCACATGCGACGTTTCTCGCGCGTACCGAACCGGCACATTGTTGCGCGCCGACGAGCTTTCTCCGGCGGCGATCACCGGAATTCTATCCTGAATTTTTGCGAAGTGGCAAGGGAAGGAGACGATATGACCTAGGTCGATGAACTCACCAGCGTGAAGGAACCGAGCATCGACCGTAGCTTCCTAGGCGTCGAGGATCACGACGCGGAGCACATCCCTACGAAGCCAGACGACCCCGTCGACAAGCGAGACCTGGCGAGCGTCGATCAGATCCGCCGCGTATGATGCCCGCCAACGGACATCGCCTGCCATCGCCCTCTTGTATTCGTCGAACTAATGATAACTATTCTTGTCGAGAATGGGAGACGATGGGAGTTGCGTCCATGGGGCAGAGAAAATTCTAAACGTACGTGGGGCAGCACAGGAGCGGGCAAAGGTCGTGGACTCATGGTGCGTCGTGGAGCAGTTTTCTTTCGTTCAAAGGGACAAGTAGGATTAGTGGTAGATGGATTAGTGGCTTGCTGTGTTGAACACCAAAGAATTTCTGACCTTTAAATATTAAGTAATGAACGTCCCTGATTGTTTGGATCTTCGCCTCTCGTGCTTTTATAGAGATAGTAGATACATAGATACATGTGAAGTATAATAAAGACTAGTGGTTGGGGCGCTGGCGCCTCTTGAGTGAGATTGTGCGCACTAATTTAGCTGTCGTTTTTGTTGACATGTATGTATGATAATAGACTAGTTAATGAGAAGATAAGTAGGTCATTTATGATACAACAAAAATCTGTTACACGCAATGCACATGCATAAAGTAAATCAGGCTTAGAAGCATCCAAATGAGCATCTTGATGCTGGAAAAATAAGCTATGGTAACCGAAATGCATTACAAACAATACACATGCATAAAATCACATCACAGACAATGCACAGGCATAAAATCTATCAGGCTTAGAAGCGAAAACAATAGATAATGATAGCCACATATGAACACAGGGGCACAAGTTTTATAGCCTAGAAAACTCATTACAAATACAGCAGGTGGTTTAAAAGTAACAGTTAAGTATTGTACAACTATCTCTAGGGAGATCCATTTGTAGAACATAAAGCGCTGCTGATCACCAATATATGTTCATTAATTTGGATAAACAAAACACAGGAAAAAAACATGTGTCTGGGTAAGGCTTGATGACTACATGCAAACTTTGACTTATTAGAACTCATAACCAAAGATTCCCTGCCACATGACTGGGAGGAAGGTTGCAAAGATACAAAGCCTATGTAATACTTTCGGTAATACAAATCCCACTATTCTTGCATATACCCTGGATAGAAGGATAGAGCATACCATCATTCTAACTTCTAGACCGCGCTTCCGAGCTCCAGTGATCTCGGATGAACAGTAAAATCCGAAAAAATTATAAAAAAATTCAAAAAAATCTGAATTTTTTTGGCAAGAAGCTTGATGTTTTTTCTACATGCATGCAAAATTTCAGGTTGAAATTACATTTGTGGAGGTGTGGGCAAAAAAAACAAAATTGATGTTCGAAAAAAGTCTTTTTGGAAGCACTTTGGAACAGCAATTTTGTTTTTTTTGTCCACACCTCCAAAAATGTAATTTCATCATGAAAATTTGCATGCATGTAGAAAAAACATCAATGTTTCTTGCCAAAAAAAATCAGATTTTTTTGAAATTATTTACTATTTTTTCGGATTTTACTGTTCATCCGGGATCACTGGAGCTCGGGATCACATTAGCACTTTCGGCAAGTAGATCGCTATTCTGGTGACTATTCAAACATATGAAAAGGCTACCATGTAAACTGAAGTTATGAGTAGTGCCAAAGATATATAACAGCAGTATGATAATAATAAGCGCTAACCATATTAACTGAAATCTTCCTACATGTTAGTGGGAAACTACGAATGAAATTTCAGTGTGGTCATCACTCAATGCTAGATGATGCTACTGTCAGCCATATCACCAATAGAATCCATTTAGAGTTTCAGACCATATCTAAGAATACCAAAACGACAGACATTATACAAAATGGAAGCCACTAAACTACATCATGTTCCAATTTCGGGTTGTGAATAGAAAGTATGCATTAATATTTGTGTTATTGAGCATATTATAACATGCGGTTACAAATATTCAGAATTACGAAGATCCATTTGACATCATGCTCATATTCATCTGTAGAGAATAACAATAAGAAGGTACAGATTTTGATTACAACTGGAATGGTCAGCTTGAGAGTCCTGAAACAAATGTACATGGCATGATTGTCAAGAACCATGCACTCATCTGCATTCTCAACCAACTGATGGACCGAAAGAGTGGCATTGTAAGGCTCAGCCACAGTATCAGATACTCCCTCCATCCGGAAATACTTGTCATATAAATGGATGTATCTAGATGTGACGGAGGGAGTACTTTCGATGAGGGGAAAACAGAGAATGTTAAGATCATGTGGTCAGGTTACTCCTTCCTGATCTTTGATATCTAAGTGTGCCCATGCCTGATCCAGGACCACCAGCAAGAGAGTGGCATACTTGGAAACTTGAAAAGATGAAAAGATAAATCTGAATAATGATTCGAAGTAATAGTAGTAATGCTGAAGCATCAGTAGATAACCATTGTTTAGACACCAAATTACTACATAGATTTGATGAAGCAACACAGGTACATAATCATTGCTTGCTAAATGGCACCGTTAAAATATTTCTCCAGATGCAAAAGTAATGAGTGCCATGATAACAATACAACAATGTAAGCATCGACCAAGTACTAACTCTGATTCATACATAAAGTTATCAAGGTATGCTGGGTTTCCAACTCATACTACGATTCAGATGCGTACCTGACAAGAAGATGTCACGCCATCATCCATATAACCACAGAGGAGAATAACTGAAGAAACCTTGACAAGGAAAACTAAACATGAATTGCCGCAACAAAATAAACGTTTTAATAAATCAAGTTGGGGGCTTGTTCATATGAAGGAAGGAGCAAGCAAAGGAAATAACATATCAAGAAAGAGAACAAAAAACATTAGAAAGTAAACATGCTTGCTCATCTATTAGCTTCTGCCTTTTTATCAACATAATTAATTTTAATTTCCTCTACTGTTTTCTTATTATTTATATATGGTTCACGAAGAAGCATTTACCAGAAGGCATTAATATCCTTTTCAGGTTTTTAGTCATCCTGAATAGATAAAAGGCTACTATGAGTGACCACAAGTATCAATCAGTTCTACAATTGCTGGTTTAGATTCCAATAGGCTATTTTCTTTATTCAACTGCTATAAATAAACTAAATAAGATGAGAGTGAGACTACACACAGAAAGTTGAATGTGCAAGATCGACATCGTCCCCTAAGTACTTCTCTTCTCAACTACTTCCTTCTGAATGTTCTGAATGTTCAGCAGAAAGCAAAATTCAGAAATGCACGGTAAGATAATTGCAACCTCAGTTTATTTATAGAACAATGGTATTGAAAGAAGTGCATCCAACCAAAAACAAACCTTAATTTGAGATATATAGTTTGATGCCTTACCTACAGGTGTAACCGGCTGAGCAAGTACGCCAATCTGCGTGTTCGAACAGAATTTTCCATCGGAGAGCATGCAGAGGTTATACATCAAGCTTTCCATCAGAAAGCAAGCAGAGGTTACGCATCAAGCTTTCCATCAGAAAGCAAGCAGAGGTTATAGATACATTGTATAGAGGAGACTAAAAGAGAGTAGAGTACCAACCCAATATTACTTCAATTGTCACCATAAAAATGAAGAACTGACATCGTTGCCAGCTCCTCCAAAGGCCCATCGGTGTCGTCACCCACCCGTCGAGGCCACCGTCCGCTGCACCACCGCGCTGCACACGCTCCTGTTGCTGAGCGAGGAAAAGGCGGATCGCTTTATTTAATCAAATATACCAAACAATTGGTCATGTGCAGATGAAATTAAATCAACCTTTTCTACATAAATTTGTACATCTAGAAAAAGTAAACTTTCATGAGACAATGGTTTCCATCTAATGCAAGAAAACTACATGGGAATTATGAGGTAATTAAGATGCATGTCTGCTAGGTACGAACCGTAGCTCGCCGTGAAGAGTTTAGTTGACCTGTCAAGAAATCTCTGTAGTTCCTCAACCTTGTGGCCAGCACCTTCCTCGTTCCAATGCAAGTGTTTCCTCGTGTACTTCCACAGTATATATATTTGTTTTAGATCTCTAGATCAATTTCTCCATGTGCAAGATACACATGCAAATCTAGCCAAAGCTAGCCAAGGGAAGCAGCTCGATTGATTCTTCAGCAGCTTGCCGTGAACTTTTGTGATAGGTTGATAACCAAAGGCTAACACCAAGTTAAGAAAGAGCTGCCAAGACAACGGATCAATTCACGTATGTGAGTTTATGGCAAACTGCGCACTTAGCTATCAGCCAAGCTGATCTCCGCGTCCATGTCGTGGTTGAGATACAACTGCAGCAAGCCCAGCTCCTTGTGTACGCGCTTGTGTGACGTGCTACCTTCATGTGTGCTTTCGGATAGGTGCGATTTGATCCTGCGTTTGTTGATACACCCCGTCCCCGAACAGTGATGATGTGTTCGTCTCCTTCCCCTGGCTAGATGGGAGCTCTGCCATTGGCTTGCCTTGCCTTGCAAACACAAAAATCCTCTAACCCAATCAGTTTTATTAGAAAAACTAATTACTCTACTCCAATTAGGCTTATTGCAAAAACTAATTCCTCTAATCCAATCAGGCTTATTGAAAAAACTAATTCCTCTACTTTAATCAGGCTTTTTGCTTCCGTGAATCCTTGTTTTCGTGTAATGAATCGCAAGATGAGAAACTTGAAGAACAAATCATAGTCTAAGAGTTTAGATTCAAAATTCAAAACTGAGGAGGGCTAACCTTAATAGCAGAAATCATGAAAATTTATGTAGATCCCAAATTGACGAGGACTAACCCGGCGACCGCGCGCTCACCCTCGTGATGTACCTCTGCATTTCCTGCTCTGCATCTCCTGATGCGCTTCCTGCAGCCCCTTCAGGCCTCGTTTGGTAGAGGTGGTTTTGGGAGGTTTGGGGAGGAGAGGATTTCAAGCGATTTGGTGAATCCCCCTCTTCCACCCAATCCCCTCATATCCCCTTGATTCCTCAAATTCCCCTTGAGCCAGGATCCCCTCCATATAAAACACTGTTTTGGTAGGGAGGGATTGTGATATTGACTTAAAATGGTATAGCATAGTTAAAAAACCAATCTTGACAGGTTAAATAGCATCATAGCTAGACAAACTTCCTATAAAATTTGTAAATGACACCTAATAAAAATGTGACATCACAGCAACAACATAATTTTGCTTGACTTGAAATCAATATCTCATCACAGCCATATCAGTCACACCACAGGAACATAATCTCTCATAGCAGCATGACCTGGAACTAATAATATCTTCATAGCAAAATGATCTTTCACAACACCAAACATAATGGTACTTGTGCAATATATTTTTACAGACCAAGCAAGGATGAGAATGATGTCGTTATACAGATGAATTGCTCTTATGATGACATGATCATCGAGTTTTTGAATGGCCAAAAGTTTGTCCAGCTTGCTTCTCTAGTTGCCTGAGAACCTGGTAAAACAAAAGGAGATGATCTTTTTAATAAACATGCCAATAAGTCAGATAGATGGCTAGCACAAGAAAGCTAAATAGGCCAACCTATGTTCTAGTACTCTGTACTCACAACAGTTTGCTCAACGAATTACAACATACTAAAACACACAGATGCAACGACTAGAATTCATCGTTCACAGCAAGAGCAAATATGCTTAGACATGAAACAACCATATTATTTAATCATGTCAAACAGATAACAATTTGTGATGGAATGTAAACTTAACATTCTTCTGGAAAATTAACTGGGCGCTCTGCAAGCAAGTGATAAGCTGAAAAAAAAATACATGTATTATGTATTGTCAAAAAGACCTCGCTATTACATCCAGACTTGATGGAACAATAGCATCCATCAAGAACAGACTTGAACTTAGAAACTGCAATTGGTTCATATCCCCAGATAGGTACAAAGAATCCATCATAATAAAGATAGTAAGTTTCAGACTATAGAAAAGCACGAGTAACAAAACTACCTCTCTATCAAAGACAATAGGAAATACAAGAACCAGACCAACAACTTGACTAGCCACATGACAAGTAATAAAAACAGTAAATGTCTATATGACAAGAAATTGGAGGAAAGAAACAACAAGTAATTTGCTTACTATTGTTCAGTCTAAGAAAACTTACCTCTAGATACAAAGAAAGAAGTGTACAATTACTACAAGTAAATATTTAAGTCAAGTACTTTCTCCGTTGCAAACCATGAGGCCCTCATATCTTAAGATATAGTTTTGACAAAAAAATAGAGAACTAAAATCTTGAGCATACAGAGAGGACATTGAAAGCAAACAAGTTAATCTAATATGTGCTTCCAACTAGTTCATTCAGATAAATAACAAATAAACACCATACTTTGAGAAAACAGATATATACAAACAGAATAAAATAAATATTGTGTATTTGCTTTTGCTTTTGCTTTTGATTTCATCCCGATAAATAGTTTTTTGGGGCATCGCTAAACTAGAAGCCTGTTACTCAGGTTATAATATCTTTTTGCCCAGTTTGTAGCTGTTCAATCGGAAATCTTTCTTGTTCTTTTTTCCATACGTTCTGTCATGTGCATTTTACCTTTGCTCGACGTGTAGATGCCAATCACTAGTTTTAGGACTATGGTAATATATTCGTACATTACGCTGTGCCCATATCATTCAAGTTACTGAAAAAGACATGTTCACTAATGGTATGAAAGTAAATTAACAACATGTCTCCCAAAAATGATTTAAACAGACCAGTGATAAGATTTGAGTACCAAAGCCATCAATAGCATTGGTACCTAAACAAAACATACATGAAGAGAAGGGCTCAGCCGTAGTAGATCTATTTCAAGATTCGGATCTAACCCTTTAACAAGTTTCAGATACAACAAGTTAAGTTAACTTGATATGACAAGTCAAGTTGTCATAAGATAATATAGCATTCCCCCCAAATGAAGCTATACACAAACTCTGGAAACATGCAGAATTCATGGAGACGTCTCCCCTGAAATAACAAACCACGCACAAACATATGCAGAAAAAAGAAACTGCTAAATTTTGAGAGATATGATAACATCAGTGGCAAGAAATGTGTCACACCCCCTCACACAGTTGAAACATGAGTTCCAGCGTGCAGTAAAGTTGGCAACGACAGTATCAGATCTTAGATACAGCTTGAAGCTTCAGCAAAGGACTACCACTACCAGTGATTGATACTAACCAACATAGTTATTTGCAGCAACCAGAAGAGTAAAAAAATGTTTCTTGACACCATTCTACTCCTGTAATATGTAATCGATTTGAATGACATGTAGATCCTAACCAACCAGGCCTTAAGCATAGGAACAAAGTAACGCTGGGAAATACTAGATCACAGCATGGCAGCAGAGCATTCAACTAAGAAACTGGAACGTACGGCATCAGCAAGCATTCAGCAAATATCAATGAAACCATCAGAACACTTCCAACATCCAAGCACCAACATGTCTTTCTTCAGATTGAAAATTACATGTATGTGCTGTTCTATTCCAAAGACAACATCCAGCAGTTAACTACAGACAAATACAGAAAGCCTATCTAGCCATCTAGGACGAGGTGAGATCCTGTGTGCTAGGCGAGCGTGCAGGTACTGAGGGAACAAAAATTGGTGCGCTTGGAGTCGGCGTGCTAGGCGAGCTTGCTGGGGAGGACAAGGCACCAGCCATCGCCGGGCGGAAGAAACCTAGACGGGGAGGAGGAGGGGAGGAAGGACTTACCGCTGGGTAGAAGGCCGTCGGGCGGCACCGTGTTGAGGAGGAGTCGGGCGGGCGGCGCGGTGAGTAGGCGGCGGGCGGCGGCTTCGTCTCGTCCCAAATCCCCGACTCACCCCTTGAGGGCTCTGAACCGCGTGGAAAGGAGGGTATAGGAGGGGATTGGAGGGGGTTGGGCCGCCGGAGCCCTGCGTACCAAATGGGTCAAAAGGGATCTACGAGGATTCTGGGCCACGCGAGGAAAATCCGCAGAAAACACCTCCGTTCCACCTCTACCAAACAAGGCCTCACGAACCTGTCCACCACCGCCTTGATCCGCCCCGTGTGCTCTCGTGAACCAGATCGAGAAGATCGAGGGAGGTGAGGCTGGAGGGGGTGAAGTTCGCGGCCAGAGATGAGTTACCTAAACAGCTCCCGTACCGACGTGACTATCGCGAGAAAACGTCCTTGATACGTAGCTTATTGTTTTGGATTCTAACACGCGACACACGATCGCGTGCCATCGCACGGCGGCGGATGCTGCTGACGAAGTCAAGACTTCATCCGACTGTCTTTTAAACGTTTCTCCAAAGAAAAGGCTCACAACTCCTCCGCACCGCAGTCAGACACTCGTTAGGGTTCTTCATCGCCACCCCCCGGAAGCTTTCACCCCGCGAGCGGGTAAGCTTTATCGCCGGGGCTGAGCCATGGCTCAGCCGTTTGTCGACCGCCCCGACGATGCCCGTACGTCCCTAGCCCCTGATTGCTCGCTCCCGCATTCGTTCCCCTCTGCCTGACCCTGGCTTCGTTTCTAATGGCGATCGCGCGCGCGCGTGTGCAGTTACGAAGGATCTAATGAGCGCGGCAATCAACGGCAACCTTGGTCTTCTCAAAGGTACTTAGCCCCTTCCTCTTTTCCCCCGCGTCGATTCTTGTGCTTTTTCCTCCTGTCGGTCGAGGCTGCTTGGTTTCGTGGGGCCGGAGGTTGTTGTTAAGACACGCTGCATCGCCTTCAGAAAGTGCTTTGGTGATAAAGATAATGCGTTACAAACATAGGCTTTGTGTTAGCACTTAGCAGCGATGGAAAATTAGATTTCCTTGAATAGAACTGATCGAATCTGTTGTTGTATTTTTATTTTTTTTGAACCATGCATGGCATGTAGTTTTAGGACTGACCACAACGGATCACATGCCTAGATCGTTTGCAGTGCACTACTCGACAGATCAGCTGAAAAGCGATGGTATAAATGTGACTACTTTGGATGAAACGGTCTAACTGTCCATCACATCGAAATTTATAGTGTAGAAGTACCCTAAAATGTTGCGTTTTGTCATGTATTTTCAGTTTTTCACTGGATGGCTGTCCAGCAATCATAATTAAATTGGTCCCTTGAACTTCATGAAGTTGTTGTCCATTCCATGCTTGCTTCTTTTCTTTTGGTTTTTTGTATCTCGTTAATTGGTCTATTCGCTCCTATAATTTCATTCTGTTTTCCTTTGTGGAAGTTGTTACAAAGAGACTTACCGAAGGAAATGGTGACCCGTCGGCGATTTGTTCTTTAAACATCAATGGGTTTTCTGTGTTTCATGCCGCGGCATGCTTTGGCCATCTAGAGATTTGCAAGTATTTGGTGGAAGAGCTCAAGGGAGATATAAATGCTCCTGGATATGGGTCTCTAGCTCTAGGTCTTTCTCTATCCTTTTCTCCATTTTTTTAAACTGCTGGCTGCCATGTCAATTATTGCTACTTTGCTAGCATGACACTGACAATGTGTGTGATAACAGGTTCAACTCCATTTATGGTGTCAGCCGCGTCTGATGATGTCGCTACGGTCAAATATTTTCTTGATCGTGGTGGTGATACGTTGAAAGCAGATGACAAAGGACGCACAGCTCTCCACCATGCTGTGGCTGCAGGTTCTTCTCCCTGACACACACACACACACACACATGATTTCTCGAAGCTGCTCGTTTTACTAAAATTTACTACTGTAGTAGCTATTTACTCTACTACTCTAGTACACCGTTTGTTTGATTATGTGGTAGAACATGACTTATGGGATCATTTTGTTTGCAACAGGATGCTGCAAGGTGACAGAGTTCCTCCTTTCAAAAGGAGTTCCAGTCGACATAGACCATGGCTTCGGAACACCAGCATTTGTGGCTGCTGTAAATGGGAAGGATAACACACTGAAGATTTTGTTGGATCACAAAGCAGATGTATTTGGCCTTCACTTTTCTTATTTCTCTTGATTCAGAGTTAATTTGCACCAATGTTTTGTAGAGAGCCACATAGCATCTATCCATTCCACCCTCTTTACACTTGCTCTTCTCCCCAAGAGAAAGTTACATAAACAGGAACAACTTATCACTAAGTCACAAGCTAATCTATTATAAGACAGGCAGAGAGCTGCATAACAAAGCATGGCAGCAGGCACAGGTACAAGTCTAAAATAACAACACGTGAGAGGGCCCTGGGGCGGCCGCCCTGGCCCCTGAAACAAAGGGGGGGGGGGGGAGGGGGGGGGCAGGGAGCACCGCTGTCCCAGGAACGAGCATGCACGAAAGAAACAAAAGATGGGCTATTTTGCATGTCGGGTGCCGAGCCACCCAACCAAACACGTCCTATCACCCCTTCAAACCACCAGAATCATTGTCAAGATTTTGAATTAGTAGATCACTGTCACCTGCGTTTATTAATACATAATATCTGTCTTTCAGCCTAATATCATTGTCAATAATTTGGGAAGTCCGCTCTTTATGGCGCTTACTCAACGTTCGCTCAAATGCATGGAGATGCTCATTGAAGTGAGAATTCTCTGGATTATTTGTCCATTACTATGTTGTAATTTTGCTTACTCTTCCATCATTAACATTGTATTGAATATAATTCCTTTTCACAGGCCGGCGCCGATGTTAACTGCAAGGGTTGCGCCATGTCTCCATTGGTGTATGCTACAACACGAGAAGATTTTACCAACTTCATTCGGTTTCTGTTGGAGGCTGGAGCAGATCCTAATATCCCCGATGATGTATGGTTTGTATATGTTTTCTATGTATTTTGCTGACTGTATCACCATACTCCGTTAAAGCTTATGGCGGTACTATTATGCAACTCCTCCTATCATGTTGGTGAGCTATTTTGGGAATGAATTAATTTAAGTTGCTTCATGTCGTTGACTATGTCTATTCGATTCCATCATATAACATTCTAAAGATGTTGCTTCTTGCTTTTATCCAACAAGTTTGCAACATATATCTATATTTTTCCCTTTTGAAAGAAGGTCATATCATCATAAATCAACAGTTGATGACCTATACCGAGTTCTCACCATTCTGGGTAGCAGCATTTATCAAATGTATTCATGCAATAAACAATAAAAATAAATTGATTTTATTAGTTAACTTCATGTTCTTTCATCCCTATTGTTGGTATTCATTACGATTCTTACATTGATTATATTTACATCTTGTCCATGTTTTTTTTTCTATATTCTAAATAGTTCCTTTCTTGAATGACGTCCTTCTTTTCTGAAGTAATTGACAGTTACTTTTCCTTCTGTTGGCCAGTTGGGTAGGTTGCCAGTACAGCTTGCTGCAGTACGTGATTGCATGGAAGAGGTGGAAATGTTGTTTCCTTACACTAACCCAATTCCAAATGTCCCAAACTGGAGTGTTGAGGGAGTAGTTAATCATGCAAAAGTTGAAGATGAAAAGCCAATGGTATGTGCTGTCTGTTCTGGTGTTGTTTTAGTACCGAATATTGTTTGAAAGCTAAACCTTTATTTTGTTCTTCAGTTCTGAATTTATTATCCATTAATGTTACTATAAGCTGTGGTCAACTGGTCATTATATGCATGACCCCATATGTACATTGACGGAACCATGACTAATTTTTTAGAGTAATCTTAGGTCTCCCAACTTGGGATATATCATAAAGATAGTTTTAAACTGCTTACTAGCCTAGAAAACCTAACTGTAATTTAGAAGGGTAATATATATGATCACGCTGAGATAACATCTAGCACCAGCATAATGGCAGGGCTGCCTAACAATAGAGTGAATAGAGATCATGAACCATGTGTGATACACACTATCAACAGTTTAATGGAACATAATATAAACAAGCCCTGGATTGTAATGAATAAAACAATGCTATCCAAACTCGGTGAAAATCATAAAGTAGAAGAGTTCTGCTGCTTCCTAGCTTCAAAAAGTGCAAACACCTGACACCTGATAAGATCAACTCTTAAAATAGGACAATTGCAGTGCCCTTTGATAAGATCGACTCTTAAAATAGGGCAATTGCGTGCCTTTTTGAACAATTATATTTTATTTCAGTGGCAATACTAGTTCTAAATTATACCACGGTCCTTTCCCTTCAGGTGTGGGCAAATGCTACTCCCTCCGTTCCTAAATATAAGACTTTTTAGAGATTCCATTATGAATTACATACGGATGTATATAGACATAATATAGAGTATAGATTCACTCGTTTTGCTCTGTATGTAGTCCATAGTGAAATCTCTAAAAGGTCTTGTATTTAAGAACGGAGGGAGTATCTGTCATGTATATGTCCGAGCCCTTTATCCCATTATGTACCTAACTGGTTAGCACATGGTCTAGTAATAATGTATTCTCCTTGGTTGTTTCTGTGAAAGAAGGAACATCTTGATTTGTGCTCATATTGTCATGTTTCCTGTTGCCTGCCATCTACTGTGCATTGCAGGCCTCACCTGGTGTTTGGTAGATTGTAACATTGTTCTGACTTTCACGACAACAATCCATGATAAATAAAAGGATGGTCTACAGTAACATACTTCTCTGACAAAATAGTCTTACAACATTCGACCAAATCATCATTCATTTCCGCAATTCGAACATTTAATTCATGTTTCATTATGTAATGTCCAGGAGCCAAGGGACCATAAAAAAAGAAAAGATTTCTTGAAGTTACAAGCTGAAACGGCATTCAAGCAGAAGGAGTATAAGATTGCATCACAGCTGTATGATATGGTAACCCTCTTCCACTTATGCTATGATGGTTTAGATGACAAAGTTTTTTCTGTCAATGGGAACTAAATTAAAATCATATTCTTTTCTAACTAACTTGGATTCTTACAATATATTCTATGTAGTAATTTACATATTTAACCACTTTGGATATCCAACAGTTTTTTTAATGTAGCATATGAGCTGTGAATGGCACAAAACAGAAAAAAAATCTGGTGATCAAGAAATGAAACGTGTAACTGGGGGATGATGATTTCATGATCTCCATGTATTTTAAATGTAGTGTTGTGTATGCGGCCATGAATATATCTGATTGAAGACCAACAAAAATTACAACTAGATCTGACCTAGTCCCATATAGATTAATATAATTTGAAGCAACCGTACTTTACGAATGTGTTGAAATTCATACATCTAAATAATTACTACCTCCGTCCGGGTATACTGGGCAGGAGGGTAGCTTCACAGCGTGCACCTTTTTAAGGCCGTGCGTTGAGTACTTGGGTTGCTATGGGCATGCTGCCGTTCCATTGGTTGCATGCAGATGAACCATTGCTGGTCCCCTTGCTTGCTTCCATGAGAAGAACCTATACACTACATGACTGCTGCTTGATTGGATGCATGCGAGAGCTATCATGACTGCATGAGAGAGAACACGCACCGCTGTTGGGTTCCAAAGATTAAAGGGAGCCTAGAGTAGTTAATCCCACTCCGTCTTGGTCCACGCAAACCTGCCGTCAGGACCTATAAACCCGGATGGAGGTTGTATGTGGTATAGTGAAAGAAATTTCTCTTGGGGTGCCCATTTAGGGGGAGGCAATCAAAGAATAAAAACAATGTTTGTCTGGTTCTCGATGCATATCATTATGGACATGGAATAACCAATAATGGGTCACATGTATATGGTAGGTAGCGATCTAGAGATTACTTGTTAGTATGCCATGTATGTATTTGACTTGATTGGTTACTCATTTGGACTAACTTAACCGGCGTTGATCATGCATATTAAGCAAATTTGACTTCACTTGAGAAACATATTTGACATTCTTTGTGCATGTCAAACTTCGTTGACTTCTTACATCTCCAGAATCCATGAGAACTTGTTTTTTCTTCTCAGCTAATATGAAAATTTGATTCTTGTCCACTGTTTGCATCTGATGAGACGATGTTTAGGATTGTTAACTACATATTCAAATTGACCGTAAATGTAAATTGAACAAGCCCATCAGTATAGTAAGATAATGTGTTCCATAACTCCATTCTGCAGTATTACTTAGTAGTAAAGTTTTTTGATGGTTTTCTACTTGTCCATGAATAAGCATTAGAATAAAACTCTTGTATATGATGATTTTAAGTTGAAAATAATATTTTCATGACCTCTCATGTTTGACCATAGGCAATATGTTATGGAGAGTGTGCTACACTGTATTGCGACAGGAGTCTTTGTAAACTGCTCATGGGTGATGGTAAAGGTGCTTTGTCAGATGCTCTCAGGTGCAGAGTGCTGCGACCTGATTGGGCAACATCTTGCTGTCGTCAAGGTGCAGCTCACATGCTACTCAAGGTGAGTCTGGCTTGCCTTTGTGTTCACAATTTACATATTAATCTTACATCCTGGTCATGTTTATTGATTTGCCATGCACTCAGGAGTATGAACAAGCCCGTAATGCTTTCTTGGATGCACAAGATCTGGATCCTGGAAATGCTGAAATTGAGGGTGAACTACGGTAACCTTCTCTCTTTGCTTATCTCTTATCCATGTCTTCCAAATGCAAGTATGGGTTTAGGCTAGCAAGTTACTTTATAGTGATCTGAAGAACTTTTTCTGATGCGGCACTTGTGGTTCAGTAACGTGTAGGGCTGCCATTAGTGACTATGCCAGCCCTAGAAAGAGGAATCATGTAGTCATTGAGTTGCATATCGAGGGACTACTGTTAGCGCTGACATTTCCATTCCATCCGGCTGAATTTCTTGCAGGAAGGCTACGGAGCTCATGAAGAATCCTTGAGGCGAAGTTGAGCAGTGAGGCGCGGGCGGGCGCAGGCTGGAACATGTTCTATTTTTCTCTGAAGTGGAGCTAGCGGGAACTTCTAATCCTTGTGTCTTGATTTGAAATTCATGCGAAACTACAGGATGCTAAAGTGAGACTTTGTATGAAATTTCTCGTCTTGCCTGTGGATTGTACTTGCCGTATGCAATTACTTTTATTTTGGACGAGTACTTCTGCATTTTCAATCATTCAGCAAATTGATTAAATGCATCATCAAACATGGACTAGCTCATGATGGCACACTCTGCTCTCTGTGTGACCCTCGCCACTCCTAGGGGCTAAATAGCCTCAGGAGCCGGAGCAGTCTGATGTTTGATCTGCTGATCGATCTATCCCAAGTAGAGAAACTTAATTTGTCTCTCGGAAGCATAGTGTAGGTCTATTTCTGGGAAACTTAATTTATCTCTCGGAAGCATAATGTAGGTCTATTTTTGGGAATACTTAATTTGTCTCTCCGAAGCATAGTGTAGGTCTATTTCTGGGAAACTTAATTCATCTCTCGGAAGCATAGTGTAGGTCTATTTTTGGGAAACTTAATTTGTTTCTCGGAAGCATAGTGTAGGTTTATTTCTGGGAAACTTAATTTGTTTCTCGGAAGCATAGTGTAGGTCTATTTCTGGGAAACTTAATTAAGCATAGTGTAGATCTATTTCTGGGAAACTTAATTTGTCTCGGAAGCACCTGTTTCTGCGTGCGAAAAAAATGATTTTTGAAATGTCAAAAAAAATCCCAATAGATATTTTATGTCACATCCAAATGTTACCTGCCAAGTTTTAGGCAAATTTGAATATCAAATGTTACCCAAAAATGTCACACCAATTTTTTTTCCATCGACGAAACACTACTGCTCCGGTTCGCATGAAAATTGCTAAGCATGCTTGCGACACTAACACGAACATAAAAAAATCATAACACTTTACAACTTTTGGGGTACTATTCATCCGGGGAGCAAATGCTCCCGAGAGCCAAAACGCCTCCCCCTCTATTTACCATATGTTGCTCATGCTTAATGAGATCAAAGCGGAGCTGCTAGTGTATCTCACGGTCTTTAATATACCGTTAGGTCTCAAGAAATGCAATGATCTCATATGGGTTTTTGGTAGACTTGACATGATAACCAACTAGAAGTATCGGGCACGCTTCGCTGCGCCGGTTTTGCTATTGGGTTTTTTCTTTTCTTTTTTAGAATTTTTTTTTGTGTTACTGGGTGTTGGTGCTGAAAGAAATCAGTCCTTTTTATATGGGTGGTTGCCTGGTGGGGGCCGTACAGCGCCATAGTATGCACACATATATAGCGGACGCTCTGTGTGATGGCTTAGGTGGTTCGCAGTGAGTTGCCTTTGATTGTTTGTGTTTGCCTCCGTATTTCGTGCGCAAGGAGCCTTCATTCTCTGTGTGATCGGCTGTGCTCTGTGTGATGGCTTAGGTGGGTATCTGTCCATTGTAGAGATGACGATGCCGCTCCGGTGTCACCGTACCTGCAGTGTTTTTCTTCGTGTTGGTGGCCGCGTGATGGCGGAGGAGCGTAAGGCTGAAGAAGACGCTGCGGACAGACTTCTCCGTTTGGTGAGAGCCAAGCATGGTATCGCCATCGACGACATCAACTGGGGATTGCACCGTGTTTGCATGGTATCGTCTGGCATTGCACCGTGTTTTTAGGGATGTTAGTCTGAATAAGCATATGGAGGCCGCTCGGAAGATCCGTTCTTTGGAGAAAGGATGGGGCGCTGCGCTGGATGGTCTGCAACATGTGCAAAACGTCTGCCGTGATGTGCAAGCGTTTGTGGCCATGGTTGACACTGTGGATGCCTCTCTGTAGTGGGAGATCTTGCAACAAGAATCCGTCGTCTAGATGAGGTGGTGCAAGAGAAGATCGAGGAGGGCACATGCAACCTTGCGGCTGTGATGGCGGAAGCGCCGTAGATCTGTGTGGAGGTTGGTACGATGCTGGCATTTGGGGTTGCTGGCATGTAGGGTGGTTTCTACCGTCGCATGGGTGTGTGGTGTGGTCAGTGGGTGTGTGGGGTCTGTTTAGCAGTTTCTTTTGTGGTTTTTTAGGTAAGTGTGTGGAAGATATGTGTATGCGTATCGTGTTGTGGGCTTTTAAGGAGTTTCCTTGTTGTTTCGTGCCTATCTTATATGAATAAAAGTTAGTTTAGTAATAATATATAAAGCGGATGCATTGTGTCAGAAGAGAGGTCAATGTATCCAATGTATGGTGGGGTGATTGTGTGTTCTCGGTAGGAGAAAAAATGTTGTCGCGAAATTTAGCTGTTTTTGCATGATTGTCAGATATGTGTTTTCTCATTGGGGTCACTGCATGTTCGATCCTTATTTTTTGAAATATATGAGCGAGGATGTAGCTGCATTCATGGCTTATGTTGTGCTTGTGGTGGAGAATGAGCTAAATTTTTGGGTGATTGGGTACATTTTATGCCTAGTGCTCACACAATAGGTGCATGTCAATCGCTTGACTTTACAATTTGTGTTGAGTCGATTTTTGGTTAAACGGAGAAACAGGCAAAGGGGAGTAAGAAGTTGACTGTGACGGGCTATGTTAGGGCGGGGTGGGAGAAGAGCACGGTTGTTGTGGGGCGTGGTAGCATTGCGATTTTGAAGGTTTGCTGGAGGAAAGCTGGAAAGGTCGGCGAGCCCCGGGCCTAGCCGGATGGTCGGAGTCATCGTCACCATGGCGGTGGGAGGAGGTTTTCGTGAGGGTGGGGGCGGCGAGGTCGCGGGATATCATTGCCGGGTGTGGGCGGCGAGGTTGCAGGGTATGGTCGCCGGGTGTGGGCGGCGAGGGCACGTGGTATCGTCGCCGGTTGCGGGCGTTGGTGGCTTGCGGTTTGCTCGGTGGTTCATGTTTCGGGTTGGAGGAAGATGCATTGGGAGGTTGAGTTGATTTTGCAGTCGTTAGATCCGAGATTGAGGGTGATAAATAGTAGACCAACCTAAATTGGAAATGTAGTGGACTAGCACCTAGTTAGTCCTAAGTATTTGTTGGATGGTCTTTTGTGTAGGTGTTACCTGATATACATAGAATATTTCCTTTTTTTGCTTAGAAAATGAGGATATATCACTGCTTTTTTCACTTGGGCGTTGCATATAGTCATTTTATTACCTGGGCGCTGCGTGGAAATAAGAAACTAATTTACTTGTTGGGAGGCATAAAGGTTTCGTCTGAGCATTTTCTTATTTCAAATGTTTGTAACAAAGGGGAGATATAATTTTGTTTGGTTTCTTACCTTTTTCGAATATGTGTTCCATTGTTGTTTAGCTTGTAAAAATGTCTCTGTCTGTAAATCACAGTGTGAGTGAAGCCCATTCTGTAGTTTGGTAGTGGTAGAAGATTACAGGGATTTGTTAAGAAAAATTGTAAATCACAATGTGAGTGAAGCCCATTTTGTAGTTTGGTAGTGGTAGAAGATTACAGGGATTTGTTAAAAAAAAATTGCAAGAGTGCGTGAGAAATTTTCATGTGGGTGAATGTGTGGGCTGGTTTTTTTTTTTTGCCGAGCGATTCTTTCAATTCATGATTGCCATGGATGGTTTGTACGTATCATGTTAGTTTGAATCAGGCATGTAGAAGGAATTGTTGTGGAGGAGCGTGTGTTCAGTTCATCTATGTCCATTTATGTAGTGGGCGGAGATCAGTTGTAACACACACACGTCAGAGTTGAGATTGGTTCATAGTATGCCTTTTATCCATATACAACGATGATGGAGAAAGGGGTAGTACATATATAGGGGGTGTTTTTTATCCATATACAACGATGATGGAGAAAGGCCTAGTACATATATAGGAGTGACTTTTATCCATATAGAACGATGATGTAGCAAGGCTTAGTACATATATATAGTGGGTGGGTACATAGGAAACAACGCAAACATGTTGTCAAAAGTGGCCGCCTACACAGGGGCCGGCGTTGTTGTAACCTTGCTTTACTGCTACCTCCACGTTGGCACGGTCCGTCTGGGTTGATTGGTGCTTCCTTCTTGCTACGTTTGTTTCTTCTGTTTGGGGCGCTGGCTCCTTCACCTAGTTCTGCAATGGGACGGCAGTTAGTTAGCCGTGTGTTTATTTATCTATTTCGGATGCAGACAAAATACGCTCACCATGTGACGCAGAAGGCGGTTCCCGTGGCGAGCGAGCTTGCACAACGATCTGGCGAGCTTCTGCTTGCGGTCTTTGGGATTGGGAGGCCCCCTGTACACTGGAACCGTGATGATCTGTCCGTCAGGGCCATGTGCAGATTTATGCTGGATAGGAAGGAATCCAGCAGATTTGAGGCTGATGTGCCGCACCAAACCAAGAACATCGGTGTATCTGCTGTTGACTATCTGGAGCCGGCCAAGCGTGAGATGGAAATCATGGTAGATGGCGCCGAGGTTCTGCTCCATTTCGGTCCTTTGGGTGGCAAGGTTGTCGCGTTCCTGACAGACGCTGGTGTAGCTGTGGTACAGAACATCAAACGCTTGGCGGAGGCTAGCCAGCTGCTGTACAAGGTCGCTGTTGGCCTGTGTGGCCGCACTGGCTTTGTTGATAGCCGTTTGTGCTGCTTCCTGATGCAACATCTGGTAATTTTCTGAAGCTGCCAACCTCCTCTTGATATGCTCTAGAGCCTGCTGATTGACATCATTGACAATGATGTTGTGCCTGGTACAGAGGAACCTAATCACTTTCTCCGCCACGTCCTCAGTGGCGGCATACTCGCTGGACATGGCCTCGCCGCAGAATAATTGTGGAATGAGCTGTGCGACGAACTCCTCAGAAGGTATGTCCATGGCAATGTATCCAACAAAGAGGTCGTTGGTTTCCTGATTGGTGTACGCCCCTTTGATGGCGAGGTGCAGGGCTGTAGCGATGTGAGCGAGTAGGCTTTGGCGTGGCACATGTACAGTATGGGGTACATACAAAATGCCCAAGAATTAGTGTCATCAGAGGTACAAAATTAAATCTAAACAGTAGGAAAGAGCATGAGTATGATCTGTAGGTGCGTATCCTGTGTGGGGAAGATACAATTGTAACACACTTTATGGTAACAAGAGAGTGTTGTCAAGGCAACTTAATAAATGTAGACCAATTACTTGCTTGCTATATAATCTATAGTCCGTATTGGATTCTGTTAGATTTAATATAAGGTGTGTTGGGCACTAATTGTATGTCAATTTGAGGTTATCAATTAGGCAATGTATTTACGTTGATTAGGGAAAATGTTGGTAAAAAAGGGAATGAATGAGGTAATGTGGTATCTGTATTGATCATTTCGATATAGTTTTTCAGATATAGTATATGATGTAGGTAGCGCGAACTGAATTCGCAATGATAGCAGGGTATACATGATGCTATGAGTAATTATTTGATTAATGCTTGTTGTATTTGTACGAAGATAATATACTGTATGCAAAGGTAGTACAATGTTAAATTAGTTTGTGCATATTTTAAGTGAACATTTTTAAAATAAATAGACGGTTTGGTAAAATGAATTTTACATAGAGTAAAGCATTTGAGTAAATTGGTATGGCTATATCAATGCGGCCGTACGACGACATGATGTGCAACTGTTTATGCAGTGGTATTAAGTTCAGGTGCTGGAGCATTAACTTTTCTGTTCACTGAATATTCAGGCTGAACTCTGTTTCGCTGGCAGTAGTATACATGCATGTATGCTGACAGGTCAACAGGACGCATGCAGGGTATGATCTTGTTTAAGAAAAGGAAGCTCTATTTCATCCAGCTTGCATGCTTGTGGAGCAGCATTAAGTCTGGTTTACTGTGAGCGGGCAAGAGTATGTGTGCAGAGTATTATGATCTGCTATGGTAAAATAATTTCTTATTTGATTCGGTATCACGACCCTCTCTTACTGAATATGCATGCATGCGGATCATTGTGGAAAAATAAACTTTTATTTGACTCAGTATACATGCATGGATCATACTGAACTAATCGAGTTTCTTTTTGCATAGGTCTTAATTCAGAGGATCTAACACAGGATCAACCATTTTATCTATTCTGGAATAGCATGGCAGCTTTTGACGTTAGTAATCAAACTTGTGATTTCAGGCGTTTGAGAAAATAGTTTGACGATGGGTCTTGTTACATGTGGAACGAAGACCTGCATGGCTTGGTTTAACTCAGCATTATCTCCTAGTGGGGGCAAAGCATGATCGATGGTGTACGGCTGAATGCCGCCCATGGGAAAGGGCACCAGCGTGCTGTCTGGAGCGGGTACGATGACCACCGTGGCGTTGAAGGCTGATTCACCGGCGTCGGTGGATGGCGCTGTCTGCTGCTGCAGGTTCGCGGTTCCCCGAGAGGAAGGCGACGGATACGTTCCTCCAAGCTCAGTCTGCCAAAAGCAAAGACGAAGATATGAGATTCGGCTGAATGAAAAAGAAAGAAAAGCCTCTTTGTACCAAAAGTTTAGATGGTCCCGAAAAGTTAGAAAAGTCATTGCATCACCACTATACTGACCGGAAGAGCCAAAGAAAGCCCGTCGAACAAGGAGTCGTCCATGCCGCCGCCGTTAAAGGGAGGTTGGTGCTAATCTAGCCGTCACCGCCAAAGAGAGGGCGGTGCTAATCTAGGAGAGGGGTGGTAAGTGTACTGACAGTGAGTTTGTCTCACAGTGGAGTATGGCTGCTGTGGGGGCGACGCTCATTTAACGGTGGGGTGGGGGAGTGAGCTGTAAGAGACGGAATGAGCTATGTGGCGACAGAGGCAGGTTTCATGCCGACACTTGTCTGCTAGAGAGATTAGAGAGCGACGGGTGTCATTTGTTGTGGGCTTTCCTGCCGCCACGAATGGATTGCCAGCGGAAGTCGTGGAGTCCAGTGCGTTGAAGGAGAGAGAGGGTAAAACTGTCTCATAGGTTGATCTGAATATATGCGTTAATGTTCTTTTTCTGAAAGCGTAATAGTATTGCTTTTCGTTTTCCGCTTTGTATTACGTCAGTTTCTACACTTTGTTCGACATTGTCGTATAAGGATGTAACTTAAAACTTCCTCTCCATTCTAAGTTCCTCCGTGCGTCTCCCTTCCCTCCGACGGGCGCGGTCGGGAGTTGCTTGTGGGGTGACGTGGCTTGCCCGGCAGCGAAGGCCCTTTCCTTGTATTGTCGTGGACACCCAGGTCGCGTGGGTAGCTCCGGTGGTGGTGCGGCTCGGCGGTGTCGTTTTGGCCCAGGTTAAGCCGCAGCGTGGCGGCGACGCGGTTTGTTGGCGGCTAGTTGCCGGTTCTGGCCGATGGCGTGCTGCAGGGTTAGATCTCTCTCGGGTCTGCCTGCCGACGCCATCGGCTGGCGTGATCGGCAGTTGCTTGTGGGGTGACATGGCTTGCCCGGCGGTGAAGGCCCTTTCTTTGTATTGTCGTGGACACCTAGCTTGGGTGGGTAGCTCCGGTGGTGGTGCAGCTCGACGGTGTCGTTTCGGTCCTGGTTAGGCCGCAGCATGGCGACGACACAGTCTGTTGGCGGCTGGTTGTGGATTTTGGCCGATGGCGCGCTGCAGGGTTAGATCTTTCTCGGGTTTGCCTGACTAAGGACTTCATGGCGCAGCGCACCGTCGAGTAGAGCGGATCGGTGTTTGCCCTCCACGGCGGTGGTCCTTCCGACGGCACCACCGCCGGCTCTGGTGGTCGCGCCCACGACGACCGGGCAGACACCAGGGCGCTTGATCACGGCACCGACCACGCTCCGGGCCAACGTCGTATCCTCTTGCTTGCGGCCCCGTTGACCGCCCAAAATTTACAGTAACTAAAGAAATCATGAGTTGTTGAGCGAAGAAATTGTGTGAGACACTTCAGGTTTACAGCAAAGAAGTGGCTGATGATGTAAAGAAGAACTAACAATTTACCCCGCAAAGTCTGAATCTTATTTTAAGATTTAGTCCACAAATAACAATAAAATGTTGACCTACGCTTATAAACAGTTATAACTAAATTATACATGAAATCTAAACGTATTCTGAAACGTGAATATACAATGCTTTCTGTTTATGGGGTAGTGAGGGGTGTAACCTTGTGTTTGAAGTGCATTTTTTACGATGAGAACAACAGGTCTATGCTCATCGCGGTTGTCGTAGAGACCTCTTGCCTGCTGTAAATAGAAGCTTGTTTCAAAGTATCTATATATTCAGTACCAGCGTGCCTCTTCTATTTACAGTCAGGGATTCGTTGATCTTATAAACAAAATTGTCATAAAACAGAGAATGTGGATGGAAAGATGCCAATGTTCTATGATATCCTTATTTTTGAAGCGAAAAGGAAAACACGACACCACACATGTGACTTATGTGAAAGAAAAGCACAAACTACATCCTTGACACTGAAACACGGTGATTAACAGTTTATGATAGCATTCCATGAGACCTTGAAAAGAAGATCTCATAGACCACCTTTGATCCTATGGTGTCCCATTTTTACGCTTCCATTGTGGCGTTGGCTACATGAACATTTACAACAGAAATCAAAATAAGAGCATGTATGGATGGGACAAACTATTAAACAAAATTGAATTGAGCACTAAAGTTACCAAATTGTTGTGGATGGAGCATGATGTTGTTGGCATAACGATAGGGCTTGTACTTTGCTTTGACGAACAGTGAAACCACAGACCAACCTAAATGAATGGCACACCATTCTTTTCATACTCGAGGATGCATCTCGCTGTAGAAGAGAAAGATTAATTGATAGCACAAACAGAACTAAACATAAACCAAAAACTGTTAAAAGGTCTCTAACCTTTTTTGTCTGGGTCAAATGGGAGTAGTTAAAAGATTAACCTTTTTTTACATATTTTCTGCTAAGAGTATGCACTGTCATCTAGCTACGTCGAACATGTTTTAGGGAGTAGTTCTTGATTTCATTCAAGTTTGATGGCATTTTTTTGTCTTTCCGCTAAAAAAAAAATTAGAACTCACAGCCTGGCCATTTTGAAACAAGACACACTCCCCCTGTGTTTCTACTGATTGAGGATTTATTTTAGAGACAACATATAAAGTAGTCTTATTCTATTTTAATCTGCCTCATTATATTGAATGCATTTTTACTGCAACTTTGCTGCCTAACTATGTATAGGTTACAACAGCAGAATAAAAACTAATTTATCATGATGTTAGAATTGGTTCAGTGTTGTTTCTCCTCCTGTGGTACAAACATGTCTTGCAGAAGTTTATTCATAATTAGGAACAACCAAATCATTTTCTCATATAGCCCAAAAACTGTCTATCCACAACAATGCAACAATGAAATTAAAACGAAAAACTACAATCAAACAACAAGGCACCACCACACAGACTAAACAAGAAGCAAGATAGATTGTTTAGAAAAGAACGGAAGCCATACCGAGTGAAAAACTACAATCAAACAACAAGGCACCACCACACAGACTAAACAAGAAGCAAGATAGATTGTTTAGAAAAGAACGGAAGCCATACCAAGCAAGAGAGCACCACGGGAGAAGGTGCAGCGACCACGAATCACCAGCCGCGAATCACTGTCGAGTCCCTCCACCAGCAGCCCGCACTGGGCAGACCACCAGCGTCAACCCCCTCCACAACGACTCCAACAAGCGGCACTCCCCGCCGACCCGACCCCCTCCACCAGGATCCCTCCACCAGGATCCCTCCACCAAGAAGACGCGGCGAGGAAGCGGATCTGAGCGGCGGCAGGTCGTGGGGTGCTACGACAACGACGGATCTGACCAGCGGCGTGTGCGGGTGTTGCGGCTACGTCAGCGGGGGTTTGCAGCAGCCGGTCACAAGCTGCATATTCGCCGCACGAGAAGCCTCCCCAATGGCCCTCTCCCCTCTGTAGACAACACCTAAGGCAAGCCGCGCTGCACGTGTCCACAGAGAAGCCCTGCAGCCGCCACGCCGCCGCTGGCCTCCAGCAGCCGCCACGCCCTCACCCTCTTCTTTTTTCTTTGGCGCAGCCACACCCTGGATGGCACCCACAGCCTGGACAGCCGGGGCCACAAAGGTCTGACCAGGTCAAAATAATCTCAATCTCTACCCAATCGAATCTCAGCCGATTTACCCCTAGACAGTTTAGTTATTTAGGAGATATTGTCAGAGAAGAATTCTAAGTTTGAATCCCTCTCATCCTCGATGATCATGCTGTTGTTTGCTTGCCCATTCATTGTAATCATCTACGCCGCACGCAACAGACAGTTCCGGCAACATGATCTTTTTTGCAAAAAAAAAATCCAGCAACATGACTTTTTTTGCAAAATGTCTCACATACATTTCTGCAAAATGACCTTTGTTGTAAAAAAAATTGTTGTGATGGTTTGTGGAACATAACATCTATTACGAAGGTTTCTGCAATATTAGTTTTGTTTCAATGATGAATGTTGTCCGTTAGCCGCCAGATCTAACTCGTGACCCTGCGGACGTATATGCCCTTTATCTTTTTTCAAAATGGATGGATGCGACACACAAATTTTACACCGATTCCAAACAGCCTCTAAAAGAAAAGAAAAAGAGAAAAACAGAGCGGAAGGCGAGCGAAGTGCTCGTTCCCCGCTATCCCGCGGTCGGAAGGCCACCGCTGCTGTCGGTTGCCGACCCTGCTCGCCGGAGCACAGCGCCACGATGAGCACGTCCAGCGATAGACTCCACTCTTGCTCCACCGCTCCCGCCGCCGCGATGCGCCGGGACCTCTTCGCTCGCCCGTGTCTTCTAGTCTGCTGCCGCTGTCGTTCGTAGACCAGGCGTGCGCGGCGCTACCATCCAGTGCAGTCCATCTCGTCGGCTGATCCTTTCTTTCCCTGCCGCGGTAAATCAATCTGCCGCGACGATGCCGCGTTGAGGAGTGCGCGGGGAAGGCTAGCACGTACGCGCATTGCTCTGCGCCCGCGGCCTGTTCGACGGAATTCCCAGCCGCGGCGCATCACGGTGGTGGTTCGGCTGCCAGGGCCGAGGATGCCCTTGCGGGCGTACGTAGGCATGTTGGCACGCGGAGCCAGGCCTGACGCGTACACGTTCCCGCCGTTGCTCAAGGCGGTGGCGGGGGAGCGGGGCGCTGTGCCGCCCTCCGTCGGAGACTCTGTCCACGCGCATGTGGTTAAGTTTGGGCTGGAGCTCAACGCCCACGTTGCCAGCTCGCTGGTACTCATGTACGCGGCCAGGGGCGATGGCGTGACTGCACGTGCTCTGCTGGATGTGCAGCCTGCCAGAGGTGGCGGCACGCCCGTTATGTGGAATGCGCTCATGTCCGGTCACAAGAGAAGCAGGCAGTTCAGGCTGTCATGCCGCTCTTTCCTGGATATGGTGAGGGCTGGCGTTGTGGCCACGCCGGTCACCTACATCACGGTGCTGTCAGCATGTGGCAAACGCAACGACGTCCTGCTCGGAATGCAGCTGCACAAGCGCATCACTGAGAATGGTGTGCTGCCTGACCTCAAGGTGGAGAATGCGCTCGTTGATATGTACGCTGAGTGTGACCAGATGGAAGCAGCTTGGGATTTGTTTGAGGGCATGCAAGTGAGGAATATCGTGTCCTGGACGTCGGTAATCTCTGGGTTTGTAAGACTACGCCAGGTTGATCGAGCCAGAGCATTGTTTGATCGTATGCCTGAGAAGGACACGGTCTCATGGACTGCAATGATCGATGGTTATGTACAAACTGGCCGGTTCCGAGAGGCACTGGAGATGTTTCGTGAGATGCAGTTTAGCAAGGTGAGGGCAGATGAGTTCACCATGGTCAGCATAGTCACGGCGTGCGCGCAGCTTGGTGCTTTAGAGACAGGGGAATGGGCTAGAATCTACATGAACAGACATGGGATCAAGATGGATACTTTTGTCGGGAATGCGCTCATAGACATGTATTCAAAGTGTGGGAGTATCAAGAGGGCATTGGACGTGTTCAATGAGATGCACAGTAGAGATAAATTTACTTGGACCGCTGTTATACTTGGTCTTGCAGTGAATGGCCATGGTGAGGAGGCTATCCATATGTTTGACAGGATGCTTAAGGCATTTGAAGCTCCAGACGAGGTGACCTTCATTGGCGTCCTCACTGCCTGTACTCATGCTGGTTTGGTTGACGAAGGACGAGACTTCTTTCTCAGCATGACTGGGACCTACAGCATTGCTCCTAATGTGATGCATTATGGATGCATAATCGACCTCCTTGGCCGAGCTGGGAAACTAAGAGAAGCATTGGAGACAATAGGTAAAATGCCCATGAAACCCAGCTCTGCAATTTGGGGGACCCTGCTGGCAGCTTGTAGGGTCCATGGTAACTCAGAGATAGGTGAATTGGCAGCAGAACGTCTCCTTGAGTTGGATCCAGAAAACAGCATGGCTTACGTCCTTTTGTCCAATCTGTATGCAAAATCTAATAGATGGGGAGATGTCCGGTGGCTTAGGCAGGTAATGATGGAGAAAGGAATCAAGAAAGAACCTGGCTGCAGTCTTATTGAAATGAACGGCACAATTCACGAATTTGTAGCTGGCGATAGATCTCATCCTATGAGCAAAGAAATATATTCTAAACTGGACAAGGTACTCACGAATTTAAAGAATGCTGGGTATGTACCTGATGTAACTGAGGTCTTTGTTCAAGTCACAGAAGAGGAAAAGCAAAAAGTTCTGTATTGGCACAGCGAAAAGTTGGCTGTCGCTTTTGCATTACTCGTATCAGAATCCAGCATGACAATAAGGATCGTCAAAAACTTGAGGATGTGTTTGGACTGCCACAATGCAATTAAATTGATTACCAAATTGTATACGCGAGAGGTTGTTGTGAGGGACAGGACACGCTTCCATCATTTTAGACATGGACTCTGCTCTTGTAAGGACTATTGGTAACTCGCCAATCATCATGCATCGATGATATAAAACAAGGTAATATCAGTTGTCCTAAAGTCTGAGTGATCACGCAATGATCAACAAGCATTTTTCATTTCAAATGATGCACTGGCTGCAAATCTATACTTCAGAGGACGAAGTGATAATTAAGACATTATTCTCACACCAATGGAAGCCATGCATGTTAAGTTCTCATTTGGGATCATCCCCAAACATCTTGGTCTAATCTTCTCTGTTGCTGAATGATGACTGTTATATTCATAGTTTGGCACAACTTCTATTAAAAGAAAGGTGAGTTATTGTTATATTGTTATATTCTTTTTGCTGGTTAGATACTAGTAAGTTTTGCTCTGCTCCTCTGAATAATTTGTTGTTCTTAGACTGTTATTTGAGAGAGGTTCCAATTCAATTGTTATTATTTCATTGGTCCAAAGGAATTTGTCTGGTCTTCTTAATATTCTTTCACCAACATGTGATACATGATTCACTGGCTCTGCAGAAAGCTTCAGTGGGGAAATTCTTTCAGTAACAATAATTAACTTCTGGCCTGAAGCTGATGGTCATGGTGCAACAGCGTTCTGCCATTCACTTGGTAGCAAATCTGGGTGTCTGCTGAAGCTTTACTGTTTGGTGCTTAGTGAAACCAGGTTCTCTCTATTTCCACCAATCTGCAGCTTTCATATGTTCAATCCTGTTGCCTAGTTGGTAGTTGAATTTGTAATGAACTAAAAACATGGACCTACTTTGATTGTAGAATATTTCACCATGCTTGTTCATAGTTGTTCAGTAAATCTTGAAACATTTTGTGGAACAGCCACTCTATTTAGACACATTTATTTATACCATGGTATAAGTTATCCACACCTCTTTGTGCCCACAGTTGTTAGATAAATACATACTTTTATCCGGAAAAAATATTTAGAAGGTTAAAGTGCATATTTGGCAGGAATGTGGCACCTTAAGTAATTGCTTTCCTCATTAATCTTGAGTTTGGCCCTCCTCAAACCATTTTTTTAGGATGGGAGAGATCCTTGAAACTTAATGTTCGCCACACTACTCAGTCAAACGTAAGTCTCTAATTTCGTACGTGCTTTATGCTGGTTCTAGTTCCTTCTTTCCTTTTTCACCTCGAATTACCTCTTCCTTTCAGTGTCAGGTTTGATTGTGTGCATACATTTTATTTTACTTTTTCTCGTTTTCCACTCTTATTAACTCTGATGAGCAAGTGGGAAACAAAAGGAAGGGAGAACATAACATCTGGAAAATCAGACTGTGCGTAACATTATGTTGACTGCCATGGAACCTGTGTAACAGTATATAGTCGATATTGCTGTCAACAAATTTGGACCATGTCTAATCTCTAAACAATCTGGCCACCACCAGGGACCCTGATACAAGCTACTGGTTATTTGGAAAATAAATTTCTTTATTAAGTTTACACCATGTGCGTCAACCACATGCATTCGTCTTGTTTCCCATTTCTTGAATCAGCAGCTTTATGTTATTATATGACGATCCTTCCTCATCGAAAGCCCTCCTTGCCTTAATATCACAGCCTTTTGCTCTCACCCGGAACTGCTCTTCAGCTTTCCCCTCACCGATCAGGGCGTACACTGCTCTCTCCACATCATTTCTTTTAACCATAGACTCTTTGTGTTCATGTCCCCACCGTGTAACTCCTTCCACTCCAACCTCCACCCCAATGTTCAACACATCCACCACCAACTTCTCATTTGAAAACTGGTCCGCGAAGTGTGGCCATGTGATCATGGGCACACCTGCACAGATGCTCTCTATTTTGAGTTCCACCCACAGTGTGTCATGAATCGTCCCACAGTGTGTCATGAATCGTCCAATAGCTTGGTGCCACAGCCCACAGGATCATCACCTGTGGTGCCCAGCCCCTTATGATCATGCCTCTCTCTTTGACGCGTTCCTCGAAGCCATCTGGGAGCCATTCCTCAACTTCTGGAAACTCATCTCCCGCTTTGATCACCCAAATGAATGGTTTCTTGGAGGCTTCAAGTCCCAGGCCGAGCTCAATAAGTTGCTGAGGTGCAGTGCAGGCGAGGCTGCCAAAGCTGACAAAGATCACTGAGCCTGGCTTCATTGAATCAAGCCACTGCAAGCACTCTGCCTCATCTATTGGCGCCTTGTTTCCTCTTGCGGCCATTGTGTTGCTGTTTTGGTGGCAGAGGCACATTGACCCGACCGTCCATACTTTCTTCCTTGTCATCTTCTCAAAGTATTCGATATGCAATGTCTCTAGCTCTTTGAAGCTGTTAAGGACCACACCATCGCATCTCAGCTCCTCCTGATAGATCTTCTCACGAATTTGCTCCATACCTGGAATGGGAATGCCTGCAGGGCACTTAGCCTTTGCCAACTCCAGTGGTGTAGGGAACCCCGGGATCGTAATGAGCTCATTCTCATCTGTGACGTGTTTCAATAAGTCGTCGTGGGAAATGGTGTAACTGCAAGATGGTAATAGTTATTAAAATCACATAAAACTGCAGGCTTAAACGTCAACAAACTGCAATTGATCTGCAAAACTAAAGATGGTAATAGCAGTTAATTTGCCCAGTACAAAATTAACTACTCATGGGGTTTCCCTCTTATGACTGTACCTGACAAGGGGTGAGAAGCCACAGAAGCCACTAAAGGCGAGCCTCGGGATACCAAGTTCTCTTGCGACGTCACCGGTCCACCAATGCATCGTTCAGATATGATGCAGCTTGGAGGCGACTGTTGCTGCTCACCAGGGTGCGCCTTGAGCGGCTTCCGAAGCGCGGCGCATGCCTCGAAGAAGTTCAACAGCAGATCCTTGGATTGGATCATGTCAACATTCTCACACGCGTCCGGTAGGCCAAACTCGGCTGCCGGGTAATGGAGCTCCACGAGCAGGACCGCCAGGCCTGTCTCCTCCACGTGGGCAGCGAAGCTCGCCAACCTGGACGCGTTCACTGGCGTGGTGATGAAAGTGACCTGCGCCCCGTGCTCGGCCAGCAGGCGCGCCATGTCGGTCATGGGAATGATTTCACCCTGCGCCATCATCGGGACCAGCACGAAGTGCACCCTTGCAGAGCCGCTATGGCCATCGCCGGACATGGCTGATTTGGCTTTGTCAGCGAAGTTGGTGGGGTCAGTGAAGCTGGGAGGACAGCAACACTAGCAAGATGCATGTGATGATCTGTTGGAAGCAATGCAATGGGATGGTAACCATGGTGTATAAATAGCGACTGGTCCTGGCGGAGTCATCTTATATTTGCTGTTATAAATGCTCAATCTTTCGTATATCGCCCATGATCGGATCATGTATTTGCTGTTATAATGGTTCAGCCTTTTGTATATTTGTTGCTAGTATAAAATATACAACTAAATGCTACTAGTTGAATGCACTGCTTGAATGCTGAGGTTGTGGTGGTTGCAGGGAAGGTGGTCGTGGACCGTATTCAAGCTGAAGACAGGCAAGATGACATATCCTACAGACGCTGGCGGAACAGACGCAGGCGGAACGTGAATCGTCAAAAACTCTGAAACAAATTCAGGAATAATGCGAGAATCGAGATTTAAATCCTGTTGGTCGAGGATATCATTGTCCTTTTAACCATCCAATCACGGATTGGTTCACGATGACACGATCTATTGGATGAACCCTGTTATGACCTATGGGTCTGGGATGCAATTGGTTGGTGATGGTCTATGGAGTGCAACGGCAGCATGTCATCAACCTGGTCATCCCTCCTGGAGCCGTCCTCTTCTCAGCACGGTGATGTGCTCTATCCTCCGGGCAGTCTGGAAGTCTAGAAATTGGATGGTGTTTGATAACATCCACACATCTGATCTTGAATTACGACATTCAATCCGTGAACACCTTCTATTATGGGTTGTCCGTGCCTCCTTTCCGGTGGACCGTACCCCGTTGCTTCAGTGGTGTGTGGATATTTGTTGCTGATGTGCCTCTCTCTTCGCCAGCCACTACAGATACAAAAATGTTCAGGTGGACGATCGCCCCGTTAGCTGCTCAAAAAAACTTGGTCAGTGGTCACCAATTCTGAGTGAAGCATGCTTGCCCATCAGTTATGGGCTGTGGAGTCAGCTTCGCCATGTGGATGGAGCTTCTTGTGAGATTTAAACCGTGAGAAAAGCCGAGGTTTTTGGCATTGAGATTTTCAAATAATAACTCTATTATTTTACACAAGTGAAGTTGAGTGTTTTACTGCCAAAAAGGGTTCACCATGGCTGGTGGTCATGGGTGATTTTCTTGGGATTTTGGACATGAGCAAAAAGGCATTCCAAGGTGGACTCAACTTTGAAATTGCTCCGCGCTTTTGAACAAGGGGCCGTGATATTTGGTCAATTGTGGCTTTATGCTATAACTAGTGTTATTTTTAAGGCACTGTCTCTAGAGCCCTATCTGATAAACAGATTGTATTAATATTATAAGAAGGTGGCAGGTACATAATGTCAAGATCTATTCAAGAGATCGAGGATGTACACAACCAAAATGTTCAAAAATGGTAAAAGATATAAAAAGAAAACGAACAACGACGCTCCATGCCAAGTAGGCACACAAACCCCCTTAACAACATTAGAAATGATTGGCTTCTCCTACTCCTTGCGAGCCGCTCGGACACTGGCTGCAGCATGGTAATTTTGTTGATATGGAGAATTTGGCAAATTAGAAATGATGTTTCCCATGGAAAGTAGGTTATCTCGGTTGAGATTTTTGTAGAATTTCTATAGAGCCCCGTACAACGCTGAGAACTACTCGATTAAGGAGATTCTTCGGGAAAGATGTCGTTAGTTTTTTAGGAGGAGAGGCCGACACCGAGGCCTGCTAGACATATATTGTCTTGGCCAGTGCCGCCGGAGAACAAAACAGCTCTGTTAGTGGACGGTTCATTTTTGGAGCTTGATGGCATGGCGGCTGCAGGTATGATACTAAGAAGACATGACGGGAGTGTTATTTTTGAAGCTTACAAATTCTTGTTCCACTGTAATGATGTTTTCGAATTAAAAATGCATACACTAATGCAAAGGATGGCCCTTGCAATACAGTACATGGACCTCCCTATAATTGCCTAGTCGGATTCGTTGGCGACTCTTTCTATATTTTCGAGAGATTCATTAGATCACTTTGCATATGGGCACTTGGCTTTGAAGATCAAGTCTTTACTGATAGATCGGGAGTTTATTCCTCAGAAAGTGCACGATGACCAAAATATGGTAGTAGATTGTTTGGCAAGATATAGTTGTACCGAAAGTAGCACATCTATTTGGCTACACAAAACGGGCCCTTGTATCGAGGAACTCTTGCCTCTTGAACATAACTATAATCTTTGAATAAAGCTCTCTTTTATCCTGAAAAAAAGGAACGGTGCTGGTGCGCCACCGTTGTCAAATCCAACAAAAAAAGTTAGATCATGGTTTCACCGCAAAGATCAAATCCGAGCAAACTCCAAGCAATGTCGTCGACAAGATAATGATGCGAAAACACCATTATTGCAAGGTACAACCAATTAAGATCAGAATTAGGATGTTTCACCATGGAGCTTCAGACTGGGTACTCAAGAAAGCATCTCAAACGAAGTCTACCCGTTTTCCGTCTAGCACTTGCTGACCCAAATAAGACGAGGCAAACCAGCACGATCCTGATGGGGACAATAAAGGTCCATGCTACCGCCAAAGTCCCACATCGGAGATGCTCCGACATTCCACACCTTCAGGGCGAGTGCATGTTGATGGTAGATCTAGATATGGCTTTCGAACTCCAAAACGATAAGCCAACATGTTTGGTTGTCATCTGTGAAGTTGCTAGCATTGCATGTGTTGGTGAGTTTGGGCCTAGCTGAGTGGAAACATGGTAGAAAATAACATCGACACCTTGTTTTGTTGCCCGCATCGAGGTTGCCTGCATTAGGGGATCAATCTTGGCATGTTGTTTAGTGTCTTGCATTGTCTCCTCTCATGCAACTACACGGTGTTTGGTTGTACACATGCTGAAATGTGTGTTAACCTTGTACCCTATATGGTGACATTACCCTTACACATGATCACATCGTCCAGACCAATGCACAACATTGCAATAGCGATGAACTGGACGATGATGATGAAGTTATTCACCCCAGAGTGTGACGTCCCCATGCTAACTTCAACCTTGCATACCTGCTTTCACACAAACTTGGAGTAAGCATCTTCTGCCGCCTGTCTAGTCTTAAACCCTCTGTGAATGTTGTGTTTGTACCCTGAAACTTGTTCATTTCAAGCTTTCCATGAATTGTAAACCCCTGGAGCCCTCCAGATGAACACCGCATACCACTTGTCCTAGCAGTGCACAAGAGCAATAGTTGAAGCATGGAGCAATGGAGCACACAAGCAGCAAGCAAAGGAGCACACAAATAGCAAGCAATGGGGAAGAAGAGCAGTAGTAAACATGCATGATCATATGGCATAGCAAGTTCAACCCGGCACTACTATGGTGTCATCCTACCATCACATCCAAAAGAGGGTGTCATCCTACCACCGCAAGTTCACCATCATCATGAGGGATGCTACTTGTAATTGGCGTTGGGATTTCCCTAAACAGGAAGGGTTATGTAGTACATAGCACAATATATTTTCCTCAGTTAAGAACCAAGATTTATCGAACAATAGGAGATCACCTAAACGAACGATCGACAATAGTACATGCACACATACACAAATAAATACCTGCACCCAATACGGTCAAGAGGGTTGTCAATCCCCTTGTACTCGTTAATTGCAAGGATTAATTTTGATAGTGAAGGATAGTTAAATATAAATTTAAAAACTAAATATAAGTAAATAAATTACAGCAAGGATATCTTTAGAATTTTAGCAAATATAATAGGTGAATGGACCAGGGGGCATAGCTTTCACTAGATGCATCTTTCTCGTGAAGAGAACAAACACTGGATGAACAAATTACTGTTGGATATTTGATAGATAAACAAATAATTATGATGTTATTCATGTCATGATCATATATATAGGCATTATGTTCATAACAAGTAGACCGAAACGATTCTGCATCTACTACTATTACTCCACCAATCGATTTTTATCCAACATGCATCTATAGTATTATGTTCATAACAAACAAACTAATTCTTGAAGCATGATGACATAATGTAGACAAAGTAGGACCGAATAGTATGTTTGAACCCCGCCGTTTTATCCTTATTAGCAATAATACAAATACATGTCTTGCTACTCCTCCTATAACAGAGTGAGGACACCGCAAGATTGAACCTACTACTACGCACCACTTACTCTAAAGATCTAACCATCAACTTGGCCAAAGAAAACTCATAGATCAGAAATCATACATAGCTATAATAGTCACACATAATAAATCTCAGAGAGGATTCAAATACTTTCAATGAATAATCTGATCACGAACCCACAATTCATCGGATCATAACAAACACACCGCAAAGGTTACATGGTATCCGAAGTGATCATTGTAGATAGAGAGAGAGAGAAAAAGAGGGAGAGAGAGAGAGGAGATCGCCTGTCACTGGGGAGGTAGCAAGGTTGATGAAGATGGCCTTCGTGATAGATTCCCCCTCCGATAGAGTACCAAAAAAGACCTCTAGATGGGATCGCGGAAGAACAGAGGCTTGCAGCGGAGGAAAATTGTTTCGGATGCTCCCACGATGGTTTCTGAATGTATGTGAATTTATAGGCCAAGAAATAGGGAAAACAGGGCAGCAGGGGGGTCACAAGGGGCAAGGCATGCCCCCTACCTTGTCTCATCCTCGTGCGGCTTCTGGAATCCCCCCGAAGCTTCCAGTGTCCGTTTTGGTCTAGAAAAAATCATCAAATTTTTTTATCGTGTTTGGACTTCGTTTGGTATGGATTTTCTGTAAAACCAAAAACAAGGAGAACAACAACTAGCACTTGGCACTGGGTTAATAGGCCAGTTCCAAAAAAATGATATAAATCAATGTATAAAGCATACAAGATTGATAATATAATAGCATGAAACAAATCAAAAATTATAGATGCATTGAAGTCTTATCAAGGGGTTAGTATATAGCACCGTAGAAAAATATACAGACGGTCAAATAGTTTTCAAGCCCTAGTTACACAAAATGTATGGCGTATCGTCATCGTCATCGCCATCACCATCGCCATCAAGGATCATGCATGTGGTAATCAGCAGCAAATAGTAGTGCTTTCTTAACTAGCTCCTGAGCCAGAGCACCATGTCAGCATTTTCCATGGCAACAAACCCAACACCTTAGGTGTTATTGTACAACATGTGGCTCAGAACAACCATGAGAGCCTCATCGCTGAAGCCTCCCTGGTCCACGATGGTGCTCTATAGGTTAGGGTGGGCGTCGAGGGACTTGTTCTCTCTTATGGAGGTTGCCACCTCCTTCACAGCCTCAGTCATGCTGGTGAAGACACTGATCTCCTTGACATGTCTTGAGACTGCATCGGTATTTCCCCAAAGAGGAAGGGAGGATGCAGCACAACTACGATAAGTATTTCCCTTAGTTATGAAACCAAGTTATCAATCCTAGGAGGAAGACCACACAACGCTATGTAAACGATACTTGCACACAAAGAACAAATACTTGCAACCTGACGTGTAAGATAGGTTGTCAATCTCTCAACGGTAAAAATATACTCCCTCCGTCCCATAATTTAAGACATTTTTTAACACTAGTGTAGTGTCAAAAAACGTCTTACATTATGGGATGGAGGGAGTAGATTAGATTGTAATAGATTGGGTAAATAGATCTCACAAGAGCACAAAATAAAAGAATCAAATAAAAAGTGCAGCAAAGTATTTTTGGGTTTTTGGAATAATGGATCTAAAAACAAAAGTGACAAAAAGATAGATCAGAAAGCAATATGTTGGAAAAGTAGACCCGGGGGCCATAGGTTTCACTAGTGGCTTCTCTCATGAGTATAACACACAGTGGTTGAACAAATTACTATTGGGCAATTGATAGAAGATCAAATAATCATGACGATATCCAAGGCAATGATCATTATATAGGCATCACGTCCAAGATAAGTAGACCGAAACGATTCTGTATCTACTACTATTACTCCACACATCGACCGCTATCTAGCATGCATCTGGTGTATTAAGTTCATGGAAAATGGAGTAATGCAATAAGAACGATTACATGATGTAGACAAGATCTATTCATGTAGGAATAGACCCCATCTTGTTATCCTTAATAGCAATGATACATGTGTGCCTCGTTGCCCCTTCTGTCACTGGGAGAGGACACCGCAAGATCGAACCCATCACAAATCACCTCTTCCCATGGCAAGAAAAATCGATCTAGTTGGCCTAACTAAACCAAAGATTTGAAGAAAAAAATACTAGGCTATAAGTAATCATGCATATAAGAGATCAAAGAAGACTCAAATAATATTCATGGATAGAAACTGATCATGAACTCAAAATTCATCGAATCCCAACAAACACACTGCAAAAAGTCATTACATCAAATAGATATCCAAGAGACAATTGTATTGAGAATCAAGAGAGAGAGAGAGAGAGAAAGCCATCTAGCTACTACCTAGGACCCGTAGGTCTATGGTGGACTACTCACGCATCATCGGAGAGTGATAACCGACAAGTATAGGGGGTCGCAACAGTTTTTGAGGGTAGAGTATTCAACCCAAATTTATTGATTCGACACAAGGGGAGCGAGAGAATATTCTCAAGTATTAGCAGCTGAGTTGTCAATTCAACCACACATGAAAGACTTAATATCTACAGCAAAGTATTCAGTAGCAAAGTAATTTGGAAGTAACGATAATGGTGGCAAAGTGATAGTAGCAGTTTTGTAGTGATTGTAACAGTAGCAACGGAAAAGTAACTTAGCAAAGATCAATATGTGAAAAGCTCGTAGGCAATGGATCAATGATGGATAATTATGTCAGATGGCAATCATCATGCAACAGTTATAAAATAGGGTGACATAGAACTAGCTCCAACTCATCAATGTAATGTAGGCATGTATTCTGTATATAGTCATACGTGCTTATGGAAAAGAACGTGTATGACATCTTTTGTCCTACCCTCCCGTGGCAACGGGGTCCTAATGGAAACTAAGGGATATTAAGGCCTCCTTTTAATAGATAACCGGACCAAAGCATTAGCACTTAGTGAATACATGAACTCCTCAAACTACGGTAATCATCGGAAAGAATCCTAGTTATTGTTACCCTGGGGGATGCGGATCATAACTCGTAATAGGTGTCTACAACTTGCAAGATAGGATCAAGAACACATATATATTCATGAAAACATAATAGGTTCAGATATGAAATCATGGCACTCAGGCCCTAGTGACAAGCATTAAGCATAGCAAAGTCATATCAACATCAAACTCAGAACATAGTGGATACTAGGGATCAAACCCTAAGAAAACTAACTCGATTACATGGTAATCTCATCCAACCCATCACCATCTAGCAAGCCTACGATGGAATTACTCACGAACGACGGAGAGCATCATGAAATTGGTGATGAAGGATGGTTGGTGATGACGACGGCGTCGATTTCCCCTCTCCAGAGCCCAAATCAGACTCCAGATCTGCCTCCCGAGGAAGAACAGGAGGTGGCGGCGGCTCCGTATCGTAAAACGCGATGAACTCTTCTCCTTGATTTTTTTTTCTCCCCGAATAAGAATATATAGAAGTGGAAACGAGGTCAGAGGAGCGACAAGGGTCCCACAAGCCATAGGGGTGCGCCCTAGGGGGTGGGTGCGCCCCCTGGCTTGTGGCTAGGTGGTGGTCCTCCTGCAGTTGATTCTTTCGCCAATATTTTTTATTAATTACAAAAATATTCTCCGTAAATTTTTAGGTCAATCCGAAAACTTCTATTTCTGCACAAAAATAACACCAAGGCAATTTTGCTGAAAACAATGTCAGTCCGGGTTAGTTCCATTCAAACCATGCAAATTAGAGTCCAAAAGAAGGGCAAAAGAGTTTGGAAAAGTAGAAATGTTGGAGATGTATCAAATCCCCCATGCTTAAATCTTTGCTTGTCCTCAAGCAATTCAGTTGATAAACTGAAAGTGATAAAGAAAAACTTTTACAAACTCTCTTTGATCTTGTTGTTGTAAATATGTCTAACTTATGTTTAGATTTTCAGCAAAGATTATGAACTAACCACATTCACAATAACATTTAGGTCTCACATTTACTCATATCAATGGCATGATCAACTAGTGAGCAATAATGATAAGTCTCGGATGACAACAATTTTATCAAAACAATCATGATACAATATGACATAATGGTATCTCGCTAGCCCTTTCTAAGACCGTAAAACATAAATGCAGAGCTCCTCTGGAGAACAATGACTGACTAGACATTGTAATTCATGGTAAAAGAGATCCAGTCACACTCATACTCAACATCAATTAATAACAAAGCATACAAATGATAGTGGTGGTCTCTAATTGGTGCCTTTTATAAGAGGATGATGACTCGACAGTAAAGAAAAATAGATGGGCCCTTCATAGAGGGAAGCATTGATTTGCAGAGGTGCCAGAGCTCGAATTTTTAAAACATGGATGAATAATAATTTTGAGCGGTATGATTTCATTGCCAACATAACAACTAAGAGATCTCGATATCTTCCATGCTAGATACATTATAGGTGGTTCCCAAACAGAATAGTAAAGTTTTTACTCCCCCTCCACCAAATCAATCACACTCCACAGCGGGTCGAATTCACGGGTACCGTCCATACAAACACAATCCTGGGGGAGTTTTGTTTATTATACTATTGATTTGATTTTTGAGCATGGGACTGGGCATCTCAAATACCAGCCACTTCCTCGTGAATGATAGTGAATCAACACGTATCGTGAGAATAACCGAGCTAGCATGGAAGATACTGACAGCCCCCAGTCACTGCATGAGCGATTTGGGCATACAAAATGGAATATTTATTTGAAGGTTTGGAGAGTGGCACATGCAAATTTACTTCGGACGGCAGGTAAATACCGCATATAGGTATGTGTGGTGGACTCATATGGAAAAACTTTGGGTTTATGGAGATGGATGCACAAGCAGTATTCCCGCTTAGTACAAGTGAAGGCTAGCAAAAGACTGGGAAGCGACCAACTAGAGAGCGACAACAGTCATAAACATGCTTTGAGATTAACCAACATTGAATACAAGCATGAGTAGGATATAAATCACCATGAACATAAACATCGTGGAGGCTATGTTGGTTTTGTTTCAACTACATGTGTGAACATGTGCCAAGTCAAGCCACTCGAATCATTCAGAGGAGGATACCATTTTATAATACTACACCACAACCATTTTAATATGCATGTGGGTACTCAAAACAAACCATTATTAACTCTTAGCTTATTAAGCATGGCATGAATAACTATAATCCCTAATTGTCATTGCAAACATGTTCAACCCATAATGAGCTGAATCCCAAACGATGAGCTAATCATATTTACAAAAACAAGATAGTTAGAGTTCGTACCAGCTTTTCTCCATCTCGGTCATTTCATCATATATCGTCATTATTGCCTTTCACTTGCATGACCGAATGATGCGAATAATAAGAGTGCACGTGCATTGGACTAAGCTGGAATCTGCAAGCAGTAACTCAAAGGAGAAGACAAGACAATATGGGCTCTATGTAAGATAAACAATAATGCATATGAGAGCCACTCAACATTTCATCGTGGCCTTCTCCTTATGACCCAAAGAAGAGAAGTTTCAAAACAAGAACGAGGAAAACTATTTACACGGGAAAACTCCCAACAAGCAAAAGAAGAATGAGAAATCTTTTTGGGTTTTTTTAATGCTACAACTAAACAAACTAGAAGGTAAAGCTAGAACTAATTCTTTTTGGATTTTCTTAAAGATTAATCAAACAAATAAGAAGAAAGCATAAAGAAGAAATAAACTACCATGGATAGTACAATGAAAAAGTATGAACACTAACAACTGAAATGAGTGTGTGAACATGAATGTAATGTCGGTAAGAAATACATACTCCCCCAAGCTTAGGCTTTTGGCCTAAGTTGGTCTAGGGCCATGGCTGGCCGGATAATACCCAAAATCATAGTTGGGGTTGTACTAGGCTGCGATGGCTACTACCTAAACAACTGCAGGATGGAGGCAAGCGACTTCCGCCTCTCTCTCATACTCATTTGCCTCCTCTCTGGTTATAAAGCGTCTTCGTTTTTCCTGAAAGTTAAAGAAGGCAGGAGCCGAAAGGGTAATATGGACAGCACAATGTCTATCAAATATTAGTCGGTACATGATGGATTGTTCATCCCTCTCAAGGATCTGGTAGCGCACCAAAGCCTCATAATCAAGAAAAGCAAGGGGTAACTCAACATCATTCTCTCTTATGGGTACCTCAAGATACTTAGCTACACATGTGGCATAAATTCCACTAAAGAAATCTCCATCCTTAGCATTAAGATGTAACCTCCTGGCAATAATAGCCCCCAAGTTATGTCGTCTATCTACCATTACCGCACTCTTAAGAATACTCAGATCAGGCACGCAAAGGTGGATATGATCATGTTTACCGTTAATACATCTACCTATGAAGAGAGCAAAATAATGTATAGCCAGAAAGTGAATGCTCCCCAAAGTAGCTTGTGTAATGGTTCTAGTTTCTCCCATCGTGATGCTAGCAAGGAAATTGTTATATTCATTTTTATGAGGATCTCTATGGCTACCCCACTGTGGAATTTTGCATGCATCATTAAAATCCTCTAGGTCCATGGTATAGGACTTATCATAAAGATTAAATAGAACAAAATGAGAATTACGCCTGGATGAAAATTCAAACCTTCGCACGAAAGAATCAATGAGTTGATAATATTGCTTGCATCGGTCTGAAATAAAATCCTCAAGGCCAGCATTCCTTATGTATGCATAAAACTCTTCCTTGAACCCGGCGTTGTCCATGAATTGACTCAATGACCATTCACAAGGCCGTACTCGATCTTCCCTTGGTGGTTCAAAATTGGGTTCACGTAACACGAGTCTCGAAGTTTTCTTACTCGACAAACCACCTTGGTACATTCTCCTCAACATCTTTTCTTTCTCTGAAAAATTTCTGAAATTTTTAGTGAATCAAAATAAAAGCAAACAAAGCTCAAATAAACTCATAGCAACTACTCCCACAAGTGCCTAAAAGCTATATCAAGCATCAAAACTACTTGGGACCATACAAATTTGACATGCAAGCTCAAGAACAAGGTCACCACAACAGCAAAAATTTGCAATATATAAGACACTAGAACAAAAACTAATTGGACCATTGGAGGAGTCGCATACCGATGAGCAATCCCCTCAAACAGTTTTACAAATGGAGCTTTGAGCAAGGAGATCAAAATGGCAGCAAGATGAGCTAAAACACGGGTTTGAGCAATGGTGGGATTTTTTCTGGAGGAAGACAAAGTGGATGGGTGCTGGAATAAGTGAGGGGGACCACGTGGGACCCACAAGTGGGGGTGGCCGCGCCGTGCAGGCTTGTGGCCCATTGGTGCAGCCCCTTGATGCATACTCAGTGCCAAAAATTCTTAAATATTCCAGAAAAATTCATACTAAATTTTCAGGGCATTCTAGGGACTTTTATTTTCAGGCCATTTTTATAATGCACGGATAAAACAGAAAACAAGAAAATAATAGCATTTTACTAGAATGAAACTAAGGAACAGAGAATAAAAGTTGGGTACAGAAGGTAGTTGTGACATCCCAAGTGATGTCCCTACCTTATTTGGCATGTAACCATATGTATGAACCTTGTGTCATGAGCTATGTGATGATTTGCACCTTGTCCCATATGATTGAATTGCATTCATGCATCATGGCATCCATAATTTCATCATCATGCCTTCATTCATATTTTCCATGTTGGGTTCATGTGCCCTTGGGTGATTGTGTTGTGACTTGTGTTGTGTTTTGGCTTGTGTGTGAGGTGGTTTGTGTGTGGGTGAGACCATGTGTGCAAACCCTCTTCCTCCCCCCTCTCTTCCATCTTTCAACATCACCTCCCATCTTCCCTCTCTTCTTTTGAAATATATGTCCAAATTTAAGTTGTTATTAAAATGATTTAAAAATGTTCATGAGTTAGCCCAATATGTCTTATGAATATTGGAAGTGATGCTTTTGATATTTGGATGTGTTTGGGTTTGAAAACTATTTAAAACAGGGGCTGTTTTATTAATATGTTAATAAAATAACTTGTTCATAAAATCAACCTAATATTTTATTCAATAGGAGCATATTATCTTCTTCTCAAAAGTATTTTTGTTTTGGCGAAAACCTTTTATAAATGCCATGGGGATTTTACTAGTGTGGCTGTTTTATTTAAAAGGAAAAGGCCCCTCTGTTATTTCGGTGAGAATATGTGTGTGAGTGTGGGCTTTCGGCCCACGAGGCCCAGCAGGAGCAGTAAACGGCCACCTGCTCCCCCGTTCCTCTCGGTCAGAGTGTGAGTGTGTGTGTGCGAGCAGAGTGCAGAGGGCGGCTTTGCCGTCGCCGTTAGCTGTCACGGACGCCAAGGCCGGCCCCCATTTTAAGCGTGTGCCCCTAGGGTTCCTCCCTCTTTCTTCTCCCTCTCGCCACCGCCGCTTTCCTCTTCTTCCTCCCCTGTACTTCTTCTTCTTCGTCGGGTTCAGAGAAGAGGTAAGTTCAGAGAGAGAGAGAGAGCTCGCCATCGCGTCGGCGCCTCCGGTGGGGCTCGTCGCCGCCAGAGATGGCCACCGCGTTCCTGGTGGACCCGCCATCCCATTCCCGGAGCTAGGAGGCCTCAGGAGGTCTTCTTCTTCCTCCTCGCCTTTGCAGCGTGGCCGGGCCTTCTTCTCCTTCGTCGCCGCCGCGTCCTCGCCTCTCCTTCCCCGTCGTCGCCGTCGATTCGTGACCGGTTCGTCGTCGCCATCCCCTAGGTGAGCCGTAGGTCCCCCCGCAGTTCTTTTCCTCCGCGCGTAGCTCGATTCGGTCACCGTCGTTGTCTGTCGCCGCCGGTAGCTTGGCGAGCTCCTGCTGCTCGCCTCCTTCCTCCTCACCGCGAGGTGAGCAGGGGAATGGATCTGCGTGTCGCCCCCGCAGTTGTGTGTGTAGTGGTGGCCACCAGATCGCCATGTAGCCGTCGGAATCGTCGCCGTCATTGCTCTGTCACCGCTGCTGTTGCCTACGTTGTCGTTCTTCAGTTTCGTCACATAAGTGTGCGCGTGTGTGTATTAGAGCGCCACGTCCCCCCTTCTGTTAAGAGTCGAGCCCGTAGCCTAGTGGTGTGGTGTGTTGTGTGTGTCCAGGGGATCTGGGGGGTCTGGGGTTCGAATCCCCCTTCTCCCCCCTTTTGTGTTCTTTTATTTTTTTTTGCCTTCTTTTCTTTTCTTTTAATTGCTGTGTGTGTATGTATGTGTGGGACCTAGGATCCCTTATTATTTCTGTTAGATGTGTATGTGTAGTGTTTTGTGTGTGTGCACTTAGTGTATGTATGTATGTGGTCCTAGGTAGTGTGTGTGTATGTTTTGCATACACTTATGCACATCTTGTATGTGTATACTTGTGTATGTGTATGTATGCATACATACACACCCCCTTGTGTGTGTACACATGTGGATGGGTTTGTGGTTGATAGTGTGGGTATAGTGTGTGTGTGTGTGTGCTCTTGCACATACACTTGACCAAGTACATGTGTATGTATGTTTGTGTGTGTTTCACACACACATCCATGTGTGAGTATGCTAGAGAGTGTGTGTGTGTGGTGTGTGGTGCACCATGTATGTAGGTGTATGTGTGTGTTGGTGCATGTGTAATTGCACATGTATGGGCTTGAGTGTGTAGATGCCAAAGTGCATATATGCATGAGCATGGTTTGCATATGAGTGTGTAGTTGGTTGGTATATATATGCAAGTGTGAATGTGAGTGCATGCTTAGCTCCATGTGTAGGTTCTCTCTTATGAGCATTTTAGCATATCTCCTCTTCTAGATGGTTTCATCTTTGCTAGTGATGCTATGCCATGTTAACATGTCTCTAGGGTGCTATTTATTCATTTCCAACTTGTAAGCATAGAGCCCATGTCATTTTGTGCATTTTCATCATGTCACTTAAGTGCCATAAGTCATCCATGGGAGATAGGGTCAAAATTTCGACCTAGCTTTGCTTCCCCTTGCTCCACACAAGTATAGGGGTATGAGCAATGCTTTTGGGGTAGTATCAACCATGTATGCACCTGTGAAGTCAGATTTGACTTTGGGGCAACTTGTCAAAACTGCATTTTTATGCTGTGATGCCCTTTTGTCTTTTATTTATGAATTAATCTATGTATGCTTTCAAGTTCTTGCCAACATGAATTTGTTAGTCAAAGTTGTTGGGAATGTCCCAATATTTTTTTTATTCATGTTAAGTCACTAGATAAGTGAGTACCATGCTATTTAGTTGGCTACTTTCTGTTTCTGCCAACCTGCTTTGAAATGGCCCAGTCTGGAGATTCTGCTGTTACTGTATTGCCATGAAGAGTGGGGTGCAGCTAGTGTTATGTTGTGAATTGGACCATGTTCAGTGTTAGGTATTTGTAGTAGTTATTGTCATATACCATCCTGTTAATTTTCATGCCATTTGGATCTTCCTAGCATATTTAACCAGTGCTGTCAACTTGCTACTTTATTAACCCAGATTCCAGAAAACTGGAATTTTCACTAAGTCCCTAAAATCCTGATTCATCAGGCCTACTTGCCTGATACATGCATATTGATGTGTGACTCTTTTTCTTATTGCATAGTTGGATAAATTGATTTGGGAGTTGAGTAGGTTCTGTCCATACCTTGTTTGTGGCTGTAGGTTTCCTGTAGCCCTAGTTGTGAGCTTCTCAAATTGCTAAGTTGCTGTTTTGTGGCAGATTGGGTTGCTATTTTGTTTTGTGAGTTGGGGAAGTTATACTCCATGGAATTGAGTGATTCTTGAGTCTATTATGATTGGTTTTTCATCACCTGTCCAGTGGATACCTTGGAATGCCAAGAATTAGCCCAGGTATTTGGTGATCTTGTGTTTTGCCTCCGTACCTTGTCGTGAGCGTATCTCGAGAACCGTAGCTCCGTTTCTTGCGATCCTTATATGCATTTCCATCGATTTTGCATGATGCATCCATATTTTCCATGTTCGTGCATGTTTAAGTAACTTAACATGAGGTTCTGTCCAGGTTCACTAATATACAAACTTTGCATGCGAAACTTGACTAGAATTGGATGGCCATGTTAAAACCTTCATTAAATGGATCATGCATCATCTTGGTTGTGCATTGCACCTTAGTTGGTTATTTATTTTCTGTTTCTCTTGGGTAGACGCGAGTGTCGAAACTGAGTTCGAGGACCTTGGAGAGTACCACTACGAGGATCCCGCTACTTGTTCCGCTGAAGAACCAACAGGCAAGATGATCGTACCCGGATCCTAATACTATCTTTGCTTGCTAGTTCTCGTTCTTATCATTACAGTTGCGCTACCTACCACATGTTATCAGCCCCCATGTTGCCATGACAGCCTCTAACCTCCACATCCCAGCAAACCTTTGATTGGCTAAGTTACCGCTGCTCAGCCCCTCTTATAGCATTCTTAGTTGCAGGTGCAGGTTGTTTTCCATGCGATAACATGGATTAGATATCATAATAAATTCTGTTATTTAATTTAATGCACATATATATCTGGTATTGGTGGAAGGCTTGGCCTTTTGCTAAGTGATTTGTTCCGCTGTTACCGCCATTAGTTCCTTGTTACCGGTATTATGTTTCCATATTTTGCGCTCCTAACACGCTTGGGGTTGTTATGGGGACCCCCTTGTTTATTCGGTTGAGATTAAAACTTGTCTGGCAAAACCCAACATTGGTACTACATTTGTTAATAACTTAATAAACTTGCATAGGCTTTGCAACCCCGTGGATAATTTAATCAACCCCCGGGCCAGTACTCCTCATGAGTGTTGGTCCAAACTAGAGCACTGTGCGGGGCCAACCCAGGGCAACTTGGGAGATTTCTATCAGGCCTCCGTACACTAGCTTATCCGTCGTGTCCTGAGACTGAGATACGCAACTCTTATCGGGTTCGTCGACACGTCGGGTGGTCTTGCTGGATTTGTTTTACCTTTATCGAATGTCTTGTGTGTGGACTCTAACTTTCTTCGGGTTTTCTCGAGGTGTTGGAATTCCTTTGGAATCACCGATGAAGACCACGAGATCCGTCGTCGAGGAATTCCCGCGGAGTGTGGTTATTTGTGATGGACTAGTTGGAGCACCCCTGCAGGGTCAAATCTTTCGGAAAGCCGTGCCCGCGGTTATGTGGCAACTTGGATATTTGTTTAACATCCGGTTATAGAAAACTTGAAGTAAACTCTAATTAAAACACACCAACTGTGTGAGTAACCGTGATCGTCTCTGCTCGTGTACATGATCCGAGAGAGAACGGTGGGGTTATGATTGACGTAAGTAAGTGTTTAGGATCTCTTAGAGATTACTCTAGATTCGACCGGTAAACGTAGACCACTCACATTTACATTATTGTTGTGTAAGTTAGCCACCATATAATGCTTGGCGCTGCTGCAAACTAAACATCACCCCTTCCATCCTAAAGCTTAAATAGTCTTGGTACCCGGGCACATGATAGCTGAGTCCTCTGTGGCTCACAGTTTACTACAATAATCCAGGTGCGGGTTCAGATGAGTTCGTGCAGGATGATCTTACTCAGCTCCAGTGGGAATATGATGAGGAGAGAGGCAGGATGTACGTGACGTATCCGGATGAGTAGAGGACCTGGTCGTGATCTTTGGGATAGCTTGATAGTATCATTTGCAACTTCTTTTATCGTTTGATTTCGTCCGTAGTCGGACCATGTGTTCAACTTGAGGCTATGATTTGAGTGACATTGTAAGCTAGCATGTGGCGAGTGTAAGCCAACTTGTATACTCTTCTCATTCAGTATTGTATGTTGTGATGATACTATTCTTGCTAACGGCAAGATGCGCATCTATCCCTTGCGAGGCCCTCGTGCCTTAAATGGATAGGCGCGCATCTTGGGCGTGACAGTAGTGCTTTCTAAATTCATCCATCTCATGTTCATTAAAAAGAATCCATCAATAAGGTTGATCCAGTCTTATTGCCAAACTTTTTTCGAATGACACGGTACTGGAGAATTTTCAAATAACACTAGGTTACCTCAATGGGGATATGCATGTCCCCAAAAATAAGTATATCATATTTCTTCTTGACAGTAGGAAGAGGGAATTCAAAGCCTCCGATAGTAATCATGGAAACCTTTTCAATGGAGTTGACACTATGAACTTAAGGTTGTTTCTTTGAAAAATGCACTGTATGCTCATTAGATTAACATGACAAGTTACATTGCCCTTGTTGCAATCAATAACAGCCCCTGCAGTATTCAAAAAGGGTCTACCAAGGATGATCGACATACTGCCATCCTCAGGAATATCAAGGATAACAAAGTCCGTTAAGATAGTAACGTTCGCAACTACAACATGTACATCTTCACAAATACCGATGGGTAAAGCAGTTGATTTATCAGCCATTTGCAAGGAGATTTCAGTAGGTGTCAACTTATTCAAATCAAGTCTACGATATAAAGAGAAAGGCATAACACTAACACCAGCTCCAAGGTCACATAAAGCAGTTTTAACATAATTTCCGTTAATAGAGCATGGTATTGATGGGGAACGTTGCATGGGAAACAAAAAAATTCCTATGCTTCACCAAGATCAATCTAGGAGATGAGCATCTTCGAGAGGGAGTGTTGATCTACATACCCTTGTAGATTGCTAAGCGGGAAGCGGGAAGAAACGCGGTTGATGTAGTCGAACGTCTTCGCGATCCAAATCGCCGAGCGTCCCGCGATCCAATCACGATCCGTCCCGATCTAGCACCGAACGGACAACACCTCCGCGTTCAGCACACGTACGGCTTGATGACGATCTCTGCCTTCTTGATCCAGAAAGAGGGAGCGGAGAGGTAGAAGAGTTGTCTAGCAGCGCGACGGCGTTGCGGCGATGGTGGTGGAGCAATTCCAGCAGGGCTTCGCCTAAGCACTGCGGAAAACCGATCTAGAGGAGAAACTATGCACTAGAGGAGAGGGTAGCACGTGGCTGAAAAATCAAGTGCAAAAACCCTAAAACCTCTAGTATATATAAAGGAAGAGAGGAGGAGGGGCTGTCGCACAAGGGCCAGCCCACTTGTCTCTTGCGCCAAGGAGGAGAGGAGGAATCCTCCTCCAATCCTATTAGGACTAGGATTCCTCCTTTTCCCACTTGGAAACTCTTTCCACGTTGGCCTTTTTCCTTTTTTCTTCCACTCCAGCCGCATGGTCCTTTGTGGGACTTCCACCAGCCCACTAAGGGCTGGTATTCATCCTCCCACAGCCCATGTAGCCTCCTGGGTCGAAATACCTCTCCCGATGGTCCCCCGGTACACTACCGGCACTCTCGGTACACTACCGATGAGCCCGAAACTTTTCCGGTGACGAAACTAGGACTTCCTATATATAAATCTTTACCTCCGGACCATTCTGGAGCTCCTCGTGACGTCCGGGATCTCATACGGGACTACGAACAACCTTTGGTCACCACCATACATAACTCTATACTACCGAAACGTCACCGAACCTTAAGTGTGCAGACCCTGCGGGTTCGAGAACTATGTAGACATGACCGAGACACCTCTACGGTCAATAACCAATAGCGGGACCTAGATGCCCATATTGGTTCCTACATATTCTACGAAGATCTTTATCGGTCGAACCTCTATGTCAAGGATTCAGTTAATCCCGTATAGTGTTCCCTTTGTTTATCGGTATGTTACTTGCCCGAGATTTGATCGTCGGTATCTGTATACCTAGTTCAACCTGCAAGTCTCCTTACTCGTTCCGTAATACAAGATCCCATGGCTAACACTTAGTCACATTGCTTGCAAGGCTTGTTGTGATGTTGTATTACCGAGTGGGCCCTAAGATACCTCGCCGTCACACGGAGTAACAAATCCCAGTGTTGATCCATGCCAACCCAACAGACACCCTCGGAGATACCTGTAGAGTACCTTTATAGTCACCCAGTTACGTTGCGACGTTTGATACACACAAAGCACTCCTCCGGTGTCCGTGAGTTGCATGATCTCATGGTCATAGGAACATATACTTGACATGCAGAAAACTGTAGCAATAAACTGACACGATCATATACTACGTTTACAGTTTGGGTCTCGTCCATCCCATCATTCTCCTAATGATGTGATCCCGTTATCAAATGACATCTCATGTCAATGGCTAGGAAACCTTGACCATCTTTGATCAACGAGCTAGTCTACTAGAGGCATACTAGGGATATAGTTGTGTCTATGTATCCACACATGCAACGTGTTTCCAAACAACACAATTATAGCATGATAATAAATGATTATCATGAACAAGGAAATATAATAATAACTACTTTATTATTGCCTCTAGGGCATATTTTGAACAGGTATAGTAGGTACTCCGGGGTCTCCTAGTTTCTTTGGCATTCCACCCTTAAAAGTATAATTAGAAAGCATGGTGGTAATCTCATCTTCCGGTATTTTTCTTTTATTCGTCACAATATCTTTCACATACTTAGCATAAGGAGACATTTTCAGAATATCAGTCAAACGCATACGTAAAAAGACAGGTCTAAGCATTTCAACAAAGCGCTCAAAATCTTCATCATCCTTGTTCTTGGATGGCTTAGGGGGAAATGGCATGGGTTTCTGAACCCATTGTTCTCTTTCTCTACCATGTTTCCTAGCAACAATGTCTCTTTTATCATATCTCTTATTCTTAGGTTGTGGGTTATCAAGATCAACAGCAGGTTCAATCTCCACATCATTATCATTACTAGGTTAAGCATAAACATGAACATCATCATTAATATTATCACTAGGCTCATGTTCATCACCAGATTGTGTCTCATTATCAGAAATATAAAGATCATTTGGGTTCTCAGGTGTATCTATAACAGGTTCACTAGCAGCATGCAAAGTACTATCGTCATTCATTTTCCTACTCTTACTGGAACAAATAGGTGCATCAGTATTAACACTCTGAGAATCTTGCTCAATTATCTTAGGGTGGCCCTCAGGATACAAAGGTTCCTGAGTCATTCTACCACCTCTAGTCACAACTTTAACAGAATGATCATTGTTCTTACTATTCATCTCATTAAGTAAATCATTCTGCGCCTTTAGTACTTATTCTACTTGAGTAGTTACCATGGAAGCATGTTTACTAATAATCTTAAGATCATTGACAGTTCTACTCAAATAATCACCCAAGCGATCAAGCATATAAGCATTATGTTTCAATTGTCTACTAACATAAGCATTAAATTTTTTTTGCTTGATTACAAAGTTATCAAATTCATCCAAGCATTGGCTAGCAGGCTTATTATAAGGAATATCTTCTTCATCAAATCTACGGAGAGAATTTACCTCTACTACGTGTGTCGGGTTATCAAGACCATGTATTTCTTTAATAGGTGGTAGATTCTTAACATCTTCAGCTTTAATACCTTTTTCTTTCATAGATTTCTTTGCCTCTTACATATCTTCAAGACTGGGAAATGGAATACCTCTTTTCTTCGGAGTTGGCTTTGGAGGTGGCTTAGGAATAGTCCAATCATTATCATTGCTCAATATATTGTTCAATAGCAGCTCAGCTTGTTTAACAGTTCGTTCACTGAAAACACAACCATCACAACTATCTAGGTGGTCCCTACAAGCATCGGTTAGTCCATTATAAAAGATATCAAGTATTTCGTTTTTCTTGAGAGGATGATCAGGCAAAGCATTAAGTAACTGGAGAAGCCTCCCCCAAGCTTGTGGGAGACTCTCTTCTTCAATTTGCACAAATTTAAATATTTGCTGCAAGGCAGCTTGTTTCTTATGGGCAGGAAAATATTTTTCAGAGAAGTAATAAACCATGTCCTGGGGACTACGCACACAACCAGGAGCAAGAGAATTAAACCATCTATTAGCATCACCATTTAATGAGAAAGGAAACAACTTAAGAATATAGTAATAACGATTTTTTTCCTCATGAGTAAATAGGGTGGCTATATCATTCAATTTGGTAAGATGTGCCACAACAGTTTTAGATTCATAACCATCGAAAGGATCAGATTCAACCAAAGTAATTAACTCGGGACCGACAGAGAATTCATAATCCTTATCAGTAACAAAAATGGGTGAGGTAGCAAACTTAGGATCATATTGCATTCTAGCATTCCGAGATTTTTCCTTCCACTTGTGAAGCAATTTCTTAAGATCATCTCTATCCTTACGAGCAACAAAGTCCCTAGCTACCTCTCCTTCCATAACATATCCTTTAGGTATATCAAGCAATTCATATCTAGGAGAGCTAGGTCTAGCAGGTGAATCATAGTGTTCAATTTCAATAATTTCATCAGATTCAGAAATATTATCAGTTTCAGCATTAGCTCTAGCAATTTGTTCATTAAGAAATTCACCCAGTGGCATAGTATCATCAAACAAAGTATTATCATAAGCATCATGCATAGCAGAAGTAGCATCATCAATTACTTGCGACATATCAAAATTACTAGTAGGTGGTGGTGTCGCAAATTTACTCATAACATAAGGTGAATCAAGTGCAGAGCTAGATGAAAGTTCCTTACCTGTCCTCGTAGTTGAGGGGTAGATCTTAGTCTTAGCATCTTTCAGATTCTTCATAGTGATCAGCAGATATATATATCCCAAGTGACTCAGAGAATAGAGCTATGCTCCTCGGCAACGGTGCCAAAAAAAGGTCTTGATAACCCACAAGTATAGGGGATCGCAATAGTTTTCGAGGGTAGAGTATTCAACCCAAATTTATTGATTCGACACAAGGGGAGCCAAAGAATATTTTCGAGTATTAGCAGCTGAGTTTTCAATTCAACCACACCTAAAAGACTTAATATCTGTAGCAAAGTATTTAGTAGCAAAGTAATTTGGAAGTAACTGTAACGGTGGCAAAGTGATAGTAGCAATTTTGTAGTGATTGTAACAGTAGCAACGGAAAAGTAACTTAGCAAAGATCAATATGTGAAAAGCTTGTAGGCAATGGATCAATGATGGATAATTATGTCGGATGGCATTCATCATGCAACAGTTATAAAATAGGGTGACACATAACTAGCTCCAATACATCAATGTAATGTAGGCATGTATTCCGTATATAGTCATACATGCATATGGAAAAGAACTTGTATGACAGCTTTTGTCCTACACTCCCGTGGCAGCGGGGTCCTAATGGAAACTAAGGGATATTAAGGCCTCCTTTTAATATAGAACTAGACCAAAGCATTAGCACTTAGTGAATACATGAAGTCCTCAAACTACGGTAATCACCGGAAAGAATCCTAGTTATTGTCACCCTGGGGGCTGCGGATCATAACTCGTAATAGGTGTCTACAACTTGCAAGATAGGATCAAGAACACATATATATTCATGAAAACATAATAGGTTTATATCTGTAATCATGACACTCGGGCCCTAGTGACAAGCATTAAGCATAGCAAAGTCATAGCAACATCAATCCTAGAACATAGTGGATACTTGGGATCAAACCCTAACAAAACTAACTCAATTACATGGTAAATCTCATCCAACCCATCATCGTCCAGCAAGCCTACAATGGAATTACTCACGAACGGTGGAGAGCATCATGAAATTGGTGATGAAGGATGGTTAGTGATGACGACGGCGTTGATTTCCCCTCTCCGGAGCCCAAATCAGACTCCAACTCTGCCCTCCCGAGGAAGAACAGGAGGTGGCGGCGGCTCCGTATCGTAAAACGCGATGAACTCTTCTCCTTGATTTTTTTCTCCCCGAATAGGAATATATAGAAGTGGAAAGGAGGTCGGAGGAGCGACAGGGGGGCCACAAGCCATAGGGGCACGCCCTAGGGGGGTGGGCGCGCCCCCTGGCTTGTGGCCAGGTGGTGGGCCCCCTGTAGTTGATTCTTTCACCAATATTTTTTATTAATTCCTAAAATATTCTTCGTAAATTTTCAGGTCAATCCGAGAACTTTCATTTCTGCACAAAAATAACACCAAGGCAATTCTGCTGAAAATAGCGTTAGTCCGGGTTAGTTCCATTTAAATCATGCAAATTAGAATGCAAAACAAAGGCAAAGGAGTTTGGGAAAGTAGATACGTTGGAGACATATAAGAGAGACACCCACATAGACGATGCACCCCTCCATGATGGTGTTAGATTGGATCTCGCAGTTTTGGAACTTGCAGCGGCTGGAATTATGTTTCGTTGACTCTCCTAGGGTTTTTGGAATATTTGGGTATTTATAGAGCTGATAGGCGGTGGAGAGGCATCGTGAGGAGGGCACAACTCACCAGGTCGTGCCAGGGGCCTCTGGCGTGCCCTGGTGTCTTGTGGCCTCCTCGACCCTCCTCTCTGGTACTTCTTTGCTCCTCCAGGTGTCTTCTGACCCCAAAAAAATCTCCAAAAAGTTTCATGATGCTTGGGCTTCATTTGGTACTGATATTCTGCGAAGTAAAAGGCAAGCAAAAACTGCAACTGGCACTTGGCACTATGTCAATAGGTTAGTCCCAAAAAATGATATAAATTTGCTATAAAATGATTGTTGAACATCCAAGATTGATAATATAACAGCATGGAACAATCAAAAATTGTAGATACGTTAGAGACGTATCACTCCTTCATCAGGTCGTCCCTCTTCTTCTTGCAATCAACCATATGATCGTGCTCAAAGGGATCGTTAGGGCCGCCATCAAGGACTACCTCTGTTGGGGAACGTTGCATGGGAAACAAAAAAATTCCTACGCACACGCAAGATCTATCCATGGTTATTATTGTATTTCCTTGTTCATGATAATTGTCTATTGTTCATGCTATAATTGTATTAACCGGAAACCGTAATGCATGTGTGAATACATACACCACAACGTGTCCCTAGTGAGCCTCTAGTTGGCTAGCTCGTTGATCAATAGATGGTCACGGTTTCATGACCATGGACATTGGATGTCGTTGATAACAGGATCACATCATTAGGAGAATGATGTGATGGACAAGACCCAACCCTAAGCATAGCACAAGATCGTGTAGTTTGTCTGCTAAATCTTTTCTAATGTCAAGTATCGTTTCCTTAGACCATGAGATTGTGCAACTTCCGGATAGCGTAGGAATGCTTTGGGTGTGCCAAACGTCACAACGTAACTGGGTGGCTATAAAGGTGCACTATGGGTATCTCCAAAAGTGTTTGTTGGGTTGGCACGAATCGAGACTGGGATTTGTCACTCCGTGTGATAGAGAGGTATCTCTGGGCCCACTCAGTAAGACATCATCATAATGAGATCAATGTGACTAAGGAGTTAGACACGGGATGATGTGTTAAGGAACGAGTAAAGAGACTTGCTGGTAACGAGATTGAACAAGGTATAGGGATATCGACGATCGAATCTCGGGCAAGTGTCATACCGGTAGACAAAGGGAATTGTATACGAGATTGATTGAATCCCCGACATCGTGGTTCATCCGATGAGATCATCGTGGACCATGTGGGAGACAACATGGGTATCGAGATCCCGCTGTTGGTTATTGACCGGAGAGTGTCTCGGTCATGTCTACGTGTCTCCCGAACCCGTAGGGTCTACACACTTAAGGTTCAATGACGCTAGGGTTATAGGGAAATAGTGTATGTGGTTACCGAAGGTTGTTAGGAGTCCCGGATGAGATCCTGGACGTCATGAGGAGTTCCGGAATGGTCCGGAGGTAAATATTCATATATAGAAAGTGAGGATTTGGTCACCGGAAGTGTTCCGGGCATCACCTGTAATGTATCGGGACCACCGGAAGGATTCCGGGGGTCCACCGGGAGGGGCCACCGGCCCCAGAGGGCTACATGGGCCACAAGTGTGAGGGAACCAGACCCTAGGTGGTCTAGTGCGCCTCCCACCCCAGACCAAGGCGCAGCAAGGTGGGAAGGGGGGCAAACCCTAGGGCCAGATGGGCCCTAGGCCCACCTAGGGCGCCGCCCCTCTCTCCCTCCCTCTGGCCGCCGCCCAGATGGGATCTGGGGCTGCCGCCGCCCCCCTAAGGGGAACCCTAGGGTGCATCCCTTCCCCTCCCCTCCTCCTATATATAGTGGTGGGTTTTGGGGTTGCCAACACACGAGTTCCTCTCTTTCTCGGCGCAGCCCTACCCTTCCTCTTCCTCGTTCTTCGTAGTGCTTGGCGAAGCCCTGCCGGAGTGCCACGGAGCTCCACCGTCAACACGCCGTCGTGCTGCCGGAGCTCTCCCTCAACCTATCCTCCCTCCTTGTTGGATCAAGGCGTAGGAGACGTCATCGGGCTGCACGTGTGTTGAACGCGGAGGCGCCGTTGTTCTGCACTTAGATCGGAATCCACCGTGATCTGAATCGATGCGAGTACGAATCAACCAATCGCGTTCTAGTAACGCTTCCGCTTAGAGATCTTCAAAGGTATGAAGATGCACTCTCCCCTTGCTCGTTTGCTGGTTTCTCCATAGATTGATCTTGGTGGTCGTAAGAAAATTTTGATTTACTACTATGTTCCCCAACATTCAGCACACGTACAGCTTGATGACGATCTCCGCCTTCTTTATCCAGCAAGAGGGAGCAGAGTGGTAGATGAGTTCTCTGGAAGCGCGAAAGCATTGCGGCGATGGTGGTGGAGCTATTCCAGCAAGGGCTTCGTCCAAGCACTGCTGAAACTAATCTAGATGAGAAACTACGATCTAGAGGAGAGGTAGCACGTGGCTGTTTTTCTGTTTCAAAAAACCCTCAAGCCTCTAGTATTTATAGGAAGAGGGGAGGGCTGAGCCTTGGTGCACGAGGGGCTGGCCCTTGGCCTTGCGCAAGGAGGAGAGGGGGAATCCTCCTCCAATCCTAGTAGGACTAGGATTCCTCCTTTCCTACTTGGAGACTCTTTCCACCTTGCGTTTTTTACCTCTCAGCCCACTCCAGCCGCATGGGCCTTTAGAGGTGGCTTAAGCAAGCCCACCAAGGGCTGGTTTACCTCCTCCCACAGACCATATAGCCTCTTGGGTCGAGACACCCCTCCCGATGGTCCCCGGTACCCTCCCGACACTCCCGGTACACTACTGATGAGCCCGAAACTTTTCCGGTGACCAAAACAGAACTTCCTATATATCAATCTTTACCTTCGGACCATTCCGGAGCTCCTCGTGATGTCTGGGATCTCATATGGGACTCCGAACAACCTTCGGTCATCACCATACATAACTCTATACTACCAAAACGTCACTGAACCTTAAGTGTGCAGACCCTACGGGTTCAAAAACTATGTAGACATGACCGAGACACCACTACAATCAATAACCAATAGAGGGACCTGGATGCCCATATTGGTTCCTACATATTCTACGAAGATCTTTATCGATTGAACCTCTATGTCGAGGATTCAGTTAATCCCGTATGTTGTTCCCTTTGTTCTTCGGTATGTTACTTGCCCGAGATTCGATCGTCGGCATCTCCATACCTAGTTCAACCTCGTTACCAGCAAGTCTCTTTACTTGTTCCGTAATACAAGATCCCATGGCTAACACTTAGTCACATTGCTTGCAAGGCTTATTGTGATGTTGTATTACCGAGTGGGCCCTGAGATACCTCTCCGTCACACGGAGTAACAAATCCCAGTCTTGATCCATGCCAACCCAACAAACACCCTCGGAGATACCTGTAGAGAACCTTTATAGTCACCCAGTTACGTTGCGATGTTTGATACACACAAGGTACTCCTCCAGTGTCAGTGAGTTGCATGATCTCATGGTCATAGGAACATATACTTGACATGCAAAAAAAAAGTAGCAATAAACTGACACGATCATATGCTATGTTTGTAGTTTGGGTCTTGCCCATCACATCATTCTCCTAATGATGTGATCCCGTTATCAAATGACATCTCATGTCCATGACTAGGAAACCATAGCCATCTTTGATCAACGAGCTAGTCTATTAGAGGCATATTAGGGACATGGTGTTGTCTATGTATCCACACATGTATCTGAGTTTCCGATCAATACAATTATAGCATGGATAATAAACGATTATCATGAACAAGGAAATATGATAATAACCAATTTATTATTGCCTCTAGGGCATATTTCCAACAGTCTCCCACTTGCACTAGAGTCAATAATCTAGTTCACATCACCATGTGATTCGCACTGTTATGAATCTAACACCCAGTGAGTTCTGGGACTCGATCATGCTTTGCATGTGAGAGAGGTATTTTAGTCAATGGGTCTGCAACATTCAGATCTGTGTATACTTTGCAAATCTCTATGTCATACTATAGACACTTCTACCACACTCCACTTGGAGCTATTCCAAATGGCTGCTCCACTATACGTATCCGGATTACTACTAAGAGTCATCCGGATTGGTGTTAAGGCTTCCATCGACGTAACTCTTTACGACGAACTCTTTATCACCTCCATAATCGCGAAACATTTCCTTAGTCTTTTAGTTACTAAGGATAATCTTGACCGTTGTCCAATGATCCACTCCTGGATCACTCTTGTAACCTCGACAGACTCATGGCAAGGCACACACAGGTGCGGTACACAACATGGCATACTATATATAGCCTATGGCTAAAGCATAGGGGACAACCTTCATCCTTTCTCTTTCTTCTGCCGTGGACGAGCATTGAGTCTTACTCAACTTCACACCTTACAAATCAATCAAGAACTCTTTCTCTGACTGATCCATTTTGAACTCTTTCAAAATCTTGTCAAGGTATGTACTCATTGAAAGTCTCATCAAGCATCTTGATCTATCTCTATAGATCTTGATGCTCAACAATTAGGTATCTTTATCCAGGTCTTTCTTTGAAAAACTCTTTTCAAGCAACCGTTTATGCTTTCCAGAAATTCTACATCATTTTCGATCAATAATATGCCAACCACATATGCGTATCAAAAATTCTATAGTGCTCCCACTCACTTTATTATAAATACAAGTTTATCATAAACTTTGTATAGACTAAAATACTTTGATCACCTCATCAAAGCGTATATTCCAACTCCGAGATGCTTGCTCCAGCCCATAGAAGGATTGCTAGAGCTCGCACACCTTTTACCATCCTTAGGACTGACAAAACCTTCTGGTATTATCACATACAACCTTTCCTGAAGTAAACCGTTAAGAAACGATGTTTTGACATCCATCTGCCAGATTTCATAATTGAAAAATGCAGCAACTGCTAACATAATTCCAACAGACTTTAGCATCGCTATGAGTGAGAAAGTCTCATCGTAGTCAACTCCTTGAACTTGTCGCAAACTTCTTTGCGATAAGTCGGGCTTTATAAATGGTGAGATTTACCATCAGCGTCTCTCTTCATCTTAAAGGTCCATTTGTACTCGACGACCTGTCGTCCAACGAGCAAGTCTACGAAAGTCTATACTTGGTTTTCATACATGGATCCTTTCTTGGATTTCATGGCCTCTAACCATTTGTTGGAATCCGGGCCCATCATCGCTTCTCCATAGCTCGTAGGTTCATCGTTGTCCAACAACATGACCTCCAAGACAGGGTTGTCGTACCACTCAAGAGCAGTACGCATCCTTGTCGACCTACGAGGTTTGATAGTAACTTGATCCGAAGCTTCATGATCATCATCATTTACTTCCTCTTCAACTGATGTAGGTTCCATAGAAACATTTTTCTGTGCTGCACTACTCTCTGGTTAAAACAAAGGTTCAACAACCTCATCAAGTTCTATCTTCCTCCCACTCAATTCTTTCAAGAGAAACTTTTTCTCGAGAACGGACCCAGTTTTAACAACAAACACTTTGTACTTGGATCTGAGATAGAAGGTATACCCAACTATTCTTAGGGTATCTTATGAAGATGCATTTTTTCGCTTTGGGTTCGAGCTTATCAGACATAAGTGTCGCATTCCCAACCTCTAATAAATGAGAGCTTAGGTTTTTGCCAAACCATATGGTGTCATCTCAATGGATTTAGATGGTGCCATATTTAAAGCGAATGTGGTTGTCTCTAATGCATAACCCCAAAATGATAGTGGCAAAACGATAAGAGACATCATAATTCGCACCATATCCAATAGAGCACGACTGCGACGTATGGACACACCATCACACTATGGTGTTTCGGGTGGCGTGAGTTGTGAAACAACTTTCACATTGTCTTAAGTTTTATACCAAACTCGAAACTAAGATATTCACCTCCACTATCATATCATAGACATTTTATCTTCTCATCACGATGATCTCAAACTTCACTCTGATTCTGCTTGAACTTTTCAAATGCTTCAGACTTGTGTTTCATTAAGTAAATATACACTATATCTACTCAAATCACCAGTGAAGGTAAGAAAATAACGATATCCACCGCATGCTACAACACTCATTGGACCGTATACATCAATATGTATCATTTCCAATAAGTTACTAGCCCGCTCCATCATACTGAAAACGGGGTCTGTAGCCATCTTGCCCAAGAGGCATGGTCCGCATGTCTCAACCGATTCGAAACCGAATGAGTCCAAAGATCCATCAACATGGAGTTTCTTCATGCGATTTATACCAATATGACATTTAGCGGCAGTGCCACAAGTATGTGGTACTATCATTATTAACTTTGTATCTTTTGGCATCAATGTTATGAACATGTGTATTACTACGATCAAGATTCAACAAACCATTCTCACTGGGTCCATGACCATTGAAGGTATTATTCATGTAAATAGAATAACCATTATTCTCTAACTTAAATGAATAACCGTGTTGCAATAAACATGATCCAATCATGTTCTTGCTTAACGCAAACACCAAATAACATTTATTTAGGTTTGTCACTAATCCCGAAGGTAGAGAGAGCGTGCGATGTTGATCACATCAACCTTGGAAACATTTCCAACATATATCGTCACCTCACACTTAGCTAGTCTCCGTTTATTCCGTAGCTTTTATTTCGAGTTACTAACATTTAGCAACCGAACCGGTATCCTATACCCAGGTGTTACTAGGAGTACTAGCAAGGTACACATCAATAACACGTATATCAAAATATACTTCTATCGACATTGCCAGCCTTCTTATCTACCAAGTATCTAGGGTTGTTCCGCTTCAGCGACCGCTCTCCTCATAATAGAAGCACCTAGTCTCGGGTTTGGGTTCAACTTTGGGTTGCTTCACTGGAGTAGCAACTGACTTGCCATCCATGAAGTTTCCCTCCTTGCCCTTGCCCTTCTCGAAACTAGTGGTTTTACTAACCATCAACACTTGCTGCTCCTTCTTGACTTCTACCTTCGCGGCATCAAATATCGCGAACAGCTCAGGGATCATTATTTCCATCCCTTGCATTTTATAGTTCATCGTGAAGCTCTAGTAGATTAGTGACAGTGACTTGGAAAACTATATCAATCACTTTCTTATCTGGAAGATCAACTCCCACTCGATTCAAGCGATTGTAGCACCCAGACAATATGAGCACATGCTCAACGATTGAGCTATTCTCCTTCATCTTGCAGGCAAAGAATCTTGTTGGAGATCTCATATCTCACAACATGGGCACGAGCCTGAGATCCCAATTTCAGCTCTTAGAATATCTCATATGTTCCATGACGTTCCAAACGTTTTTGCAGCCTCAATTCTAAGCCGTAAAGCATGACGCACTAAACTATCAAGTAGTTATTGGAACCTGCCTGTCAGATGTTCACAACATCTATAGACGACGCTAGAGGGGGTGGCGCACCAAGCGGTGCATTAAGGACATAAGCCTTTTGTGCGGCAATGAGGACAATCCTCAGATCATGGACCCAGTCCGCAATATTGCCAACATCATCTTTCAACTCTATTTATCTAGGAACATATAAAAATTCAAGGGAGCTACATCATGAGCTAGTAACTACAACATAATTTGCAAAGACACTACTGACTATGTTCATGATAACGAGTTCAATTAATCATATTACTTAAGAACTCCCACTCAGATTGACATCCCTTTGGTCATTCGAGTGATACATGATCCAAATTCACCAACTCAAGTCCGATCATCACGTGAGCTGAGGTGGTTTCAATGGTGAACATCATCATGTTGATCATATCTACTATATGACTCATGTTTGACCTTTCAGTCTCTTGTGTTCCGAGGCCATGTCTGTACATGCTAGGCTCGTCAAGTTTAACCCGAGTGTTTTGCATGTGCAACACTGGCTTGCACCCGTTGTATGTGAACATAGAGTCTATCACACCTGATCATCACGTGGTGTCTCGACACGACGAACTTTCGCAACGGTGCACACTCGGGGAGAACACAATTGATCTTGAAATTTTAGTGAGGGGTCACCTTATAATGCTACCGTCGTCCTAAGCAAAACAAGGTGCATAAAAGGATTAACATCACATGCAAATAGTAAGTGACATGATATGGCCATGAACTTGTGCTTTTGATATCCATCCTTAAAGCAACGACATGATCTACATCGACACCGGCATGACACCATGATCTCCATCATCTTGATCTCCATCAACGTGTTGCCATCGGGGTTGTCGTGCCCACCATGCTCATACTACTATAGCTACCATTTAGCGATAAAGTAAAGCATTACATAGGGCTTAATGATTGAAACACAGGTCATACAATAATTAAAGACAACCCTATGGCTCCTTCCAGTTGCCGCACTCATCGACATGGAAGTCATGATATTCTATACAACACATGATCATCTCATGCTGTTGGGGAACGTAGTAGTAAATCAAAAAAAATCCTATGACCACCAAGATCAATCTATGGAGAAACCAGCAAACGAGCAAGGGGAGAGTGCATCTTCATACCTTTGAAGATCGCTAAGTAGAAGCATTGCTAGAACGCGGTTGGTGGAGTCGTACTCGCAGCGATTCAGATCGCGGTGGATTCCGATCTAAGCGCCGAACAACGGCGCCTCCGCGTTCAACACACGTGCAGCCTGGTGACGTCTCCTAGGCCTTGATCCAGCAAGGAGGAAGGAGAGGTTGAGGGAGAGCTCCGACAGCACGACGGCGTGGTGATGGTGGAGCTATGTGGCACTCCGGCAGGGCTTCGCCAAGCACTACGGAGGACGAGGAGAGGGAGGGGTAGGGCTGCGCCGAGAGAGAGAGAAACTCATGTGTTGGCAGCCCCAAAACCCACCAATATATATAGGAGGAGGGGAGGGGAGGGGATGCGCCCTAGGATTCCCCTTAGGGGGCCGGCGGCAGCCCTAGATCCCATCTGGGCGGCGGCCAGAGGGAGGGAGAGAGGGGCGGCGCCCTAGGTGGGCCTAGGGCCCATCTAGCCCTAGGGTTTGCCCCCTTCCCACCTTGCTCCGCCTTGGGCTGGGGTGGGAGGCGCACCAGCCCACCTAGGGGCTGGTTCCCTCCCACTTGTGGCCCATGCATCCCTCTGGGGCCGGTGGCCCCTCCCGGTGGACCCCTGGAACCCTTCCGGTGGTCCCGATACGTTACCGGTGATGCCCGGAACACTTTCGGTGACCAAATCCTCACTTCCTATATATGAATCTTTACCTCCAGACCATTTCGAAACTCCTCGTGATGTCCGGGATCTCATCCGGGACTCCAAACAACCTTCAGTAACCACGTACACTATTTCCCTATAACCCTAGCGTCATCGAACATTAAGTGTGTAGACCCTACGGGTTCGGGAGACACGTAGACATGACCGAGACACTCTTCGGTCAATAACCAATAGCGGGATCTACATACCCATGTTGGGTCCCACATGCTCCACGATGATCTCATCAGATGAACCACGATGTCGGGGATTCAATCAATCACGTATACAATTCCCTTTGTCTACCGGTATGACACTTGCCCGAGATTCGATCGTCGGTATCCCTATACCTTGTTCAATCTCGTTACTGGCAAGTCTCTTTACTCGTTTCGTAACACATCATCCCGTGGCTAACTCCTTAGTCACATTGAGCTCATTATGATGATGTCTTACTGAGTGGGCCCAGAGATACCTCTTCGTCACACAGAGTGACAAATCCCAGTCTCAATTCGTGCCAACGCAACAGACACTTTCAGAGATACCCGTAGTGCACCTTTATAGCCACCCAGTTACGTTGTGATGTTTGGCACACCCAAAGCATTCCTACGATATCCGGGAGTTGCACAATCTCATGGTCTAAGGAAACGAAACTTGACATTAGAAAAGCTTTAGCAGACGAACTACACGATCTTGTGCTATGCTTAGGATTGGGTCTTGTCCATCACATCATTCTCCTAATGATGTGATCCCATTATCAACGACATCCAATGTCCATGGTCATGAAACCGTGACCATCCATTGATCAACGAGCTAGCCAACTAGAGGCTCGCTAGGGACACGTTGTGGTCATTCACACATGCATTACGGTTTCCGGTTAATACAATTATAGCATGAACAATAGACAATTATCATGAACAAGGAAATACAATAATAACCATTTTATTATTGCCTCTAGGGCATATTTCCAACAGTCCCCCACTTGCACTAGAGTCAATAATCCAGTTACATTGTGATGAATCGAACACCCATAGAGTTCTGGTGTTGATCATGTTTTGCTCGTGAGAGAGGTTTAGTTAACGGATCTGTGACATTCGAGTTCGTATGTACTTTACAAATATCTATATCTCCTTCCTAAATGTAATCACGAATGGAGTTGAAGCGGCGCTTGATGTGTCTTGTCGTCTTGTGAAACCTGGGCTCCTTCGCAAGGGCAATAGCTCCAGTGTTGTCACAGAATAGAGTCATTGGGCCCGACGCGCTGGGAATCACTCCCAGGTTGGTGATGAACTCCTTCATCCAGACTCCTTCCTTTGCTGCTTCCGAAGCAGCTATGTATTGCGCTACACATGTAGATGCCGCCACGACGCTTTGCTTGCTGCTGCACCAGCTGACTGCCCCTCCGTTCAAAATATACACGTATCTGATTTGCGACTTGGAGTCGTCCGGATCTATGTCGAAGCTAGCATCGACGTAACCCTTTACGACGAGCTCTTCGGCACCTCCATGTACGAGAAACATGTCCTTGGTCCTTTTTAGGTACTTCAGGATATTCTTGATCGATGTCCAGTGTTCCGCTCCGGGATAACTTTGGTACCTCCCTACCAAGCTTATGGCAAGGTTCACATCAGGTCTAGTACACAGCATGGCATACATGATAGAGCCTTTATCTGAAGCATAGGGGATGACACTCATATTTTCTCTTTCCTCTACCATGGTCGGGCGTTGAGTCGTACTCAATCTCACACCCTGTAACACAGGCAAGAACCCCTTCTTGCACTGATCCATATTGAACTTCTTCAATATCTTGTCAAGGTATGTGCTTTGTGAAAGACCTATGAGGCGTCTCGATCTATCTCTATAGATCTTGATGCCTAATATATAAGGAACTTCTCCAAGGTCCTTCATTGAAAAACTCTTGTTCAAGTAGGCCTTTATGCTTTCCAAAAGTTCTATATCATTTCCCATCAACAATATGTCATCCACATATAATATGAGAAATGCTACAGAGCTCCCACTCACTTTCTTGTAAATACAGGGTTCTCCATAAACTTGTATAAATCCAAACGCTTTAATCACCTCATTAAAGCGAATGTTCCAACTCCGAGATGCTTGCACCAGCCCATAGATGGAGCGCTGGAGCTTGCACACTTTGTTAGCATCTTTAGGATCGACAAAACCTTCCGGCTGCATCATATACAGTTCTTCCTTAAGGAAGCCATTAAGGAATGCCGTTTTGATGTCCATTTGCTAGATCTCATAATCATAAAATGCGGCAATTGCTAACATGATTCGGACAAACTTCAGCATCGCTACGGGTGATAAAGTCTCATCGTAGTCAACTCCTTGAACTTGTCGATAACCCTTAGCGACAAGCCGAGACTTATAGACAGTCACATTACCATCCGCGTCAGTCTTCTTCTTAAAGATCCATTTATTTTCTATGGCTCGCCGATCATCGGCAAGTCCACCAAACTCCATACTTTGTTCTCATACATGGATCCTATCTCGGATTTCATGGCTTCAAGCCATTTGTTGGAATCCAGGCCCGCCATCGCTTCTTCATAGTTCGAAGGTTCACTGTTATCCAACAACATGATCTCCAGGACAGGGTTGCCGTACCACTCTGGTGCGGAACGTGTCTTTGTGGACCTTAGAGTTTCAATAGCAACTTGATCTGAAGGTTCATGATCATCATCATTAACTTCCTCTCCTGCCGGTGTAGGCTCCACACAAACAATTTCCTGTGTTGCGCTACTCTCCGGTTCGAGTGGAGGTACAATTACCTCATCAAGTTCTATTTTCCTCCCACTTACTTCTTTCGAGAGAAACTCTTCCTCTAGAAAGGATCCATTCTTGGCAACAAAGACTTTGCCTTCGGATCTGAGGTAGAAGGTATACCCAACAGTTTCTTTGGGGTATCCTATGAAGACACACTTTTCCGCTTTGGGTTCGAGCTTCTCAGGTTGAAGTTTCTTCAATAAGCATCGCATCCCCAAACTTTTAGAAACGACAGTTTAGGTTTCTTTCCAAACCATAATTCATACGGTGTCATCTCAACGGACTTTGACGGTGCCCTATTTAAAGTGAATGCGGCAGTCTCTAATGCATATCCCCAAAATGATAGCGGTAAGTCGGTAAGAGACATCATAGATCGCACCATATCCAATAGAGTGCGATTACGACGTTCAGACACACCATTTCGCTGAGGTGTGCTAGGCGGCGTGAGTTGTGAAACAATTCCACATTTCCTTAGGTGCGTGCCAAACTCGTGACTCAAATATTCTCCACCACGATCAGATCGTAGGCACTTTATTTTCCTGTCATGTTGATTGTCTACCTCACTCTAAAATTCCTTGAACTTTTCAAAGGTTTCAGACTTGTGTTTCATTAAGTAGACATACCCATATCTTCTCAAGTCATAAGTGAGGGTGACAACATAACGGTAGCCACCGCAAGCCTCGACGCTCATTGGACCGCATACATCGGTATGTATTATCTCCAATAAGTCAGTCGCTCGCTCCATTGTTCCGGAGAACGGAGTCTTGGTCATCTTGCCCATGAGGCATGGTTCGCACGTGTCAAATGATTCAAAATCAAGAGACTCCAAAAGTCCATCAGCATGGAGCTTCTTCATGCGTTTGACACCAATATGACCAAGGCGGCAGTGCCACATGTAAGTGGGACTATCGTTATCAACCTTACATCTTTTAGTACTCACACTATGGACATGTGTAACATCACGTTTGAGATTCATCAAAAATAAACCATTGACCAGCGGGGCATGACCATAAAACATTTCTCTCATATAAATAGAACAACCATTATTCTTAGATTTAAATGAGTAGCCATCTCGCATCAAGCGAGATCCAGATACAATGTTCATGCTCAAAGCTGGTACTAAATAACAATTATTAAGGTTTAAAACTAATCCTGAAGGTAGATGTAGAGTTAGCGTGCCGACGACGATCACATCGACCTTGGAACCATTCCCGACGCGCATCGTCACCTCGTCCTTCGCCAGTCTCTGCTTATTCCGTAGCTCCTGCTTGGAGTTACAAATGTGAGCAACTACACCGGTATCGAATACCCAGGAGCTACTACGAGCGCTGGTTAGGTACACATCAATAACAAGTATATCGCATATACCTTTAACATTGCCGGACTTCTTATCCGCTAAGTACTTGGGGAAGTTCCGCTTCTAGTGACCGGTACCCTTGCAATAAAAGCACTCAGTCTCAGGCTTGGGTCCATTCTTGTTCTTCTTCCGGGCAACTTTCTTACCAGGCGCGGCAACAGATTTTCCATCCTTCTTGAAGTTCTTCTTACCCTTGCCTTTCTTGAAACTAGTGGTCTTATTCACCATCAACACATGATGCTCCTTTTTGATCTCGACCTCCGCTGTTTTCAGCATCAAGTACAACTCAGGAATGGACTTCTCCATACCCTACATGTTGTAGTTCACCACAAAGCTCTTGTAGCTAGGTGGAAGCAACTGGAGGATTCTGTCAATGACCGAGTCATCCGGGAGATTAACTCTGAGCTGAGTCAAGCGGTTGTGCAACCTAGACATTTTGAGTATGTGCTCACTGACAAAACTATTTTCCTCCATCTTACAACTGAAGAATTTGTCGGAGACATCATATCTCGACCCGGGCATGAGCTTGGAAAACCAGTTTCAGCTCTTGGAACATCTCATGTGCTCCGTGTTGCTCAAAACGCTTTTGGAGCCCCGGTTCTAAATTGTAAAGCATGACGCACTAAACTAGGGAGTAACCATCACAGCGCGTCTGCCAAGCGTTCATAACGTCTTGTTCCGCTGGGAGAATGGGTGCGTCACCTAGCGGTGCATCAAGGACATACAATCTTTTGGAAGCTATGAGGATGATCCTCAAGCTACGGACCCAGACCGCATAGTTGCTTCCATCATCTTTCAGCTTGGTTTTCTCTAGGAACGTGTTGACGTTGAGGGTGACATTAGCATTGGCCATTGGATCTACAATATAGTTTGTAAAGACAATTTTAGACTAAGTTCATGATAATTAAGTTCACATAATCAAATTATTTAATGAACTCCCACTTAGATAGACATCTCTCTAGTCATCCAAGTGACACATGATCCACGTCAACTAGCCCGTGTCCGATCATCACGTGAGACGGACTAGTCATCCATGGTGAACATCTCCATGTTGATCGTATCTTCTATACGACTCATGTTCGACCATTCGGTCTTCCGTGTTCCGAGGCCATGTCTGTACATGCTAGGCTCGTCAAGTCAACCTAAGTGTATCGCGTGTGTAAATCTGGCTTACACCCGTTTGTATGCGAACGTTAGAACCTATCACACCCGATCATCTCGTGGTGCTTCGTAACAACGATCCTTAGCAACGGTGCATAGTTAGGGTGAACACTTTTCTTGAAATTTTATTGAGAGATCATCTTATTTAGCTATCGTCGTTCTAAAAAAATAAGATGTAAACATGATAAACATCACATGCAATGAATATAGTGACATGATATGGCCAATATCATCTTGCTCCTTTGATCTCCATCTTCGGGGCACCATGATCATCACTGTCACCGGCACGACACCATGATCTCCATCATCATGTCTTCATGAAGATGTCTCACCAACTATTACTACTACTATGGCTAATGTTTAGCAATAAAGTAAAGTAATTACATGGCGATCTTGATTGACACGCAGGTCATACAATAAATTAAGACAACTCATATGGCTCCTGCCGGTTGTCATACTCATCGACATGCAAGTCGTGAATCCTATTACAAGAACATGATCAATCTCATACATCACAATGCATCACATCACATTCTTTGGCCATATCACATCACACAGCATATGCTGCAAAAACAAGTTAGACGTCCTCTAATTTGTTGTTGCAAGTTTTTACGTGGCTGCTATAGGTTTCTAGCAAGAACGTTTCTTACCTAGGCCAAAACCACAATGTGATATGCCAATTGCTATTTACCCTTCATAAGGACCCTTTTCATCGAATCTGATCCGACTAAGGTGGGAGAGATAGACACCCGCTAGCCACCTTATACAACAAGTGCATGTCATGCGGTGGAACCGGTCTCACGTAAGCGTACGTGTAAAGTTGGTCCGGGCCGCTTCATCCCACAATACCGCCGAATCAAGATAAGACTAGTAACGGCAAGCAAATTAACAAGATCGACACCCACAACAACTTGTGTTCTACTCGTGCATAGATTCTACGCATAGACCTAACTCATGATGCCACTGTTGGGGAACGTAGTAGTAAATCAAAAAAATTCCTATGACCACCAAGATCAATCTATGGAGAAACCAGCAAACGAGCAAGGGGAGAGTTCATCTTCATACCTTTGAAGATCGCTAAGTAGAAGCATTGCTAGAATGCGGTTGGTGGAGTCGTACTCGCAGCGATTCAGATCGCGGTGGATTCCGATCTAAGCGCCGAACAACGGCGCCTCCGCGTTCAACACACGTGCAGCCCGGTGACGTCTCCTAGGCCTTGATCCAGCAAGGAGGAAGGAGAGGTTGAGGGAGAGCTCCGGCAGCACGACGGCATGGTGACGGTGGAGCTGCGTGCACCTTTATAGTCACCCAGTTACGTTGCGACATTTGATACACACAAGGTACTCCTCCGGTGTCAGTGAGCTGCATGATCTCATGGTCATAGGAACGGATACTTGACATGCAAAAAAAAAGTAGCAATAAACTGACACGATCATATGCTATGTTTGTAGTTTGGGTCTTGTCCATCACATCATTCTCCTAATGATGTGATCGCGTTATCAAATGACATCTCATGTCCATGACTAGGAAACCATAGCCATCTTTTATCAACGAGCTAGTCTATTAGAGGCATACTAGGGACATGGTGTTGTCTATGTATCCACACATGTATCTGAGTTTCCGATCAATACAATTATAGCATGGATAATAAAATATTATCATAAATATGATAATAACCAATTTATTATTGCCTCTAGGGCATATTTCCAACAACCTCTATGTCATGGGTGTCTAGGAACTCCGGCATGGGCGAACCAAGAGGCTCACCGAAGCCCATGGCACGCTTACCGGTTGCTAGCCCAAAGGAGAAGATGTGTTGCATCTAGTTGTAGTCTTGGATGGGTGTGTTGAGGAACTCAACATCTTTGGGGTGGTCCTAAGAAACAAATATAGCATTTTTAGTTGCGAGAAGGCAGTGGTTGACAGTGTGAAAAACAAGGGGGTGTAAGAAAACCGTGTCATGGTCGGTGTAGTACTCTACCTCCTGAACAATCAAGAAAGTGTTCTGATTCCATGAGGCGCCGCTAAGGTCTGTTAGCTTGGACACAGTTATACATCGGTCTCTCCACTTCCCGAGGTGGTTGTAGACCTGGGTGGAGGTCACCTACTGGCCATAGAACTCAAACACCTGCTTCGCAACAGTGTTCAAGTGCACCTCCTTCAAGCCCTTGTCAATCCCAACCCCACTAGATACGAGCTCCCACGTCTTGTTAAGCACGAACATGGGCATGAACGTCTGTCACTTCATGTTGTTCCCCCTACCATCCTTCTTTATCTTTGCGACCGTCGTTTGTGTAGCAGCAACAACAGTTAGCTCAACGAGCACAACTGGCACAAAGAGGGAACCCATACCTAAAACCTCAAACACATAAGAATCAGCAGGCATGTGCTTCTCGAGGGGGGTTGGGAGTCCTCGACATTGGATGCGGCGAACGGGTTGTTGGACATGACAATAGCCTAACTAAGATCTTGCATCTGCATGGTCATGTCCTACAATCGTAGCACACATTGACAATAAGCTAGCACACACTACCGGACAATCTACGAAATGAGCAGTATACATCACAACTAGCTACCAATCTAGTGTGTTCAACACTATCGTACCACTAGCATGCTACAAATTGAAAGCACAACTTCTCCCTAGGTGGTTTTGATAATTAACAACAAGATATAGTTCATTGAACTAATGAGCCTATCAAGTATATTTCATGAAAAGTTCAATGAATGGATTGGCTAGGAATTGTGAGGAGGATCCCCTAGATGCAAGGAACACCTATTGGCAAGAGCTTCAAGACTCTACATTTTATTTTAAGTGAGAAATCACAAATGATTCCATAGGAAAGTCGATACTATTAAAAGGGGATGAGGTATTGAAAATGATATGGTTGCTCAAAGTGCTTAGAGATTTGCCACCAAAAGCATCAACCAAACTCTTACAAAATATTATGTCCAAAACCCAAATTATCAAAATCGATGTCACCAAGTTTCCCATTTTTGGTCCCACCGAGTTTACCCTAGACAGAACCCAAGCAAAACCCTAGCACCTCGGTGTCATCAAGATTCTATTCGGTACAACCGAAAAGTAGTGCCCAATCTTCTAGAATTGGGATATTTAATTTTGGAACTTCCGAGTTTCATATCTAGGTGCCACCAAAGTGCAGATCAGATCAAGTCCAACCGAATCGTGTTCATTGAGTTGTTATCAGTCGACCTCACTAAAACGCCAAAAGTTAGGACATTTTGAACTAATCGATACAATGAGTTTTTACTTCGATTCCACCTAGTTGGGCAATAATGTTGTAACAATTGGATTTTTTTGAGATGGTTATATATACCCCCTCCACCCCCTCTCACTCTTGGAGAGAGCACTCAGAACAAATCAACACTTACACCATTCATTTTCTGAGACAGAACCACCTAGTCATGTGTTGAGATCAAGATATTCCATTCTAACCATATGAATCTTAATTTCTAGCCTCCCCAAGTTGTTTTCCATCCAATCAATCTCTTCTACTAAGACAAATTCTATGAGAGAGTGATTGCGTGTTGAGGAGACTATCTCTTGAAGCACTAGAGCAAGGAGTTCATCATCCATACACCATCCATTATCTTTTGGAGAGTGGTGTCTCCTGGCTTGGTTAGGTGTCGCTTGGGAGCCTCCAAATTGTGTGGAGTTGAACCAAGAAGTTTGTAAGGGCAAGGAGATCACCTACTTTGTGAAGATCTACCCCGAGTGAAGTTAGTCTTTCATGGACATAACCCATGGTGGAATAGACAAGGTTTCTTCTTCATGGACCATTTGTGGGTGGAGCCCTTCGTGGACTCGCGCAGTCGTTACCCTCCGTGGGTTGAAGTCTCCATCAACGGACGTATGATAGCACCACCTATCGGAACCACGTCAAAAATTTCCGTGTCTTCATTTTGTTTTATTTTCCTATCCCTCCCTTTACTTACACTTGAAATGTCATTACTTTCCGCTTGTATACTCGTAGACTTTCATGTGTAGGGTGTGCTAGACTTGGTAAAATCGCTAAAACTTGCCACCGATAAAATTGGGGAATGGGTTAAGTTTTAACTTGGTCAAGTAGTCTAATCACCCCCCTCTAGATATACTTTTGGTCCTACACAAGTCCACCACCAATAGCTACCACAACATCAATCTCATAGGTCGGCACACAAATCAACCCTAGCATGCTACAAGATGCAAACAGATCAGACCCTATCACAAGCTCGAACATCAAATCCTACCACACGGTCACAAATCTAGCTACAACAAGCACAGATAAGGGGGTGACTGAACTCACAGAGGCCATCGCTGCAGCTCGAGGGAGACACGAGAACGGTGGGAGAAGATGAGGACCCGAGTCGCCACCGTGGTGGACCGACGAACGGGGAAGGAGCACCGCTTACCTGCTCTTCAGTGCCGGTGCGTGTCGGAGGGAAAGCTCGAAAGCGAGGAGAAGGGTGGACAGAGTTTCGACGGTGAGGCAAAGGGGGCTCTACAAGGCGACTGAATCGGCTGGAGGTGAGCCGAAATGCTCCCGACGGTTTTTTGGAGACGTGCACGATCTCATGCCATCTCCGTGGTAGCAGGAGCAAGCGCGACCTTCCCCTCCCCTGCTTTGGTCGAGCCTAGCTCGCTAGAAACTGTCGATTCGGCTGTTCCTAACGGGCCTGACTAGGAGGTGCGTTAAATTTCATGCGATGTGGTTCAAACAGTGAATACAGGTAAGCAAACAACTCATTTCGTCCCGCAAGGGGCTGGTTGTCCTCTATGCTAGCTGCCAAACACACCCCATATGTAGCCACTTGAACTGTCAATGTCGTGTTGTTTCTACTAACGTGGGGTTGTAAACTCTCTTGAAGCCCATGCTATTTGCAGTATTTTTTTGTGATTCTTACCTTTTTCTTTTTCTATTTATTTTTCTTTCTTTCTGTTTGTTTCATCTTTCTAAATGCGTGAACACCTTTTAAAATACATTATTTCCAAAAACTATCTGCAGATTTTTCAAAATTATATGAATACATTTTTAAAATATGTGAATGACCGTTTATAATTACAAAAATGTTTATGAAATGTGTGAATGACCGTTTATAGTTAAAAAAATGTTTATGTGACTTAAAATATATTGAAGAAACATTTTTAATTCCATCATCTTATTAAAAAATGGGTAAACAAGTTTGTAAATGCATATTTTTTTAATTTACATGAACATTTATTAAGAGTTGGGAACACTTTTAAATATTACCTAAATGCTTATAAAACACAGAAATCTACCATTCTTAAGAAGTTGCTCCCCACTTCTTCCTATTCTCTTATCATGCATAATGTCCACGTCAGCAATTTGCCAATCGCCCCATCAGTCTTTCCTGGAGCCAAACGGTGGGAAAAAGCAGGTTTTTCCCCTCACCCACAGCCCGCATGGCCGCGGGCCCTCCCACTGGATCCGATCCCACCATTATCCAGCCCAGCGTCTTGCCCACCGCGGCATGGCCGCCCCACGCCTCCAGCGCCTTCTCTTCCGCCACATCCCGCACGGCCGCCGGCCCTCCCGTAGGGATCCCATCCCACGAACCTCTAGCCTAGCCGGTGCTCACCGAGCCATGGCCGCCCCGCGCCTCCACCTCCTCCTCCGTCGTCGGACCGCCTCCCGCACGGCCGCCGGCCCTCCCGCAGGATCGGGTCCCACCACCTCCAGCCCAGCGCCAGTGCTCACCGTGCCATTTCCGCCTCGAGCCTCCACCGCCGGACCGAGTACTGCCGCACATCCAGGCTAGCGCCGGTGCTCACAGCGCCATGGCCGCCCCTCGCTTGCTCGTGCCGCCCGTCCACCACCGTGCGCTGTCCGCTGCCGTCGTTCGGCTCCTGGGCGCTGGGACGCGGACCGGGCGCGGTTCCGTCGCTGCTGCCCCAGGTGCTCCACTGCCGTCATTGTTGGCCAGGAACCAGATTTTATCCACGTCTTCCTCAGGTCAACAGAGCCGCATTTACTTCACTGCTTCTGACTAAGCTTCTCAATGTGAGGTGATGTAACCATTGTTCTTCAGTACAATAGTTTTTCGCTTCCAGACACTAACCAGATGGCTCACATTTTTATCTTGTCAATTAAACGGTTCGACTAAAAAGCAAAGAAACCCTTCTGCTGCAGGTCATTGATGAGTGACTCTTCACTTTGTCTCCCCACGATCTCCACAAGTAACTGATGTATTCCCATTTAAATTGGGTGCTCCACTACACATTTCATTCCCATCATCCATCATAGCAGTCATACAGCTACCCCTGGTGAGCAAATCCTTCCCCTATCCTCGCGCACATTCCCTGCGACGTATTTGCTGGTTGATCACAACTTTGGACTTCCTCATGTACTGGACAAAATTGGACACCCGGCCTCCCATCATGGTTGTTCATTCCATGCTGCATACCCAGGAGCCCTCGGTTGAAGGCTATTGTAGGTAAATACTGTTGCCATCTTTGTTTACTCTAAACTTTTGTGTACTTCGTTCATATCTGAATTTAACTGCTATTTCTGATTTTTTGTATGCTTGGATTAATTGAATACTTAGCTCTGCTTTTATTTACCTGTTCTGAATTTTTGTTTGTCTATCCATATTTAATTCAATATGGTGCGAGAATCCAAATTACATCGTGGTGGTGCTACTTTCCCTCTCTCTCTCGGACTGCAGTTCCGTTCCCGATGGGAATAGGTATGGCGCCCTGTAGCGTTGTTTGGATGGCAAGCTAACTTCAACGTATGGTGGAGGTAGGTTCCAGTTTTATCTGTGTCCGATCAGTTGCGCAGAAGTCCCATGTTGTCTTCCTTTCAGACTGGGAGTGAAACAGGCGGGTGGAGACGCCGGCCAGGTATTGCAACCAATGCCCACGCCTTTGCTACTCATCTTCTACCTTTAGATTTTGCATTTTTTTCGTAACCCATCAGCTATGTTGATTTGAGTCATATACGTGTAGTTCGATTTGATAATAGTTAATGTATACACTGATTTCATTTAGTTACGTTAGCAGGGAGCGACTATAGGGGTTTGGTGAGGTACGTTAATCATGGTCAACGCAGATCAATCCATCCCGCGTGTTCCGGTGCAGATCGATAGCTGAAGCGCCACCGCAGTAAACTAGAAGGTGCCATTTTTTATTGTGCCGGTCTGCTTCCATCAAGCTGCGCCTCCTCTGCACCAATTATCTCTACTCAGAACGTTGATGTGATTTACTTAGAAAGTACGTATTCTGCTATTGTTATTATGTAAATTATGGGGAGGAGAATTGTTTTTAGTTCCTGATGTTGCCGAGTACTATTAATGGCCGTTCATTTTTTGCCTTTTTTTGGATTTGGTTCTGGTCGTTCATGCCTTTCTGTTGCCTTTCAAATGATTTGTTTGCTAATTTTTGAACCAGGCACTATTAGCTCATGCTCTTCATATTTTTTTCTTTGCAGGTCCCCTTGCCTCAGTACGTATTATATATTGGGTCCTTTCCCCTACCACTCTAATACAATTATTTGATTGTTTGCATGTATAGTTTTGTTACATTTTCCTTTCACTTTCCATGCAATTACAAGTATATGATAGATATGCTTATGGCCTGTATGCTTCTATTTGGATTTATTTCTGTCCAGTCCAACCGGAATCAACGATTCAAGAAATAATTCTACATAAATGATCAAGAAACAATTATTTTTCATTCATTGGTATCTTTGTATTTATTATTACCAAATTAGTTCTGTAGGATCACAAAGTTTTCATCTTTACCATGTATCTGTTCTTTCCTTTGGTCTGATATAATGTAGGGGAAAATATGAATCAAGACTAAAAGGTTGTTATGCTAAGACGATTCTGGCTGATAGTTCAAGAAAGACACACACTTCTTGCTGGTGTTGGTTTGCATGTAGCACCTTTCTTAGGAAGATAAAGCATGCTTCTATATGTACCTAAGAGACATGGTGATGAAGAGGCCCTACGAGAATCATATTCCTTCAAGATTTTAATGTGTGTGCTCATATGAAAAACAAAGCATCCTTTTCCCATACATGTTGACTACTGTATTGCTCTAACATTTGAACCTTTTTGTGTTACTAAGGTGTTAAATTAATCGTAGTTTGTGTTTTGTGTGGAGACACGTTTCGATCTATGTATAGTATGTCCATTTGTTTAACCATATTTTTTGGCTAATGAATGTTTTATCCATGCATTTAATACAAATTGTAACGAGCTGTGATATCTATGGCACTTTACTTTTTGTCTGTCACTTGATACCCGTGTTTCATGGTTCAATATTTGTGCTTCATGGAATGCTTCGTCATTTGAACATGTAACTGGAGAAATGTTTAGTTATTTATTTCTATTGCTAATGTTATTTTTACCATGTATTCCCGCAGCAACGCGCTGGGTGTCATCTAGTTTTATAAATATTTGAACACTTTCTCAAAATGCATAAACACTTTTGCACAGATGTGAAGATTTCAAGGTTTCTCAACAAAAAGATTAAAAAGGATGTGAATACTTTTCAATTACATGGTCATTTTTCCACAATAAGTAAACATTGTCCTTTCTAAAACTTATTTATTGCTTCCTTCGTTTCTAAATATAAGTTTTAGATATTTCACTATAAATTACATACGCAAGGACTATTCTGATCCTAGGATCGGAATACTTATTCTGATCACACCGGCCTTAATAAGGGCCCGACACGGTCCTCCCGAACTTCTGAGCTGGTACCAAACAACAAAAATCCCACAGTATCATCCCTGAGCCACCGTCCATGCCTAACCAATCCCCACCTCCACCCCCGTGGCAGGAACACGCCATCCCCGCCAGTAGGCGGCGCCGCCGCCGCTCGGAACGCCCCCACCACCCCTAAACTGCACCGCCACCGTACCTCGTCGCGGATCGCGCCGCCACCATTGTCCTTCGGACCGGATCGGGCCGCCTCCACCATCACACGATGTGGATCGCGTTGTTGCAATCGCCACCAACCCACCTCCTGTCGCCGGGAACCTCCCATCGCCCGAACCACTGCCACCACAACCTTCTTCCCTCCACAGCCACATGTCGTCGCCAGAGCCCTGTTGCCCAAGGCACCTCCAGCCGTCGGCCGCCCAGCCCCCGGCCCACTGCCTCCAGCCTCCGGTGTTGGAACTCTGCCGCCCAAACCCTCCTGCGGCCGGACCGCCTCCACCACCTGCCTGCCGCTACCGGAGCTCCGCTGGCCACCATGCCTCCTGGCCGGATCTACACGCCTATCGTCGTTGGCCATGCGAGGCACGACGTTTATCCTCCCCGCCGATGCCCTCAGGGATGCAGGGCAGGACAGATCGGTCGCCGGCCGTCGAGGTCCACAGGGGGCACCTCCTCCGCGCCCTGGATCACCGGACGCGCCGCCCTAGGTACACCACGACTGAGATCCGATGGATGTTGTCGGCCTTGAGTAGTGGTTGTCGGAGCCTGTGTTTCTCCTGATCAAAACTGATGCATTTCTTCTTGTTCTTCTTCAGTTTTGTTGACTGGACTGAACTGTCTTCACTGATTGGACCACAGGTGACATGTGGACGATTAGTCTGGATGGTTGGTTGAAGTGCCAAAGGCATATAGAAACTATACTTCACATGTTTCACTGGTTTGAGAATTACAAATTGAAAAAACCAAGAGGTTCAGTTTAGAAATGCATGGTGAGGATTGAAAATCCGAGTGTGAGAGAGTATTCAGAGCACATTTTTTGTGTTTGTTGGAATCTCTGGGTGAACTAACAAAGGTTTACTTTGTGAAAATTCTAAATGCGGTGTTTGGATGAGATCTGCCACGTCTTTTCTTTCTTTTTCTGTTTGAGAATTTCCAATGTGCCACACTTCCTAAACAGAACCTCTGAATTTGTACACCTTTGAAATGTTTCATATTGTTCTGTACGCATGGAAAATCAGTGAAAAAATGAACATTTGTGGCGTACATATTATTACTATGAGAATGAGATAATGCTTGTAGTTACCTCAATATTGAAAACTGTGTTTCCTTTTTTCTTATTAGTGTGTCACTAACTGTTTTCCAGAAAAGAGAAGAGGACGATATGTAATTCAAGTTGTACTCTCGGTACAGGACACTTATAAAAAAACAAATGAAATACAAAACTTACAAAGTAGAAAAAAAAATTACAAACACCCTAAAAAAACTTTTAGAAACGTTGAAATCTTATGGTTTTTTAGAAATAGGGTAATACCTTTTTTGTAAAAAAAAATTTAACTTACAAAGAAGAAATGCAAAACTTACAAAGAAGAAAACAGATTCCATCTCAGAAACGGTCTTCATGGAGTAAACATTAGGAAGTTCAATTCTGCAAATGCAGGAAGTTCAACCAAATATGGCAATAGTAACAAAAATGCATTGAATACAATTTTAAGTGAGGTTCAAATTGGAAAGATTTGATAAAAAAGTATTCTCGGTTTTTTACAATAAAAAAGTATCATGTGTTGGTTGGTTTCCCTAACTAGTTGCTCTCTCACACACATTATATTGCTGCTTTCCTTTTACTTCACGAAATTGTTACAAAAAATAGAGCATAGAAGTTCAAAGTTAAAAGCAAAAAAGCAAGCATTTGTAGAAGACAAAAAAATGTGGATGTGAAGTTCATATTCTCTACCGCGGATAGTTCAAAAAGTTCACTTATGGCAAAACACATGTATCAAAAAATAAACAGGCGAACACACAAAAAACTATGAAGTCCAAATTTTAAAAATAGAGAAGTTCGAAGTTTCTGAACGAAAGAAAAAACAAAATTTCTTTGTTTCTAAAAATAAAATAAAAAAGTCCATGTTTAAATAGCATAGCAGTTGGATGTTTATTAAACCACTCCTAGCAAAAATAAAAAGTAAGAAGTTCAATTTTAAGAAATAGAATAGTTCGATGTATATTAAAAACTCAAATTAAAAGAATAAAAGAATAGAAAATTAAAAGCTTAAAAGGTTTGTTGAAAGAAGTTCACGTGCTCTGCCCGGGGAAGTTCAAAAATTCTTGCGAGAAAGGTTGACCTTGTATTTTCATGTTTAAAAACAAAAAAAGATATTGTTTTTTCTGTTTTAAAATAATCCTCTCAATCCAAAAAGAAATTCGTTATTATTTGTGAGCAATTCGGTTTTGAAAATAAAATAAAAAAATAAATTACAAAAATGGGAAAGTTCACGTACTACGTGATGTGTGTTTAATATGAGAAAGGTGAATAAAAAGTGAATGTTCTATTTTTTGTTGCTATAAGTTTAAGTCCTCGATCGGAGAAAGTTAAAAAAATATCGTGAGAGAGGTTTTTACAAAAAGGAATATCACTTGTGTAACACCGATGAATGAGTGAGAAATTACAAACGCAAATGTGTGAGAGAAGTTCAATGTGAAAACAACGCGAAGTTCGACTACTACGCTGAATGAATGTGAGATGATTTTTTTAAACCGTCGTGAATATGAAAAAAAGATCAACACGGAAAAGTTGTGTGTTTACAACAGCTTCCCATTTGTATATCACATGCTCGATTCCGATGAGTGGATGGAGAGTTACGAGCAGAAAACATTAAGTGAAGAAATAGAATGAAGTTTAAGTAGACGTGCTGATGAAGTTAAAGTTCTTCAGGCGTTGCATTTTCGAAGACTATGTTCCATCATAAAAGGCAGAACGCGTGATCTTTCCATTTTCGAGATTGCTTGAAAACGGCTAGGAATCAAAGAAAAACATCTACGTGAAAAAGGACAGCCAAAAACTATCTACACGCGAGCCGCTGGCCTCCAGCATCCTACCGCCTCCCCACACACCATCGGCTCCGGGAAGCCGCCGCTAACCCATGCTCCGCTGGCTCTGGGATCCGCCGCTGCCCAACGCACCGCCTGGCTCCGAGATCCAGTGGCCAACCCGCCCGCCGCCGGCCACCGGGATGCAGCGGCCAACCCGCGTGCCGCCAGCCTTCGAAATCTGGCCACCGTGCACGGTCCAACAACGATCGTCGCGCAGTCCAACCTCATCTGCGTGTGCAGTGCCTCCTCGTTCTTCGCTCGTGCAGATCCTTCGCACGATGCCGGCTGCGTGCTACCCGGCTATTCTCGCGGCTTCTCTCACTACCAACTACTAGAATGCGTCCGCGGGAGCTCCATGGGAACAACTAGATTTTTTTTAGAAAGAACAACTAGATTTTTGACTTATGGAGAACGGCGTAGGTATTTTTCTCTGAAATTGCATCTCTGTGTGTTGAGGCAATGTGTTCATGCTATGGCTGTTAAATCTCTCTAAACATTTGTCTCTCTGAATTTTTTTGTGCGCCTCATCATTTTCAGGCTACTACTGTTTTCTCTGTGAACACTTCTGGCATTCTAAAGAAGCCGCTGGCGAGGAGCAATGGCACTGTAGGATGCACTCAGCGTTCGTGTTAATGCCTCAACGAAAATTGTTTTGTGTAGTTTTGTATTTCGGTACAAGCACAGTCAACTCCTTGAACCGCCCCCATGCCTAGCTAATGTTTATATCATATGTATACCAACATGCACTTTCTGTTGGAAATATGCCCTAGAAGCAATAATAAACTAGTTATTATCATATTTTCTTATTCATGATAATCGTTTATTATTCATGCTATAATCATATTGATTGAAAACTCAGATACATGTATGGATACATAAACAACACCATGTCCCTAGTATGCCTTTAATGGACTAGCTCGTTGATCAAAGATGGTTAAGGTTTCCTAGCCATGGCCATGAGATGTCATTTGATAACAGGATCACATCATTAGGAGAATGATGTGATGGACAAGACCCAATCTATAAACGTAGCATATGATCGTGTCAGTTTATTGCTACTGTTTTCTACATGTCAAGTATCAGTTCTTATGACCATGAGATCATGCAACTCACTGACACCGGAGGAGTGCCTTGTGTGTATCAAACGTCGCAACGTAACTGGGTGACTCTAAAGGGCTCTATAGGTATCTCCGAGGGTGTCTGTTGGGTTGACATGGATCAAGACTGGAATTTGTTACTCAGTGTGACGAAGAGGTATCTCAAGGCCCACTCGGTAATACAACATCACAATAAGCCTTGCAAGCAATGTGACTAAGTGTTAGCCACGAGATCTTGTATTACAGAACGAGTAAAGAGACTTGCCGATAACGAGGTTGAACTAGGTATACAGATACCGACGATCAAATCTCGGGCAAGTAACATACCGAAGAACAAAGGAAACATTATACGGGATTAACTGAATCCTTGACACAGAAGTTCGACCGATAAAGATCTTCGTAGAATATGTAGGAATCAATACGGGCATCCAGGTCCGCTATTGGTTATTGACCGTAGAGGTGTCTCGGCCATGTCTACATAGTTCTCGAACCCGCAGGGTCTGCACACTTAAGGTTCGGTGACGTTTCGGTAGTATAGAGTTATGTATGGTGGTGACCTAAGGTTGTTCGGAGTCTCGGATGAGAACCCGGACGTCACGAGGAGCTCCAGAATGGTCCGGAGGTAAAGATTGATATATAGGAAGTCCTGTTGTGGTCACCGAAAAAGTTTCGGGCTCATCGGTAGTGTACCGGGAGTGCCGGGAGGGTACCGGGGGATCATCGGGAGGGGTATGTCGACCCAAGAGGTTACATGGACTGTGGGAAGAGGTATACCAGCCCTTAGTGGGCTGGCATAAGTCCCACAAGATTCCCATGCGGCTGGAGTGGAAGGAGAAGGGAAAAAGGCCAAGGTGGAAAGAGTTTTCAAGTGGGAAGGAGGAGTCCTAGTCCTACTAGGATTGGAGGAGGACTCCTCCACTCCTCCTTGCGCCAAAGGCCAAAGGGATGACCCTTGTGCGCCACCCTTCTCCCTCTACCCCCCCCTATATATAATAGAGGTTTTGAGGGTTTTGAGACATAGAAATCAGCCACGAGCTACCCTCTCCTCTAGATCGCAGTTTCTCCTCTAGATTGGTTTCAGCGGTGCTTAGGCGAAGCCCTGCTGGAATAGCTCCACCACCATCGCCGCAACGCCGTCGCGCTGCCGGAGAACTCATCTACCTCTCTGCTTCCTCTTGCTGGATCAAGAAGGCGGAGATCGTCATCGAGCTGTATGTGTGCTGAACGCGGAGGTGCCGTCCGTTCGGTACTAGATCGGAAGGACCGTGATCAAGATCGCGAGACGATTCGTGATTGGATCGCGGGACGGATCGTGATGAGATCGCGGGACGGATCGTGATGAGATCGCGAGACGGATCGTGATGGGATCGCAGGACGCTCGGCGATTTGGATCGTGAAGACGTTCGACTACATCAACCGCGTTTCTTAACGCTTCTCGCTTAGCGGTCTACAAGGGTATGTAGATCCACTCCCCCTCTCGTAGATGCTCATCACCATGGATAGATCTTGCGTTCACGTAGGAATTTTTTTTGTTTCCCACGCAACGTTCCCAACACTTTCTACAAGCTTGTCGACAAAAATAAATCATCGTGAGAAAATGCATCGACCAGAAAGATGTTAGTCTTAAGAAAACATAATAAGTTAAAATTAATATGACAGCACAAGTCGATGTTTATAAAAATTTTAATAAAACAAGAATTTTAAGTTAAAATAAAAAACGCTTCAATATTTACAAAAATGATTTTTTTGTATCTAAAAATAAAACCAAGAAGGTCAAATTGAAATAATAGAGCAGTTCTAATTTTTATATTAAAACGGATTTTCTCCATTTCTAGCATGACCCTTAGAAGTTCAAAATTAAATAACGAAGCACATCAATATTTCTTCTTAGTGGACACATATTGCGTTCCTTTTTTTTTAATGTGTATTCCAAAATTTAAAAAATAGAGCACTTTGATGTCTATAAAAAACTCAGACTCGTAACTGGTGGAAGTTCACGTACTACACGGTGTGCATTTTGTATGAGAAAATAAAAATAAAAAAGCAAAGTCTAAATTTTTTGTTGCTAGAAGTTCAAGTGCTTGGCCCAAGAAAGTAGAAAAACTCTTGTGAGACAGGTTCACCATGTATTTACATGTTGAAAATACAAAAAAGATATTTTTGGTGTTTTAAAAGAATTTTCTTAGTCCATTACAAATTTGAAACAAAATGCTCTAAAAGAAAATTTTGTACACTCACCCAAAAAAAGAATGAAAAACAAGAAGTTCAATAATAAAAACAAGAGTTTGGATTTTAAAAATAGAGAAGTTCAAAAATCTAAAAAGCTTGTCATCATTTTCTAAAGTTAGAAAAACTCATGAAGTTCAAATTTAAATAAAGGACAGTCCAATATTTATTAAAAACTAGGATATTTCAATGCTAAAAGCAATAAACCAAGAAGTGCAAAATAGAAAAACGAAAGCTCAAAAAGGTTTGTTGAAAGAAGTTCACGTGCTCTGTCTGGGTGAGTTTGATGTGTATAAAAAACTCAAATTATATAACGAACGATACAATATTTCTTAAATAAATGAATTTTAAGTAAACATCGAAGTACTTTAAAAAATTTGAACTTCTCTACATTTAAAAAACTAGCAGATAAATTCGAAGTATATAAACTACGAAGATTTTTTTTCTCGTTACTGAATAATAAAATGAAGAATTTCAAATTAAAACAGAAGACAAGTTTGAAGTTTATGAAGAACTTAGATTTTTTTCTCGTTACTAGTATTCTTTATTCAAAAATAGAAAACGTGAAGTTTAAATTAAAATTACACAGAAGTTCAAAGTAAAACAACCAAAAGTTCATGTGTTGCATGGTCTGCGTTGTCATATGAGAAAATAAAATAAAAAGACAAAGTATACAAAATTTGTTGCTAGAAGTTCAGGTGCTCGACACGGGAAGGTTCAAAACTTCATGTAAATATGGTTCACTATGTATTTCTCATCCATTCTTGTGAGTGAGAAAAATAAATAAAAATGAAGGTCTAGTTTTTTTTCTTGCTATAAGTTCAAGTTCTCGGTTGGAGAAAGTTAGAACAATATTGTAAAAGAGATTTATACAAAAAGTAATATCATTTGTGTAACACCGACGAATGGGTGAAAAATTACAAACAAAAATACGCGACATAAGTTCAACGTGGAAAGAACAGGAAGTTCAACTACTACGCTAAATGAATTTTGGATGGAAATCTTTTAAACCGTCGCGAGTATGAAAAAATTATAAAGACGGAAAAGTTGCGTGTTTACAACAGCTTTCCATCGGTATATCACTTGCTCAATTCCGACGAGGGGATGGATAGCTACAAGCAAAAAATTAGCACGTGAAGAAACAGAGCGTAGTTCAGGTAGACGTGTTGAAAGGATGTGGATGTCACCTAGAGGGGGGGTGAATAGGTGCTTTAAAATAATTATGGTTTAGGTTTGAACAAATACGGAATAAAACTATCGTTTAATTAGTCAAGCACAAAACCTAAAACAACTAGGCTCACCTATGTGCACCAACAACTTATGCTAAGCAAGATAGACAACTAAGTGATAGAAAGATATATAACAAGAAACAATATGGCTATCACAAAGTAAAGTGCACAAGTAAAGGGGCTCGGGTAAGAGATAACCGAGGCACGCGGAGACGACGATGTATCCTGAAGTTCACACCCTTGCGGATGCTAATCTCCGTTCGGGGCGATGTGGAGGCACAATGCTCCCCAAGAAGCCACTAGGGCACCGTAATCTCCTCACGCCCTCGCACAATGCCAGATGTCGTGATTTCACTAAGGGACCTTTGAGGATGGTCGCCGAACCCGTACAAACAAGGTTGGGGCAATCTCCACAACTTGATTGGAGGCTCCCAACGGCACCACGAAGCTTCACCACAATGGATTGTGGCTCCGAGGTGACCTCAAATTCTTGGGGCAATCTCCACAACCTAATTGGAGACCCCGAAGCTTGTTCGGAGCTTTGCACCATAATGATTGAGCTTCGAGGCACCACCAACCGTCTAGGGCGCCAAAGCACCCAAGAGGAGCAAGCTCTAGGGTGCTCAAACAACCATGAGTAATAAGCTTCTCAAACTTCACTTCCACGTATCACCGTGGAGAACTCAAACCTATGCACCAAATGCAATGGCAAGGGCACACGGAGTGCCCAAGTCCTTCTCTCCCAAATCCCACCAAAGCAACTAATGCTAGGGAGGGAGATGAGAGGAAGAACGAAAAAGAACACGAAGAACTCCAATATCTAGATCCAAGGGGTTCCCCTCACCTAGAAGAGAAAGTGATTGGTGGAAATATGGATCTAGATCTCCTCTCTATTTTCCCTCAAGAACTAGCAAGAATCATTGGAGGGATTGAGAGTTAGCAAGCTCGAAGAAGGTCAACAATGGGGGGAGAACACTGGCTCAAGAGATAAAGTCCATTGGGAAAGAAGACCCCTTTTTATAGGTTGGGAAAATCCAACGATTATCCCCACTCTTAGCCCCGCGCATCGTGGTACCACTGCATATGACCACGGTACTACCGCAAGGGCTTGTGGTACTACCGCTTCAACATGTGGTACTACCGCTTGCACGGAAGTGTCAGACGTAGGCCGATTGCACTAGGCAACTTGCGGTAGAACCGCCGGAGCGGTACTACCGCGAGCCCATGCGGTACTACCGCATGGTCGGTAGCGACTGGCACCAGAGATGCACGGAAGTAGAAAACTACTTCGGTGCCTACCTCCGCTGAGGGCGGAGTTGCGAAAAAGTCCGGCACGGTAGTACCGGAAGTCATTTGCGGTACTACCGCGCGAGGGACGGAAGTAAAAAATTACTTCCGTGCAACTTGCGATACTACCGCTCCGAGGAGCGGTACTACCGCTAGCCACTGTACTGCAACACCTTCAACTACTCAGCTAGGAAAACAGAAGGATACAGTAAAACTAAAACTGCCACAACTTCTGAAAATAAGCCCCGAAATAAGCAAACTCAAGCTTGTTGGATTCAGGTTGACAAGAGCTATCCAACAACGACATGATTTTCTTAAGAAGAGGCAGTATAAAAGTGTCAAAGGTATAGAGATGAGAAACCTCTTTCAATGAAGAATCGACAATAACTCCAACATCGAAAACATCATAGAAGATGCATAATGACTCCGTTTTCGATGAACTTGAGCTTGTCATGAATTTGATCATAAGCTCAAGAAACCTCAAAGAGAAAAATCAACCAAGAACCAAAAAAGATGATGATGCCAAGAATGCGCATTTTCATAAGTTAGAACAAACTTTTTATATGGAAAATGCGCATTTTCATAAGCTTTCCAACACCATATCATATGCGTCGATAGGACTAGCCCTTTTCAAATTAACCATGAAATACGAACCTGGCTGTTCGGTTTCTAAAATTCTGCCATTTTAGAGATTCCTCTTAATCCGTAGGGAATTTGAAAATGTTCAACATGTGAAATGAGCAGATTTGCAGCATCTATCCAACATCATCTCATTTGCCTCATTCCGATAAAAGGTTTAGAAATGGGCTCGAAAATACGATACACGTTTTTGTGTGTGAAGAAAAACGGTTTTCAAAACTGCTCTTAAATCATTTAGATTTTCACAAAAAATCAACTTAGGTCGTGACCGTCGTGTCCATAGCTTTCCAACGGTATATTGCAAGCCTCATTCAGACAATGTTACGGGAAGTTCAACCTCTCACTAAATGAAGTTCAGGTCGAAAAACTAAGGCAGTAAAATTGTAACAGACGTAAATTCATCACGTCCCTAGAGCAAATCATCAACGAGCGAGATTCCTATTTAAAATGGACATTTAGTTGCTAAAAACCATTTCCAAATTACACTTACATCCCATAGAACACGACTGACCAGAATAATTCGCGCGAGAAGACACGGCTGCGAAGATAGCCTGAAGATCGGGTTCCTACATAGGAAAGTTCAACCCGTAACGAGAATAATATTCTGATCCCGTGACGAGAATAGTGTTTATGTGTGTGTGTGTCTATATTCATTCATTTTTTTGTATGTAGTCTTGTAAAATCTCTAAAAAACTTATATGTGACATCCTATAGCATGCACTACAATGCAGCGGGCGACCAAATGTGCACCCCCCTCACTCGGGTTCTCTTTGGGTCATCTCATGTGTGCGGGTCAACGCTTGTTTTATTTCTATTCCTTTTTTAAGTTTTCATTTTGAACTCTATTAAAAATAATGAATTATAAAAAATGCAAATTTAAAAATTGTTCAAAAATATGGAAAATAAATTCATAATTTAAAATCTCCATCCCTTTTTAAAAAACTACATAATTTGAGAAACGTTTAGTTATTGTTAGAATGTTCATATTTTTTTAAACATTATTAGAATCTCAAAAAATCCTCATTTTTTAAAATATCGTTTAAAAAAATCATGAATGTTTGAAAGTATTCTAGAATTTTAAACATATTCATGAATTCTAATATTTACAAATTTAATATGTTCTAAATTTAATAATTTTATGTAAATTTTGAAAAATAACCAGAAATTCAAAACATGTTCAAGATATTTGAACTTCAAAAAAATAAGGAATAAAAAGGGAAAAGGGGGGGAAAGGTAAAGAAGAAATAAAACGTGCAAAGATGTATCAAGGAAAAACCTTTAAACCTTGACAAAGTCTACACACTTGCTTGCATGAAAGTGTGCCCATTCCTGAAGTGTTGAAAGAAAATATCTATGGAAGCAATAGGTTTGAACCCATAAACAAGCCCAAAGGAAAGAAATAGCGGTATAATGTATCGCCTTGTTATACGCGAACTCTACATGAGGTAGATACTCTTCCTACATTTTCAAATTCTTCTTTAGGACTGCTCTTAGTGGCATGAAAAATGTCCAATTTATAACTTTAACTTGGCCATCAGTTTATGGGTGGCACGTCATGGTAAATAGGAACTTGGTTCCAAGTTTTCCATGTAAGTTCTTCCAAAAGTAGCGCAAGAATTTGGTTCAAAAATAGTGGTATGTGGTACTCCATGTAGCTGCACAACTTTCCTCGAAAATAATCCAACATGTGCAAAGCATCATCGATCTTATGACACGGGCTAAAATACCTCTGTTGGAAAAGGCAATGCCTAGGAGGCGCTTACGCATGCTTAGGCGCTACGCGATGGCCAAATGCCTCGCCCAGGGCATAAGCTAAAGTCTAGGCAGGGAAAGCAAGGAATTGTCTACTCGAACGAGAAATCGTGTCATGTTCACTGATATACCAAATGGGTCATATTTCACTGGTAGTAGTTGGTAGTTAACTTATTTATATATCCTAAGT